>JAAWXA010000010.1:18806176-19472717 GCA_038090715.1 Florisuga fusca | reverse complement strand
CCCTCCCCTCCCCCCCCAAAAAAGGCCAAAGAGTGAATCCCAGGCTCCCAAGGAAAAACACGGTGCAGCTTGAACCACAGTCAAGAGCAGATGAGGTGAAATCAGCTTCTATGGCTTAGATGCTTTGCAGCTTTGTGACTGCCAAAAAAACGGCAAGACTGGAAGAATCACAGCATGGGAATTTTTCAAGCCACAGGGATCACATCAGAAGTGCTACTGCTTGGGGCTACTACTAAGGCTACTGCTACCCTTAGTGGCCTGTTACGAATAATGAACATAGAATCATGGAATGATCTCATCTGATATTTATGTTTAAATGTAAGCCTCTATTACTTAAAAAGGAAGAAAAATATTTTGGTGAGCAACATTCCTGTTCAGAATCAGTCCAACACAGGGAGAAAAAAATTACTCTGAACTGCTCCTGTGATTGGAGTAGAATGTTCCAGAGAAGCCATATATACAGCTTCTTTCCTCCCTTGGGAAAAAAAAAAAAAAAAAGTCACATTAATATCTCATTGGAAAAAAATATATAGCAATAACTTCTTTTACACTGCTCAGCATGATGTGCTGCAGTACAGTCCCTGGATCAGGCCTTGTGAACTATATTATAGTTTAACATATATATGTTATATATATTGTGAACTATATAGCTGGAGTCTAAAATGTAATCTCTTCAGTGGTCTGCTTTGAAAACAGTTTCTTTTCTGTTTTTCCCTAACACTTTTTCTTATAGAGGTTCCTTCCCTTTTTCTTATAGAGGTTGTGGGTGTTTTTTTATTTCTTTTCTTTTTTTTTTAGCAGATATAAACTTCCCTGAATATTTTTCAGTAACACAGCTGTATCATTCCTGCTGTTTTGCAGTGTATCAATATATCCGTGCAGGAAGTGAACCATCTTCTAGTCTAGTCTTACATTATTGTAGCTTCATAACAACATAATACTTTTAAATACTAGAAATGCATCCTGAGATGCAACAGAGGCTCAGATTGAATGGCATTATTAGTCACCTCCCCACAACAGCACCAGCAGCCACAGCAGGTTACTATCTATAAGATGACGTAATTAAGACAAATACTGTCTGCCAGCACTGTATCCTTGTTGCCCGAAGTAGAGTTGCTTGTTGCAAGTAGAGTACAGACCTTGGAAGCAGATTAACGAGGAATGTACTGAGAAGAGAGAACATGAAGAAAAGTAAACTGTCATTGAAGATAAAGGGTTGAAATATTACGCACGTAAAGGGGGGTTGTCTGTTAAATAATATCTGAAGTTAAACTAGCATGAGAGATTTGTAGTTAGTGGATGTCTGTCTACCATTATTTGTATAAAGCATGTAACTGTTTTGTCTACCGTTTTGTAGCTGAAATTCTGCATGAAGGTCTCATTGTAAAAGGGTATAAAAGTTGAACCAAACAGAGGATTTTCGGAATCCTGATTTGGGACGCTAGTCCCCAGGTTTCCCGGGGCCCCTAATAAAGCACCGCATCAAACCGACACTGCTGGTTTGTGTCTCTACTTTGGGCAACAGTTTTCTGGCGACCCAGATGGGACTCCGGGGGCGGCTGGGGCAGTTCACGTGCTGATCCACTCCAAGCCGGCACCAGGTGATTCCTGGAGGAGACATCAACTCGTGCCCGACCCCGCGCCCGACGGACGACCATAAGGTAAGCCCGAAGGTGCTTTATTCTTTATAGGTCGGTTGGTATTAAGGGTTGGTTATTGGGAAGCCTAGGCGCTGGTCGTAAGACACAGCAAGTATAAGGCTGTGCAGTTCCAGCACTGTCTCTTATACTCGCGGTGACGAGTGTAGGCAAGTTTGGTATTTGGTACAGGAATTTGGTGATCGGCCGCATATTGGTTTTTGTGTGTGGGTGCGCGCAAGTACGAGGATTAGCATGTTACAGTTTAAAACTTTCAGAGCTCTGTCTTGTAACGAAAAAGATGTTCCTGAGGATTCGCCTCTCGGTTGTTTGTTAAAGCATTGGAAAGAGGGTAATTTTGGGCAGGAATTGCAGAGGAGGACTTTGATTGATTATTGTAATCATGTGTGGCCTAAATATGAAACGGGGGGAATGCAGTGGCCGTGGAATGGTACAATAACTCCTGAAATATTAAGTTCTATGATGAATTTCTTGCGGGAAAAAGAAAAATGGGATGAAATACAGTATTTGGATTTGTTCTATTACCTAAAAGAAAAACCTGGGTGGCAAGAGGCTTGTGGACTGTTAAGAACCATGAAAGCAGAAAATGATAAATGCGCTGGTTGTAAAGAGCATAAAATACGGTTCTCGGAAGAAGAGGAGGATGTGTCTTTGTTAGTCGCCCCAAGCGCGCCACCTCCTGAGGCTCCCCCGGTAAATCCGGCTAGAACGCCTCCTCCTCTCTCGCTTAAGGAGGAGGTAGAGGAGGAGGATTGGGTCGATCAGCCAAGAACGCCGCTTGCGGAGCGGACTCGGAGGGGGAGGCTGGGGAAAGAAGGTGGTTTGTCGCAGCCTCAGCTGATGGCTCCGCTGCGAGAGGCAGTAGGAGCAGATGGAGGGAAGGTGATGGTAAAGGTTCCTTTTTCGCCAAACGATTTAATAATATGGAAGCAGTCGGCTGGGGCGTATAGGGAAAATCCCGAGAAAGTGGCTCGGGTTGTGAAAATGGTAATAAAAACACAAAACCCTGATTGGAATGATTTGCAGGTGTTGCTGGACACCGTTATGGCTTCTACAGAAAAGGAGATGGTGTTCAAGGCGATGACAAATCGGGCAAGGGAATTGATTAGAATGCAAATAGCACAAGGTTCAGTAAACGATTTGGTACCGAGGGAGGACCCCGAATGGAATCCCAATTCTTCGGCGGGATACAGAGCAGTAAAAAACTACCAGGATTTACTGGAAGAAGGGGTCCGTGAGGGGATTCCAAAGACAATAAATTTGTCTAAGCTGTATTCTGTAAAACAGGAAAAACATGAATCAGCATCAAGATTTTTAGAAAGGCTAAAAGAAACAGCGAGTGCACAGGATCTAGATGTGGAGGCTGAATCGGGTAAATTGCAGCTGGCTTTGATTTTTATGGGTCAATCTCAGGAGGATATTAGGAAAAAGTTACAGAAGTTAGAGGGAGAAGATAAACGGAATTTGGAAAAGTTATTGGAGGTTGCGTGGAAGGTTTATAATAACAGGGAAAAGGAAACAGCAAAGAAGCAGCAGGCAAGTATGCTGGCGGTCTTGCAGCAAGTGACGTATGGGAACAATAGAGGTCGCGAATAGAGGTCGCGGCAGGGGGAGGGGTAGTACTGGAATGGGTAGAGGCTTTGGGGGTTTTGGGAATACAGGGGGACGCGGAAGGTTAGGACCTAACCAGTGTGCCTTTTGCAAAGGACTGGGACACTGGAAAAACGAATGTCCACTCAACCAGGGAGTTCCGGTGAGGGGGGGCTTCCCGGGTAATGGAGGAAATCCCGGCGGATTGAATCCGTTCGCGGGAAATCCACAAGGGGTCGCCCAAGCCTTTATGATGGGGAATTACCAGAACCAGAGCTGACTAGACCAGGACCTTAGAGTTATATTAGAAGTCGAAGGGGAACCGATGGAATTCAGGATAGATACAGGGGCTAGTTACTTGACAATGAACAAATTAAAGAGACCTCTAAGTGACTCTACGATATTGGTTGTTGGGGTATGTGGGAAAGTTGAAGAAAGGACATTCCTGCGGCCACTTGATATAAAATTTGAGGGAAAGGAATTTGATCACCAATTTCTGTATATGCCAAACAGCCCAGAGTCTCTGCTCGGGAGAGACTTGCTTTCAGCTTTACAGGCAAGAATTATTTTTGAGAAAGGTAGGGTAAAACTAGAAATACCAGAGGAAAACCTGGCAAAATTGTTTGTAATCAAAGAAGTAGAGAAGGAAGAGATACCATTGGAAATTAAACAAGCAGTCGCACCATGGGTTTGGGAAACAGGGACCCCAGGAAAATCAAAAGCGGCAGTACCAGTGGTAGTGGAATTAAAAGAAGGGGCTCAACCAGTGAGGGTGCGACAGTATCCCATCAGCCTGGAAGCTAGGAAAGGAATAGCTCCCATGATAACTCAATTCTTAAGTTTAGGAATTTTGCAGGAGTGTGAATCTGAATTCAACACCCCCATTTTCCCAGTCAAAAAGCCTAATGGCAGTTATAGGTTAGTACAGGACCTAAGGGCAGTCAACTCTATCACTAAAGATATACATCCCGTGGTGGCAAATCCGTACACATTGTTAACATCGGTTTCTGAGAAATTTCAGTGGTTTACAGTAATCGATTTAAAGGCTGTCTCTTCTGCATACCCCTGGCACCTGAGAGCAGGAACATCTTCGCATTCGAGTGGGAAAACCCCGACACGGGACGGAAGCACCAACTCACATGGACCAGGCTTCCCCAAGGATTTAAATCCCCACCCACCATATTCGGTAACCAACTGGCCAAGGAACTTGAGGAATGGAAAACTACCCAGGTAAAAGATTCGCATCTCTCTTATGCTGTCTCTTATACTATGTGGACGACATTTTCTTGGGGACCATAGAACAGGGTCTCTGCCTCAAGTTAACCATTGCACTGTTGAATATGCTGGGACAGGCTGGATACCGGGTATCCAGAGAAAAGGCACAGCTGGTCAAACAAAAGGTCATTTATTTAGGATGTGAAATTTCACAGGGAGTCCGTCGTTTGGGAGTAAATCGTATTCAAGCCATATGTGCAATTCCAGTACCCCGCAATAACCAGGAATTAAGATCTTTTCTAGGAATGATTGGCTGGTGTCGACTGTGGATCCCCAACTTTGGACTGACAGCCAAACCACTGTATGAGGCTATGAAGGAACCGAGATTTAAGTGGGGACCCACGGAAGATAAAGCGTTCCAGGAATTAAAACAGGCCCTCAAGGAAGCACCTGCCCTGGGCTTGCCGGATTTAACCAAAGACTTCCAACTGTATGTACATGAAAGGCAAAAGTCAGCCTTGGGGGTACTCACTCAAAAACTGGGGTCTTGGAAAAGGCCGGTCGGGTACTTTTCCAAACAATTGGACTCAGTAAGTGGAGGATGGCCCGGATGCCTAAGAGCAGTGGCAGCCACAGTAATCCTGATCCAGGAAGCACATAAGCTAACATTGGGCAAGCACATGACAGTTTATGTACCCCACATGGTCATAACAGTATTAGAACAAAAGGGAGGCCATTGGCTCTCATCAAGCAGGATGCTCCAATACCAGGCCCAATTGAGGGAACAGGATGATGTGGAACTGAAAATAACAAATCACCTTAACCCAGCAGAGTTTCTCAGGTCCACCCAGGAAGAAGGAGAGCTGGAACATGACTGCGTGGAGGTAATCGAACAAGTGTACGCCAGCCGGAAGGACCTGAAAGATGAGCCACTGCCGGACCCTGATTGGGAACTGTTCACGGACGGGTCCAGCTTTGTGGAAGGGACTTCTCAATGTCGCATGGACCACAATCACAGAGGGAAGCGTTCATACTGAAACTTATAAATCAATCGGCAGTTGCGGTGATGCATGTCAAAGGACATCGGAATGATCCAGGAAAAGAGTTCCAGGGAAATCGACAAGCGGACCAAGTGGCAAAGCAGGCCGCCAGAAAGGTATGGACTCAATTAGCTTTAATACCGGCCCGGAGTAACCCTGCAGCTGCACACATGGAAGACAAACCACATTACTCACCAGAGGACGAGAAGCTGGCTCAGATGTTGCAGGCACGAAAAAACATTAAGGGTTGGTATGTGACCCCAACAGGACAGGTGATCCTGCCGGTAAGAATCATGAAGACGGTGTTGGAAACAGAACATAATAAGTGTCACTGGGGTGCAGAGGCAATGGTAAAATTTTTGAAAAATGAAATATTCTCAAACCAGATGTTAACATTGGCAAAAAGGGTAAATGCAATGTGTCCGGTGTGTATCAAAAACAACCCAGTGGTAAGGAGACAGGTTCAAATGGGTAAGTTGCAGGTAGGTCCCCAACCAGGAGACTATTGGCAGATAGACTTCTCTGAGTTACCAAAAGCTCAAGCATACAAATACCTACTGGTATATGTGTGCACATTTTCGGGATGGCCAGAAGCTTTCCCTTGCAGGACCAATCAGGCAAAAGAAGTGGTAAAAACACTTCTGAAAGAAATTATCCCTAGATTTGGGGTGCCGTTAGGGCTATCATCCGATAGAGGTCCTCATTTCACTGCAGCGGTCGTGCAGGAGATTTCTGTAACGCTAGGAATAACTTGGAATCTGCACACGCCCTGGAGGCCCCAATCAAGTGGTAAGGTAGAGCGGATGAATCAAACACTGAAAAACCAAATTAAGAAAATATGTCAAGAAGCAAAAATCCAGTGGCCACAGGCATTGCCTTTAGCTCTGTTAAGGGTTAGAATCAAACCAAGGGAAAGGATAGGGGTAAGTCCGTACGAAATTTTGTACGGCAAACCCTACCATGCTGCTACCTACCAGGGGGACCCTCATTTAGTGGGGGATCAGGTGATATTAAATTATGTGTTGTCTCTGAATAAGACTCTTACAGCACTCAGAGGAGCGTTGCAGTGGAACCGACCCCTACCCCTGGAAAATCCAGCCCACGACATCCTTCCAGGAGACCAAGTCTACATAAGGAACTGGTCAGTGGAGCCACTGAAGGAGACATGGGACGGTCCTCACCAGGTGATCATGACCACCTACACGGCTGTCAAGGTCGATGGGATCGACAACTGGATTCACTACACCAGGGTCAAGAAGGTCCCTACGCAATGGTCAGTAGAACCTTTGTCTCCAACAAGGATGGTGTTCAGAAGCAAACCTTAGGGATAGTGATTTTCCTGAGCTTGATTGTGTTAACAGAAACCTTTGTAAAAGTTAATGTACCAGAACCTTATCTATTGAGACCTGAGGGATCTGATGTTAATCTGACCTGTTTGTTTACTGATGATCAGGGAGCTGGATCCACCGAAATTATCGTGGGGTGGAGATGGGTTACGAAGGATGAACTGATTACGGAGGGGGTAAAGACAGTTTGGGATGAGTCGCACCAGGAAGGAGCAACTATCCTGCAGATACCCAATGTGACCCGGAAGAACGAAGGGAAGTATATTTGCTTAGTGCAGGTACGGGGCAGTTTTGATTATGGGGATGTGCAGTTTCTTGCAATAAATACATCCTATGTGGAAAAAGATAGGAGAGTGACGCGACAGGTTACTGACGTCAGAAAATTGACCAAGGGCAGAGACCAAGAAAATTTGGTAATAGGACTGATCAGAGATTTCGGCCTCATGCAAAATGTAACAGAAATCACAGCTTGTTTACCACAGCAGGTGAACCCATACCATGGGGAATAATACCTGTGACTGAAATGCCGGAGTCATTGAGGAATGTTTCCTGGACATGCCGGTTTGTCCCTAAGACAGTAGAGGCATGGAAGGATCTATGTATGATCAGTCAAGTAACAACCGAAGCTGATTGTAAATTAAAGCCTAACTATTATGGCTGGATTCAGAACACGAGGAGATGTCTAGTCAACCTCCCAATAGATGGAGCATGTAACAAAGTTACAATAAGGACTAATATCACAAGAAATGAGATGAGCTGTCAAAATATTACTCAGAATCATAACACATGGAAAGATTGGAAGACCTTGTGGGGACCCAGTATCTTAGAACCTGTCTCTTATATCGGGAAAGTACAATGGTGCATTCAGTGGTCAGGGAATAGAAACCAGTCTTATTATAAAGTCCCTATTACATCTACCTCCTCCAGGCAGTTTCAAGCCCAAACGGAGGAATGGAATTGTACAGAAGTATTTACATGTGACACTCCGGAAGATCGAATAGGACTAATGCCAGTAAAGATGGCATTAAAGTGGGGATGTGAATGTAGGGGATATAATCATACTATAAGACAAGGAATGGAACCTATAGATCGCAGGCACACAATGGTTCACAGTCCTGGGAATTTGGTGTGGGTCTTGGGACATGGCCAATGGACATCTCACCTACCCATAGATGGGCTAACCACGCAAATTACTTCGGGTGTACCAACCCTGTGTCCATTGTGGAAACAATCAAAGTTAACGTCAAAAGAGATACAAAAGAGACAGAGAAGAGATATTAGTGAAGACCTGGATGCTGTAGGATTAGATGAAGAAGATGGGTGGCATGAACCCTCTTCAGGGGTCAAATTTGGGTGGGTGCTGGAATCTTTGTTTACACCAATTTCCACTTATCGGAATCGGGAAATGTTGTTCAAATTATTGGGACAGACTGAGAGGTTGGCAGCAGTAACGCAGAAAGGATTTAAGGACCTGAATTTACAGTTACAAGCCACAACTAGAATGACCATACAAAATAGAATGGCCTTAGATATGGTATTACTAAAAGAGCATGGTGTCTGTGGGTATCTGCACTATAAGGATGAGCATTGTTGTGTACCTGTCTCTTATACANCCATAACATGACTGATAGTGTATGGTTAAATGGGGATGGTGCAGCATGCCAAGAAAAGGTCAGGCTGTCCCACCAGGCAGTGACCTAGGGAAATCACAAGGGTAGGGAAGTGGTAGCACAGTGACACGTGGACGTGCTGAACGAGGGCCATCTGCCAACCAGAGCTGAGAAGTGGTGGTGGCAAATTGTCCTCTTTCCCTCCTAAGACCTGAGTGTCTTTTTCTCCCATCAGACTTTTCCCCTTCAGGATTAAGACAGATGTTACAACTCCTTTGCACCAGCTCCAAACCCATCTCACTTAGAGAACTGCTGCAGGAGTTTCCCTCTTTGGAAGCAGAGAAAAGCAAAGCAAATAGTTTACATATTATTCCATTTTTAGTCATATAATTATTAGAACTAACATTAGAATTACTGCTAATATTAATATGTAACTGTATCTTACTGCAATAATTGAAATATTTTTACCTCAGTCCATAAATATTCGGATGTTTTCCTCCATCCCACTGCTGGGTGGTTTGTGAGTGAGAGGCTTTGAGGTGCTCAGTGCCTGGCTGGGGTTCAACCACAACAGTCTTTATTTGGGCCTACGTGGGGCAAAAAGAGCTGAGATAATGACAGATCTGATCAGAGACTGTGAAAATATCTGGTTATAATTATTCCCTGCATGGGTTTAAGAGTCACTGGTCACCATGTTGGTTGGTTTGGTCTCAGAGCTGTTCTTAGAACTGTGAGATGTCACACCTTCCTTATTCCTTGTTGTGCTGGCTGTCAGCTCTGGAGCCTGCTCAAGGGCATCATTGGGCTGTTCTTTGTGACACTGATGGTGACACCGACCCGGGACCTTCAGCCAGCATGGCCATCATGAATTTTTTAAGTTTTTAATGTCCTTGGTATGTTGAAACCTGTCTGGTCCTGTTGCTGGGAACCAGCATGTTCCTGAATGTGGTTCAGGTCTTCTTTAGGATTACCCTTGACCCATGATTTTTCTGCTCTTACTCTTTCACTCCCCTTTCTCCATCCCAACTGGAGGATGCACAGAAGGGCAAAGTGAACACCTGGTAGGTCTGAACTACTTGCACTGGTACAACAACCATCCCTGATCCCCCCTGCTCATGATGAGGCTGTAGTGCAGAGGGTCACAGATGGCTGTGTAGGGGCCATAGGCCATGGCAGCCAGCAGAAGGCACTCGGTACCACCCAGCAAAACCAGGGAGTAGAGATGGGCAGCACAGCCAAGGAAGGAGATTCTGCCATCTCCCATCAGGAAACCCACCAGCATTTTGGGCAGAGTCACTGATGCGTAGCAGATGTCCAGGAAGGACAAGTTCCTCAGGAAGAAATGCATGGGGCTGTGGAGGCTTGAGTCCACCACTGTGATGAGTGCAATCAGGCTGTTCCCTGTGAGGACCACCAGGCAGATGAGCAGAAAGGCCATGAAGTGCAGTCCCTGCAGGCTGGAGTGACCAGAAAATCCCAGGAGAATGAATCCAGGTCCAGCAGTGTGATTCTCCAAGTCTTTTCTTTGGAGCATTTTCCCTCCAAATCTCAAGAGCAGGCTCTTCAAGGGTGCTGATGGCCTGTCCACCATCCCATGGCAAGCCTAGAGAAAGGGGAAACAAAACCCCCATTTTCAAACCAGGAAAAAAAAGAAGAGAAGAACTCCAGGCCAGTCAGTCTCACCTCTGTCTCCATTCTGTGATCCTATGAACTCAGTGCCTGGAAAATCATGGAGCAGATCCTCCTGAAGGCTCTGCTAAGGCAAGGAGATAACAAAGGGGTGATTGGTGTCAGCCAACATGGCTTCACTAACGGCAAGTCCTGCCTGACTTATTTGGTGGCTTTTATCAGTGAGGGAACAACCTCTTTGGTGGAAAAAGTCAGAGCAACAGATGTCATCTACCTGGAGCTGTGCAGAGCATTCAACACTGTTCCACACAACGTTCTCTTCTCCTCGTTGGATAAGGAACAGGCTGGATGGTCACACACAAAGAGTTGTGATCAGTGGCTCAGAGTCCAAATGGAGGTGTGTGAGGAGTGGTGTTCCTCAAGGGCTGGTACTGGGACCAGTGCTGTTTAACATCTTTGTTGGTGACATGGACAGTGGAATGGAGTGCACCCTCAGCAAGTTTGCTGACAACACTGAACTGTGTGGCGAACTCAACATGCTGGAGGGAAGGGATGCCATCCAGAGGGACCTGGACAGGCTGGAGAAGTGAGCTTATGCACACTGCATGAAGTTCAAGAAAGCCAAGTGCAAGGTTCTGGCAAAAGGCTGAGGCAATCCCATGCATGAATACAGGCTGGGAGGAAAAAGGTTTGAGGACAGCCCTGAGGAGAAGGATCTGGGGGTTGTGGTATACCAGAAGCTCAACATGAACTGTCAGTGTCCATGTGCAGCATCAGAAGGACACAGAGCTCTTTGAGCATGTCCAGAGGAGTCAGAGGACATAAATGCACAGACTCCAATTGCAGTGAACAATCAGTTATTGTGTGGTTTGCTAGACTTATATAGTACTCAGATATCTATTGATTGGTTTATAGGCTACATCTAAAAGTGCTCTGTCTGAAAGTAAAGTGAAAATAGTGCATTTTGCTATATAAACATGCACTAACATAAATCCTTATCTAACCGCTTCCCACTGAAGGCACCTGGTACCGAGACAGAACATTCACCAGGAGGCAGATTCCTCAGGGTATTCACAGCACTCTGTTCCCCTCAGGGTCAAGCAGTATCAGGCAGTCCACCAGGCACCTTCTGTCCCATGCAGCATCTACTCTTCTGCTCTTCTCCTACAATGTGTGGCTTTTAAATTTGAAAGAGCCAAGTGAACCACCTTTTCTTCCATTCTGCTAGTGCTCAAAATCACTTAGCAATCAACCCAATATTTACCAAAATTATTATTCCTGCCAGAATCATCAGAAAACTGTGTAGAGATAGGCCTAATACCTATATGTTTAAGGTAGCAAGCATCTGTTCTAACTAACACTCCATAAACATACTGAGAATCCACTACAATATTAATATCTGTCGCTGAAAACAATCAAAAGGCTTCTTCTATCACTGCACACAATTCTATGCCCTGTGCTGATCCTTCCTGTAGCATGACATCTGATGGCCATTCGTCTGAAGCAGAATCATGCCAAGCTACCACTGCTTGGTGTGAGCGAGCAGATCCATCCAGGAATAGAGTAGGATCTCCCTCTGGTGGCACTGTTGATAAAATAGAAGAACTCTGGATTGTTCACTCTTGCAGGGACTATAACAATTTGTGACTCAGCAAGTTGAACTACATCTCTCCAGGGCAATCTGCTAAGGCAATTTGAAAAGACAGTGACATTTGAATAGCCGTATGATCATCCTGTTTTGTGATAGGGATATGTATTATAGCAACATCTAATGCAAAAATACCTCTAGCATGTAATCACACTTTTGTAATCACTTCATATAACATTTAAAATTTAAACTATACTGTTTTGGTGAAATTATATAATAAAAACTGGTGCTTTAGCAACCAGAAATTTTTGCCATCCCATTGCCCTCATATACCAAATGGCTTTAAGGTGTTGTTTATCACAAAACCTCTGAAAACTAATGTCGCATCATAATAATGTGCAGAAGACTGTTTAATTTTATTCATAACAGTTTCTAGTGCTCGAGATGCCTGAGGATTCAATTGCCTCTATGATGTAAGATTAATAGAGCCCTTCAATAAATCAAATACTGTGTGTTGTGTCTCAGTAGTGATACCACGAAAAGATATTATCAGTTTTATTAACCCAAATAATTTTTGCAGATCAGTTTGGACATTGTTTTCAATTGTCAATTTCTGTGGGGAAACCCAGATTTCTGTCAATTTCCATCCCAGGCATGTCCAGGGTAACCCTGACTGAAATTTTTCAGGAGGTATTTGTAAGCCATAATTGTCCAGACATTTGGTAAGTAATGGTAAACATTTTTGAATTTGATATTCATCAATTGCACAAAGAAAAATATCATCATATAATGGGAGATCATAATCTGAATTAACAAAAATTTGTTTTAACACATTTTGATCAGATCTGTCGTTATCTCAGCCCTTTCTGCTCCACGTTGGGCCCAAAAAAAGACTCTTGTGATTGGACCCCAGCCAGACACTGAGCACCACACAGACACTGACTCAGCTTTCTGTGAGGTGAAGGAATGGAATGAGTCAAGAAAAGTTTAATGATTGATTAATGATTTAATATTCCACTCATATCAGCTATAGCCATATCTTTTATTTTGTTTGTGTCCATCTTTTTGTGTCTCCTGACACAAAGGATTTTTCATAAGATTATCCCTTGTAGAAAGGTGACCTCATTAGGGGCAGCTGGTACTTAGCATATGGTTGAGGAGTGTGTTTGATTGGCCATGATACTTTATCATGCTTTGCTTTGCTTTGTTTGCAAAGAGGAAAAGTCCTGCTGTGCCCGTGTGCAGCAGTTCTCTAAGGAAAAGAGGGGGGAGCTGGTGCAAAGGAGCTGTACCATCCAGCTGCAGAGAGCAGGGGAGAAGTCTGATGTGAGGAGAAGTGATGCAAGTCCCAGGGGCCAAGGAGAGCAGTGGTGGGGTTGGGGAGGTGAGGAGCAAGGGTGTCCATCCAGTGTCAGACCTCAAGGAACTGCTTCTCCTTCTGGTGCAGACCTCCTAAGAAGACCCTCTGGGTCATCATCACTTGGAGAATGCTGCTAGAACCTCTCCTCTGGAGTACAAAGTAATGAAATATTCCCTTTTAATTAAGAGTGCAAAGGTGTTCTTTGAAATCTTCCTTCTGAATTCCACCAGGAAAAAATTAGTAACTCCAGGAAGCTATAAAATCTTGAAAACATGAAGGAAATTACAAAAAGATAAAGTATTCCTTTGGGCTTTTGAGGCTTATTACAATAAATTCAGATACTGAGAGAAGAATGCAAAAAATCTCTGATAAAGTCAGTCAGAAGAAAAACCCCAAATACCTTCACACACTAATGGGCCCCCCTGAGCCTGCCAGAGCCTCCCCATGGCCTCGTTAGAGCAGATCCCTGGAGGCCATGATTGCAGGAGGCAAAGGCCCTGTGCTGGTGGCTGTAATGCTGAGAAAAACCCTTTGGTTTGTTGGATGCAGCAGAAAGGCCAAGCCCTGACCCCAGGCCCTGGGAAGGCAGGTCCTGTCCCTCACAGATGGCTCAGGGCTCTTCCTGGGGCAGTTGGGTGTGAGGGTGACCAAGGACAAGTGTAGGAAAATTCTCTGACCCCTCCTGGCTTACCATTTGCCAAGGAACAAAGTCTAGAGCCTCAAGTAAAAATGTTCCTAGTAGACTGTGGTGGTCAAGGCAACTCCCATGGCCAAGGTGACAAAGCCCTTGATCCTTTTGGGCCTTTCAGACTTGACAGAGCCCTTGGCCACCTCTCCTGCAGGCTGTCCTACACTGTCCATGCCTGCAGCTCCTTCCCTTCAGGCTGTTGTCACCCTTCCTGCTTTCCCACCTGAATCTCACCCTAACATTTCCAGACCTTCTCTGGTGTCTCTCTGCCCTCACTGGCTTTGCCTTGAAAACAAAATCCTGGGCTGATCCAGAACCCCTCTGGGTAAACCTCTAACGCAAGGATACCCTTGGTGTTGCAAGTAGTGTACAGACCTTGGAAGCGGATTAGCAAGGAATGTACTGAGAAGAGAGAACATGAAGAAAAGTAAACTGTCATTGAAGATAAAGGGTTGAAATATTACGCATGTAAGGGGGGTTGGTGGTAGGAGTCGGTTAAATAATATCTTAAGTTAAACAAGCATGAGAGATTTGTAGTTAGTGGATGTCTGTCTACCATTATTTGTATAAAGCATGTAATTGTTTTGTCTACCGTTTTGTAGCTGAAATTCTGCACGAAGGTCTCACTGTAAAAGGGTATAAAAGCTGAACCAAACGGGGGATTTTAGGAATCCTGATTTGGGACGCTAGTCCCCAGGTTTCCCAGGCCCTTAATAAAGCACCGCATCAAACTGACACTCTGTTGGTTTGTGTCTCCACTTCGGGCAACAGTTTTCTGGCGACCCAGATGGGACTCCGAGGGCAACTGGGGCGGTTCACGTGCTGATCCACTCCAAGCCGGCACCAGGTGATTGCTGGAGGAGACATCAACCCGTGCCCCAACCCCGCGCCCGACGGACGACCATAAGGTAAGCCCTAAGGTGCTTTATTCTTTATAGGTTGGTTGGTATTAAGGGTTGGTTATTGGGAAGCCTAGGCGCTGGTCGTAAGACACAGCAAGTATAAGGCTGTGCAGATCCAGCACTTGCCACTCGCGGTGACGAGCGTAGGTAAGTTTGGTATTTGGTACAGGAATTTGGTGATCGCCGCATATTGGTTTTTGTGTGTGTGAGTGCGCGCAAGTACGAGGGTTAGCATGTTACAGTTTAAAACTTTAAGAGCTCTGTCTTGTAACGAAAAAGATGTTCCTGAGGATTCGCCTCTCGGTTGTTTGTTAAAGCATTGGAAAGAGGGCAATTTTGGGCAGGAATTACACATCTGACTTTGATTGATTATTGTAATCATGTGTGGCCTAAATATGAAACGGGGGGAATGCAGTGGCAGTGGAATGGTACAATAACTCCTGAAATATTAAGTCCTATGATGAATTTCTTGCGGGAAAAGGAGAAATGGGATGAAATACAGTATTTGGATTTGTTCTATTACCTAAAAGGAAAACCTGACAGCCAAGAGGCTTGTGGACTGTTAAGAACCATGGAAGTAGAAAATGATAAATGCGCTGGTTGAAAAGAGCATAAAATACGGCTCTCGGAAGAGGAGGAGGATGTGTCTTTGTTGGTCGCCCCAAGTGCGCCACCTCCTGAGGCTCCCCCGGTAAATCCGGCTAGAACACCTCCTCCTCTCTCACTTAAGGAGGAGGTAGAGGAGGAGGATTGGGTCGATCAGCCAAAAACGCCGCTTGCGGAGCGGACTCGGAGGCGGAGGCTGGGGAGAGAAGGTGGTTTGTCGCAGCCTCAGTTGATGGCTCCGCTGCGAGAGGCAGTAGGAGCAGATGGAGGGAAGGTGATGGTAAAGGTTCCTTTTTCGCCAAACGATTTAATAATATGGAAGCAGTCGGCGGGGGCGTATAGGGAAAATCCCAAGAAAGTGGCTCGGGTTGTGAAAATGGTAATAAAACCACAAAACCCTGATTGGAACGATCTGCAGGTGTTGCTGGACACCATTATGGATTCTACAGAAAAGGAGATGGTGTTCAGGGCGATGACAAATCGGGCAAGGGAATTAATTAGAATGCAAATAGCACAAGGTTCAGTAAACGATTTGGTACCGAGGGAGGACCCCGAATGGAATCCCAATTCTTCGGCGGGATACAGAGCACTAAAAAACTACCAGGATTTACTGGTAGAAGGGGTCCGAGAGGGGATTCCAAAAACAATAAATTGGTCTAAGCTGTATTCTGTAAAACAGGAAAAACATGAATCACCATCGGGATTTTTAAAAAGGCTAAAAGAAACAGCGCGGAGGTACACAGACCTAGATGTGGAGGCTGAACCGCGTAAACTGCAACTGGCTTTGATTTTTATGGGTCAATCTCAGGAGGATATTAGGAAAAAGTTACAGAAATTAGAGGGAGAAGACACACGGAATTTGGAAAAGTTATTGGAGGTTGCGTGGAAGGTTTATAATAACAGGGAAAAGGAGGCAGCGAAGAAACAGCAGGCAAGCATGCTGGCAGTCTTGCAGCAAGTGACGTATGGGAACAATAGAGGTCGCGGTCGCGGCAGGGGGAGGGGTAGTGCTGGAATGGGTAGAGGCTTTGGGGGTTTTGGGAATACAGGGGGACGCGGAAGGTTAGGACCTAACCAGTGTGCCTTTTGCAAAGGACTGGGACACTGGAAAAACGAATGTCCGCTCAACCAGGGAGTTCCGGTGGGGGGGAGGCTTAGTGGAGGATTCCCGGGTAATGGAGGAAATCCCGGCAGATTGAATCCGTTTGCGGGAAATCCACAAGGGGTCGCTCAAGCCTTTATGATGGGAAATTACCAGAACCAGAGCTGACTAGATGGCGACCTCAAGGTAATATTACAAGTCGAAGGGGAGCCAATGGAATTCAGAATAGATACAGGGGCTAGTTACTCGGCTGTGAACAAATTAAAGGGACCTCTAAGTGACTCTACGATATTGGTTGTTGGGGTATCTGGGGAAGTTGAAGAAAGGCCGTTTCTGCGGCCACTTGATATCAAGTTTGGGGGAAAGGAATTTGATCACCAATTTCTGTATATGCCAAACAGCCCAGAGTCCCTGCTCGGGAGAGACTTGCTTTCAGCATTACAGGCAAGAATTATTTTTGAGAAAGGTAGGGTAAAACTAGAAATACCAGAGGAAAACCTGGCAAAATTGTTTGTAATCAAAGAAGTAGAGAAGGAAGAGATACCATTGGAAATTAAACAAGCAGTCGCACCATGGGTTTGGGAAACAGGGACCCCAGGAAAATCAAAAGCGGCAGTACCAGTGGTAGTGGAATTAAAAGAAGGGGCTCAACCAGTGAGGGTGCGACAGTATCCCATCAGCCTGGAAGCTAGGAAAGGAATAGCTCCCATGATAACTCAATTCTTAAGTTTAGGAATTTTGCAGGAGTGTGAATCTGAATTCAACACCCCCATTTTCCCAGTCAAAAAGCCTAATGGCAGTTATAGGTTAGTACAGGACCTAAGGGCAGTCAACTCTATCACTAAAGATATACATCCCGTGGTGGCAAATCCGTACACATTGTTAACATCGGTTTCTGAGAAATTTCAGTGGTTTACAGTAATCGATTTAAAGGATGCCTTCTTCTGCATACCCCTGGCACCTGAGAGCAGGAACATCTTCGCATTCGAGTGGGAAAACCCCGACACGGGACGGAAGCACCAACTCACATGGACCAGGCTTCCCCAAGGATTTAAATCCCCACCCACCATATTCGGTAACCAACTGGCCAAGGAACTTGAGGAATGGAAAACTACCCAGGTAAAAGATTCGCATCTCTCTTATGTGGTATTGCAGTATGTGGACGACATTTTCTTGGGGACCATAGAACAGGGTCTCTGCCTCAAGTTAACCATTGCACTGTTGAATATGTTGGGACAGGATGGATACCGGGTATCCAGAGAAAAGGCACAGCTGGTCAAACAAAAGGTCATTTATTTAGGATGTGAAATTTCACAGGGAGTCCGTCATTTGGGAGTAAATCATATTCAAGCCATATGTGCAATTCCAGTACCCCGCAATAACCAGGAATTAAGATCTTTTCTAGGAATGATTGGCTGGTGTCGACTGTGGATCCCCAACTTTGGACTGACAGCCAAACCACTGTATGAGGCTATGAAGGAACCGAGATTTAAGTGGGGACCCACGGAAGATAAAGCGTTCCAGGAATTAAAACAGGCCCTCAAGGAAGCACCTGCCCTGGGCTTGCCGGATTTAACCAAAGACTTCCAACTGTATGTACATGAAAGGCAAAAGTTAGCCTTGGGGGTACTCACTCAAAAACTGGGGTCTTGGAAAAGGCCGGTCGGGTACTTTTCCAAACAATTGGAGTCAGTAAGTGGAGGATGGCCAGGATGCCTAAGAGCAGTGGCAGCCACAGTAATCCTGATCCAGGAAGCACGCAAGCTAACATTGGGCAATAAGAGACAGGTTTATGTACCCCACATGGTTATAGCAGTATTAGAACAGAAGGGGGGCCATTGGCTCTCATCAAGTAGGATGCTCCAATACCAGGCCCAATTGAGGGAACAGGATGATGTGGAACTAAAAATAACAAATCACCTTAACCCAGCAGAGTTTCTCAGGTCCACCCAGGAAGAAGGAGAGCTGGAACATGACTGCGTGGAGGTAATTGAACAAGTGTACGCCAACCAGAAGGACCTGAAAGATGAGCCACTGCCGGACCCCGATTGGGAACTGTTCACGGACGGTTCCAGCTTTGTGGAAGAAGGCATCAGGTATGCAGGGTATGCAGTGGTCACCTTGCAGCAGATAGTGGAAGCGAAAGCCTTGCCCCCGGGAACGTCAGCGCAGAAGGCAGAAATTTGGGCTATGGTAAGGGCCTTGGTACTGAGCCAAGGGAAGAGGGTCAACATATGGACTGATTCCAAATATGTATTTGGAGTGGTACATGTGCATGGGGCTTTGTGGAAGGAGCAGGGACTTCTTAATTCGCAGGGGTCAACAATCAAACACAGGGAAGAGGTAATCATGTTACTGGAAGCAATTTATAAACCATCGGCAGTTGCGGTGATGCACGTCAAAGGACATCGGAATGATCCAGGAAAAGAGTTCCAGGGAAATCGACAAGCGGACCAAGTGGCAAAGCAGGCCGCCAGAAAGGTATGGACTCAATTAGCTTTAATACCGGCCCGGAGTAACCCTGCAGCTGCACACATGGAAGACAAACCACATTACTCACCAGAGGATGAGAAGCTGGCTCAGATGTTGCAGGCATGAAAAAACATTAAGGGTTGGTATGTGACCCCAACAGGACAGGTGATTCTACCAGTGAGAGTCATGAAGACGGTGTTGGAAACAGAACATAATAAGTGTCACTGGGGTGCAGAGGCAATGGTAAAATTTTTGAAAAATGAAATATTCTCAAACCAGATGTTAACATTGGCAAAAAGGGTAAATGCAATGTGTCCGGTGTGTATCAAAAACAACCCAGTGGTAAGGAGACAGGTTCAAATGGGTAAGTTGCAGGTAGGTCCCCAACCAGGAGACTATTGGCAGATAGACTTTTCTGAGTTGCCAAAAGCCCAAGCATACAAATACCTACTGGTATATGTGTGCACATTCTCGGGATGGCCAGAAGCTTTCCCTTGCAGGACCAATCAGGCAAAAGAAGTGGTAAAAACACTTCTGAAAGAAATCATCCCTAGATTTGGGGTGCCGTTAGGGCTATCATCCGATAGGGGTCCTCATTTCACTGCAGGGATCGTGCAGGAGATTTCTGTAACGCTAGGAATAACTTGGAATCTGCACACGCCCTGGAGGCCCCAATCAAGTGGTAAGGTAGAGCGGATGAATCAAACACTGAAAAACCAAATTAAGAAAATATGTCAAGAAGCAAAAATCCAGTGGCCACAGGCATTGCCTTTAGCTCTGTTAAGGGTTAGAATCAAACCAAGGGAAAGGATAGGGGTAAGTCCATACGAAATTTTGTACGGCAAACCCTACCATGCTGCTACCTACCAGGGGGACCCTCATTTAGTGGGGGATCAGGTGATATTAAATTATGTGTTGTCTCTGAATAAGACTCTTACAGCACTCAGAGGAGCCTTGCAGTGGAACCGACCCCTAGCCCTGGAAAATCCAGCCCATGACATCCTTCCAGGAGACCAAGTCTACATAAGGAACTGGTCAGTGGAGCCACTGAAGGAGACATGGGACGGTCCTCACCAGGTGATCATGACCACCTACACGGCTGTCAAGGTCGACGGGATCGACAACTGGATTCACTACACCAGGGTCAAGAAGGTCCCTACGCAATGGTCAGTAGAACCTTTGTCTCCAACAAGGATGGTGTTCAGAAGCAAACCTTAGGGATAGTGATTTTCCTGAGCTTGATTATGTTAACATCCTGGCACTGTATCCCAGACAGCATTATGACATGCACATTCTCTGAGGAAGACACTGTAAAGCAGCAGGCTAAATGGTATTCAAGAGACCACAGCTGTATTCCTTCAGTAAAAGACTTCTGTGTATTTTATTTTACATGGAGAAAACACAGAGTTTTCTTCTAAAATGCTCTCCTCTGGTCACAAGAGCTGTTTGGAACAAACCACTTTTGTGGTACACCCACCACTGCACACTGTGTTCCCTTTTCCAACTAAGCAGCACAAAAAAACCCAAAACAACAAAAACACACCACCTTGCTCAAGATAATCACATAATTTATTTTCTTCCACTTATTTCTGACACATGCCAGAACAAGACTAAATCCATACCTTTTGGCTGTTGCTGTCTTATCCTCTTGAATTCAAAACTTTCACAAGCTGGATATCCCCAGACTAGCCACTGTTCTTTACTGGCATAATGCTGTAAAATAGAAAATCTTGACTTAATATAGGCTAATTATTATTTTTCCTATAAATATTCCTACCATATTTCCCACTGGTTCTAGTTGCTTCTCACCTCTCATAATGATCTAAAGACCGGCTGAACTAAAAGGGGAAATACTTGTCCCCTTATTGTTACAGCTGGATCTGCCTCTGGGCAGGCTGCAGGTTCGTGTTCCTCATCCTAAGCATCCTCATCCTCTGGACTGACCCATACATAGTTAATTTTTGATCTTCATTCTAGGAGAAGCTTAACCAGAAGGAGAAAATTGTGTAGCATATATATATATATATATATATATATATATATGTATGTCATCACAGATGTAGTGAAGGATTTATTAGATCAAGAAATATTGATTTTTGCTAGTCATTTTTAATCACCAATAAACTAGAAGATATCCTGAGCATCCTACATGGTTCTTTCTCATTCTTTAGAATAAATTCCTTAATCTATACTAAGGGCTATTTATTTTGGTGATTTACGTCGTGCTTTGTTTTTGTTTTTTTTTTAAAGGGTGAGTTCTGTTCCAAACCACTGACTTTTATATTTCAAAGACCAGACTTATCATCAGCATCCTCAAATTGTTTCAAAAAGTCAAAGACACCAAGCAGATTGTTTATGGAGGAAATTCAAATCAAACCAGAAAAATTCACCATGTCTTTATTAAAATAGAAATGTTTCCATTTTGTCCTTTCAGCATTTTCCATATTCTTTTTTCACATTCAGATTCTCTTCAGCCTAAGAAACCTCCTTATAACCATGCTAGACATTGGCTCAGACACCTTGACAGGGAGTACATGCATCCTTGAGCATGGACTGTGGTGAAAGAAGATGACTAAGGGAATGCCAGCTGGGATCTTAACACTAAAATACAGATCTTCATTTCAAAATTACAGTAGTGGGTAAGAAGATAATATTTAGCTTCAACAAAACCTTCAGTATTTCCTGAATTTCATATACTACTTCTCTCTCTTTTCCAACCCAAAGTATCATTGAATCATAGAACAATAGGAAGTTAGGGGTTGGAAGGGGCATTGAAAGTTAACCTAGACCAATCCCCGCTGCCAAAGCAGAGTCATCTATAGCAGGTCAGACAGGAATACGTCCAGGTGGGCTCTGAATGTCTCCACAACTTCCATGGGCAGCCTGTTCCAGTGCCCTGTCAGCCTCACAGTAAAAAAAATTCTTAAATTCTTTTTATTTTTACCGAACTTCCTATGCTCCAATTTATAACCATTGTCCCTTTTGCTATTGTTAGCCACCAATGAGAAAAGCTTTACTCCATACTCCTGGCACTCACCAGGAGGTTCAAGAATTCACCTGACCAATTCACCTGTACCACTACCAATTAAAAGTGTAATAAACTTTTTATTGCACTTTGAATGAATCAATCTGTTTTTCTCAGAGCTGGAATGCAGCCATCAACTTTCAAGGTTAAAAATAGTGTCTGTAGGCATCTCAGGTAGACACAAACCACATTCATCAGCTTTATTTAATAACTCCTGCAGTGAGGAAAAACTCATTCTTCTGTGATACTGTAGAAAATTAGTGGAATTATATCAGCAGTGATCTGGTAAGAATCCAAGGAAATTGCAATAGATTAAGTATTGATAGTTTTTTTTTTCTGGGGGGGGGAAGCTACTTGATTGACTGTATCTCCAGCATCCCTTACTCCTACAAGTCTCAAAGGATAAAAAAATTCTTCTGGTCATTTATCACAAAACCCCTATTTTTAGGGGTTAGCCATTTTTAGTTAGCCATTTTTTTTAGTTAGCCATTTTTTAGGCTAACTTATATTTTCCGCTTTAAAGCAGTGCTTCCTATAATAATTATGTGTTTGATTGTAGGTCAGAAGCAAAGTCTGAAAACTGTCAACATTCTAGTAAAAACTACCTAGCTCTGTTTCTCCTTGTTGATCACCAAGGGCTCCTCGCCACATCCAATCACTAAAGTAATTGAACAACATGGGTGACACAACACAGACCTACAAGTTCTTGGGCTGACCTTGAACTCTTTGGTCAGCTCACCATGTACAAAGCCTCTTTGTATACAGTTTCTCAAGAATAAGCTCTGAGTAAGGACATTTCCAGGCATCTTTCTCATGCATTACATACAAGGATTGAACAATCTATGTTAAATATTGTAGTAAAATTGGTGCAAAATAATAAGAGGTTGAAATCAATATTGCTGTCAAGCTGGAATCTAAACTACACTATCACCTGATGCCTAGACCTGTGTTACACTAAGTGTGTATGATCTATTTTAATATGGTACGATAGATGTACACCTCAGGCAATATATAATTCTGTGACCAAGATCTCAGATTTGCTTTATATTGCTATAACAGTGTTATGAGTCTACAGAGTAAACACCATTATATTTTTATTCACTTTACTCTGCCAAAATGCTGCCTAATATATACCTATTATCTGTTATATACTAATTTATTAAACAAGATTACATACAAAGCAGCTCATCATCCAGAAATAAATTAGTAGCCAGTTGCTTTCACATTACTGTGCATAGTGATGAGCCTTTAGCTGTGGGTCATGCAATTTTAAAACTAAGGCTGGATGAGGCACTTTCGTAATGCTCGTTTTGCAACAGGAGGAGTGTTTTTGAGACACCATCTGTAGAAGATGACTTCAAGAACCAAAGTTGTTTCCCTTTGGACAAAACAAAGCAAGTAAGGTATCACCAGTGCTGCTCTTTTTTTTTTCTTTCTTTCTTTCTTTTTTCTTTTTTTTTTCTTTTTTTTTTCCTTTTTCTTTTTTTATTTTAACTGGAAATTTTAACTGGAGGAGCAAAGCATTTTTAAAATATACTTTAGAAGCATCAAGTTGAAAAGCAAAGTAACAAAGAGCAAACCTATGGATGGTAAATAGGAGATAATTTGACCTTTCAAAACCACACAAGAAAGAATTAAGAAGTAAAATTGATGCCATTTTTATGCCGGTCACTTTCTCAGATGGAAGGATAAAGTCAAATAAGATAACTTTTTAAAAAAATGTAAGTGGCATGGATATTAGAATTTTGGGGATCACTTAGATATTGTTCAGATCTCTCATATTTTCATTACTCACATGGGGTTATATGAAAAAGTAGTCCTGTCACATTTATAACTTTATGTTTTATAAATAATTTCAACATCATCAGGAGAAGATTTTAAATCAGTCAAAAGTTATATACCACCCAGAATCAAATTTGTATAAAGTTAATTTCTTTGAAGAAGGAAGAACAAACTGAACCTCTTGAGATTCAAAATTGTGTTACCAGGAATTATGTTAGTGTATTCTGTTTGGATTCTCTACACCTAAGGGTAAGTCAGCATCCAAAATTCCAGTCCTCTCTGAGAGCTTTTTTTAGAACAGATTATAGCACTTCATCACTTTTTAAAGCATTCTTCTGCAAACGTGCAAGAGGAGGGCAACACTTCAGTTAACAAAGTTCAGGAGGTTCAAATACAGACAGGCTGAAAATTGGGATATTCCTACTGTGAAAAAATGATTGCTAGAGCATTCTGATGGAGGTTTGTGACAGACTCATATCCATCTGTCAATACTCACCTTCAAATGCAAATAAAAATAGGGATGACAAGAAAACCCATTTGCATTTAAAAAGAGGGAGAATTCTGCCCAGCATTTCTTAATGAGGCCATATAAATGATGTTGAAACATGGATAGCAGAGCAAAATTGAGAAAAGACACTGACGTGTGTAACATTTGATTGGTGATAAGGTAAAGATAAGCACTGGGTTCTTATGTCTTCAATGAGATCTCTGGAATTGTTACTAGGACTCTGGAGCAATTGATGCCTAGGCAAACCAATGCAGTGAGGAAAAGTGTTTGGCTGTATGAGAGACACATCATTAAACGTGATCAAGTACTTCCTTAACAGCTCTCCCTGAAAAATAGTTTTTGACGACAGCTTGTTGAAGGCAAGTCAAAGACCTAAAGAGAGTTTCAATTGAAGAAAAAAAGAAGATCTATCATATTAAAAGTAAAATATAGTACAAGTTGTTAGAAGGTACAATAAATACCAATGTGAAGTGCAATCAATACAGCTTTTCTAAAGACAAGAGGTGTGACACAGATACGTTTCAGTTTGGTTTTGGAAGATTGGTATGCACGAAGAAATTTCAAGTATGTTTATTCATCCACATTTTCTAAAGTCTTTAACAAGGTTACTCACCACAAATTTTTAAAGATACTAAGCTGACACAAAATAAAGCGTTTATTGAGATCAATTTGATCTGTGTCAAAGTGTCCATTTAGGCCCAAAGCTGAACCTCACCCTGGAGGGTACAGAGCCGCGGCACACAGCAGCCTCTCTCTCCCATCCCCACACCTATGATTCCCTGGAAAGACAATCAAGCCACACCAGGTGAAGGGAAACACAGCACCCTCCAACCAAGGTCCTGAAGTGGACAGCAGTGAGCCCAGCACCATGGGGCAAATCTCAGCATGAGGCAGACTATTCTGATGGCTCTGAATATGTGACGAAACCCCTCCAGGGACAGCTGCAAGTTGTTATTCTGGACATCTGAGCTAAGCTGGGCATGATTATATACTCAATTCTCATACTTTCGAAGAAGTTCCTGCATTATGTCCAACTTGCTTTTCATGTTTATTATCATTTCCCTAGAATGTGACATGCAGTAGTCTCCACACATTCATTCTTTCACTTAAAACAGGATGGCTCTGTGTGGCTGATTTCCAGTTTATTTAATGTTACATCTCCTCTTGCCACTGGAAGGCTTATTTCGCTGTCTATTATGTTTTTCAAAACATTTTTTTCAGGCAGATCATGTTCCTTCTCCCTATGATAGAGGTTGTACTAATTCTCTTTTCTTGCACTGTTTATTCCCTCAAATATCTGCAGAACATTGTTAAGTCACCTTGCAACCACTGCTTGAAAAATCCTTGTCTCATTTTCAGCCTTTCTGCATGCAACGTCTGTCACACCAGTCTCCAGTGTGAGTTCAGGACAAGCACACTACCCAGATGCTGCCCTAGCATGAAAATATTTGAGAAAGACAAGACACTAAACTCCTTCTCTTCATTGCTTTAATTCTTTCCCATGTTACTTTTGCTAGGTTTGGAGAGGGCATGGCAATTATTTTTCCTCACTTTTTCTGAACAAAGATTTTCTTTTCGGTTGAATAAGGATAAAGTTTTCTGCCTGTGTGGGTGTGGCATACCTGCAGTGGTTTTCCATTTCATTTATATGCTCCTGGGTTCCCTCCTAACCCTACAAGAAAATAAAGAAAAACATAGAAAAAACACACCTGTACTGATAAATAGATAGAGATGTATCTGGATTTTTGAAACACTTGGATTTCCCTAGCATATGTAAGATTAAATTTATCCAAATTTATCAAAGTACACATGAAAAGAACTATACCCTGTCTTTAATTTACTCTCTAGGGGTTCATCTTTTACAAAATCCATATCAGAGACCTCTTTCTCATTTATTTTGGCAAGAGGTCTCTATCTAATCTGATAATGGAGCTATTTGGTTCAGCCCAGCCATTAATACATCTGATAGCTTTTCAATGAAAAGGCAGAATTTCTATTCTCCACTCCAATTTCATCATCTGCACTTTCTATCTCTTATCTCTGGTCACTGGTAATAATAGGAAGTGCCTAGAAAAATATATAAGTATGGCACGTGTATAAATGCAGGCAAAGCAGGTGGTAGGGGTGTGGCAGAAAGGGAATTCTTCCCTAAAAGGATTTTTTCCTCAAACATTCCCCTCCCTTAGGAAAATTTACATCAGTTACCATTCCTACAAAACTTGATTTTTCTCAATAAAAAAGTTCTTTTTTTAGTTGTGCAGGGGGTTTGTTTGCTTGTGGGTTTTTTTAGTTTTGTTTTGGTTTTGTATCAGTTCCTATCACTGCAGTTCTCTGATCTTAATGAAAAGTATAATACCCTAAGTCTGAAGTAAGATTTACTCAGTGTGCTGGTACTTTGGTTTTCACAGAGCAGATCTGGAAAAAAAGACAAGAATTCAGTATGGATGTTGAGCTCTCCTCTCTGACCTGCTGCTCTGCAGTTGTCCTTATCTGACAGTGTTTGACAAGACTTAGGGTTAGACAAGGCTTCTCTCTGTGGAGAAGGGATTTTCTTGTTTTGTTTTTTTTTGTTGTTGTTTGGGCTTTTTTTAGTAAGAAAAGCTGCTATGTAAGGTGACTGATAAAATATTCTACACTACTGAGAATTTTAAGTATTTATTATTATTTGATTATTTTTATTTAAAAATGCATTAAACTTTTAGCCACAGTGCATAGTGTTACAAATAGTAACATACATATTTTGTATTTGTAACTTTTGAAGTGGAAGAGAGTATCATTTGGGTTCAAAATGGCATCTCATTTTCTCAATCTAAAACAAAATATTCATTACATTTAGTGGATATTACTATAGAGTCAGCTATAATATATCAAAAGCAAAGAGTAGGTAACAGTTAAATGCTCATCCTCCCTGACTCTGCAGCTTGGTTCCTTGTTTGCTATCTGATGTTTTTTTTTATAGGTGCCAATTCAGAAAAATTTCAAATTAGATCAGAAGAAATTTTTTCCTTTAGATGATTAAAAGACAAGATAGAGTTTGTATTTCTACTCCTTATACATACGTGTCTATCAACTTCAAAACCACTTAAAAGTGATTTCTATCTATATAATCTAACACTTGCATTTTCATCGAGCTACTTCAGTTCCTTAATTGAAAATGGAAATGGGGAAATAGGGAAATAGAAAACAGCCATTCTGGACACGTCCTTTAGATTTTTGAGGATACACTGCTTTCCTTCTGATTCTTAAAACCTATTGTAATCTTGGATGTACTAGAGATTGGTAAACCATTCCTCATGCCCACTGCAGCCACCTGAATGTCTTCTTGAATCACTGTGACTCAGGATAGCAGGAGAGGCCTTGAAACTAATCTCATATCTGGAAACTGAACAAAATGGCACAAAGATACCAGACCAAGCTGTTTCTTTGGAGGAGCACAGTGGTTCCATCTACACCATGCCACAAAGTGGCAACAAAGTCTGCCACCATGCCTGGGGCAGAATCCTGCCAAGGTACAGGTATTGTGTCAAAAAAAGTTCGGTGTTGTTAGTGAAGATTTTTGACCTGCCAAGATGTGATTTAGTATGTTCAGGCTTAAATGTCTGTTGCAAAGCTTAACTTCAAAGGTCAAAACACATCTTTGGGCTTTGGGATTCATGCACATTGAAATAGTCAAGGTGGAAAGGGTCTGAAGCTCCTTGCAGTCCCTCAGGGACGTGCTAAAATGATGGCTTCCTCATTAGTAAACCCCACTTCTGACTTCATTGAGACAGGAGTCAAAGCAGAATCACTTTAAATTAGGCATAAACGAATGATACTTTGAGAGAATTCAGTGGCCATTTCTGAAAGTTAAATCACATTATGTCTACTTCCTGCCAAAGCACTATTACAGTCACTGAAACATTCCCATCTCTGATGTCAATGCAATTCCCGAGAGGAGAAGGGTCTCACAGTATAAGCTGAGAAACAGGAATGCAATTGTAAACTGCAAAGCTTTCCAAATAGCCTGAATATTCTGCCACTCTTGACTTCAGATCACTCATTCTACATATTCCAAGGTATTTTCTGAACTAAGATTTTCTTTCTGCTTTATGCTAGTTCCTTAACAAAAGAAAAAAAAAAACAACCTGTGGATAGTTTTTCTACTTTTTTTTAATGATCCACAAAAACAACAACGTCTGTCTGCTCACTACTGTACTCTCAGATGGACTGTCTCTTAAATCTTGTTGTGACTGAACTGCCCTGAAAGTCCACCACACAATTTAGACTGCTTCCTAAGCTGATCTCAAAACAACGACTGAGTTGTGCTTTGTTAAATAGCATATATACCAATTTATCAGCAATTTTAGAAGGGAAAACATTTAAGAAGATGAAAAATAAATACTTATTTCAATGATGTTACCTAGAGCCAGAAAATTATGATCCCTTCGAGGTTTATCTGTCCATGTTTATCTTCTGTGTAATGTGTCCTCAGTACCCCTCAGATGAAGAAAATGAGTATTTTCTGATGTGCAAAAGGAGAGACATATTTCTAAAAGCATACAGTTTAAGTCTATTGCAGTCTAAAGGCATCTCAGAGAAACCTTTAGTGATTTAAAAAGTAAACTGAAAGGATCTACATGTCCTGGATAAATTTTAAAATAATTTAAATGTTTCACTGAAGACATCTCTCTTCCTTCAATGGAGCATCATTAAAAGAGAGAGGAAAGAAGAAAACAATTGAATTAAGTATTCCAAGGAGTTTTCAGGCTGAATTCTTAAACAGCTCTGAGGTTTACTACTTGTAGTCCAATCCTCTGACTGATTAAGCTTCTTTGGTTAAACGTTTACTTTCATATAAAATCTGTTTAATTTGATTTAATGCTGAAAATTCGCCTAAGCACCACTCATATGCAGTATAAATGCTGCAGGAATTAATAATAAAATTGCCTGCAAGCTCTGTAAAATATATAACCTAAAAGTAGGGGGGGATTAGGAAGGAGGGGTGTTTCAGTTTAAAATTTTTTTTGGTCCTTGTAAGAAATCTCCTTCAAAAGCCACAATCACCTCAAGGGGGCTTTTCTCAGATTTTTTTTAATCAGATTTTTGTGTTGCTCTATTACTCATACTTCCTTTGTGCTTATGTCCTCCTACCATCTCCCCCTTCCATAACATGCATCATCGAATTTACAGAATGGAGACCATTTAAAGCATCAAAATTATTGCTGAAGTTTGAACAGGAGATGAAAGTCAAGTACCATGTTCCACCTGCCTCTTGGAATTCCTAACATACCGCATTTTGTATTTCACTCATCAAGATGTCATGTTTAAAACAGCCTTTTAAATTGATTAGATACCATTAAGAACAGACGGAAACAACAGAAAGGAGAGGAAAAGAAAAAAGTAAACCCTCTTGCTATTGCTCATGTTTGCCTATTTAAAAAAAAAAAAAAAAAAAAAAAAAAAAAAAAAAAAAAAAAGTCTGGCACATGAATAATGCATTGACGTCAGCTCAAAAAAAGACCAAACCAGTTGGCCTTGGAATGCCATTTCACAGTTTGTGTATATACCTGACATTAGAGAAGGAAATTTAAAAAACCCAGATATATGACACACTGTGTATGCAGCTGCTTTCTGGGTTGACTTCCATATCAAATGTGTTACTTCTGGAGAAAATTGATGGGAGCCAGAACTGTCATTTCTCTAATTCATTCTTCCCAGTCACTTTGTCCTCCTAGTTCCAACCTGCTTTGAAGACTGAGGTTCAAGACATCTATTTATTTCCTTAGTGCATAAAGGCAAAATTATTTTTTTGAGTGCCTGACTGAATTTGGTCTACAGTTCCTAAGTATTTTGGATTTTTCTATTTCAAGAAAATGAATTGATGTTGAGGAAAATAAGGCTGAAACATGTAAGACTGAGAGACTGGAGTAATCAAATAAAGCATCTTTAAGACTAGCAAGTCCTCCTGTTAATGTCAAATTTGATGCTGCTTGGTGTATACCAGTATTTCTGCTTCTTTATTGTACTTTCCTTTAAACATAAATATAAACCAGTCACTGAGTGTGACCATGGGCCTATGAGGGAAACGCATCTGTTCATTTACTTCTTCTGTTTCACTAGACACCTCTGGTAATTATCCAATATAATTGATTGATTTGGGCTTGTTATTAATAAAAAACTACATATAACTTTCTCTTTTTTTACACTTGTCTGCTAGTTTAGTGTAGTTTTGTTTTTTTGTTTAAGTGATTGCTGTCACTTCTGTAGTACCAGACACCCTGTAAAATCCAACTTTTCTGTTCACAGCTTCTCTGAAGGAAAAGGCAGATGAGAAGAAATATGAAAAAAAGCTAGGATGAGGAGAGATGAGTCCTCCTGCCCTACTCCCAAACACAAACCTGTAGTGCAGTGCTCCAAGGAGGGAGCAAGGGACAGACTGCAGATCTTCCACATTTTTAGCCCTGCAGCTCTCCACAGGCTGAGGAGAAGTGCAGAGTAACTCTGCGAATGGGCAGTGCCTTGTACAATCGCATCAGTTCAGTGCTCTGGGGTAGTTCCATCATGTGTATAAAAGACAGGCCATGAAGCAAATAACCTCTTGGTCGATGCTACAGAACAAGTGCTGTGTTCAGAGAGCTGTCTACAGGTGCATTTCCTCAAATACAGTGCATCTCTCTGGCCGCTCCCCAGCTCATTCCCTGAATTAAACCCTCTTCTTTGCCACAGGCTAAGAGTAGGGGAAGCAGAAATCACTGAATGTAAATTGCTAGCATGGTACAAATAATGTAACAGCTTTCACTCTTTTCTTCCCTTTTTTCCACTCTATGCTTGTCCCAGAGTGAACATCCTGCTTTAATTCTAAGTGACTTACATCTGTCAAACCTGTCACATTTTGCAACTATTCATGCTGGGTGCAAAAGCTAAAGCAGGTTCTACAGATGCTTGTTTGATTAGTGCAATCTGGTGATACTGTTTCTTGATATTTCACAAAAGACAGAGTGAGAGAGAATGAAAAAGGGGGCTCAGTGACTGGATTAGAGGACATAAACAGGATGAAAGTGTCTTGCTGTTCTGGCTTCCATCAGAAATGGAAGGTAAACCAGGCACTTTTCAAGCAGATAGTCTCAAAGTCTTTACAGCATTATGGCTCGGAGTAACAGCACACAGCATACCTCACAGGCTGGGGAGGTAACTATGCCGTGAAGAAGATGCACTCAATTTACCTGCCTTAACAGCATGCTGGTCTGCTCAGGTGCATCTGAGTAAAAGTCAGCTGCTTAAGGGATGTAGCAGATTAGGGAGATGAGATTAAATGAACCTTTGACTAAGGCAATGAATTTACTTTCTAAAGACAGAGAGTCTTGAATCCCTTTCAAGCAAACCACGTTAATCTCTGTGACAAAGTTTGTATCATGGACAGCATGATACCAGACTCAGCCACTTCCTCTTCCTGGAGATGATGAGGAGGCAGCCAACACATCTTAGAAATGCTTTTATGCAGGCTGCAGAAGTCTTGTTACATTCCCTGCCCTGCAAATGGCAGATTAGTTCTGGCATATTAAGCCAGGCTGCTAAGCACTTCTGGGTGCATATATATATAAATACAAACACTGTATTCACTGTAGTAAAGGCTTTAGTCCACATAGGGGACTCATTTCCAGTTGTCTACACAGAGAGTAAATCTGAATTTTCAGGTTGTGGTAGGTCTGTGTCTCAAAAACTGGCACAAATACAACCTGGGTTTCTCTTCCCTATCTGTAGAATGAAGAAAATAAATTATAACACTGTCTTTGCCTTTCTCTCTCTAGTCTAGTAAATTTGTAAATGCTTTAGGAAGAAAAAGAACTATCTCATGAAAATGGGGTTTTGTTGTAAATTGCCAGTTGAACAGACTTTCAGTTTCCTTCATCTAGAAGCATTAGTCAGTATTTCAGAAGAAGGAGGTGGAAGATTGAGCCAAGAGCCATGATGGAGTCCAGAGCCAGCAGCCAGCTAGCCACGATGGGGCTAGCCTGAGGGGTTACGAGTCATGCAGGGCAGGAAAAAGGCCAAGGATGGATGCAGCCCAGGCAGTTTCCAGACAGGATGCTGCCAGCGAGGTCTCAGCTTCCTCACCAAGGACAGCAAGTTTTGTAGAATACCAATGTTCTTTCAAGCAGAAGTAGTGTCTGCAGGACTACATTTCTCACATCACCCCATGAGTCCCAGCAACAGCAGACTGCCAGCCAACAGCCTTCAGAATGTCTTAGTATTAAAAAAAAATTACAGCTGAGCCTCAATATACTAATATTGTATATTTGCAGTCTGAAATACCAGATGAAGGCTATTCCTCTAGGATGTTGGGGGCTCGTTGCCATCTACTGCACAGACCAGAGGACTATGAGCACAAACTGACAGCAGACCCAAGAAGACTGTGGTTCCATAAAAGCCTTGATATGAAATTCAGCCCAACAGCCCTCTTTTCTCCAGGCCTCTCACTGGTCTGATGTTGCACTGTCCTGATTTTCAGCATCTTGACTCTTCTACTCTTCTAGATTTGAAGCCTGAGGCCTTGCAGATGAGGACACTAATAATTGGTTTATTGCTCTGAAACAGATAACTCCCTCCTTGCAACAAGAGAGATTCATTATAAGGTGCTAGAAAGCCCCAGCATCCTTTAACTTCACATGAACAGCGGATGATGATCATATCTGAAAATAAGGTGTCTGACTTATTTTCCACTGTTACTTCAGAGCAAGTATCTAGACGGCAGCCCAGGCATACCCAGGTAGTAAGTATTATATCAACTGTCCAGTCCCACTGACTCTCTGATACCCTCAGGTTTTGATATCCACAGGTTTATTTTGTCTAAAGAAAAGGCGCTACCACTGTACCACTGCATCAGAAATGAGCCTTCAAATCATGTTCACCATAGGCCATAAGGATAGAAAAAAATATTTTCACTAAAATTTGCTAAACTTGGCATGCTTGTTTTCCAACTGCTGTCCTCTATTTGAGTGGGGCTGGCAGATTTATGCATTCAAAATGTATTCTCTTAAACTGCTTCCACCTAACGATAAAGGAAAATATTAATTCATAAATAAGCTTGGGTGGTGGCAGGCCTGAAAAGTATACATTACATATAACTGCATTCAACAAGATGAAAAATGGCAGAGGGCCTCAGCAGTGCTACCAGGAAGACTATAAACCATTCAGCTGAGCAAGATTAGTTACAGGCTAAGCTGGCATGTCCTAGTTATTCTCCTGTTGGAGATGAAGCCGGCTGTGTGAGCTGCCAGCACCTGAATCAGCAAACCAGAAGGTGAAACAGAGCCTTCAACCATCCCTGTGTGCACATGGCTGCCACTGAACCTGGCAGGTTGTGGCTCCCAGATGAGCCACTGGTGAGTGTTGCTTGCCACGCAAACACCCACCACATCTGGTCAGATCCTTCCTCAGCTTTTCTGCCACAGGAGACCGAGAATCTCATTTTCCATGGGGAAAGAGGTCCAGGTCCTTTACTAGCTTGATTTTTGCCAGGTGTGCGCTCCGCTGTGAAGGTAAATCCCAGAGCTGCCTGACTGGGTCACCTACAAGTTTTGCAATCAGGAATTTTCATGACAGAGCTGACAACGCAAATGGAAACACTATAGGCTTTTTTGTTGCCTTTTTAAAATTATTTTTAGCAGATAGCAGCTTTTATCTCTTTGCAGCATTTGGTCTTCATCAAGAGAACTTGTAGCAATGCCACTACCAGAGGGGAATAGACATAAGAAATTATCTCACATGGATCTGCTAACATATTTTCTTGCTGAGACACAGCACCTCAGCTACCCTAGACTCCAGTATTCGCATTAAGCACTTCACTCACACTGCAGTCTCTTTTTAGCCCATTTCTGAACAAGTGAAGCATCTCTCCCAATAAAAAAAAATGTTGAACTTCAGTGGACACAGGCTGATACATCTGCTAACCAAAACACACTTCACACTGATCTGGTTTCTCTATTCATCCCCCATTTCGGCTCCAGTCTGGCACAGCAAAGAATCTTGGAGGGAATGGTTATCAAGAATCTTTTCACTTACCTCTCTACAGAGCAAACTAGCTCCTTAAAAGAGACCAGCCTGGCAATTATTAGAGTTCATAACCTCCTTCTTAATTTCCTGCATGTAAACAAAGCTGTGCAAAATGAATATGACTGTGAATAAACTGCCTCATATTCTCCAGCAAAGTTTTTCTAATTATTATTATTTTTAAATTTGAATACACTTGAATAATAAAGAGAAAAATAATTTTCTTTTTTTTTTTTATTTCCTCAATAGGTACATGTACAAACCTTCACTAATCACACATTCCCTTTAGCAACAATGCAGCCCATTATCTCTGAACTTCTAGTGCTTTCACCTAAATAAGCTCTGGAAGAGTGTGATCAAGGAGACAATCATCTTAAAGGCACTTGGATGCTAACAAAATACAGATGGAACATTCAATAGGCTGAGAATGATGGTGCATTTAACTCTATATTCACTTCCTCTGTGCAAGAGCTGGGAAACCACAGGGAAGAAAACAAGACCACAGGACAAAAGGTACATGTCTCTGGCCTCAATGTTTTGCATCTCTCCAGGCAAGAGAAAAGAATACATAGGATCTATACTTTCCATGCTAAATGATGATTAATGGTCCTGTTCTAGTATTTCTCTGAGATAAGTGTCCCATCATTACATCCAGTTTCTATACAGTAGTGCTAAATATATGTTATCATATACCTGAATCTCAGGACTGCCCCGGAAGACAGATGAAAGTGAAAAGCATGCCCAGTAGGTGCATTGTGGTGCCAAACCTGCTCAGGCTGACACAGAATTGCTGAAAGGGACTTTGCAAATGGTGAAATGCTGTTCTGCAAGGGTAGCCAGCAGTCCTGCCGTCTCCTGTGTGGACAACCCAGCAGCCACAGAATTTGTCTATGTAAAACTACACAGTGAAGGAAAAACGTAAAGCAGACGTCGACGAAATAGCTGAGCAATGGATCAAGCTTACTGTAAAGTCAGAGGCCCCAACAATAGCAAAAATATTTAGCTGTGAAAATTTTTCTCAAAATCTAAGACACAGGTTTTGGAAGGTCAGTGTGTACCTTACATTCAGGTGAAAGAAAATACTTTAAAAAATAATGACAAGGTTTCTCTTATGTTTTCAACTTGGACTTGGAGGCTTACTGTCTTTTACCACTATTCATACATATTTTCTGACAGATGATGTTAATGATGAAATAGTTTGTGCTGGTACCAGCATTCAGATCTGGGTATGGCACAACACTGAGATCGAGGGTTACGAGTACAACATGTGGAAAACTTAGGTTTTCTGACTGACATTTTACAAAGCAGAAGAAAGGACAAAAGGCAGAGAGCCACACCACTTGATCAAGTTGTAAGATTGCCAAACTTATCTTCTCCTTCACGTTGCCTTTCAGACCATGCTGACTTGAAAATGATGTAAGCAACATCGTAAGCAAGCAAAATGTCATTTGCAGTTCATCTCTGACAAATACAAACTGTTTTATACCAGTAGAATCAAACTTTAATTTCACGTTCAAATACCTCTTAAACCAACCACCTTGTAATGTGCTTTGATGAGTTATTAACACTTTTTGAAAAGAACAATCTTCTTTCAATACCATCGATTTAACAGTAATGGCTTTTTAAAATATTACCTCTTGCCAAACTAACAGGCAGAAAATTTGCTGAAGTTGCAGAAAGCCATGCAGACAATGTGAACTGCACTGCTGCTGGTACAGGACTCCTGTTATTGGCGTCTCACTGATATCTACATTTACTAATTGATAAAGACTTCAGACCACACCAAAGTACTTGTTGCTTTCCAGTCCACCTAGCAGCTAATAAATGTTTCCAGGATTCCATCCTTTCATTATTGAGTTAATCAAGGGGAAAATAGGTTTGGTCCTTGGGTCAAAAAAAATACCCAGGAAATTTGAAGTGCTGTTTGTGTCTCCTTAAATATTGCATCTTTATTATATTTTTAAAACAGAACTGTAAATGCTTCTTTTAGTCAAACTTCCCAAGATCTTCCCAATCTTCATTTGCCCAAAGATAACAACATGAGCCATACAAAGCACTTATCACAGAAAATAGAAGGAAATCAGAACTAGCAACCTGTGAGCTTCTAAAATGGTTGCAAGTTAGGGCCTTTCACACAGAAGAAAACATAGCTCTAGATTTTCCACCCTTCCCTGAATAGCCCCAGACACTAGCATACTCCTGCTCCACTTCTGCAGTTCTGTCAATAGTTTTGTAATAGACAGTCTTACCACAGTCACCAGAGAAAGCAGCCTGCCTGCTTCAGTTCAGTGAGCTGGTTTACAGTGTGCTCCTATAAACCGTGTTATCTGCTCTGTGAAACAGGCCATAGGCTGTAGGAGGTTTTCCTGTGAAAGTGGACAGACTCCCATCCTGCCCTCAAATGAAGAGTATCATGTGCAACAGCACATGCAAACAGACAAAGCAAAGGGAAGAGAAAATGATTTGGGAGATACTCAAGAGTTTTCAAGAAGTCAAAATCTGCACAGAATTCAATACTCAGAAAGTACCATGAATAAGCTCATTCATGATACAACAGCCATATATATATATATATATATATATATACACAAACACACACACAAGGACAGCAGAGTAACTGAGAGAAATCTGGGAACCGAGTGCATTTTTTTTTTTATCCTTACCAACAGCCACTGCTGAAAAGATGTCTTTTCAGCTAGTTTGTGGAGGGAGATACTCATCTAAAATACTGTGCATAACCATTAATTTATCTAAACTTGTATTTCTTGTAAAGAATTCTAGAAGATATAAAAGGAAATAGAAATGATTATCATCTTCCATGACTAATGTTGTCCGTTCTTTTTTCTTCTGGAATCTGTTTCTCTTTAAACAATTGGAGCTTTCCACCACCATATAGATAGAGCAACATTTCAAAATAACTTTGTTGCTGTTACTGGTAGCTGATTGTAGTAACCTTAAGGGGTTGGGCTTTAATCTTTTCATCTTTTTTTTTTTTTTTTTTTTTTTTTTTTTTTTTTTTTAGTGATAAGGTCACACTTATGATTTGGTGAATTCATTTTAAAAGAAGCTGTTTGTTCTAATCAGGAAAAAACGATTCACAGAATTTGGATTTTAAGATCCTGGTACTGCAAAGTTGTTACTCTTCAGAAACGAGACTGAATGTTGTGTTACATCCTCATTTATCTTGATTATCTCTCCTCCAAAGACTTAGTAAGGAACTGTCATAGATGGATATGTATCCATAAAAAAAGCTTACAAAAAAACCCAACCCAAACCAAACCAAACCAAAAAACCAACCTCAGAAGACCAGAGGCTATTAAAGAAACTATAAAGCATAAGTGGATTGCTTTCATTCTACATTTTCCTAACTTTCAAAAGATCAGGTTTGGGGATTGGTGCTTTCCTTCATGGGTGTTTTAACTTCTTGTCAAAAGAACTTATGTGGATTTCAAGTACATATAAATAAGCAAGGGAAAGTGTGCACTTTGTAGAGCAAAGCTTTTGTGTCTCTCTGGACTTTTGAAGGAAGGAAAAACCAGAGGACAGGGATACAGGTTTCTGAAACAGGGAAGAGAGAGGAAAAGTAGATGAATTTTGGTTCTACTCACCAAAACACATATACAAGGTTGAAAAGGAAGAAAAATAGACCCAAGACAAATAACTGAGAGCCCTTGGAAATGGAAAGATGGACCATGTAACTAGAATTATGTGATTTATGACAGACACCAGGAAGTAAATCAACAGGAAATTGCAAAAATGAGAGTGCTGCTGTTGAGTCAGATTTTTGGAAACTGACTGAACGATTTCCCCTTGGAAGGAGCAAGGGAGTTGCTAGAATCTTAAAAAAAAAAAAACACCAACACATTTTGGATATAAGGCAAACAAATTTTCCCTATTAAAGTACCCCCTCTGAGATCTTTGAAATTTTGCTTTAATAGCTGTTAAAGTTTGAGAAAGTTAATCCTTTTTAAAGGTCCTTTTCCTAGCCTTAGGGAAAGAGGGAAAGACCCCTTAAAAAAGAGCAGGCAGCAGAAACAAAGACAGTTTTTTCCCATAGGATATTATAGCATTCATGGGCTCCCAATATTAACTTTTGCTTTCTTGCTGGTCCTCCTAAAGGTGGTATATAGAGAGATTTCATATTACACTCATTGTAGAGTCTTCAATGTTCACACAAACTGGGATTTCTAACAATGGTCTCAGTCAAGAGCTATGACTGTTTTCTTCCAATTCTCTGGATCTATCTTTTCTGACTGTTCTTGCCTCAAGCTGCTCTTCTTGGGTCTGATTCAAAAAGTCCTCTAAACATATTTAGGCTTTGAATGAAAGTCCAGATACTCAGGCTTGCTTTCTGACATCCTTCTCTCCTCCTGTCGCTGCATTCAGGGATGCTTAGCTACAACGATTGCTGTGCAATTAATATCAGAGCAGTTGTGTGATATACACTGTTGGGAAACAAAATTAAGTACTCAGCTTCTTTTCACTTGGGAATTTAGCCAGGACAACTTGCTTTCTAATACATCTATGTCAAGGTCTGAGAAAGGCTGTGGATCAGAGTCAAGTATAAATTATTTCCACTGTCTGTTTTGCTACCACAGAGGAATGAGAAATCACCAAGAAATAGCACTCTATCAAACAGCCTATCTAGAAAAGCCAGGACTGCAATTTAACAAGTGCTGCTCCCAGGAGCTCACTCTCAGTAGAGGCTGGCACAAAAATACTGACACCAACTAACAAAAAGGTCCCTAAAACTTCTTCAAGTGAGATGAAACACTAAGTAGGCATGCAGAGAGGATTAGTCTTTCATTTCCAGCACACAGTGAGCAGAAAGGAGCACATTAGCAAGCCAGTTTGAGGAAGCTCGCCTTTCCTTTGCCCTTGGAAATAAAAAGCCTTTTTTTATGGGTATGTGCCAACCAGCAACCATGTGACCCGTTTGCCTATGCAGCTGGGAAGCTGTGTCCAAAGAATTTAATACAACTCCCCCCCCAAAAAAGTCCTAAATACAGCTAGCCTGTTTCATGCATGTATAGATAGGCAGAGGTAACAAAACTGCCAGAGACTCTTTGCTACTGTTGTGATGCTGCTTTGCAAAGCTGCCAAAGATGGCAGGCAACAGTGTATTCCCAGATTGGTTTTCCAAGCCTCTCATCAAAATTTCTGTAATTCCTGTCTCAAACATTGCAATCCGGTTAATTTTACTTTCAAAGATCCCATGCTAGCTTGATTTCTTCCCACCCTTTTAAATTAAGACTTAAAAGAGAGTAAGAAATAAATTGCAGGAGATACAGGAAAAAAAAGAAGAAAAGAAAATAATAATAATAAAAAAAATAATAGCCCAATAGCTACTGTTGTACCTGGGAGTGAATCTAAAGACATTTCAGTCCTAAATTCTAGGAAAAGAAGGAGAATTGCCTGTTTTCCACTAAGCTGCAGCCTTCAGAGATCAAGGAGCCAGAGGGCATGCCTACAGTATTTTATTCTGGAAAGCTTTCTGGTAGACAAGAGGCTTTTCCTCTAGTTAACCTTCCAGATAGAAAGCCAAACCGAAAAAAAAAAAAAAATTCAATCCCAAAGCATCCCATTGTTATTAGTTATTTCCCACTCATGCTGCTTTTCTATTCCCTTCCACTAATAAAGCAATACAATGCCCTCTGACTTGCCAGAGACATCATGACTTTAGGGAAATCTATACTATTCCATCTTCCTGAGAGAAAACCACTTTGTCCAGTGCAAAGATCCCCCTCAAACAGAAGAGCTACAAAACCTTGCATTCCCCAGCTACAGCACTAGAAGGAAGCAATCACACGGTCAAGCAAAAATGGTGAAGGGCATACCATTTGCTTGAGCCCATGTCTCCAACAAAATATATTTTTGCACATACCTGGTTTTGTTTCAGTTTTTACAGCACTCAGCACTGTCTGTAACAAACACAATGTCTTATTTGGAGGAGCAATTAATTAGCAGAGTTTAGGTCATTAGATAAGTACTCTTGGCAGTTTATTTTTCACTGAGTATATGTTTCACTCGTAAGTTAGCTAGGTATCTGGAAGCAATTAACACCCAAAACCTAGCGACCCAGCTAGTGTATGCAGCTATTGAAAAAAATTAAAATACTTTCAAGGGTGTGTAAGAGGCAACTCTCCATGAGCAGAGAAAATTAAACTGACTGGATGAAAGGTATTAATTGTGGAAACACACACAATAGGTTTTTAGTAAGAACCACGGTAATTTATTTTTACATACGTTCTATTTCTTGTTTGTTTGGTGGTTTGGTGGTTTTTTTTTTTATATCCAAGTCTTGCATTTTCATTTGTACTTCTCACCCAGCAGCTGCAATTTTCCATCTGCAGGCATCCATCTGCCCTGCACTCCTAGACAAGGAGGCTGTGGTACATATCTGCAAGGGGGGCAGCACCCATACAGTGAGTGCAATTGACAGAGCTTCTGTCACTCTCCTCTGGGACAGCAGCAAGAGGGACAGCTCCCAGTCTGAGCTTGGGCACAGGCTCTTTAGTGCTGTGGGCAGGAAGAGCTCCCTGTCCATGAAATCAGGCTCTCTGCTCAGTAATAATGGAGAATGGCCCATCTCTGCTAATACAATGCTTCACCTTTCTAAGGAGCTCTCAATAGCTTTTTTCTAACTCACACGATTTCCCGTTGCCCCTTTGCTCTCAATGTGAAGAGACAAAACACGAAAACAGTGGACATGAGACTTTACCTGAATTTCAAACTATTATAAAAAAGAATAGACTACACTAAGCTCAGACTTAGTCTTCACACTTTCTCTTTTATATGGGCTGGACAAGGGCCCACACAATAAGGACAAGAATGTTTAAAATTATCAGGTCTTCATGTTTTGGATCAAGGGGACTACCCAAGCCCATCTAGATTTCTGTTCCAGCTGGGTGAAGGAGCTGGCATCAGGTGAGTTGGTATCAAGAACAAAGTTATGTCTCCAGAAATGGTTTTGGTCAACAAAAATACCTTGTAATTTTCTGACATAAATATAAAAACCAAAGTGACAGGCAATATGCATAAATGTCTTTTATTCAACAAGGTAGTTTATGTCCTTCTGCTCTGTCTACTGGCTTCAATGCTTTAACTAAAGTGAACCCTAAATTGATGACGTGCCTGGAGAATATTTTTCAGACACACAATGCAACTTAGATATATGTATATGGATTTGAGTACCAAAAAACCCACAACATTTTAAATATAAAACAAGTTTTGAATGGCTATCAGGATCCCACACACCATTGCTGAGATTCCATTACCTGTGTATCTGTGCAATATATCCTATCTAGTCCTGCAGTGTCCATTCCACCTGAAGTGATGACTACCAAACTAAGGGCAGAAATGAAAGTATCATTTAGTGGCATGCAGGAAGTTTTTGTGAAATTCCAGTTGCCAAGGAGATGTCATCCACTCTGTGTTCAAATCAGAACAGCTGTCTCATGTGGAACATGACCTGAAGGCAACAATAAGCATGGTGTGGCCATTGGTGAATACATGGGTAAAAAGAGGAAAAAGTAATTATAGGCACCAATAAAAATGCAAAAAATAACTCAACCCCCCACCTTGTTGCTGAAATGAAATATTTGAGCTAACAAGATATTTGGGATGTAAACTAAGGAGGACATGATTCCTTTTCATGGTTGCTAAAAAAGAGCAGTTCTCAGAATTCCTATTACCACTTGCATATAAAAAAATGCCTGTCTAAAGACTGCTACAGCTGGTAGGAGATCTCTCATTCAATAGGCTTTGGAGGAGACTTACTAAAACTAAGGCAGTGTTCGAGAAGTACATTGTGCAACAAGCTGCTGAGAGACTGAGGTCCTGCCTGGGGTTCCCCTTTGACAAAATTAGGCAAGCCTGAGCTCCCACCAACCCTGCACTATTTATGTAGGACATGGTTCTCGCTGACTCTGCTCTCTTAAGATCAAAATTGTAAGGTCTAACATAAACCACTGTTGACCATTTATTGATGTTTAGCCTAAATATTGATGCCCACTGGGAAGAATACATCCCAGTGCATCTGTATTCAGTATTTTTTAAAGTGAACTGAAAAAATTTTTTGAGAAACTTAATAAATCTCCACAAGAGACAGCTGCCGTGGCTTATGGTTTAAAATTAAGTTGTCGCCATCAATTTCAGGAGTCAATGCAAGATGGATATACTGCCTTGCAATTCCTACCAATGGTCCTAATAGGTGGTTCTAAACCTAGTAATCATTTTGTTTTCATGTCTTTCATTAAAATAAGCCTGTACAGTAGCCCTTAAGCATTTCACATCCTTTTCCTGATGGACTTGTAAGATTGTCATGATGCAGCCTGAATTTCCCTTCTGCTTTTTCATATAACTTTCATTTCATCTTTAAATACATCCAAAATCAATCAGCTTGATTCCCTTTGCCACCAACAGGTAATGTGGTCTGATCACTCTGAAGAAGTTTGGGAGGGAGCCTGCCAGTTTCAGTTTCTGAAGCTAACAGAAAATTCCCAAAGACTGAAAAAGATATTTAATCCCAGTTTTACCAACTTCTGTTATTTGGGTTACTTTATGCATAAGTATAAAAGTATAAGAACACACACTGTATAGGCACAAACAATGCATAGTGGCAGTATATGGATAATTAATTGCAGCATTGCCAGAATAATTTTGATAAACTCAATTAATGTGCTTGCGCACTCAAAGAAATCAGAATTTATATCATATATAAAACATAATTTTTCCTATTTTCCAGCAAATGCTTTTAAATGGCATTTCACTTTCTTTACTCTGTTTCCTCTTCGAATCACATTCCTCAAATTTCCCTCATACCTGATGCTGAAATAAAAGTGATTTTCTGTGCTACCTTACGTTAAACAGTTTACATTAAACAGAGACAGTCAAGCAAAGGAATAACAGATCTTAATTTCAAGTACCTTAAGGTCTTAATTATATAAAAAATAACACAAAGTTGGGCAGTGGAAGGGAAATCGAGAGATCATCAATTTCAACCTCCCTGCCAGAGTAGGATCACGTACTGTAGATCACACAGGAACATGTCAAAGATTAAAGGAACACAATAAAGATATTATTTAGCTTAACCAAATCTTCATTATTGCTTGAATTTCACATAGTACTTTCTGTTTTCCAACCCAAAGTATCATTGAATCACAGAACAATAGAAAGTTAGGGGTTGGAAGGGACCTCGAAATATAACCTAATCCAATCCCCGCTGCCCAAGCAGGGTCATCTATATCAGGTCACACAGACATACATCCAGGTGGGCTTTGAATGTCTTCAGGGAAGGAGACTCCACAACTTCCATGGGCAATCTCTTCCAGTTCCCTGTCACCCTCACAATAAAATAGTTCTTCATAGTATTTTTTTTATCTGCCTACGCTCCAGTTTATAGCTATTGTCCCTTGTCCTCAGTCACCCCTGAGAAAGGCTCTACTCCGTTCTCTTGGCATTCGCCCCTAACATATTTATAAACATTGATGAGGTCACCCCTCATTTTCCTCTTCTCCAAGCCGAAGAGATCCAGCTCAGTCTTTTCTCATAAAGGAAAATATTTCACTTCTTGGTCACTCTGTGCTGAACTCTTTCAAGCAGTTCCCTGTCCTTGATCTGAGGAGCCCAGAACTGAGTACAATATTCCAGATGTGGCCTCACCAGGGCAGAATAGATAGAGAGAAGAACCTCTCTCAACCTACTAGCCACACCTTTTCTAAAGCACCCCAGGATGCCATTGGCCTTTTTGGCCAATGGGGCACATTGTTGGCTTATGGTCATCCTTCAGCACCCCTAGGGAGGGCCCTTTCACCTATTCTGCTCTCCAACAGCTCAGTCCCCAGCCTATACTGGTACTTGGGGTTGTTCTTTCCCAGATACAAGACTTCACACTTGCCCTGTATATTACTATGTAAATAATAGCTTGAGATATTTTACAGATTATGAGAAAGCATGCTGATAAATTCCTTTAAACTGAGAACCAATTTTAAATCTACCTCTATTAACATAGATATTTAACTATCTGAATTTTCAGCGTCAAAAGTCAGGCAACTTAATAGCTGGTATTATGCTCCGGTACACTCGTTTCACTCCTGAACCGTATTCTTAATGCATTTAAATGCTTAAAAAATACCACAAATGTACTAAAAGACACTAATGCGGTTTGGGTTGGGTTTGTTTTGTTTTGTTTTGTAGAGACATTTCTTCCCCTTACAAGGTCACAGCTTCACTGGACTAGAACAACAAAGTGAATTAATAATACCTTGTAACCTCACAGAGGTTAAAGATCTTTTGACCCATGAAACACACTGGCTTGTGAGTCAGCAGTTAGGATGCATCTGTTGAGAGCAGAAATAGAAGTGTAGTACAGATGAAAAGAAGGCTGGCAAAATTTTGAAACATAGCATGCCTTTTCAGAGCACTACAGATGTCAGTGTTATAAGCAGGACAATACGTTTCAACTTCTCCCATCAAAAGAAATATAATTCCCACTTCCTTTATGGTGAAATACTTCTCTCTTTTTAGAAATGTGGAAAAGTATTTGCCGAGATCCGTGTTATTATTTTAATATTTTGATTATGAGGATTTCTCAGCCTCTGCTTCAGAGACGACGCATAGAAATTGCAAGCTAACATGTTTTGAAACAAACAAGTTACAAGGATTTATTTTTAGAGAAGGGAAAACAAGATATCACAGGAAAAAAGGGGTAAAGAAAAAAAGGGGGGGGGAGGGGGAGGTAGGATTCGGTTTACCGCGCTGCCATTGCAGTTGAAAAAAACCGCTCCATCGCTTTTGCCCTCGGGGCTGCTTGTTCGCCATTCTGCGCCGGGCTGGCTTGAGTCACAGCAAGTGGCTGCGGCGTGGTTCCTCGGAGCTGCTGGTTTGCACGTGGTTCCTTGGTGCTGCTGTACCCTGACGTAGGTTACTTTTTCGGTTCTTTCTGGGGTATTTTATATATGAAAAGGGGAGCGGGTCCCCCCCTTCTTTTTCTCTTGTGTGAGTTATTGATAAACCGGCTTTACTTCCTGAGACAAGTTATCAGTTCCTTTTAGATATGCTAATTTCGTGACGTCTAGCCCAAAATGCCAGGCGCCAGGAAGCCTGTTTTTCTTGCTTACCAGTTTTTGGATATGTAAATGTGTTTGATATGTGAGCTTAAAAAAAACCTAAATGATCCTTGCTCAAGAAGCAGATATTTTTTAAAGTGTTTACATCAGTACTGTTCCTTTTCCTTCCCTCTTAGGCAGGAGACTCAGGTAAACAATCCTGAGTCCAGATGCAGGAACAAATGCAGATACCTAGCAGTACCTGTTGTGGCAGGCTATAGACAGTCTCATGCACAAAGCATAACATTACTGCTATGATATTCCTGGTCCTCTAATGACGAATTAGGGTCACATTGACAATTAGTAAAATTGCCTGATGTTTTCTACTACCAGAGCCCCTTTTTGGTTCCCTATAGGCTTACTTAGAAATTTACTATCTAGAAGTGTATTTTCTGTATCTAGCACCTGTCTTGTCCTGATTTCCAAATCCGCATTGTTTCATCAGGGCTACTTAAATCTAATCATGCATTTGGGTACTGTGACTTAAGAGCAAATCCTCTTTGAATACAAAGGAACATACATTTATCAGACAAAAATCTTGTTTTCAGTAGATTTCTGTTCTGTTCCATGACAGTAGCCACTTTTTAGCACAGAAAGGAAATACCCTTTATGATCAGTTGCTGTAGATAGTTGTTGACTTACAGGATGAACTTCAAGCTTGAAGCTGCTATATCCTGAGACATTTTTGGGTTTCGTCTTGTATCAAACACAGTCTGGTAAGAGCACTGTCAGGATGCTAAATAATAGTCCACGTGAGACAGGCTAGTACAATTTTAGTTCAAGAATAAACCGTGTTTTCCCAAAATCTTAACACTGAAAAAAATTCTGAAGTTTGCCAATTTTGTCTCCCAGCTCTACTACAGCATAGATTATGTCTGGAATTTCTGTTAAAAGCCAACAGGAGCCTGGGTTTTTCTAGAAGTCAAATTGATTTATATCAGCCCAGCATCTAGCACAGTTTGTGGCGCATTATTGAGAGGAGACAATGAAACCCAACTTTTATGATTCGGTATTCACATGTCTGTAATGTTGGTGGGCCATGCATAGGAGAAAAGTTTTGTAAGCATATGTAGTCAGTGGAGAGAAATGGGTCCAACAGAAGACTCACTTAAAAGCAAGCAGCTGAACTAATAACCTCATCTTATCTCCTTTCTTGTTTTGTTTTGTTGGGTTTTTTTATTCATTTGCTAAGCAGCATACCAACACCCAGTTCCCAAGGGTAGATGCTAGAAGTGAGGGGGCAGTGGGAAGCATGCATGTACTCCCATAGCTACAACCTGTTTAAATGTGTCCTGAACATGCCACCAAGGTTTCTTTTAATTTGTTAGTCATTCTTTAAATATTGCCATCCAGTAATAGCCAGCAGAGCAGATAGCCCAGTCCAGAAACTTACTGTTGCCTTAAAGTCAAACGCATGTTGGTGTCTGCAGTCTTCAAAAAAAAAAAAAAAAAAAAAAAAAAAAAAAAAAAAAAAATTAAAAATTAGAACTGTACATTCAGAAATTTCTACAAAAAAAAATCTCAAGTAGAAAAAAACTTGTTCTTAAATGTATGAATTTCATTGCAGGTGAAAGACAGTGATTGTGTAGGGTACATCAGCTAATGAAAACTTAGGACTGAAACCAGCAGACTCCTAGTCTCATCTGATCTAGTTTCACACTTGAAAGTTTTTGACCACTCTTTTGTAGTCAGCTGTTTCTAGTACTCACACCTATCTAGATAGAGTCAACAACACAAAGCAGAGTGCTTTTAAGACAGTGACTTACAGACGCTGGAAATTTTCCATTTACAACTGGCAAGATTTCACTATGTAGAAAGCAAGTAAAGAAATTTTTTTGGCAGCATAGAGAGGCAAAGGACAAAATCTGTCTGTAAGCATCTTGTAAGTCACAGCAGAGTGCTACTAGAAGCACTATAAACTACTTGATTGTGTCTCTGAATAGCTCATTACACTGTCTTGACTCTGACAACCTTCATATCAATGTTAGTTTCCACTTAGTGTCTGAAGAACCGTTCTTGTAAACTCTTTTAGGGAAGGGCCTACCGTGTGGAAAAAATATTTGTGGGTGGATAAGTTATTTGTGGTATTGCTTCAACTCAAAGATGCTAATGACTAGTCTTACACTCACTCTGTAACCAAGATATCCTTCATCCTCTGGGGAACTTCAAGCTTTTGAACAGACTGTGCAAACATCAGTATCCGTGTGTGTAAGAAAACCACCATGTGTACCTACAGTGCTACAACATTAAAATTCCTGCATGACCCACTATAAATTATTGGGATGGGAGACGGATAGCTCTTTCCAGAAGAAGATAAAAGAGATGGAGGGAGGATTAAATAATCCATTTTAAAATCTTCTCAGAGACTTTCCTTATAAAGTCACTGTTCTGGTTTCTGCAGAGCTAGTACAATGACATATGGTCGTAAATAACAAACAGCTCTCTGTCACCTGCTGTCATCTCTCCTTTTCCACCTTCTGCAGAATCAAATGAAAGAGGTTTATGATTTGGGTATTATGATCCAGACAGTCAGCATTCTGAGAGAACAGGCAGCTGAGCATGCTTTCAGTTCACAACCTAATGTCAAGCATTTTATGGGCTGGTTTAATCACTCTTATGGGTCACTACTACCAGGGTCTTCTTACTGATTGAACTTTAGACACAGAATGGTAATAGCTCTTGAGTCACATAGATTGGGGAAAAATCCAGAAGACTGGAAGAAAGCTAATGTCACCTCTATCTAAATTAAGGGCTTGGAGAAGGAAATTATAGGCGCATCAGTCTTACTTCAGCCCCTGGAAAAGGTATGGAACAAATCCTCCTCAGGGCTGCTGTTGGGTTGAGCAGTAGGCTTAGGGTTAAAACTGTTGGGATGAGCAGTAGGTTTAGGGCCAAAATAATTAATCAAGGTTTAGGGTCAAAATGAATTGAAAGCGTGCTGTGCATTGTTTAGGTTTGTAATGAGTCTTTGTAGAGTTGGTAACAGTTTAAACATAAGGAGAGAGCCTGTCTACGGAACAAAGACAAGAACAAGAGTTATGGGAGTTATAGTAGACCAAGCAGAAAAACCCAAGCTGGACTTCAACCAAGAGCAAGGGGTGAAAAGGACACAGCAAGGAAGACATCTTACTTCATCAGATGAAGACTTCATCCCAACAACCACCAGAGTGACCACCAGAGGGAGGCGCGCAAGCGCAGAAAGGACTGGTGTCGTAATTACTGATGAAGTAATCTACCTATGCATATGCATTAGAAACTGTGGTAACCTGTTGAATATACAATTAGGTTGCGAAATTTTCGGGGATAAATTGCGGTCGCGCTGTAACGGGTTTCGGAATCAGATTTGGGTGCGTACCCCTGGTTCCCGGGCGCTCATAATAAAGCACCACATATAACCCTCCCGAGTGGTTATGTGTTTGTCTCCATGCTACCACTGCCACCAGTCAAATGAAGTACATCATCAGGAAAAGCCAACATGGATTCACCAAGGACAAGTTGTGGTTGACAAACAATCCCTTCTATGAAGAACGAACCTGCTAAGCTGATGTGCGGAGAGCAGTGGACATTGTAAAGTCTTTTCCTGTCTATCTCCTTTGCTAATGATACTGGGCAGCGTCCTTAGGGAAACTGCAAGTGAATAATTTTTTAGCTAGTCAAACTTTCATTTACTTTATTAAAAATTATTATGAACTGGTGTATGTGACTACTTGAGCTGAAAACAGACTGGCTACATCTGGCTGGAAAATCAAGACAGAAGCTGCCAGAGCACTGACCAGATCTGAAGGTGTTAAAATTTTTGTACAGAGTTGTCTTGAGGAATAACCATGCAGCCCCCACAGAATACACTGAACCACAGATGTTCTTTTTTCTCTGTATTAGAACTCAGACGTTTCAAAAAGTGTGTTCCAAAATAAAGGGAAAAAGAAATTATATACAAGTTCCAAATTATTTTGTTTGGATCTGCTAAGTAGTCCATTTTCAGTAACAAGAAAATACTGTGCCAGAACTTCAGCTTCTATCTTATAGTACTATGTAAGACGAAAGTCCCTCATTTTTCAGCTAGGATCATGGAAACATGTTTCTTCAAAGTAGTTCTTTCTGAAAGTTCAGGAGGCAGGGACATTCTCAGCAGATTTCTCATCCATAGAAGGTTGTTTTTATCATTGTGCAATAGCCTTCAGGTGAGACTGAGTGGTCCAGGAGCCATGCACAACACTTAAGGAGACTCCTTCTGTTAATCACTGTATTGATGCATTGGAAAAACTGTAATAGTTGACTTATCACTTCATAAAGAGCTTTTTAATCGTTTATTAAGTCCTTCATAAAAAATGGGCTGCTGAATCCTTCAATGTAAACAAGCGATTCATAAGAATTAATTAGGTTTTGGCTGTCAGTCACTCTGAATATAAACACCGTGGAAGTTCAAAGGGCTTGTAAGGCTCCAAGAGAGGCAGAGCTGTCTCAGGTCCATCATTAACAAGAAGAAAAAGCATTACTTCTCAAATGAAAAGACCAAAAAGGAATATATGCTCTTCTCTAGGGTATCAGTCTCATACAGTGTGAAGGAATTCCAAGAAAGTGCTTTAAAATATCTTAGAAAAGACACAGAATTTGCTAGAAAGTATTAGGATGTCTACCACACAGCCACCCTAGAAGTCTTTGCAAGAAAAGAGGATTTGTCCCAGCTTCCCTTTTGTATAGTCACACAGCTGTTCAATAGTTACAGTTCTCTGAGAAGGATAAACGCCAAAGGAACAAAAAATGTGTCAAGCCTCAGCTTGTGCTTTACCAGGTTATCCCAGATCAACAAAAGAGAGCTGAGGTGTTCCAAGATATTGAAGAAACCATTTGGATTCCACAGAAATAACTGTGTTTTTAAAAACTGTGTTTTTAAAACTTTTTTAAAAAGTTTTTTAAGAAAATAAACTCTCTAAGCATTTTGAATAAAGAAATGAGGGCCATGAAAACTTTCCATCTATTGTGTTTACATTTCACTCTACCCCAGGCTTCCTGGGGTTTTATGACACAGCCCAGCTAAGGGAAGAAGCTCTTAGTTTGTCAAAGATGTCCACTGGTCAAATATTCACAACAAAACTAACAACATTGTTGATACATAAAACCTGATCATGCTGGAGAGGGCTTTGGGGTTTTTTTATTTCATATGCGGGGATGATAATAGGCATGTCTGGATTTCTAGAAAATATCTTTATAAATTGAACTGCACTACTCAAGTTAATGATATTGTGTAAAAGGAGATTTTATGGTAGGCACCTGGAGGATGGAAAAAAGGACTTTCAAAATGAAAAAAAACAACCCTGTGCACAGAAAGCCCTTGATCCTGGAAGAACATGTTTATTAATGACAAAATTGTATTTACGTCCTGACTCTCAGATAACTTTGAAAGAGTACATTAATTCTGTGAAAGGCTGGATAGAGTCCACAGACAGATCTGAAGTCTCTGACACAAAATAAGCAAGATTTAATATGCTAACACTACTGCTAAGGTCATGTTAATAACACGCTTGAAAACTTTCATACTTTTGCACTTGGCAGAAACAAGTCTCTAAGAAACATGGCAGAGAAAGAAACTGAGTAAAATGGAAGAATTGCTTTGAAATTAGTATGTCTAGCTGTGTGTGGTTTGTTTGCAGCACAAACTCCATAAGCATATATGGATGCACTTTCTACATGATATGCAATTATGGACAAAGTTCCTGAGCTCTCCTGATATGTACAGGTGAACCAAATACTTGAAGTTTAAGTAAGATGGTGAATCAGGGCAAAAGGGATAGAGAAAGCTCCAGAAAGCCACAGCTTCCTTGGGTGAACAACAGGCATGCAGTAAGGCTGAATCAGTTTTACACCTTGCCCCTAACATTTCCAAGCAGTTTAGCTAATTAGAAGTTAGGGAAAACAAACCACCAAAGCAGAGATTCACCTTGAACCACAAATAGTCCTTTTAAAGTTATTCCTACAAGACTCTGCTCCAAAATATTGCTCAAAAAACTGCCAGGTAAAATGACAAGGCCCATGTATCACTAAACTCTGGCAGCCTTAGAGCTGTAACACAATACAAATATATCAGGATTTTAAAGAAGCTTAGGAAGGCCCAAAACAAAGAGAATTTGGAATCCTACTTTCTTTATAGACCAATGAAAAAACTTATTTTTAGGACATTGCCCCTGTGTTGAATTGGATCTCTTTTCTGTCCAAGGTTTTTTTGAACACTGGCTATACATATATAGAGGGGAGAAGTTTCCTTTTGTGAGAAAAAGTAATGGAAAACTCAGAAAAGTGGACATACGTTAATGTAGTTTCACCAGTTTTTATCAGAAAAAGGTTTGGTGCTCTTTTGACTATGATTATGGAGAGCATATATAATCACACAACCAACATAGCAGAACATAGCAGTATGTTTTAAATCAGCAATTACATTAACTTTCTCTTTTAGTTAACAGGTTTTAATTACATCTGGAATTCTAGGAAAGCTTCATATTTCAGGCTGTAATATTCTGTCTAGTAAAATTGTACCTGTATGCAACACACTGAAGTGCCTTCTGGATGGATCATTGATATGTAGACACAGTGAAATGCTGCCTTTTTGAGCTTGAAGTTGTTTCATAAGTGAAAGAAAGACTTATTACTGGAATACACAGAATAAAAGTCAAAAACTGTAAATCTGTTGGAGTGAAAGTAGGGTGTTGATTGTTTGCCTCTAGTTCGATACTTCTCTGTACCAGGTACTTTTGGAGCCAACTACCTTAACTACATTTGGCAGTTTACCTATAGACAGATATATGTTCAATTACAATTCGTACTAAGCTCTGGTCAGGAGCTTTCTAATAGGTATTGGTAATGAAAACTAAGTGCCCATTAGCCAAAAAATTGTTCTCACCAAAAACATTTGCTCTTAGCATCAATGAGAAAATAGGGAAAAAAAAATCAAATGTACAAAATTGGTTTACTTCATGTAAAGCCAATTTCATGTAAGACAACTTACTGTCTTGGGAAGAGACAGCAAGATTGCTGAAGCTTTAATCCACCGTAAACCTAAAGATTCCTAAAGCTCACCTCACTTCAGTTCTTAGCCCCTTGCTATAATAAAGACATTGAATTGCTGAGAAGAGCAACAGAGCTGGTGAAGAGACTGAGGGAATTGGGAATGTTTAGTTTGGAGAAGTTGAGAGGTGACCTTTTTGCCCTCCACAACTATCTGAAAGCAGGCTGTAGGGAGGTGGGTGTTTGCCTCTTCTCTCAACTGAATACTGGTCGGACTAGAGTAAACTTTGGGTCGGACTGGCCCGAAGTTGCATTATGGGAGCTTTAGACTATATCTGAGGAAGAAATTCATTACTGAAAGAGTAGTTAGGCACTGGAATGGCTGCCCAGGGAGCCTGTGGAGTCCCCACTCCTAGGGTTAACTAAAAACTGTGCAGATGAGGCACTTCAGGACATGCTTTGGTGAGTGATACAGAAATTGATATGTGTATGTTACTGGGGGGTGTTGACAGTTGGACACAGCAATCTTCGAAGTCTTTTCCAACTGTGGCAATTCTGTTATTCTGAGATAAACTATTGAAACTATTTGCATGCACCAGTCCTACTTTTTATGATTATATAATAGCTTAATGGTTTTAGTGATAACTTTAAAAGCCAGCTGTCTAATATGTACAGATAAATGGAGATGCAACCTGCAGCAGGAATAATTCTGTCTATCTGAATACTGACAGGATGGAAAAGTGTTAAAGAATTGAGGAAGCTAGTAAGTCTCACACTTGTTAATTTATTTGGACAAACTTCCATTCATTCCAGATGAAAGACTCCATCTGGTGTCCGGTTCCCTATCTTTAACATAGAAGAGGTGTAAGCCTAAAGCTTTATGACAGTAAAGACCTAACATAAGACCTAGATTAGCCTATTATTACCAGTTAGTTGCCATTAGCATCTGGTTTTAATATATGACAGTAGTTAGTATATGGCACCACAATCACAAAATTGTTCTGAAGTGACCTCTTAGCACAGAGACTTCAGAGTTTTTTTAGATCCAGTTACAATTTTCCCATGATACGAACTACCTGATGGCTGCGTTAGACAGGAAAAACCCTTTGGTGCCTGCACATTTGGGCTTTTTCTTCGGTTTCACTAGTCAACAAAATGATGCTGAAGTGACATTGATTTAAAAATAAAATGGGAAGGCAGCTAAGTAACAAAATGTGATATAAGAGCAAGAGAGAAGCAAATCATTTCATCATTAGATCAGGTAGTAGAATGTTAAAGCAAACTCCAGGTTACCAACTGTTTTACCACTGCTAGTCAGCTGTTCATAGTCATTGTCACCCTAAGAAGTAGCCTGCTCTGATCAAGACTTTCTGCCATGTAATTTGCTTGGCTTCGAAAAGACGAAAAAATGGTCATCTCTAGAGATACTCTGAAACCTGAAGAGTACCATGACTCAGGGCATTCCTCAGGGGTCAGGACCAAGCACTGTTTAACATCTTTTTCAGTGACATAGATGGTGGGATAGAGTGCACCCTCAATAAGTTTCCCAGAGACACCAAGCTGTGTGGTGTGGTTGATATGCTGGAGATAAAGGGTGCCATCTAGAGGGACCTTCAGAGGCTCAAGAGGAGGGCCTGTGCAAAATGACCATGAAGTCATGGAAGGCCAAACGCAAGGTCCTGCACATGGGCCGGGGCGATCCCAAGCGTATTTATGAGGGTGGCTGGGACTGAGGACTGAGTGAATTGAGAGCATCTCTGAGGAGAAGGATTTGGGGATGCTGGTTGATAAAACTGAACATGAGTCAGTAATGTGCACTTGCACATTAAACCAAAGTTTTTGTTTCATTTCATTAGGAAATCTTTAAGGAGTGAACCCAGAAAGCCAACAGCATCCTGAGCAACAAAAGAAGCTTGTTCAAGGGAGATGATTCTCCTTCTTTACTCCATTCTTGTGAGACCTGACCTGGACTACTGTGTCCAGTTCTGGAGTCCCCACTACAAGAAGGACATGAAACTTTTGGAGCTAGACAAGAAGAGTGCCACAGAAATTATTAGAAGGCTGGAGCACCTCTCCTATGAAGACAGCCTGAGAGAGCTGGTGGTTTTTCACCCTGGAAATAAGAAGGAACACCTTGTAGCGGCCTTCAGCCTATCTGAAGAGGCTTAACAGAAAGGTGAAGCAGGACTTTTTTAAAAAAGGCATGTAACAATAGAACAGGAAGGAACACAAAACTGAAGAAAGGTAGATTTAGATTACATATTAGAAAGAAAATCTTTACTGGGAGAGTGGTGTGACACTGGAACAGGTGACCAGAGAGTCTGTGTATGCCTCATCCCTGACAGTGTTCAAGGACATAGATGGAGCTTTGAGCGTCCTGATCTAGTAGGATGTGTCCCTGCCCATGACAGGAGGTTTGGGACTAGATAACCTTTAAAGATTCCTTCCAACATGAACCATTCTATGATTCTTATTCAGACAACTCATTTACCCTCTTAAAACAAGAAAGGCAGCATGTTCAAAATGAGGTGTTTAGTGAGGCATCAGTTCCTAAACTGAATGTTCTTCTTTACACTACAATTAGGTTATTTGAATGCCTGGTTTGAGATTTAGGTACAGACTGACAAATTTAGAAATATAAACAATCATTAAAGATTGAGTTCAACAGTTGTCTGGTCAGTCATTGTCTCCATCACTTGCTTTGCAACCTTATTGCTTATTTCTGCAAAAACAGACTTCAGATTAAAGGTTTAAGAGCTACCCAAGGAATGCCTGTGTTCTGAGATGACAATACAAAAACAAAAGTTCTGCATATAAAAATGTGCTCCATTACTTCAGGCTTTGAAACCCTTACACACAAGCCACAGGAGAAAAATTAGGAAATATTGAGGTCCTCAAAGCTTTTTGCGTGTTTGTTGTCAAGAGAACTAGCCTTAAGGTTCTTTAGAGATCCATAGTCCTTCGGGAGACATAACAAAAATTTTGGAAGTTAAGCCTAAACGAACCAGGCATTTTCTTTGCTGAAGCTTTCAACACACCATCACCATAATTGAAAACACTTCTTTAATTCTGGGGAGAGGTGAGCATTTGGTCTTGTATTCAAATACTGACAGTATTTAAGGGCAACCAATATTCTAAACTATTATTATCCTGAAACCAGAAGCAGAATTTCAATGTAATATCAGCAAGATTTCAGTGTAACGCCGAAATGTGCAATGATTATAACTAAATTACATATAGAAATAATAACTACCATTTATTTTTTTAAAGAAGTTAAAAAAATGGTTTCACCCCATGATAGCAAACATCTGAATTCCTCCCTTTTAAAGTATTATCCATTGTCGAGCATTTTATTGAAAAATCTCAAAAGATGGTTGAATGTAAATTACAGCAATTTCATTTTTTCCCATATTAAAATACTTGAGATGGCAAAAAAAAATTAGATCTAGCCTGCTTTTCATTTGACAGTGAGAATCATCATATCTGGAAGTCATAAGCATATATCCCTTGAGACAGATGAATAGTAGTTCAGTTTAGATTCATAGATGGCCAGATTTCTCTGAGTGATAAGGCTACGAAGAGCCAGTTTATAATATGCATTCTCTCATTACATCTGTTGATTCTTTTACTTTTCATTCATGAAAGTGCTGCAAGGATATTTCTGCTTTGAAAACATTATTACTAGTGCCTTGTGGGAAATCCTGCTATAAAGAGCAACAAAATAAAGAAATCATGGTGTGTACATAATGGAAGACAATATACAAGAAAATAGCTATGTGCATTCAGCTGTTAAATTGATACTAAAAACCAATCATGGCGATAACTACTCTAAAGAGAGATTCCTAACAGAATATTTTAACATGAGAGTACCTGAAAAAATACAAAAAACATCTAGAAAGTTAAATCATTTGGAGCTATTTGAGCACTGAAAGTTGTAGCCTGTGTTCATGTAGTAGTTGAAAAGAAAAATGAATGCAACAAAATCCTTTGTCTCCTTTGTTTCCCAGTGCCAAGCATAGGAATCTGTAACTCATCTCGTTGGCCAGATTCTTCAGCTGGCAAGTAGAAAAGTCCTATAGCTCAAGAGAAGAGCTGGAAAAGTTCAACATGTATGTTCTTGGCTACCTACCAACCAGCAGTTGTTTACTTCCCTGTGGATAGAAAGCAATACACAGTGAACTCTAAATGCTTTTGCTACCTTTTGTCAGTAGTAATATATTTAAAAATCTCCCTCAAACGTGGGAAAGCAATAGAAACAAGTACATATCTCCTTTCTTTGTGGTTGTTTTTAAACATTACAGAGCTTGAGCTTTAAGAGTTTGAGATACCTGCAGCTAAAAGAAAACTGTCTTTACTACTCTGATTTTCAAACAAGCTGAAGAGCTACCCCTCAAATATTTACTTAAAATTCAGATGAAGGCTCAGCATTTCTTTTGTTACTGATACAAAAGTTTTGGGATTTTTTTTTTTTTATTTAAAACTGCAGTTCACTAGTAATGATACAGTCTGTAATATCACTATGAAAATTCTTAGAAGTGATAGCCGATGGAGTTCTGCAGCCCCAGAATGTGACTTCAAAGGGATGGTTCAGGAGTCACTGCAGCGATGTAAACTATTCTCTGCCACAAGAATTCTGAGCCACAGATCCATAAGACAAAGCTGGAAACCAGTTGTAATACAGGAATATTAAAAAGGCTCATTATAACTGTTTAATAGAAACAGTTGGATTCATAAAGTCTTAATATCAAAGCAATCATTATTTACCTACCTTCATACTTAGCCAGCTATAAAGTTCACACAAGGATGGGCAAATTATCTATTTCAATGTTTTTGAGCTTCAGACTTCTGACTTCAGACTTCACACAGTGACACTTCCATAAATCTATTTATACTCCATTCTATCGTAGTCTGTTTTCTAACTTTCAAATGCAACTCCCTCATCTTTGCAAGGCAAAACCAAAGAGTATATTAAACTGCACTGCCAGGGTCTACCTCCGTTTACGCCAAACAGCAACAGTAGAAGATGTCAAGACTTCAATCACTGATTTCTATACTAGGTGTCTTTCTTTTGACATCCATGGAATAAATAACACATGTATTAATTCTAAGAACTGAACCCTGGGAAAAGCAGACATAGCTCCATATTCAGTAGGTTCACACTGAAACAGCCATTTCATAACTGAAGTCAGCACTTGGAATTAAAGCAACCACACAAACAGAGAAGTGGCAGAAGAATAGAACACTGTTTATTACAAAGTGTCTCATCTAACCCACACCCAAACCCTGATCCTTGGAGGTAATAGGTAGATTTAGGAACAACCTCTGAATGGCACCACATCCTTTTGTCAGTTAACGCTCAGCACCTCAACTCGTCTTGTTCTAGAGGGACAGGATACTCACCAATTTAATCAGATAAAAAGCAGCATTTGAGGGATGGAAAACACAGGTCAATAGAGGAAAGCAAATGGCTATTAAATTAAGAGTGATTGGAAGAAAGAGCAATCAAGGGAAAAAATTAGGGAAACAAGTTGAGCAAGATGTTGAAAGAAGACCACATTTGGAGTCAATGTGAGAAACAGAGGGTAGGGGGGTCTTGGAGCAAGGAAAAGTACAGAAGAAATATTCCTGACTCTGCAAGACCCTGGTTTTGACTACACTTTCAGTACCTCCTAGTCCATGGAAAGGAGAAAATTATGTCCTGCTGCTAATGTGTTTCCAGTGTTATCTTTGGTGGTGTTGGATGAGAGAAGCAGTAGTGGAAGTCGATGGAAACAAAAAGAATATGCAGCTACACAGAGTGACAATTACATCAACCAAAACCAATAAAATATGTAGCATTATTTATTCTCTGAATGAACTGTAAGGGAAACATAACATTTACTTGTATATTATTTTCTGTACATGTGCTTTTTGAATGTAACCTCAGTCACAAAAAAACACATCCCCTTGTTAATTTACACAGAAACTTAGAGTCTCTATAACAGAGATTAAACTGGGTTTAAAATAGCGTCCCACTGCGACGCCATAACACTGAGCACAGCAATAATATTCATGTGGAACTGTGATTTGTGGCTCAGAAGCACTAAAAATACTATAAAAATATCTAACTTCACATATTGCAGAGCTCACTGTTAATAAGGACATTCAGTAACAGGCATTTTTTAAAAGTTATAATCCTACACAAAATTGCTTAAATGCTTCCTACTCGGGTCCAGGTGAAGGAAAGATAAAAGTATAAGTAAAGAAAGCAATGCTCAGTACCACTTATTATGGTGAGAATCAGTGAAAAGAAATACACGTCCTGATTTCCAAATATCTGTGTTGTATTCCCTTTTTAAGTCATAAGCTTGGGCCAAATTGGATCTGTAGAAGCAGTTCCCTGGCTCTCATCATCTTTGCTGCCCTTCTCTGTTTGCTTCCCTTATGTCCTTTTTCAAGGAGTTATCAGAACTCTACCTTACGTTCAATGTACAAGCAAAGCCTAGATTTATAGATCACATTAAAGTTTTTTATTTTCTAGTCCTTTTCTTCCCCTAATAAGCTTTCTGATTCTACTTAGCTATTCAATATAATTAGCACACTAATTATATTTTTGTGAGTTACCCTCGCCTTCTTTAAAGATTTCGCTTCTGAATGTCAATAGGTAATGTATGGCGTATACATTATTTTTCCTGCAATAATTACTTTGACTTTACCGACATTGGATTTTATTTGCCATTTTATCATGTAACCATTCAGTACTGAAAAATAGTTCTTCAACTCTTTGTAAGCAGCTTTACATAGAAATAACATCACAGCTTTTTTTCAATTGGAATTATTTCTTCTTTGCTCCTGAACCTCATTTTTTGCTCAGATAAAAATGCATGAACAACAATAATTGCTGGACCATATTCTCGTGGGACCTTTCTAGTCACTTTACCCCTTGGCCGTTTATTAGTGTTTCCTGCCCCTATTTTTTAAAAACTTATTTATTCTTATTTATTTAGAGACAAGACTACAAGACTGGTAAAAATTCATGTTCATAAATTCACCCTTGCCTGGGTTTAACTTTAGTATCCTGAAGATACGACCTAGCATTCTCCTATTTAACTACCAACCGGGTAATAAGTACAAAACATTATTATTAATCAGAGTTATTCTAGACAGTTGCAAATTTACTTAGACCCTTTAAACAATTAGCTACCATGTGTCCTTTGGGAATTCATATGAATTCTCAAAAAAAAAAAAAATTCCTAACATCTTAGCGATTGGGCCATTCTTGACTGCCTTAATATGAGCTTGGTCCTTTGCTGACTTCAACACAATCATTTTTTTATTTTTTTGCATACTGACATTTCTGTCTTTTCCTTCATTAACCCTATTTTAATTAAATATGTAACCAATATATGCTGTGATAGAGCAGCATTTTTTGGGGGGGGGGGGTGTTTATATTTGCTTTTGTTTACCTTCTTTCAGTGTATTAGTAGAATCTCGAGTCATGTTTTTTATTCTTTGCTTGGTTGGTTTTTTTCTAGTCGGTGAGTTTTTTGTGGTGTTTTTTTCTTTCAATTCTCTTCGTTCATGCTCTCTCCTTTCCTCTCCTTCCTTTCACCATTGCATGACTCCCACTTTCACGTCTGTCACACATCTGCAAGCATTTCCTGCTTGTTGCAGTTCTCCTCCCTGCAATCCAGGCATATCAAATGTAAGCCAGCATTAGCATCACCAGCTTGACACACATTTTGCACCAGCGAACAGAAGAGCTTGATTTCCACTTTGAATTTGACGTACTCTTTCCTGACTCAGACTATAAGCAGAAAAAAGACAAAATAAGACTATGTAACCATGTCAACATTTCCTCTGAAAAGCAGTTGGTACAGTCATACTGGTGTCTTACACTAGTCTCTTTGCACTATGATAATTTTTCACTGTTCTTATTTAAATGAATGCTCAGATAATTCTTATTCTTTTCTTCCTTCTTTGAAGACCAGACAGTATACTTTAAACATCAGAAACAATATAATATCAGCATAATAGATGGAAAGCGTATGGATTTAAATTGTTCTGTATTTTTAAAGAAAGCATGGAGATATGACTGGGACAGGGAATGAACCTGGGGACCCTCTTCTGCACTTCTTTTCTGACAGTTCATTGCTTTTTCTCTTTCTGTAGTGCTCATCCTACCAACGTGTTTACTGCAAATGTCATTGTGAGGACCTGAGAATTTTCATTTTTAAATAGAAAAAAGTGGTAAACCTGCTTTTTAAATTGCACAGACAATTAAAAAAAAATCTCCTCAATTGCTATGATGTTGACAGGACTTGTATCATCTGTTTTGTTATTAAAAATGATCCCTGTAACAGAAAAATTTCACTGGCGTGCCATAAGCAAGTTCATTAACTAATGTATTTTTTAAAATAAGTCATACTTCACTATTTGCAGTGGTAAAAACACTTTCACTTGTCATCGAGGAAAACATTGCAAATTCAGACTCAATTCTGTTCTGTCAGATATTTCCCCATTTTTTGTATTTCATTCCAGGTCATGCTAATGCAAAATTCAGACATACCAACTGTCCTCTGTGAGAGCTGTCAGACAGATCAGCACTCCCGCTCTGACAGAGCTACTACTTTGTCAGGACTGGGAACCACTGTGTTGAAGCTCTAGCTGCTATGCCTATAGGAAGAAAGCAGCTCTTAATATGCTCCATCCCTTCTGAATTTTGACTATTCATTATAGAAATCTTAGTTACAAATAATTTCATGTGTTTTTTGAGATGCTTCTATGCTTCTGGACTGACTCACTGACATTGATTTCTCTTACATGACCCCACCTTTTATATTTGTCCCTGGATGTTCTCTAAGAATTTCTGTAATTATATCCTATTTGATCCAGAGCCATTTACAACATCATGATGATTTCTGTAGATATTAGAAAACACTTAATCACTGAAGGGGTTTTTATTTTGTACTGAGAGTTATTCACTAATAAAGACACAAAATGAATGATATTCAATGAAGAAACAAAAATTTGCAGAACCAATCCACTGCAATTAATGTCATACAACTGGTATTCATGGTATTTATAGTCCATTTTTCAGACTGATCATTTGGGCACTGTTATGACTTCTGCTTCCTAACTAATTGGCTGTATTTCTCTAAAAAGAGAGCATGAATGACATGCTGCAACAATTTCATTCCTCCCCCAGGCACTCAGAAGCACCTATTCTCACACTTTTAAAAGAATCTCATTTGTTGTGAGCATTCTTCCATACTTGGAAATTGTGCGACTCTGTGGTTCTTGCTGAGTACTGAGCTAAAAAAAAAATAAAAAAACCAAACACCACAAAACCAAAAAGCCAAAAAACAAAACAAAGCAGGAAAAAAGTCCAGTTGAATTTGCTGGTGTTATGCCAATAAATGTTTGACAATATTTGATTAAAGAAGTCACTGAACGCTATTCACTACAACAATATATATTGGCTTGTATCAGCTCTATCACTGAACTAAAAACAATTTTTAAAAGCAAAAGCCTCAAAGTCTACTTCAGATTAGACTGTGAACAGTCTCACAGGAAAACAGACATCTAACCAAAATTCCTGTTGAGCAGAAAGAACACAACATTGAAGACAATGTCTGAAACCACATGAAGACCCATGCATACCTGTGATAAGCAAGTGCATCACTCCAAAGTGTAGTCATTAGTACGGGATGGATTTTCCAGGTACATAGTTGTGTCAAATAACTGTAGCTTATCTCATTCTACTTATATTTCACTATAAGGACAAAAAACATCCCAAATGATATTCACTGCTGTTCGTTGAGCAGTCCTGAAAGTCCATTTCACTGAATACCTCACTCAGGAGACAATAATTCAACATGTTTTAGCACAGTATAGCACACTACTAGATTTCCAAATGAATTTACAATTTTCTATCTTGTTTTACATTATCACTGCCCTTCCCTCAAACTCAGAACTCTATCCCACAAAGATTTGAAAGAACTCCCTCTATGGTGAGGCTAGCCTGAAAAAACACAAAACCACAAATGACTAAATAAAGCACTATTGGTTTTGTGTTTTTTCAGGCTAGCCTCACCATAGAGGCAGTTCTTTCAAATCTTTGTGGGAGCCAGCAGAGCTGTATTAGTTTATATCAACCAATGATCTATTCTGAATTTACACACCAAGGGTATGTGAGCTGCCACCACCAGCTGATACCAATGAGCTGCTTTAGAGCACTTGAGTGTGGAACATTTCCAAAACAAATTATGAAAGTGTTATCAAAATTATTTCCTGTGCTTTAACGCATAACTCATTTCTTATTGTGATGTAGTACTTGTCCATAAAAAATATTAGTGGAATAAAATTAGTTTTCACTCACAGCAGGAACGCGTACAGGATAATAGCTGTTATAATTGATTCCCTGTTTAGGAAATGCAGTGGGACATATAAAGTACATTTTGTAGCTTTGAGTAAAACATCATATTTTGTATTAAGACAAAAGCCGATGAATTAATGACTATGGCTAAGTTTTGACTGAGAAATCATATCTTCTTGTTACAGTCTGTGGTATACCGAGTAATCAGAACAACAGAATGACAGAGTAGTAATTATGTACAGTCAGTTACACTAAAAGCATTTATGATGGACTGAAGAAGAAACAAATGTATGATGTACTTATTTTTTCCTATATTTACATTGGATACAGTTTATATTACATAGGATGATCTGTTCTTTCTTGCTCTAATTAACATTTACTTTATTTGATAGATGATACTTCACATGCTTTACTTTACTAATCTGATGTGTAATTTTAGGTCAAGCCATGGAAGCGGGAGCATGATGCAAGGTTTCATAGGTTAAAAATCTGATGTGAATGAGCAACGAAGTGCTTACAGATGACTTCTACTTAGCAGAGACCAAAGGCTTTTGATTTTGAGCTAAGAAAGATAAAATATGAGACAAAGTCATTTTGCTTCTGATCTCAAAATTTGTTTGGACTTTTATTCAAAAGGATAATGCTCCAGTGAATGAAGCAATGTGCAGTAAAGCTGATTGATCATTTCAGATCAGCAAGTACGTCTAATGATACTATGCTATGAATTCTTATTTTTCTGCCACCTTGACACTTTTATAGGTCCTGGTGTTACCACTCCAAACTCAAACCTCTGCAGTCCCAAAATTCTCATATTCTCTTTTCTTGCTTTCAGAAACAATGGGTAAGATCTGAGGTTGTGTAGGCACCACTCACCAGGAGCTGTGGCGATTGCAGGAGGTTAGTAGTCTGTTACAGCTGCATGTTTTATGTTAATTTATTTGGTCTGATACAACCATCCACCTGTTCCTGACTTTAGTGTGACACACCAGAGTCTGCATGTCTTAATGAGCCACTCTGTAGCTTGGCATGTGAGATAAGGTTAAATCTAAATTGCATGCAATTGGCAATCCTTGAAAGAAGCAATCGCCTCTGGTCCCTTCCAAAGTGTTCAAAAAATATAGCTACTTTTGTCTAACCGTACATCTTCAGTTAAGTTAAGGACCTGCAGACTGTTAAAGAAGCAGCTTACATGCTATACTGTGTGGCACTGCACTACTGACAAAGCTGCAGGAGAAGGATCTGCTTTTCCTAAAATATAATTTGAGTCATCTGTACTTACTATGGGAACCAAGCACAGATGTGTTGATCATCAGTACATACTCTGGAGACAAGAAGCTCAGGTCTGCATACCTGCAACACTTTGGGACATTACTAATTTGCTGGAGGAACTTTCAAGGTCATATTTTGAGGTGCTTATTCAGAAAGACAAAAAGTGTGTCAGTAAGAACAGAAGTTTGGCTGGAGGGTTTTGTTTTGTTTTGTTTTCTGTTTCCACAAAAAGAAATGTTGTCAAATTACAAAAAAACCCAAAATTATTGAAACTAATTGTGAGTTTAGCTATTTTCCTGGTTTAGACCAAACTCAGCAGAAATTGTTAAAGAAAAACATTTCTTGGCAAACACCATCTAAAACGTGGGCTGTGCCTGGCAGTGGAGCTACATGTTAATCTGCCTTACCAGTTGCTGTTTCTAGTGCTAGGTCTGTCACCTAATACTGTTATAAAGCAATGTCGTGCCGTTAAGAAGCAACAGAAAAACAATGAAAAGAAAAAAACATGCTGCCATTCCCTGTTTGAACAATCACATTTTTGTGGCAGAGATTTTTCTCTATTTCTGTTTTTCTCTTGTTTTTCAGAATATTTATGTACAAGGAAGAGAAACTTGGTTGCCAGAGAGATTGTCTGCTCCTACTATTTATACCCTATTTGATGTCACTATCTTGGTTGCTGTGGAAATGATTAAGCTGCATCAACAGGATTCAGTTGGGGAATAAACTCTGAGAGAAGATGATACAACGTTCCTTTTTTTTCATGCAAATATGTGCAGATTGGCAAACAAACAAAGAAAATATAGAGGCAAACACCCTTCCTCCTCCAAAGTCACTTTTCATACCAAGTACACTGTTTTAAATAAATGTCTAGAAAATGTCACTAACACTTCATCATCCGAAGACCCTGAGATCCCCAATTCAAAACATGGACCAGACTGTTCCCTTTCTGAGATGCAATCTTAAAAAAAAGTATAGAAAAGCAACACATATTTCTTGAGGTAAATCTTTTGATATGTTCTGTGAAACGTGGTCTGTTGGCAAGGATACAAAGTGCCTCACTTTTTAATGAGAATAGCTGTCAAACAATACAGAGAGGCTTCAGAATTTAATACATTAGCTGTTAGCGTAAGAGTTTCTTGTACGTGACTAGGAGATGCAATTACAGAAATAATGCAAAGATTGATAGCAATTAATCATGGAAATCCCAGTGAAGCTTCCCCTTTCCCTTGTATTCTTCTTATGGAGGATTTTTTTCCCCCGATATATCATTTTCAAAGAGCAGTGAGAACATTGTTTTCTATGCAATTTAGATATTAGGCCCTTGTTTTATTTTTTTCCTGTACTATACTCAAAAGAAATTCATACTTGTGATTTAAATTCGTGTTTAGCATGCGATTATCCTTGGCAAGACTTAGAAAGGAGACTTAGTACAGCCAAGGCCAAGCCCTTGTTCTCTAGAGAATCCACTTTAGAAGTGGAAAAGATTCCTAAGAGTAGTAGAGACCTGAAATCTGCAATAAAGTAGACTTGGCATGCTTACCAGATTATATCCATTTTGTCCTTAAGAGTTTTGGTGTTAGTTTGGGTTTATGCAGGTTTGTGATGCTGATTTATATGTTACCTGCTTATGTAGAGGTTCTTTAATTTGCTAAGGAAGAGCAAACAGACCAAGAATGCTGGACTGTGCTAATGCTCCGTTAGAGGTCTCCAACCCCCTTTTAGTCAAGACGTTTGAAAGCAAAGGGAATTGAAGGTTAATTTAATCAGTCACCTAAATATAGAGGTCCATACATGAATCAAGTTATGTTTTGACTTTTTTTATCACTGCCTGTATATATTTGATTTATATAATTAGGATTCAAGTGGGCACACTTTCCTGCAGAAATCATAGAATCATAGAATCGTCTGGGTTGGAAGGGACCTCATAGATCATCAAGTACAACCCTTGACACACAGAGGTGTCTCTCCAAGTATCTGATCAGTGTTTTGGGAATTTTAAAAAAACTTTGTAAATTATATTTTCTGTCAGGAGAAAGAAGGAAAGGCAGATAGATAACTTTTGAGAGCTCAGCAACTTATTGGCCTAGAAAGTAACCCAGATTTTTACATTGTGTATCAGTGTAGTGCTTGGGTAAGGCAAGCCAAACCCAGCAGTTTATGTGACCAGGGTCACCTCCTCACAATATATATCCGTCCCTGTTTGTCTGTAGGCTCCTTTGAGTAGAAGTGCAGCCATGTCCTGCCAGCCACGAACCTGACTGAGGGGGCTGTGAGGGATGGGGGAACCTGACTGGGAGCAACTGATGGGGTCATAAGAGGTGTGAGTTGGCTAGCAATAGATTAGCTGAAATAAATGTTCCCCTGGTAGAGGTTGGTCTTCCTGGGGCAGTAAAGGGTAAAGGGTGCTGTCTGGCATGGCTGTGTCAGGGGTAGCTGCTGGCACTGTGAGGCTCTGGGAGAAGCTCTGTGCGGTTTTTGGCTTTGGAAAAAGTGATGCAGCCGCCAAGCTTGAGAAGCAGTGTGTGGGAGCAGAAGGCCCAAAAGGGGTAGGCTCTGGTGGGGGTTGTGCTGGGCCTGGCTGCTGGATGATGCAGTGCCTTTTGAGCCTGAACTGATTCAAGCCCTTCCCATTTTTATTTACCCTACTTAATTTACTTACAGGTTTCTTCAGACTCTACTGAGGAACTCAGTCATGATGAAGTGCTAGAAGGCATAGAAACAGAACTTAAAATCAAGATGTACTATATCCTTTTCGATTAATTTAATGAAAGAGGTAAATAGACTGGTGTCTAGTTATCATCAGCACAGCACTTCAACAGTCTCTCGTGGTGGAAAAAAACTGGCCGTTATACCGGAAACGGATTAAAGTGCACAGCAGACACATAGGATGAGGGGGCCTTAAAAAACAGTTGCTTTCAAGGGCGCCTTAAGCCTGCGCCTAATTTTAAGGTATGTCTCTTCACTAAGACACAAAAATTGGTCACAAGACTTTGCATGAGGGTTTGGTTTTTCTTGGGATTTTTTGTGTGTTTGTTTTTTATTTTGTTTTGGTTTAACAGGTTAAACGCATTGCCTCAACACATCAAGAATTACCAAGCTTAACTTCTGGGTGTGATTTGTGCTTTTTCGAAGTCAAAGTTCCTAAAATGAGCTATTCCAGTTAAAATTGTAAGGGAGGTGTTAAAACAAGCTGTAGAGGTGTACTGGACTACAGCGGTGCCTAAAACCACACATGATTCTGGTAGTGTAGCGACTGCCTGTGTAAATTTAATTTGGATAAAAAAATATAGATTTAGAGACCCCAGAGTTTTCTTCCTGTACCCAACTTAGCTACATGTCCCTTGCCAGCTGGCAGGGGGGACAGACATGGAAGTTAATGTCAGATTAACTTCTTCAACAAAAACTTATGGATGTCTGTTTCTCTTGGTTTTCAGGCTTTTCACTTTTTTTCCAGTCACACAAACCATTGAGTAGGGTATTCTGGAGATATGCTGTATCATATTCTCTCTCATCCATGCACAGATGAGTAACCATACCTGATGTTTATACAGTTCGCAGAGTAACAGGGGAATACTCAGATTTTCTTAGTGCATCTGAACAGCAGGAAGAAAGCTTCTGTTTTCAGGCACTAGGTAAACCGCACATTAAACAGTTTAGAGAGGTGCTTTCACCAGCCAAAAACACATCTCAGATACATTGCTAAGCTTTCTCTTTGTCAAACGACAGCAAATCAGTTCAGTTTCAAAATACTAGGGTATTTTCTGGGAGGAAAATACCATCCTGCATAATTCAAAGCTTTGAAAAGTTGTCCAGTCCTGAAATGTGTATATCAAAAGTGGTTTTACTTCAGTATACAAAGATTAAAAAAATATGTTTCTGGGTTAAAGGTGACAGCGTTTCAGATAAAGTCATCTGTCCAGACTGAAGTCCACAAGCCCTTCTTAGGACATTCACATAGGACATAAAGCCCCTTGAACACTAAAATTATCAGAGGGCTGGGGCACCTCCCCTGTGAAGACAGGCTGAGGAAGTTGGGGTTGTTCAGCCTGGAGAAGAGGAGGCTCAAAGGGTGATCATATAGCAACACTACAATATCTGAAGGGGGGCCTACAAGAAATCTGGGGTAGGGTTTTTTTATACAGAAGTGTAGTGAGAGGACAAGATGCAATGGTTTCAAATTTGAAGAGGAGAGATTTAGGCTAGACATTAGGAAAAAATTCTTTCTTGTGAGTGTCGTGAAATGCGGGAACAGTTTGTACAAGGAAGTTGTAGCTTCCTCCTCCCTGGAAGTGTTCACAGCCAGGTTGTATGGACCCTTGAGCAACGTGGTCTAGTGGAAACCCATACATTGGGGTTGGAACTAGATGATCTTTAAGGTCCCTTCCAGCACTAGCCATTTTATGATTCTTTCTGTGGACTAGATTGGTTTGCTGCTAAGAGATCTGCAAGTCACTACTATTTTTACATACACTTCAGAAGAATCACAGATCAGACAGGTTCTGAGATTGAACACTGAAAAGATCAGACAATAGTCTACACAATTCAAAAAAGGCCTGAGAGAAAGTCAGTGTCAGGTTGTGCCAAAGGCTTTCCCACCTTCTGAGGACATCTAAAGTCACGTGCAGATTAGTCTCGTTGACAGCCAAAGGCAGTGACTGGAAAATGACTGGTAATTTATCTTCCCAGGCTGGGATCCTTCTAGGGACCACAAAACTCCAGAGAGAAAATTATCTTTAGAAATTTGTTCAGTAGTGCTTTGAAACAGAAATACTTCAGCAAGTCAAGATCTGAGAGCTCCAAACCTTCAAGAAGTCCTAAAGGTATGTTCCTAGTCACACTGCCACTTGTGAAATCGATGCAACAGAAAATTACTTATGTAAAGCGTGTATCACATTCATACATTCAAGTGTTTTTGTTGCATCTGTGGAAAAACCTGATGTCATCAGAAGAGCTAGAAAGTTTAGAGATATATATTCTGGGATTTTGCAGGCAGCAAGTATTTTTCTAACCCCTGACACCACCTACAACAAGCCTCATGACTTACCTCTGGATGATTTCCTTATGTGGTCTCTTGACAGTACATTTCATACCATGCCTGCTCGAAATTAGGCTTCCACTGGGGATCATATAAAGTCATTCACCCCTGATTACAGGATCCTGGTGGGATACTGCAAGAGGTATAGGAACATCCACTCTTCTAATCAGGGCCATACTCAATAGCAATTAATCTAGCAAAACATACTTTAAAAAAAAAATGACACACAGCTGGGAAAAAGAAGGAATAAATTTATTTCAGGAATCTACTCTAGCATCATCCTGGAGAAAGAAGCATAAATTTCTTCATTTGGGTTCTCGCAATACTAGGACTGCAGTGTTTTGAGTTTTCACATATTAGGTCCTGAGAACCTATTTTCCATTGGTTTCTCTGGTACAGTCTCAGGGGCAAAGACTTTCACTGAAATCCATTATATGCACCTCCCTTTACGGCTTGGTTAGTCAGTTGTTTCAGCTAAACAAATCACTTTTTGCTAAAGTTTAAATGATCAAATGTTAGGAGGAAAATCATTCCCTATCACAACAATCCTGAAGAGAATCTACTCAGCTTTTAGTTCTAAAATACACAATATATAGGACTCAGGTGTAGCCTCAAGCCATCTCCCTCAATGGTTCTCAAAATAAAGCATGAAGTAATTCCTTCTGAAATTGATTGTGCTTCAGGGACAGTTAAGACATCTCACACTATAGAGACATAACTAACTTTGGCAAATTCCTGTTTCCCTTCCTTTTAGAAATGACTGTCTAAAAGGGGAAATAAGTCATGTTCAACTGTGCATATGATTTTAACAGATTGTCTTCACGGTAGGAGGGGTTTTCTTGTTTTTAAAATTAATTCTTACCAGCTTCAATTATGGCCACCTACAAATCAGATTTCATGGAAAATCAAGAGTCTGCTGGCCTCACTGATTGAAATTTGTCTCAAAAGGACAATTTTAAAGTGAATAGCCCTGGCTAGGGTGGAATGTACCTGGCCAGGCCAGAGCTGAGCAGGGGGTGATGCCTGGAAAGAGATAAGAACTACTGGCTGGGTGGAAACCTCTTTTCTGAAGGCCAGCCATCAATCACTCCATGCATGGCCACGGTGGAGGAAGCCACCTTGAATGTTGTGCAGGAGGCAGCCCAGAACTCACCAGCTCCTTACAGCTGGTAAACCTCAAAGAAAGCACACAAGGATATGAAAAGAGTACTCAGCACATGAGCTGTCACTGCCATCCAGTTTGAATGTGATCAAGGACCTATAAATAAATATGTCTTTAAGTGAAAGGAATAAAAACATTAAAGGTATTTTGACAAACTGAAAAAAGAACTATCACATACAAAATTATTCAATGTGGAATATGCAGGTTTTTTTCTAGTCTGATACGGTTTCCATCTGAACAACCTAATGGTACTGCCTATATTTCTAAACTGTCAGGGAAAAAAAAAAAACCACCAGGTCTTTGAAGTCTTCTATGACATGTTGACGTAAGAATTGCATAGTTACATGAAAAGGCTTGCAAGTAACCAACTGAATCCTCACATTTTGAATCATTAAGCAGGAGAAAATTCGCTTTGACATTAGTGTCTTGTTTATTCGAAAAAAAACCAACAAAACCAAGGAGTCGAAAGGCACAGAAAAAGCCCATATGAAACACATAAATATACAGCATAATGACAAACAACTCGTTAACACATGAGTCAGTAGAGTACTGGATGGCAGCATAAGAGCTTGATAATCCTGTACAACACATTTGACTAAAGGGAGAAAGTAGTATGATGAAACAAAAAAGGAGAAAATAGGAGAAACAATGATCATAAAGTATCAGTCATTTGAAACCTAGAGTAGCTATAAAAAGGAATGTTGGCTATATTTTCAGGAACAGGCTTGCTCAGCAAGGTGGAAGACATTTTGAATGGTTTCACTAAAACAAAAGCCAAAAAGACTGACTGTTCTTACTTTGGCGTTCCAAGTGCAACATTTCTTCATCTTTCCTTTTCCTGTCACCTCTGCATAGTCCCCCATACTTCACAAAGGCATCTCTGCTTATTGTCTTTTTTTTTTTTTTTTTGTAGCAATAGTATACAGGGCCTTAAAAAAAATGAAAAAAACCCACCAAAAAAAAAAAACAAAAAAACCACAAAAAACACAAAAAACCAAACAAAAAAACCCCAAAAACACACCACCAGTTTACCGAAACAGCCTCCTTCACAGATGTACTTCTGGGTACAGGTAAAGAAAAACTGGGAGTACGCAACCAGATGTGCAATACAACAGAATATGGAGACACTGCTATTTCCATCCACATGAAATAAACACTGAGCCTTGGCCAAGATCATTTTCCATTTAATTCACATTTAAAGAAATCATACAAGAACTAATAGTTGATCAACACATATGAAAGAGAGTCTTTTTTATTTGTTATCTGGTGTTATTATACAAGATAGCACAAAGCAGAACCCTGCACTTCCCCCTCTAAAGATCACTGACACAATCTGGAAATCCATGACTAACATGATGCATTGTGTGACACCTAGTGGCCCCACAGTCTGACTCCTCAATATGCCAGTGGTCCCCAGGCCGAAAGCAGAATAGAGGAGCTGAAACTTCTGTCGGGCCACCTCCACTTGGCTTTAGGTGCCCTTCTGAATCCAGATAAATTAAGAATACTGATATAAGATAAAGTACCATGTATGTTACTTGGTCCTTACATGTATGTTGGCCCTGCTCTGGCAGGGGGGGTTGGACTAGATGATCTTTCGAGGTCCCTTCCAACCCCTAGGATTCTATGATTCTATGTTTCTTCAGTGACCAGGAGCCAGATCGCCAAAGAGCACAGGGGTTTGGGACCTGCAAGTCCTATGGGTTTCAGGGTATCCAATGTTCCAAAGTTTGAATTTATCTGCTACTTATCTTTAACAAAGCCATTGTCTCTTCTCTCCATCCCAGATGCAGGACACTGGGCATCACTATGTACCCCATGGGGCTAAGAGAGAAAGAAAAATAATTGTATTCATCATTAAAAATGGGTCCCTGAGGATTCATATATGAAATCATGCACATGCTTCTTTCCTCAATCTGGACTTGGAAATGGAAGGTCCAGTTTAGAAACAACTGCAAATGTCACAGTACTGAGCATACACAGTGGCCGCCTTCTCACTGAGCAAGTAGTATAGTGGAGCCCTGAGTCAGCTACCAAGGATGTGCCTGCTGCACAAGGAGAATCAATGAAAACTTTATATAGCCTAGGCAAAAATCCTGACTATGTGTCAGTCCCCTTCAAGAAGCAATCTGCTCTGGCCTGAGCGATATCATCTTATGTCTAAGGTGAGCTGGTTTCCTATTAGTACAGGTGACTATATATTATTGCCCCAGATAGTTACCTCCAGGCTTTGCCCCTGACTGCGATAATCCCAGTACTGACAAACAAAAGCCATTTGATAAACTTGGAGCTGCTCAAAGGCAGCCAGTTGGGCAGTGTCTCAGAGCTGGAAGGTAATCCTGAAAACAAAACTGAAATTTCTTTCTTTAGAGAATTTAAAGCAAAAGGAATATATTTGCCTTTGAGGAGTCTTGACCCTTTGTCCTATCCTCAAAAACCACTTCCCTTAACCAGCATCTTCCAAACCAAAGCATCACTATCCTTATCTTCAGTATCTGACTATTTAAACCACTCACAGAAAATATAGTGAAAGTGTAATTTGCTATCTCTGCTTTATAGTCTCACATCTGTGTACTAAGTCTTTAAAGAAACTATTTTAACAGAGACTACTCACATTGTTAGACGCCAGGCTGAGGGACTCCCATCTGCCACCATCACGGCCTGGGATCCTTAGCCTTTGACACAATTCCTCTACAGATGGCTAGTTATGTCTGCTTTTAGCCCTTCACCAATAAGGCACTCAACCTGAAGGAACAGACACAGTTGACTGAAGGGCTTTGTTTGCTGAAGACAAAAATTCATCTAACATCGGCAGTTTTTAAAATGGTGAACTAGTGAGGAGAGAGGGAACCAGTAATAGTTTTTTGAATCTGTCTGGCAATCTGCTTGACCAGATTTGAAAATTACAGTCTGGAAATTAACTGGATGCTCTGCTTGACATAAAAAAAATTCAGTGTATTTGAAGGCAGTGCTTTGTAAACCTTTCACAGAGCCAGCTGCAGTCTATCATACCAAATTCTCTTCTGGACTGATTGTCCCATAAGGGTTTCATCAACTTACAAGCAACAAGGTTGTAGTTTCATTCTTTAGAATTCTGTTGTATGACAATGTAAGACAGTGAGACTAAACAAGAAAACATGGAGCAAAGTTTACATACCTCTTCTGTGAAAGCTGTTAAATATGAAACAGGTATTGCAGACTACAAGGTACAGGTTCCACTGGGAAATTACATTTTCACATTGTTTCTTCCTTTTGGTTTGCTGTTGACAAATCTGCGCTTAGAAGAGCTATCTTCTCGTTACCTATATTCCTGATATCTTTCCTTTGCAGGCCTGTCAGCACAGACATTTCACAGTTAACTGTGAAATGACATTTCACAGGCTCCGTATTTTACTATCAAAGAACTGCAGAATCCACACCCCTTTCACCAGATGATGGGAAAGAAACTGTCCAAAGAATGCAAATGAGCGTCAGACACACACTCCGAGCAATCGTAATTTCTCTAAGATGAACCATAATATACTTACGTTTCTAAGTCAGCAGTTTTTTTCCAGCAAAAGAGACCAAAAAAAAAAAAAATTCCACAAACATTTTCAAGCAAATAAAACCTTACACAGTCCTATTATATTACTTTTCCATGTTATGTAAAAACCCACAGTAGATATAAAATACACCATAGTTCATCTCATACCTATTCTTACTTACTTAGCAAATCTTCACGTATTCTGTTCCTGGAACACGTGGACGAGTGTGTGAAAGAGCTTATCTGAAATGAACACTGAAAATTAAAATGACAGTAACGAATTATTAAAGCATAAAGGTAATCACACTGCGGCTTAAACACATCAGCCAACAAGGATCAGCCTAGAGACATTCACTGAAACTGGGACTTTGTTGGTAGTAGCCATTTTGTTCTGAAGTGACAAGATTTATAATCATCCTTCTCTAAAATAAACTCCTTGCAGTTTAGGCGCATACAGCACTTTTTTTTGAGCCCTCACATCTTTATGAGCATACACAGAGTCAGCGCCTTCTGTGTCAGTTCAATAAACCATAAAAACCTGGCAAGGAGATGCTAAATTCCAGATGGACCCAATACCTTTACTTTTCCACTAGGATTTTAATGTTTCTGCCTGTTACATTGATTCTCTATCACTTCAGATCACTTCTCTAGCACTTCAGATCTGTATTCTCTGAATAAGCAAAGCCTTCCTTATGAATAAATGTTTGTTATATTCCAATTGATTTTAAATACAGATTTCATACAATGCAAGCACTCTGGATATTTCTCATTTAAAAAAATTAATATAGGAAAAATTGGAAGATAGATTTAAATGGGCACACAACATGTATTTGTAGAATAATTGCAATTTATTGATCAAAACTATTATAGGTATTGCAGACAGCAGCACTACTTCACAGTTGTCTTTGGTTTATTGATTCACTGTTCCTCCCTGAAGCACACTTGCTCAGGCTTTGTTTAGTGCACTGAATACAAGGCAGTTTACCTTCAGCAGTTTACTAAAGCTAAAATCAGAAACAGGCTACTGCTTTAGTCAGGTGGTTCCTCTGCAGATGGGTACGACGGGCGAAGCCCTTGGAAGAAGAATTCGTCATGTTTATTGTTGTTTATCCTGACACTACTTGTTGGAGGAATTCCCAAGAGAAGCACACTGCTTTGTAACTCTGGGCCATAACACAGAATGCGTTATCCACAATGAAAAGCATGAGTACCTTCTTCAGATTCTTTTCAGCTATCCTATTGCAGGTCAATTGGCTAAAGCATACATGTTTTTGTTTCAGGTTAACTATCAGGGACATAAGCAGATTTTGACCTCATTTTTTGAACATATTATCCAGAAGCATGTCCTGTGCTCCTGTAATGAAGGTAACTACTTCAAGACATCTCAAATTGTTTTAACAAAAAAGAATTGTTAGGGATCTCTGTCTTCTCTATGTGATGAGAATTTGTACAGTGAAAACAGTAAGGTAACTAGCACAGGCCCAGACCTGCTCAGGATTGTCTTTCATCAAGCTGATGTCTGGTTTAATTTCCTTCAGTTCACTCTAAACAATTGCAGAAAACAAAACACATTAAACACTGTACTGCAGGGTAACTTCAGAATGAAAAGCACTTGTTCCAAGTGGGAAAGTATATTCATTATGTAATGATGCCACCCCATTTGATCTATGTTGTTGACTGGGTTGACATTGACCAGGAGCAACATGTTCTCAGCAAAACTCAGACTTCAGTGCTATTGCCTGATCCTAGCCCACCCCAAAACCAATTGCCCCAGGAGATGACCAGCATCTAACCCCACTGTTGTTAACTAGTCCTTAGATCTGGAAGTGGAAGCAGCTAGATTAAAAGTAAAGAACTCTCACCCTCTGTACTTGTTAAAGAACTTTCACTAACCACATCACTATGGAAATCCTGTCTCACGGCAGAACTGACATAGAGTGCTTCAGCTGTCATTGGTGAAAGGGAGGTCAGGCCACGGTACAACTGTCTGTTCTCTGAATTTAGAGAGCAAAGCACCAGCTGAAAAAGGGAAGAAAGGCTAAGAAAGCAGCTAAACCAGGTGGCCTTGGTCTCCCAAACTGGAAACCCTCTAATTCATTTGGTAGATTGCCGACCAAATGCAGTTTTTTTATTTACAGATTTTAGGAGGGGAGGAGTGGGGGAGAAGAAAAAGAGGTTTCTTGCACACTAAAAACACCCCAAACCAAGCCAAATGAGAAAAGAAATCAGCTTTCAGTTCAAAACTGTGTGTAGGAAATAAAGTAACAATTCATGTTACTAATGAAACAGAAAAGGCCCTTTCAGAGGCTCACAGTCATTGCTTACAGCCTGCCAGATACAACTGAAAGCAAAATATTTGTCTGATATTGGTACCAAATGGTGGCATGCATTTTAAGTACTCTGCAACTTTCCTTTTTGGCTTAACTTGGAGGAGAAAAAAAAAGAAAACCAAAGAGAAAAAAAATAAAATGACAGCCTCTTATTTTTCAGCAAGCATGGCTTTCATGGTATATGTGCAGCATAAAAAAGGGTTTTCCACCTTAGATAAAATAAGATGGAGAAACCAGGGCTTAACTTTTTTTTTAATTAGTGTTTCTACTTTTGACCTGTGGTATGAGCTTATTACTATTCTTATTTTTGCAATAAGTCCAGTGTTTTAAGCCTTGGTGTATTCCTCCATGGAGCAATGGCTGAGAATTGCGTGGTAACAAAAAGAACTGAGGAAATGTCACAAAACAAACAAGCTACTTGAGGATCTTTGTGAATTCACCTCAACAGTATTTACACCCATTTCATGTTTTCTCCAGCTGAACACACTAAAGAATGTGACAGTTGGCAGGGATCAGGCAAATGAATAGTGAGTAATAAGCTCAAATAGAGACCGTTCACAGAAACTGAATACTGAGTTTACATGCAGGTCAGAAAAGCCAGTGATACCAGCCTCTGTTTACCCAAGAACAGACAGGCACAGACCTTAGCATCTCTACCCACTTTCAAAACATTCCCTCATATGGGTAAAGACACCTTATTTTATTCCTGAAGTTTAAAGCTGCAGAACACTTGAGCTGATTTAATAAAACATCTGTCTCTCAGAAAGATGACTTGCTCTCAAATGGCGTGTTTAATTTCTGCTACAGAGCCATACATAATGGCATTAGCAGCTATCAGCAGTGCAAGACAGTACTTAGAAAGCACTTGTTAAGTAGCTCTACTATGCAGACAAGCAAGTATTTTGTATCCAGCCTCTAAAGTCATTGATGCCATTTTGAAAGGAAGCCAGACTGTTTGTACATGGCATAGCTTCATTTTGTGTGATGGTAAGAATCATCTATTGTGTCTGCTTCGTTCCATTTTAAAACCCTTTTCTTGCTAGAAAAGAAACCAAGAGACTTCATAAACTCTTGACATCTCTTCAGCCTCAGGAAAATCCATGGGCTTTGCGGAGCTCTCTCAGTCTCCCTTAGACCACTTAAGTCTATGCACCTTCCACCGTAATAAGTGTATCTGCTGCTATTTTCAGTGACTAAAGGAATTTCTTCATTTAACTATGCTGGCATATGAAATTAATTCAACCTGGAAGCAGGAAGAGAACTTAGATTGCTTGGTTTTCTTCAAGGCAGATCAAGCGATTGCTTTAAAACAGCCCTCTGGCACCTAAAGCTTTCTCACCAGAGAGATTATTCCCTCATTACACTCACCCAGAGTGTTATCGTCTTTCCTAAAAGCATCTAAAATTTTAAACTGTACGTAGACAACTCTCGGCAAGATCTGACGACTTTTACTTTCTCTCTCTGCATTACTTTATGGCCAGTGTGGCTCCTTTCCTCCTACACTTACTGCAAAGCAGAGCTAGACAGGGGCATCTTTCTAACTGTTTTTTCTGGCATCTGTAAGGCTTTACGTCAGCCAGCGGGAAACCTCTTTTCCAACCTGCAGGTGAACCTTGAGCGGGCAGATGGGGTCTTGTTGCTCCAAGGAAGCAGGATTATTTTTCAGCCTGACAACAGGAATAGTGAGTCTCAATGATGGCTGCACACCGCTACACACCTGGGAATTGCAGGTTTATTTATAGATTAACTCTGATTGAAACAAATCCTCCTTCATTTTAAAGTCACATCTGGAGAAAAAGTAAGAAAGCTATTTCAAAGTAGTATTTTTAAAGTACAAAACCAGATACAGCCTACAAAAGGATGTTTTGACCTAATTTGCAGGTCTGTTAATACTGATGTCTCACATACAGGAGTTGTGCTTTACAGCACATCACCACATCACAGGACAATGGATTGAAGTTTTGGATTAATGATCTGTGTATATGACACTTTCACAACTGATAACCAAATGAATCTCTGTCTTCGAAACAAACATCAAGTTTCGGAGCATTTTTTTTCAGCTCAGAGGACATTCAACACACCTATGCAATTAGGAAATTGTCCATAACTGTTGTCTTCAAGAACTCCAGCAGTGTGAGATCCCAAAATTTCTTAAGACTATCTCAGGATGGTGGTTCTTTTTAGCTCCAGATACCTCGTCTCACTCTTTACTGTTTACTACCACTTTCTCTATTTTCATCTTCTTCTTTCATTGGTGGTGTATGTAATGTTGCAGACAAAACAGTCATGATGCAAAACTGTGATAGGACCAACAAAAGAGAACAGACCTCTGCTTCTCTATTTATCTCATCCATTGTTCTGACAAAGATTCTGACAAGAAAGGAATAAAATGTCACAGACATGCCCTAGCAGATTATATCTGTTTGACCATTTCATAATCCCCATGAAGTAGTACTAGATCTGAGGGTGTTCCTTTGTTCACTTAAACTAATCTTAGTACAAACCATACCTTATGATGATATTTTTCATCTTCCTTTACTCACCTTTGCGTACATACACATTTATCTGGTCACATCCTCACAGTAGAAATCAGTACAACCTCCCTAGAAAAAGGAGAGAAATACAGGTAGTCACATGCACAGCATGTGTGCTGAGAAGTTCGAGCGAATTAACTTCATTATAATGTAGGGTTCATTAATCACTGTACCAATAAGTGATGCAGACATCTCAAACACCTTTAGGATATGTAAATCATTTAGATGGTCAGAACTGCAGGCAACAGATTATTCCATAGTTAGGAAGGAGACAGATGGGGATGAGCAAAAGTAACATATACAGAGGGTCAGAGGTAACCCATCTAATATAGAAACTGTATTTTCCTAGTTATCTAAGTTGTATGTTTGCCTCTGTGCAACTACAGCATTCCAAGAAGTGAGTTAATGTGTACGGCAGGGGTCTCAAAGTCAATAATTTGCTGCTTTTTACACCCCAGTATAGTTCCCTCTCTATTTGCCTCTTATAGCACAGTGACTGAACAGTTTATCTAAAGCATGGCAGATGCATATCCAACATTCTTCTTTCTGCAGGGGAGATAGAAAAGATCCCAGTTAAATTCCTGACTGTTTAGACCATAACATCCTATCTAAATTGTTAACCCTGTTAAATTTGTAAAGTACTCCTTGAATCACAGAAAACAAAAGAATAAAGAAAATTAAATACTGTATAGTGTGCTGACTGTAACTTCCCTTTGGGAAAGGAGAAAAAGAAGATAAATCCAAGGACATTGATTGTGAATAAGATTGAAATTCAAGACTTGGCAATTAAAGAAAAGGTTAAGCCAACATCTTACTTGTCTTACTTACTTGGCCTCAGTCAATATTTTGCTGTTTGCTGAAAATCAAAAAACTTAACAGGCTCTGAGGGTTGGGGTAACTCTGAGCAGGTAATGGAAACTATTTCAGGATGTCTGCCACTGTGTTATGGCTGCTGTCAATTATGGCATAATCACAACACTAAATTGAAACAAAATTAAGAACGGATTAAAGATATGTTATTATGTTGTGTTTTATGATCACATCCTATTTTGTTTCAAGAAGGAATAAAGAAAAAAAACTGCTGCCTAATACTTCCTTCAGCACTTACCTGATGCAACAGTACATCCCACAAAATCCCTGGTCTTTCTAGGGATGCGTGTCAGCTTTACAGGATATTAGAAATTTCAGTATTAAAAGAAAAAAAAACTAACTGAGGACTGATTTTGAAGTGTGAAGTACAATTTAGTAGAAAATAGATTTGATTGGTAACTGTTAGTGAACATAGCCTGAAGTTACTAATGGAAGTGCACTTTTAAAGAATGACCTTTTCATGAAGTGTCTGGGGAGAATTCCAGATATTGTGTTGGACTGGGACCTGTAATTCAGTGCTGGAGACAGGCTTTGCTCCTAAAAGGGCTGATACATTGAGAACCATGAGTCAGGATTTTCTGAGGTGAAAATAAAAATACCTTCGAATTTAGTAAGTTCTGGAGCAATAATCAAAGCTTTTCTGTAGTCCAGTATATGGTTTTTCTGATCATGGAGTACATGACTTTTGTGTTCATAAAAGAGCAGCACATTCCCTTTCATCTCAGACTGATTAGGACTATGGATTTTGTTTGGAGCAGAGCTCCAACTGATGGAACCAAGCACTCATCTGACTTTGCCTTGACAAGTTTGCTGCCTTCGTAAGAGCAGAGACTCCCAGGCACCCAGCGCTGTTTGCTTGTTGTTGCTTGCTTCAATAGATGCTAATTGGTGAGTTAATTGGTGTGTCCTGATTAATTATTGGACAAAATTTTTAACATTAACTATAGTACAAATTCTATTCTCATTTTATAATAATCAGGAAAAATATGTAGTAATCAATAATCACAACCGTTAAAGCATGTGTGTATGTAAGATTCTGTGCATAACTTTACATAAACCACTGATTGTTTTATTATTCTGATGAACGATAGCTCTCTTTTCTTTCTGCTCCTCTTCTTTAGTTAAACTGTAAACAGGACAGTTCTGTAAAGCAACCCCCTGAACCACATCAGTGCCCAAAGGTGCATGTAAGGATAAATACATAGAGACATGCAAATCATATAGACTGGTACTTCAAACTGGCACTATGATAAAGCCTCCCACATTGCAACATTTTAGGGTAAGAGAAGGAATACTATCAAACTTAAATAATTCAAGAAACAAATAATTCATGTCGTACATCTGTAGCTTATATAGTCAGTTACAGTCTGGTAGCTTTCTCCCGAGAGAACTCTCTCAACAGAAAAATAATGGTATTTCAGGCTTTAACTCTTACCTCAGTTTAAAAGAAATCTTCAGCAGCAACAAAGTAGAAAGAAGTTATTTTAAGCAGATAATGAGTTTCTAGGTGAGCAACTTACTCCTGCCATTTTTCAATTAAGAGTGCAGGACTTGAATGTCTTGATAATAATATTACTGACAGTGCTGTTATGTATTTTTAGAGGATTGCCCTCAAGGCTCCAGTTTCTTCAATCCAACGCCTCCTCCCTTCTAGAGGTCCCCCATCAGTCGGAAGTACTATGCCAACCCATAATACTTCAAACTCTCTCATCCTTTCCACATTCTTCCTAAGCTAAAAATGAACAAACATTTTAAAAATCTACTTTATTGTTGCTGTTCTCCCAGCTAAAGTCTCCACATTTGGACAAGACTATTTGAAGGTCATCAAGAAAAGTGGTGGTGGTTGAGAACTGTATTAACTGAATGGCCTCGAGATTTTTAAGGTCGTTATTGTCTGTGTCTACTTACATATAAGCTCAGTTTAAGCCTCAAGTATTCTCAATGGTGAGAAATGGTGAAGAAATGGTGAGAAACAAGCAAAATTACTCTGTGAGTAAACACTAGCCCTCATTCTTCCCTGCTTCTCTTTTACACTAACTACAAAGTCTGAAATTGGTAAAAGGCATTTTTTTGGAACTTTATATTGCAGCTGCTTATAACAACCAGCTTAAAATGAAGACTGGACTCTGACTATCACAGAAGGCACCTTTGCCCGTCCCTACCTCTTTCACAAGGCTAGCCTCCCAAGGTCAAAACAAGTCACTGAAAAGTCCACCGAAGTGTTCCTGTCTTGCCCTTCCAGGATCATGTGGGTTCACACTGCTTTTCATTCCTTACTCATGAAATTAAGGAGAAAATGCACCTTCCCAAGTTTCCATTAACACAGAACTGCCCCTATTTAAACATCCATTCTCCAAACTCGGTTCGCCTACCATAATGGATATGATAGGGGAAAACAATATTTTCTCAATATCTGATTAAAAAAAATAAAAATACTAAGACAAAAGAAAAAAAAAATAATAAGAAAAGAAGAGCAACCTGTACACAAGGGAGTGTCAGGATCTGTGCTCTGATCCCCCCCCTTTTCAACGTAGGTGGATTTATAGGCAATTGAGATAATTACAACATGAGGTTACAGAATCTGAGAGGCCATCAAACACCTCAGCTTTCACTTAGGATCACTCTGAAAAGGCTGTTGCAGAGGAATGGTTTAGTTTCACACTTCTGCATTTGGAATGTTTAGATTTACTGAACCATCAGCTATGTGAATGTGTGAAGTTTTAGGTAAAATTCCCTTTTCACCAGGGAACGGGAACCTCAGGATAAACGCAGCAGGTGGGGAGACACCCTTTTAAACAATGAGGAGGGAATGAAGGGAAAGATCAAGTGTCACTGACTTTCACGATGAGAAATTTTCTCGTATTCTACTGTTTCCTTCTCGTATTGTGGAGGCTGCCTCCTTAGACATTATCTTTTTGTCTAGCTAGTCAAGCACGTATTTACAGTGCTAAAGTCCAGAGGGATGACAACACTGCAATAATAAGCATGAGAAAAGTTTCACCTGCTTCCTCCTTTTTTTTGTTGAACCTTCTCCAATGTGTCATTGTCATGCCAAAATCAGTTACTGTACCTTTTAAAACACTACTCAAGAGTATTTGTATTTGCTCACAAAGCTATGATAAGAGACTGTGTCCCTCTGTACAAGTTAGTAGCAGCATTTTTAAATCACCCTCATTGTATTGCAAGGCCAAACTCTGATTTCGCTTATAATTTTAGCAAATACATTTTCTCCAAGTACCTTGCACATAGAACAGATGAAGGCAGAATTTAGCCTGCCACAGCTTTTTCACTCTAGACAGTGTCACACATCTTGCCTTTCAGCTCCTATAGATTAACAGATCAACAGCTATGAAAATCATAAATGTCATTTATGAGTTTTTTTCAAGTAATATGCTGAGACATATAAAAAAAATTTCCTTAAGTTTGTGTTTACTTTTATACAAGCTAATATTTTACACAGGCAGTGCAAACTCAAGTTAAGCACACTTTAATGTACTCACTTTAGGAAGCACAAGTCAAAAATACAGTTTTTTAGCTTGCAGAGATTCCATAGGTGTACAATCTATGCCTCTGGTAAGGTCACTGGGATGACATAACAGAGAAAGTAGCCATCTGTTTAAAGGAAGGCGCCAGAAGGTGTATACTTGCAAGAAGCAGCACTTCTTCTGTTTCATAGAATCAATACCTGTTTGTATGTTCAGTGCAACAACCCAAACTCACTTTTGTCTTTACAGTTTTACTCTATTTATTTCTAGCTAACTGTACGAGCTGCTTTGTAAGCATTGGCACTTCTCTCCAGCCACTGCCAGGGACAACTTTAGGTCACTCTAGCAAACATATTATACCACCAGAACTGGTCAGCAGCGAAGCACTACATGCTGACGTTTCCAAACAAGAAATCCTAGATTCTGTCTCTCCAGAAGACTCCAAAGCATACTAACAGATTACACTACCCATCCTCTAGCTTTCTACAAAGCTTGTGCAACATTTTATGTACACACACACCTTTAACATCCAATAACCTGAGGGCACATATGACACGTAGTATATAAGCGTCAGGTAGATAAACAGAGTCACAGTGATAAAAAAATTAGGGTTAAGATATATAAAGTTGCTGTATCTGAAGCTATGTTGGCTCATTAACAGATTTGTAAAATAGGTATAGAATACACAAGCAGATTTGGAAAGTTAGATTGAGATGGTTAAAACTAAGCACGCATTCACGTTATCAGCACAGCACTCCTTGCTTAGTTGTCAACACTTGATTTTAAAAAGAAATGCAAGCCTACACCAGCAACCAGTAGATTATAAATATCATCTCATTTGTCAGTGAATCTTTAACTACAGAGTGTTTTCTACTGTACTGAATTACTATATTATTCAGGAAGAAGGCAGATTTTTTTGTAGCTAGCTTCTAATTTGCATCTCTTCTGCATGGTGATACATGAAAATCAGCTGGGTATCAATAGTTCATACCTTAAAAAAAAAAAAAAAAAAAACTACTAAAATCAGTTTCCTCACATGGCTAAGCTCTCAGCACCCTGAACTCTATTTGATAATGGATTAATGAAATAGCTATAAGCTGTAAAGCAGATGAGAGAGAACGACTGGTAGTTGTGTGGCAGAATGTATTTTCGAGCTTTCAAGTGAATGCTGGCAATGTAGTGTCATGACCAAACCATTAAGCCTTACCTGAATTTTGAAACTACAGAGCGAAACAGTTGTGCTTCACAGGTAAATTAAAAAAAGGTGCATTCTTTATCCTGTCTCAGAAACCCTCTGCAAAATTCCCCTCAAAACTCTGATTAAAGCAACTGTGCAAATGACCCCACTGAAGGGATCCAGACGACTGTGCTGTAGTGCCTGTCTTGGGAGTTGCATGGAGACAGAGAGCAAAATGATGGCTGAACAGGGATGGCAAAGCTGGTAGCAAGCTGTAAACCAGATCCACTACTCTGCTACTAGTGTAACTCCCGCGTGTGATATGTAGTCCTTCCATAACACAAGCTCTGTTCCGCCTTGTTATGCCAAATAAGCTTTTTTGGGTTTCTAATCATGCAAGGGAGATGTAGCAGCATCCATTGCTCATACAAGGCACTATCTATTAAATTACGTTTCCATTATCATCTGTTTTCACTTGATTGCAGGTCACAGTCTACTGCACATCAGCTGTCACCTACTGCACTTGCCTGGGCAGCCAAACTGGTTCTCAGACCACCTGCTTGTGCAGCCAAACAGTTTGAACATGCCCTCTAATCATGTACAGAGACAACCTTGGAGGTACTGAGGCAGGTGGGAGGAGGTTAAAAATGGAAATCAATAATAGCTAAGGAAATTCATGTGAGCTGTGCAACCCTGAGTTGATATGTTAGCTGCACTGTAATTTGAAAAAGACCTAGAAATATTCATATGACAAGTATGCTCCCATCTGGTGAAAAAAAAAAATTGTAAAAGTGGAAGACAATCATGATGTACTAACCAAAATACCTTGCCAGTAAGAGTTTAATCATATTGCATGACTTCTCTCCACTTGAGAAGAAAACTGTTTGAAAAAGCTTCCAGTGACAGATCTGACAACCTCTGAAGGCTCACTTGACCCAAAAATTCAAAAGAATTCTCAAGAAAAGGCAATCCATGCAACCAAAAAATTGATCTTGGCTCACCAAAAAAATTGTTAACCTCGCTAAGTTGTTTGGAGCATATGGAGACAAACTTTCTTTTTTAAGCAAACTTATGCAGATAAGAGTGACAGGACATAATAGAAGTATTTTCATTATTTATTTATTGCAAGCTGACCAATAGATATTTAGGAATAATGTGAAGAAATCTGGTACACTGCCTGAATACATCTATACCATAAAAAAATAAGGCACAAGCATTACTTCTATTCCAGTTTATACATGCAACTATCCCGAAGATTTGTGTTGTCAGAATATGTACAAAATTTGTGCCAATATCCTATTAAACCATTACTTGCCCTGCTATGATACTTCTCGTCCAGGAGTTCCAACACACTGCCATCATGCTTTCATTCTGTGGTGCTTTCCCTAATAAATACAAAACCTCAATATTTTTTCAGTCGTTTTCTCTCCATACGGCTCAGTTACTTGTTGAAAAATACCATGTTATTGACTCTTCACTACTCTGAACAGTCTGAACTCCATAAACTCATCAACAGCATAAAGATTTCAATAGGTCTATGGGTACAAGAAACATCAAAGAATTTTTCTGTTTCTCTCAGTACGCCTTCTCCTACAGACTTCTTTCACCCCCCCCAGCCCCCGCCTTCCAAGTTCATAGAATCACGGAATGGCAGAGTTTACAAGGGACCTTAAAGATTATCTTTACTCCTGGGCATCCTGGGCAAGGACATCTTCCACTAAATCAGTTAAAAGTCTCCCTCTCCCACCACAAGAGAGCCTATGGCTAAGGTTCAGCCTCCAGCTCCATTCACACAGCTCTCCTGACTTCAATGAACTTGAGTTGCATGTGTTGAGCTTAGTAACTTCTGCAGCATATCACATTAGAGCTATTTATTACTAGGAATGTCTATATTTATAACATACCAGTGCTCTAAGTTCTCTGGAGTCAGAGAGCTATCTTCTGGAATTACTCCTCATTCAAGTGTCAAACCTGGGAACGTCAGTACGAGAGCCTGTTAAAATAGGAAAGATTCTGCTAAGTGAACACTTGAATGACATTAGTCACTAATTTTAATATTTTATTTCAGCCTGAGTAAAGTGACTGGACAGCAGAATGCAGTGCTTTGCCCCAACTTTGCAAACTCCTGGCAAGAACTCTTGTCCTGAATCCATTTAACTCTTTCACCTACCACTGATTTGCATTCACACTATTTCTTTAAGACTTGAAGAAGCAAGGTACCAGGGACAATGGTAAGAACTCCAGGCATTTCAGGAATCCAGAAAGAGAAGAAATAAGAAGAGATCTGATAGATTGTGGTCAGAGATATGACTGAATGAAAGCGGTATAAGTAATACCTACTTTCGGCCATTAACATGAACAAACAAGCACAGACTAAATTACAAATACTTGGATAAAAGGATGAAACTCCCCCACTTTCGACCATGGTGAGTGGTCGTCTTTAGGATGAAGAAACACTTCAAATATGTTCTAACATTGTTCATGTGCTAGGGAAAAAAAAAACCTAGAGATTTTCAAAGACCTTCAGGAGCAATGCCTTATCACAGTAGCTCCTGACCTCAGAACCGTGCCTGACACACTGTGGTGCAAAGCCCTCAGGCTTTTCATTACAGTTAACTGAAAGATTTGTGTGCTACTTCTCCGTTCACTTAATCCTCAGTTCTCCATTTCTCAAAGGAAGTCTTTATGGCTGCTATGGCTAGAACTGACCTGACCTATGGTTCACCCTGATACGATAGAATCCCTGAGGAAAACTTTTCATGTGGTTGTTCTACCCTGCCACAATATTTCCCAGGTTTCAATTTTCCTCTGAGCTCAGAAGCAGTCAGTTATGATGTTTGAAGGCTAGGGATGGAAATGATTGGTTGATTTAGCAGGCTTCAGGCTTCCATCTAAGATGTGAATTTGGAAGGCTAGAAGAGTTGTTCAGTTAGACCACAAAGCAACTTGAATGCAGTGCTGGTGATCATTAATTTACAGTCACCCAGCCCTACCCTATAACTACTGTAAAGAAAAGAAAGCACTTCTGTTGTGGCCAAGGCACTTCTGTTTTGAAACAATCCGCCGATTATTTGTGACCCTTGGTATGGTGTAACAATGACTGGAGGTCAATTAAGGTACCAGCTAATCCCAGCACCCCTGAAAATTTAGTGTTCTATCTAAACATGATGTTCTATCTAGTGTTCAATTTAAAGGTATAATGTACTTAATTGTACGATGTTATGCAGCTCAGCTGCCACTGAGGACAAAAACCTTACAGACTTCCCATTATAAGCCTGTTTTCCAGCTAACCAATGCCTAGCTGAACTTAAATGTTTGCAGCCTAGAAAAAAGTCATTAAATTGCATGTGTTTATAGAAAAAATTCCGAGATGTTGGAGAATGTTCTTTCCTTGCCCTGAGTTTCTCACTTATTCACTGTCTAATATAAATAATCTGGGATTAGATAATCCTGTCCTACGTGGAAGCCTGGAAGAGAGGTTTATTGTTTTATCAGAAAAAACACGGCTGAGTGAAGGCTACACCAAGATACGTTGAGGCGTTTTTCCAAGATCAGAAAAGAGCTGTGATGGAAGCACTGGCACTGCAGTCCACACAGGTTTCCTACAAGCTAATCAGTGCCTGTCAATAAACCAAATACCCCCTGTGACTATCCCGGCTCTCCATCCCCACTTTATTGTTGGAGACACTTTGTATCCCTTCAATTGCCTTGTTGCTTGAGCTACTCAGAGGCACAAACAAAACTCATGAGATCATCCAGCATTGTGTCTTTATGAAGGGAGAAAAGGGAGGGGGAAGGGAAAACCAGAATGAAGAAAGTTCAGATAATGCTGTTGCCTTATTGTAGGCCCTTCTCAAAGCTATTGATTTTGTCATAGCTTTTTACTGGAATCACAGCATGGCGTTCTAGCTGACTGAGGTGCATTTTTGTGCACACATACTCTGTGGTGTCTCTATATTATCACATTACCCTCACATGCTACTTCTCAGCATCTATGTCACTACTAGAAGCTGACACAGATTTCCTTTAAAAAAAGTTTCCAGTCCAGATTTAAACTAAATCCATTGTTGCTGCTCCTTATTCATACCACCTTATTCTCAGATTTTTTCCTCTCCTTGTTTCTTTCTCTTTGAAGGAAAATGGTGTTTGATGAGAAGTTGTGCTAAGGCTGTAAATTAAGATGCATTGCACTGAGCAAGCAGGCCTGTTTTAAGCCTATTTTGAATTCGTATTTCACTCAAGGCCTGTTCCCTCTGTTGTGTAGGCCCACAAACTCACTTAATGCTCACTGTCTGCTTCAATTGCTGGTTGCTTCCCAAGCTTTCTCTCCCTTCTGTCTCATTCTGTATCCATGGAAACAAGAAATCAGCTTTTCACCATCAAGAGAAGCTCTGTGCTAAGTCCAAAGAATGTGCCCTGCTTAGTGAGGAAAATTCTCTCAGGCACAGATGTGCAAGTGACATCACAACTGCAGTCAGAATAGGTGGCACACACACACAGTAGGACATTTCTGTTTAATAGCGCTCTATAAAGAGGACCACTCCATGTGTGATTACAACCTAATAATTCTTTCTTGCTGCATGAACAAGCTTTACTTCACTGAGACAGTGTAAATGAAATAGTCACGGAACTAATCTCCCAACAGTGTAAGATTCCTGAGTCACGGATTAAACCGGGGGTTCTGGAAACACCAGTCAAATTAAATTTCTTTTTTAAGAACTTGTTTTCTACTGAAACTTTATCTAGGCTAATGGTAGCTGCAACATGGCAATCTCTGTTGGTTTAAAGTCAGTGCAGGGAGCGTTTGATTTATATAGTAATACAATAGCAATGATGAAAGAACATCTACTCACTGAAGGTAAATCACATCCTTTCAAGGTTTTTATCATACAAGCTGGTTTTCAAATAAAAGAAATCAAGGTTTACTCATTTTTCAGAGCCAAATGAAATAAGTCTACTGCTTAACTGAGTCACACAAAATACTTTCAAAATTATCACTGTTTAGCCCTTCAGATGTAACAACCTGATGTCTGATGCATTTAAGACCATCATGTGTGGTAGGGTATCCTCACCTATACGCTAACTTTCTTTTTGGATATCTGATATGCCAGGACCAGTATATAGTTACACAGATACCTGCTCTTCGTCCTCTTGGACTTAAATTTCTTCTGAATGTTACTTCACTTGAGGCTTCCTTCAAAACCATGTTTCTAATTGCTTTATAGTATGCATATGTTCCTCTCATTCTGCCCCTAGAGTAAGAGAAATGTAGCTACAGTAAAGTCACCAGTATTAAGCAGATAAATTTTAATAAGCACCACACTATTAAACACAATATACACCTTCCAAAAATTACTAGATCCTACCATATTTACTATATCTGCTCATTCACATGCGAACAGTTTTCTTCCCTCGAAATTCAGTGTATCAGTACTGATCAGTTTGGCTCCTGGTTTTGTCCAGCTGATTCCTGCTAGCACGAGGTGGATGAACAGTTCCTTCTGCTGGGTACTGATGACATCGGAAATCGCTGCACCATATCATAGTGGTTTTCTGTAATTGATTTACACTAGAATGCTCCTCTGTGCTCTGGTTTGTACTCTGGTTTCTGTTCTCACATACTGATTTTTTGGTACTGTATCTTGTTTCCAGTCACAGTCTTATCCACTAGTCTGAACCAGTCCGGCCTGGATCCGTGGCATCCAATCCTATCTATTTATTCCAATTTCTTTTCTTAGTCAATCACAACTTTTGCTATGCATTTGCATTCTGTTTCCTGCAACTGAATCCTCTTTCAGCTATACCAACGAATGTCAGAGACTGTAAGCAATCCTTCAGTCATTGTACAGGCAAAGGGTTCCTACTGAGGAGCACCACCTGGCATGCCCAAGGAAAAGTCCAAGGACGAAAAACAAAAAACCAAAGTAAAGGTTTTGTTCAGAACCAAGAAAATTAAAGAGAAAATTCAAATATTAACAGCAATAACCAAGATGCATCTGAGGCTAGAACCTTTCGCCCTCTAACAAAAGGTTTGAGTAATTTATTTTCAAACGATCTTATGTGCCCAGGTCTTAGCAATTTCCATGCTCTATGTTCTTGCAGCTTATTAAACACCTTCTTTTGACTCTTGTCTACAGCAGCCCTCTTTAATTTCAGCTGAATGCTAAAGCACTGACAGAAGAGCAAGCATATCTGCCTGCCCACCACTGCAGCAGCCACAACAAAGCAGAATTCTGTTAACTGTGAGCAAGAATAGGTTGCGCTGACAGTGCTACATTTTCAAAATATACGTCACTGTTGCTTAGTACAGGTTTTGAGATTGCTTACAGGAGCCTTAAAGTAAGTACAGAGATGGTTCCCCAATAAAGGAAAGTTTTTATGCAAGTTCGTCCTCTCTCTAATTCAGTCTTAAGTATCTTTACCAATGTAAATGATTCTATGATCTATGGAAGAAAGAACAAGAGGCAGAGTTGCAGCAGCCACCACAGGTTTTATCCCGTTTTACAAGTTTTACTTTGCAGTAAGTCTGAAGCATTTTAAGGCTCTGATGGTGCGAGAGAGTTTCTTTAATGGAGTTTTTAATCCATCCAATGTTAATGGATTTGAGGAAATATCAGTGTAAAGATGTTAGGTATTTGGTCATTTCCAATTCAAACATTATTTTGATGAGGTCAGGACGCAACTATACAAGGACACAGAGATCTGCAGAATAATAATACCATGACCTGATTTCGAAGGAGAGAATAAGAGTGATTAGCATTTCTATTACACTTAGTGTCAAACTATTCCTGAGCATTTTACGAAGCACATCTCTGGACTCTGTCATGTGCTGATTATTCAACAATCAAAAGGTTAGCAGCAAAACTGCTTTATGTGCAGCAGTCCTTCAGCCCCCACCAAAGGTACCTCCTGACAGAGCCAGATAGCACTGGCAGAGCCAAGTAAAGACAGCAAGTACTACTGGTGCATTTATGAATCATGCAAATCTAACAGTCTCTGAAAGCTCCTGGGGAGACCTGGCTCTCATTCTTCATGTCCCCAGCAGGAGTGGCTTCTGCTGTCCTTTCCCTCCAGCAGTATAATATAAGAATATAATATAAGAATACCCTCACCTCATCAACAGAAACCAGAGAGGTCTAGAGAATGCCCAAGCCATAATCATCTTTGCACAGCTCATTGTGAGGAAAACCAAACCAAAATAAAGCATGACAGAGATGGAGGGCAAAAAAAAGTTCAACTTACCTGTATTGATTTTGGTGTATTCTGATAATTCATGACAAACTAAAACTTGGCTGAAGTCCTTTTAAATAGTAGCGCAAAATTAAAATGTGGTGTCTGGCCACACTGAGGGATTAGTTTTTTGAACAAAGCCTCTTATTGCTGACTTAATTACTTGGCAGAAGCACAGTAAATAAAGGAAACACATAATCTTCCAATTCCGAGCTTGTCAAGCTCTTCAATAAAACGAGCCACAGAGTTAATCATAGATAGTTAAAAGCCAAAAAGTAGGACATCATTCTCTAAAAGCTACAATTACTCTGTCTCCAGAGGATGGGTTTAAGTCTACACCTTGAATTAATTTCCATTCATTTTCATCTAAAATTTGGCTTTCACAAGACTTAGGTTTGAGTTGTTTCCTGTTTATCAAAGATCTCATAATGAAAGAACTTGCTGTACATATTGTGTCTCACTCACATGACATTTGGCAAAAGCCAACCTTCTGTGAGACAGCCTTCTAATCAAATGAAAATAGACATTACTTTCATGATCCGAATTTATTGTTTTAAGTATCGATGGGTTTAATCTTTTTCTCCAGAAATTAACTGCTCATTTGCAGGGATACACTGAAAATCCTATTAATTCCTCTGGGCTGAAAGGCCTGTAGATCTAACCTCGTTTTCTGTAGAGTAATGAAAAACTGCACACCGACTGCTGGATTTAAAAGCAAAAAGGCGAAGTTTTGGGTATAATTCTCTATGAAATAAGCCCAAAGTGTTTAAATTTTCAACATATACTTTCAAATCTCTCACTGGCCCCTTCCCCTGACAGCAGAGACTGTGTGGTAGCATTCACATAGTTTATGATATGTTTCATCACTAGAAGACTATTACCTTCCAGGTCTTCGAACCAGCACAGTAGTTTCCTTCTTTGTCTAGAGGTATGCAATTTCTCCGGCTAAAGCTGCGTGAGCACTGATGTTAAGAGTTCAGTCACAAAGACTTGGAAGCACTTTCAGAGTAATTTTCACCATCCACATCTTCCTATTGCACCAGTGGGAGCTGAACTGCGGAATAATTTCAGAAAGCGCCATCCCACGCACGGCTTTAATGAAGGGCTACTCACTCTAGATGTTTCATTACGGAACAGGAAGTTTATGATGAAGTGGCTGCTATTACTGTCACGGTGATATGAAGGGACCTTGGATGTAAGCTGCTTTCCCTTGCACCAAGGAATACCATTCAGAATAAATAAATATGAACGTTTCCCTGCTCATAGATATCTGCATCTACCATGGTTTAATAATGTTTTCCAAAGACATTAATGATTTCTGTACTTGCCTTTTCTTCCTGTCAATCAACCTGATTTTCTGTTAAGTTTAAACAATAAGGAAACTGGAAAAAGGGTAATAAAAGAAGGGAATGGAAAATTTTGAGCTTGTAGGCTGAGACCTTTGTCCCCTAAATGACAGTTTCCATTCAGGATGTTGAATGTCTGTGTGAATATGACACCCAAGCAACGTGCACGCCGTTTAGTCGGTGGCACAGAAAAATATGCCAAAAGGATCAGGTCTACAAGCAATAATTGGTATTTAAGGAAAGAAAAAAACCACAAAAAACCACCACCCAACCTACAGTAAAACAACAACACTGACAACCAAAAAACAAATATTCATCTGAGGAGTGCTTTGCACTACGAAGGGAAGCACTTCTAATGGCTTGTCTAGCTATTCAGACACCTGCAAAAGGCCTGTGTCCTTTTGTGAAAACATGGACATTATTTCTCCCGGCTGCGCATCATGTTAAAGCACTTATACAGCTAAAAATAATGGTTTTGCCGTTCCAATTTTTCAATAGCCTGAATTCTGACTTCCCAAACATATTTTCTCTTTGCAAGTTTAAGTTTATATAGTGCAGATGGAAATAGAACACAATGCTTCAAGTTGCCTGGATCTGAAGGAACAGAAAGAACTTAATCTTTGTGGTAGACAAGGAGGGAAAAAGAAATTCTTCTAACACACTCCTTGTTTAAAAGACTATGTGAGCTCGAAGTTTTGACAACACACCTGCATTTGTATCAAGTTTTGAGGAGAGTTCATGCCAGCGCAAACCTGGCATTGTGCCTGACCGGTAATCCATTATTATTGTAATACAGAAACACTTTTCAATCATAGCAGTTCTTTAATGCTCTCATTGCACTTCTTCCAAATAGACACTGAGATGGTTGCTCTAAACTGTACTCTGAAGCAGCCTCTCTTCCCATCCACTACAGAGACAGCCAAGAGACCAAAAATGAATAATGACTGAACAAAAGCGTAAATTCATGAAGAAGAATTCACGTGAGAATTCATCCAAGAATTAATGTGCTTATTTTAACTCCAAAATTTTTATCTTTCCTATTTACAGCCTGAATTATCTCCTTTAACACTGAAACAATAGAGGAAGAACACTGTCACTGCTTTCCTCATTGTAAGCAGACATGTCTGTGCTGCCTGTTGGAGGAAATAATAAGCCTCCTAATAGTTTGGAAAAATTGAGATGAGAAAGCCTCAAGGACGTAACTATCAGGCGACAGAGGACTGATTACTGGAAAATACTGAGTATCTGCCGTTCCAGCCAAAGTCATTGGATGTTATATGTGTTTTATAATATGACTGCTACTGTTACTTAAAAAATAATGTAAAGAAGGAAGATTTTTCTACAGCTACACAACCGACAGTTTCCTTCATTATTTTCTTTTAAATATATGATTTTAAATTATGCTATGGATAATAGTAGCTATTTAAATCTATAAAAGTGTACAAAACCACAACAGTACGATTATTTATAATCCATCTGTAGAATATGGAAATGGTATAGTACTATGTAAAAATGTACTTTTGCATATTTATAGAAACTAATAGTATGATGGAGACACTTCTTGAGTGAAGATCAATTCTCTTGTCTTAAGTAATAATAAGATAAACAGTGCTAATAAAAAGGCCATTCAAACAAAATTCAAAGACTTCCAGGTATTTCTCAAATCAGAGATTAGAGGAAAAGAGCTTTCACGTCACTGGGATTTTTTAGTGTGTCTAGAATACTCTATGTACAATTTAAGAGGACCAGGGATATATCCTGACAGTAGCAAACGCTTGCACCTTCGGGGTTAAACAAAGGGTTATGCAGTACTAGCCACACCTACCAGTGTGCTTGGAAGTCTGTACTATTATCCTACAGCGTAAATAAAACTACTGCACAAGAACAAGATAACTAGATGGCGAGCATTCTTGAAAAAATTTTGCACTTGTCTCAAGGGACCATCTCTGCTGGTATCATACCAGATGGCAGCCCAGAGTAAACAGGAAGACGGGGAAAAGATGGAAATTCTATTAGAAATGCCACCAATGACAATTTAAGTGACTAAGACTGTGACCCAAAAATTAATAAATTTTAGCATCATCAAAGACTGCACTCATATAGATAACAGGTTACTAAATTAATACTTATTTTACATTGAGGTAGCTCATAACCTACAGAAATGTTCATGTGTTTGCTAGAAAATGATTCACTTTCTTTTTAAAATTACTTCTATTTCCATTTATATGGATGGGGGAAAATACAGGACCATGAAAAACTGCCAAAAATCACAATGCAATATTTTAATATGCCCATCAGCTAATGCTAATCTGTATTTGAACACTATGTAGGTACTCATGAAATCCATTAATCTAAATATATTGTTCCTTCAGGATCAGTGCTCCAGGTTACTTTAAATAAGAAAAGACATTCAAGGTCTAGGGAGTTAAAGCCCTAAAGATCAAAAATTTCTTTGCAATACTGCACTGTAAACCGTTATCTTTCCCAAAGACTCCTAATTTCACAAGTACTTGTGAAGTATTTTCCTTTACTTCCATGTCACACATACTTTACTTGAATTTGTGCTTCCCTCTTTTGTAGGAAGTTGAAGATGAAGAGTTCTGAAATCTTTTCACTTCCAGAAGAGGCTGACTGATGAGAGCATGATCTTGGCTACATACCAGAGGAGAAAAACCTTCTTTGAAGACACAGAGACTCATGACCACATGTGACTGCACTCCAACAGAGATTTTATTAATTAATTTAATGTCAACATACGGTTTTATTGCTGTGCAGCTGAGAACAGAAAGTTCTCTGGTCTGTGTACACACATCGTAGTTGAGAAAAGTCTTTCTCAACTTTCTCAAAGTACGTCAGTCAGTACCTGCTGGGTATTGTGGGTTGCTTGTTGTGATGGATGGTACAGGCCCTCTAAGATCAGCACTTCAGGTCCACTCCTTGCCTGGAGATTATCTAAACAACTATCCCAACTAGTACGTCTACTGTCATTGAAAAGAACTAGAGCAAATAAACATCAGGTCTTATCCCAAGAGAAGAAGCAGAAAACTTCAAGAAAAAAGTTTTCTAGTGTAAGCAAAGAGAGGATACCAAATCACTCCCTGAGTCATACATCTGCTGAGATCCTGGGGATGAGGACTGGCAAGTAGACCAATTTTATTTTTCTTTTTTAGGAGAAATGGGAAAAAAGGCAAGTTGAAAACATGTATGCCCTAAAAGGGAATCATGTTTAGAATGCCCTGAGTACAGGCTCCATGAGAGTACTGAGAACTGGCACTTTGAGCTACAGGAAACTCAAGGTAATAATCCTCTCTGAAAAATAAAGGTGGAGTAATTCATGTAATGCAACCCATTAGAATTGCAGATAAACGGCTTAAGTGCTGAATACATTTATGCGAGTTGTATAAGATAACTTCTTGTCATTGATTTACCCTTTGCCAACCAGTTAAATCCTCCAGAACAAAAGACAGACTTCATAACCCCACTATCATCACCCCACATTTAGAATCACCCTACCAGTTGAATGAGCGTAAAAGATGATATCCTTATTCTAAAAGAGAGAGGAATGCAGATTAGTACTAAGGACAATTTTTGCTGTTTACTTTTATTTCATTTCAGTGTTTCACAGAAGCACTAATTAATTGAATTTTTTAAGTCAAAACCACTGATGAAAGGTTATCACCTTTTTGTAGTTTTAATTTCCTTTCTGGATCTGCATAATTTCCTGAAACTACTGAATATCTATGAAAGATTTCCGTTTCAGTGAATTACCTTTTTCTAATGATAAAACTGACACTGACAGAAATTTCTCTGCCAGTGCTCACATGGGGTAAGGCGCACTATAGTAACACCATAAAAATTAGCACACACTCCTAAAAAATTCACCTTTTTAAAGACCCTTTAAAATGTTCTGTAATTCCTGTCAGGGTGGTCAAAAGCTACTTAAAATCTTGGAAAAGATTCCAACTCTGTGCCTGAAGGAGAGAATTATATCTAATTGAAATAAGAAGAACAAGGCTCTCTAATAGCATATGGGCTCTTGGGAGATTAACAAACCGATGAAAGTTAATGAAAGCTAATGAAAGTTAAAGTTTCTGCCAACCTGCAAATATTTTCATACTATCTACAAACCTGAGTCTGCTCGTGCTGTGCTGTGAGTTAGTTGCATAGCTCAGAGACAAAGTAGTTCATTTGAAGACTTATTCCTAACTGCCTGTTCTTTCTCCCTAAGACACTTGAGGTTGTTTCAAAGAGTCTAAAGGCACACATAGACAGAAAGGTAACTAAATGCAATGACCCTCTGAGCAAAAGACATCAATCACAGTAATAAAATAGATCTCTGATGAGCAGCAGCATCAAAATGATGTTATTGGAGCACCTAACTGCTTTTCCAATACCTTCAGATACTTTGCTAAATTTCATTTGTCAGAAAAGCCTATTGCTTTCCAGCTCTCAAAGGCAGCTAGAACTATTTCCTTCTACCAGGTGAGTCTGTTTCATCATTTTTATTCCATTCTGGCCAGCCAGCAAAGTATTTAGGAAAAAGAAACCGATCTTTTTCAAAGATCGTTAGTCAATTTCTATCCATTTTAGGCATTGGGGTTGTGTGTAGGAATGGTTTCTTTGTTGGTTTTTATGTGATGTTTGTTGATGGGGTTTTGTTGGGGTTTTTCTATTATTATTTTTGTTCAGATGGTTGTTGGATTTGTTTTCCCATGTTGTTTTATTCATGCAGCCCTATAGTTTTGTCTGTCTTCTGAGTCTTTCAAGTGACTCTTCCCACTTCCTTTGGTACCGTACTGAAGTCTTCAGTCTCTAATTTGGCATGCAGTCTGTTTTTTATGTACGTAAGCAGTTTCCCTTTACATTATCTGGAGCCATATTTGCAGAATGAAAGATGAAATGCAACCTTTAGTGGTTTGTCTGTTTTTGCTGGTTATGATCATTCACTCCTCATTGTCTGCAAGTCTGTCAGCACGACACTGCTAATTCAGGAGATCAAAACACTGCATCTGTTTTTTTTTTTAACTCAAAGCTTGTCTAGTGTTAACTTTTGAGGAACTGGTCACATAACAAAAGCTGAGAGGTACAGATCTTGCTCATCATTCCCATGAACTACCCTTTATGTTACACCAATACATGATATTTTTCATCTGTAGCATCCCAGGTAGAAACCTTCTTCAAACAAAGAAAATATTCTGTTTGACTATTTAAACATTGAAATATGAGCCTTTGGGGGATCTTCTATAAAAGTCACGTTCAAATCCTAATTTCAAGGTGCAGCTCCAGAGCATTTGCAAACCTATCACAAGGTAGCAACAATAAGGGTTCTGCCTACCAAAATCTCTGAGGACGGAAGAATATTTATTTAATGTAAGAGACTACAGCCACCACACCACCCCCTCTCATATCTCTGTATATGGGCAATTGAAAAGATTGAGTGAGAGCACTATAATGCCTTCTGTATCAGGTAGATATCTTTTGATCCCCTTTCTCAAAATTCTTACTGTAATAAATTATCTCAGTGAGATTCAGGGGTATTTTTTTATTTCTTTGCAGAGATATATGTGGTACACAGCTACAGGTTCTGTCTGTTCTCTTTCTCTGTGATGTATGTACTGCTGAGCACACTGATGGTCCCCCCAGTGATGGTCAAGTACCAGTCTTCAGAGCAGGACCTGGACCTTCTTAAGCACTTTTCTGTTTTACATGGCTCTTACCATCTTCTTCAGATACCACCTGCCTTCAGATATTTGCAAGAATTTATGATATTCCCTAAGCCTTCTCTTTGCCAAGATGAACAGTTCCACCTCCCAATCTTTCCTCAGAGGAAAGGTGCTGCAATCCCTTCATCATCTTTGTTGCCCATTGCTGGACTCTCTCCAGTGTCTCCATGTCTCTCGTAAACGGGGGAGGCCAGAACTGGACTAAGTACTCCAGGTGTGGTCCCACCAGCATTGGTGACAAGAGGTGATCACGTCCCTCCACCTTCTGACAACACTCCCCCTAACACACCCCAGGATACTGTCAGTCGTCTTTGTCACAAGGGCACATTCCTGGACCCCCACGGCTTTTCCTGCCAAGCTGCTATCCAGCTCTTCAGTTCTCAGCACATAATGAAATTGAAAGTAACACGTCTTGGGATTTACCTGGAGGTTAGGATTACCATTTAAATTCACGTGCTGAGAATTATATCTGACATATTTTTGAAGATTTTCTGTGTGAACTAGATTTTCCATGTCAAACCAAGACCTTTTTTAGACTTTCATGATCGGAGAAGCATGTGTGATCTAGAAGAGATAATAAGAGATAATTTAGGATACCAATTCAAGTCCCTCTAGTCTCTACCACAGACTTATGACCTTTAGGATTTCTTACTATTAATGTAAAAGGACGAAAAGAATCCCTTTTTTCTCAGCTTGTTCAGCCTGATGTCTATACAAGCATGCACTTCCTCACAAACTACATCAAATGCAAGGAAGCCACTTGAGTACCCCTAAACCCCAATGCATTCTTATGAAAGTTCTCCTAACCTACTCTAATCAACACCCTGTCTAAAAGATAATCAAGGTTTTATTATTTACTATAACTACACAACATAAACGACCCAACAAAGGGAAAAGAATCTGCAATTTAAAATTACATTTAAACACAAAAAAATTCCCTAAAACAGTAATTATCCAAACCACTGATGCAGTCAAGTTCTAGATTCATCTGATCTGTAAGAGGAATTTGTTTATCCAGCAGGATTTCAAATCTTCCAGAAAAAAGCAGACAGAGGCCCTCAATTCAAATCTCAACACACAACAATGCGAGATCTCAAGAAAGCATTTTGCCAACAATTAGTTAAATTCAAAAACACCGGAATAAATACATAGAACTTTAAGTACTCTTCTGCCTCTTAGTGGTATGGAAGCTTTTCAAAGAGTTTTTTCATTGCATTTAATTCAATCAATTTACTTTCTTAAGTAATTAAATCTTATTTCTTAAATAAGAAATTACTCCTTGGCCCGGAAAGTATCAGAAGGCAGGGTGTCATTGGTAACTTTAAGCCCAAAACATACATAAGGATTTTTATACAAAAGACAAACGTGCTGGAAGCGAACATCAGTAAGAACAGAAATAATTCCTTTTCTTGGGAGAAGCAGTTGTGTGTAAATGATCTCCCTTGTTCAATTAAACACTTTTTTTTTTTTTTTTTTTCCTTAGCATGCTAATGTAAAACGATGGACAACAATAACAAAATGGAATGGGAAAAATTCCAGTTTATTGTATTTGGGGTTAGCTATGCTTTCACAAAAAGACTGTTCCAGCATGTTGAACATGAAGCACCATTCCCTTGTGGGTTAGATAGAAGAAATTGCCTTTTCAGGTTTTAATTAAACTTAAACTCTCAGAAACACTCCAGCAAACCTCAGGTTCCCTTGCATCAGTTCCGCACCATGACCATCAGACTACAGTAAGAGACCAAAAGCTAAACTCAGACAGAGCAGTTGCACAGCCAAAAGAAACTTGCAAAGCAAATGGGCCACTGCTGAATGTCTTAGAAGCCCCTGTGCTTTAACAGCATGTGTGAGCTGAAACCTATTTAAAGAAAAGCACAGCAAAGAAATCCTGAAGATTCAACTCAAGGCAAGGGAAGAGAATATTTTTTTTTTTTGAAATTTCCAACAAAAATCTGTAGGCAAGCAAAAGTCCCTGGTGCCTCCTGTGGACACTTGGAAGTTAAGTAACCCTTCTCTCACCTGCGTGGGCATCTGTGGACAACGAGTACTCACAAACATCGATTCATTAACTTGGAATTAAAGACATCGCTTATCACTGCAGCATAAATGCTCAAGTGAGAGGAAAGATGAACCAGACATTAGAACCAGGATCAGAAAGGCAGGTTGAACTGCAAACAACTGTCCATGAAAGCATGGGCAGAGGTCGTCGGAGGACATGAAGGCACAAACCCTGCTGTTTTGCTCAAGCAGAATCAGAATTGTTTATTGTGTGGTTTGTTACACACGTATAGTCACCTGATATCTATTGATTGATTTAAAGTTTTGTTTGCTACGTTCTCAAAAATGCTTTGTTCGGCAGTATAGTCAAAATAATACATTTTGGTATATAAGCATGCACTAACAATTTCTTATCTAAGTGTTCCCACAACTTGCACCTGGTAGCAAGCTCATAATATTCTTCAGGAGCCAAACTCCTCTGATTATTCCCAGGCCAGTCACACCTCTCGGTTCCTTGCAGGATCAGTCAGTCTGTTCATGCAGTTCTAGCTCACGTAGCTCCTTCCCTTCTTCTGGTGTTTTTCCACAGGTCATAGGTTAAAGCAGTGAATGGATTCAGCACTTGTACAGAAAAGTACCCAGGATCAGTTCTAAATCACGAAAGACAGTAATCTAAAATGGTAAGTTTGGTATATCACTGTCCTAATCCTCTAAGGGAGGCACTCCCCAGTTAAAATTTAAATTCAAGGGAATAGTCCAAAATGTTTTTAAGGCTTCTGTTGAGTTGGCAGCTTTTCACAATCTACAACTAATCAGCATGCCTGGATCCCCGAGCATAGTTTGATAAGTTTAGCTTACAGAACTGAACACTGATGAATCACACACAAACATGAAAAGATCTAGAATATCAAGCAAAGGGAAAATTCTCTAAACATTCACTAGCACTTTGCAGGCTACTTTGATTATCTTTTATTGATAAGTATACTTTTTACAGGTTTAACTTAGTTATATCGCAATTAAGAGATCAAAAGAAGCCTGTGAAATGGGTATCTATTAACTCTTCCAATATTCTACTTACTATTGCAAAGAAGGCATACAGTCTCAGTCAGAAAAAACAGCATCTGGCTGAAACCAAGACTTTATTTTTTTTAATGACTTAGTGAAAAATCCCATAAGAAGCATTTCAACCTGGAATTTTAAGATAATCCTTTTAAAAACACTTAGCAAATTAAAATATTTAGAGATAAGAAATTTTCAGTAAGCTCTGCCTTACTTGACCCTACCACATAAAATCCTAGTGGATCTATTCAAGTGCTACTGTAATTAAATTATTCCACTCTAATGAGGTACGGATTTAGCCCGTAAACTAAGAACAAATCTCTGTGTCATTTATCCAGTAGCTGAGGTCACTCCTCTTCACTTCCTATTTGGCTAAGACACTTTCCAATTAGCAAACCCAGCAGAAAGCAAATCTATAATTATTCTCAAAAGTGGAAACCAAAGGTTAGCTAACAAGTAGCTGCTAGGACGATATCTACCTGGATAAACTTGTGACACTCCATCCCCTCCCACAGGGACTCAACCAATGCTGGCGCTTCAAATTTGCTGTCTCTTGCAGCACAAGGAATGATGGCTTTACTAATATATTAGTACCACAGAGGCACTTAAGGAAAGGCTCAGCAACTATGTACTAAGCACACTGCCACAGTCGCTCCTGTTGTGTAGAGGGACAATCCCGGTATACCACATACTTGGAATTTAAGTTCCATTGACCTTGTCAGGTTTTCAAGTTCAGGCTTTAGCTGCTTGGCTCCATTATGAACAGCAGGATGTGAGCAGTCAAAATCCCTGAAAAAGGCTTTAAAAGCTACTTGCAAAATATTCCAGTGCCTCTCTGCAGATCAGCAACTGGCTCGAGGGAGGCAAAGCTGAGGAATGTGGAAGCAGTTAGAGGAGGAAAGAGGACAGGAGTAATACAAAAGCAGTGTTTTCTGTTACAAAAGCAGCAGCTCAGAAAAGAATCCCGCTAAGCTTCCTAGATTTAGGAAAAGGTACCAAAACTTTCAGACCCATAGTTTACTCTCTTCTTCAAAGACAGATTGATTTCATTTTTTGACAGCTTTTTGCCCACTGCATTTGTTTGGGGTTTTTTTGTTTGTTTGTTTTTTTTACTCTTGGCTGTCTTTGCCTAAGCAGCTGCCAAAGCAGAGTATGTCCGCCAAACATTTCTGACAGCAAATCAGCAGCTGAGCATCCTGACTGCTTGCTTCACAGGGTCAGTTAGGAGCTTGGAGGAATGTCTTCCGATACATCTTTTAAATCCCAGAGATGTGACATAAGAGTTTAATAAGGTTTAAGAGTTTAATCTCAGATACAGATATTTCTATACAGTCCTGGCCAATGGCCACATTCTTCGTCTCACTGCCTTGCCACCTCATATGTTGCTGGTGGGTACAGCACAACTATTTTTTCTTAACCAATTTGTAGGGTCTCCTGCTTGATGCAGAATTCTGGATTCTGGGAACAGATGTGAAAACTTTCCATTGAAGGACTAATTCCAGCTCATTGTTATAGAAGCAGGTCCCTGAAAAGATCATAATAGAGACCCCAGTCCTGGAAGGATGATTGGTTATTGTCTCAGATGTTCAAGGATGTGTTGAGAAGGCCAGTAATGAGTCCCAGCAATTCAGTAGCAATTTGAGCCAGCAAGGTATAGGTCCCTACATACATGGGGAATTTGCCTCTGTTGCAAGAAGGAAAGAAAACCACCAAAATATGTAAAATAAGATGCAAGTCTTGCAGTCATTTTACAGCAAAAAAAAGTTATTTCAAGACAAAGGACAACACAGTGTTCTGCTCAATCTTCACCTTTAGCTCAATGCTCAGTGCTTACCAGGGGACTAAAAGACAGTGTATTACCAGTTTTCAGCATAAAGATTCTAATAAAAACTAGCAGGAGTCAACCAAAAACTGTCTGATCACCTGTCAGTTAAGCTCTTGCTAAAGATACAAGCAGAAACAGATATTCCTACAAGAATTTCGCTTTGCTTATTATTCCAATTGACAGTCAAATTGATATTCCAATCAACAGTCAAATCTTGATGTTTCTGCTGCTTTTTTTTCTTGATTTCAACATTCTTATCTCACTTCAACTCTGTCTGATGTTAACATGTTCCACATATTTGTACATTTGCCTTCAGCTTCTTTCTGTGCTACATATGTATAAATCCCTTGAGAGAGTCCACAGACATACACTTGCACACAGTTCAGACTCCTTCCCCCTTAAATCTGTTTAATCTGAATGTTCTCACACAGATATACAGTAGCTTCCCAGAAATGCTTGCAGGATCACAAGCGAAATGAAAAAATGAACTCCAGCTCTGCTTCAGGTATAGATCAAAGTAGGTATGCTTGACACTACAACTAAAAGAGGAAAAATAACCAAACACTATTGGCATTGACCAGGCTGTACAGAAAGAAGAACTGTACCACCAATTCTGAATCACTGCTTATACATTCCTATATGAGATCCTGGAAACAAGCTCCAAATAAAGCCCAGGAGGCAGCCGTGAGTTTTATGTTCTGCACAGGAGTTGAAAAGCGTGAGCTGAGCCTTGAGCTCTCAGTATTAAAGAAGTGCTGAATTCAGTTCATAGACTAACTAAGCAGTATCTCCACACCAGAGGAAAAAAAAAAAGCGTGAGTTCACTTAACAGATTAAAACAGGCAACCAGCTGCAGCAGTTTTCTATTCTGAGTGCTCTGCTTTGCAGTCTTAACAATGAAAGGAGGAAGTTAAAAGGGTTTTTTAATTATTTTAGTAGGATTTTCTCATTACTAAGGAAATACATACATGTTTTCAACTCAAGGATTTTCTCCTCAGATGCAAAGCTTCCTGTATCAATTAGATCATCACTCAGATACTGACAGGTAAAACAAAATATCTAGTATCATTCAACATAGTTAATGAGTTCAGGTTGCTTTTTGTTGTTTTTTCCCCCCCCCCTGGTTGGACAGGGAAAGTATGTCTAACACAGCTGCAAAGCCTTGATGGCTATTCACAGGGACATGTAAAGCTCTGACCTATGGAAGCTGTAAAGAGAAACTAGCTTCTTCCCTATGTAAATCTTCACCATCAAAACAGAGCTTAAATTGACAGGTTCCTGTTCATTTCCCTTGATGGTCTCCATTAATTACAAGCTCTTTTAATTATTAAGAATACATAAGGGGTGGAAATGACTTAGATGATCCTCCAAGATTTAATTATCAGGATCACGCCAACAGTGAGCCAGCTTGACCTAGTGCTGCTGGCTCTCAAAAATTCTGTTCTTTACCATGTCCAATCTCCAGCATAGTAGCATTTTCCTGCTGCATTCATCCCAGCAAAGCAATTCCTGGTGAAAATATGACGATCTCCTATCTTCCTTCTCCTCTTCCCATTAAATTGAAAGGCAGAGCTAGCCACCCACAACTGAAGTGCTGTTGCCGTCTAGGAAAATCTTTGCAACCTTCTGGATGGGCAATATCCATATTTATTCTCTCTCCTCAGCTCCTCAGATTCTTTCCTTACAACTCCCACAACAGGTTGGGTATCAAGTTCAAAAGACTCTTCAATTACTCAGGTATGAGCCTGGCTTGCAACAACATACATTTTCTCCTCCTTAAATACACCCATGGTTGGTGTCTGAAGGGGACTTGAGCAAGAACAGAGACACTGGTGATAGCTCAACACCATGGAATTGGTTACACTCAGGAAAGTGGCACACAGCAATCCATGCCACCCCCAGAGCAGCAGCTGTGTTACTAGAGGTGACCAGGCCCGGTGCTCTGAGGTACAATCAGTAGCCCTGAAGGATCCAGCTGCCCTGTCTAACTCAATACACAGAATACAAAACTGCTAAATAGTGGAGGAGTTGACCAGCTCAGCCCATGTCAAACAGAACAAAGCATCCAGAAACCAAAACCAATACAAATTATTTCATTTTCATCTTTATAGAATGTTTTTACATACCACGCACTCTGCATGACCAGCCAGCAATAACAACTCCCTACCAAAAAACGGGATAAAATGGATTGAAAAAGAAAGCCAATACTGCCTCTCTAAACACTGCATCCAGTGCAGCTGCAGTTCCGCCAAGAAAATACTGCTCTACAAATGTTCCAAATGAGCTGCTTTATAGGGCTCAGATCACAATATGATAAAAAGCATGTACGAAGGCCACTACCGTCTATCAGGATGGATATCAGGACCTTCTGGTAGAAGAACTTTGGCAAACTCTTAGACTGAATTTACAATGTGATCCTTCGGTTCTCTACAGGATTGCCCTTTGGCTCCTTCATACAAGCTATGCTCATTTCTGAGGATGGTTTTTGGAAAAGACCAAAAGGAACTCACCCAAGTGCCATCTCAAAATATTCAGTTTTCTATTAGTTCTTTAAAAATATTAAATAATGATAGCCTCCAGCATGTGAGAGAGAAGAGCCAGCAATAAATGCTGCGAAAAGGATAATTCAGAGCTGTGAACAGAGATCAGTAAGTGAAATGGAGATCTGTTTAGTCACTACCTCCCAGAGCTGAGCAAAACTAAAAACCACACACCTATCTCCATGTCATTCAAATGGGAAGAGAAGGACAATAATAGGGCAAAACTTGTCAGGAGAGAGCAGATTTTCCTGAACTTTTTGTGGCTGATCATATATCAATTAACTTACAAATGAAATAACTGAAAAGTCACTATAAATCGTTATTGATGGCTTTACAAAGCAATATACCCCCCTCTTCATTGAACGTCTCAACACAGTTAGCATTTGATTCATGAAGCTGTGCCTCAGGTTGCCAAGAACAGAGCTGCTCCTTAATTAATAATAATGAGCACTAGCTCAGGGAGCGTCACACATATCAGACCCCAAAGGAGCACAGCTAAAGCAGGAATCTCAGTTGCCTAATAAGCAACTTTTATTCAGCCATAAACAGAAGTAAAAAGCAACAAAATTTTTTGTTTAGGAAAAAAAAAATGCATTAATCATCTTTAATTTTCATCCCTTGTCATCAGCTTTGTGAAAAAATAGTATCATCTTGCATGTTAGCAAAGCATTTGATACCAAAGCCCATGAAACTACCTGAAATGGATTGTATCATTAAGTTAAAAAGCTGCAACTTGCTAATAAGCTATTGGAGCACAATTACTGTAGCTGAGAAGTAAAACACATATGTTTTCCTGTGGTAGAATCTTGCAGAAAGAAGGAAAAAAAATGAGGCCTATTACATGAGCAAATACTATCATGCAAAAGCATTTACAGACAAATGACCAGTGAAAGTCCATCGAACACTCACATTGGGCAGGAATCAGTCTGCCTTCATATTTAGGACACCCAGCATCAGCTATATTGCATATGCCAGGTCCCTTGTTTACAGAATTAAGTGCACTAATGCACAGGTGGATGATGCCAGGCCAGAAATTTTTCTCCACCTCCATCCCTAGAGATACACAAACTCCAGGTCAGCACATCTCAAACAAAGTTCTGGTGATGTAAAGGTTAATATAAAATGCCTGCTAGTAATTGTCTAGGGGTCATATTGACCTTATAGAAGCTAAAACAGAATGCTTGTTTATAGAAGATAAGTAATTGTTTAAGAAGTCATCACCTTATAAGGAAAAAATATGTGCTAAACTGATTAACCATAGCAATCTTGAGATAAAAGAAGATATTGTCAACTTAGCTGAGCTAACCTGGCCTGAAGAAGTGCGCATGCCCAGAGAAAAAGAGGTGAAAAGTTTACCCAAAGGAAGACCTTAGCTTCATTTTTTTCCTTCATCCCCACGATCCCCACGACCACAACCAGAAGGCACTGTGCAGGTGCAGGAGGAAGGAGATTATGAAAATGACCTCTTGGGACTAATTTTAGTATGAAGCAGGAGTAGGTGATGTATATGTATAGGCATATTGTGAAACCTAATGAATATGTAAAAATTCAGTGTATATAAGAAAAGACAGATTGCAAGATTGGTACACATGGATTCTGGGGGAATGATCACCTCATGTGCCCAGTGCTGAATAAACATACCCCCATCTATAACTTCACAAGTTGTAGAGTCGTTTTCCACAAATTAATTTTGGCACCCCAGATGGGACACTTCTCAACCCGGCTGCAGGATCGACTGGGAAATGGACACTCTTGGTGCATACCCAGAGATTTCCCAGAAGGATGCCATTCCTAGGCAGTCACTGCGGGGGTGGGCAAGAACTGTGGATAAGGTATTTCTGTTAAATGTTAATGTACTGGTTGTTGAGGGCTCTCATGCTGGGCTGAGGCTCCCGAGGTAGTGCCCCAGAGATGTCTTGTGCAAGGCAGAGCTCGTTGGGTAAATAGGTACCCATGAGGGAAGAGCAATAGCTAGGACCAGAAGGACCTTGCCAATGTTTGTATAACATGCAGGAGAAGGGTAAGAGGAAACAACCAGCTGGTGGTGTAGTGGTTAAAAGTCAGCGGTTTTACTACCGTGGCCTGGATTTTGTTCATGGGGCTGGGGTGTGGTTCCATGTAGTGGAACTTTTGTACAACTAATGTAGTTATAACTTTGTCACTTCTGTTTTTATGTTAAATGCTAGTAGTGAGTGTGTGAATGAATGAGACTCAAAGCAGTTGCGAAGTAAGTGCGGAGTCCCTCTAACCGCATCTGCCATCTGCCTGACGGGGTGGTAGCAGGTTTGAAGAAAAAATGTATCATCCCTAATGTGGACTTCTCCTGTGACTGTCTGGTCAGGGATGCTCTACAGGGCCAGAGGCAGCTTACAATTGATCATATGTGCAGCTGTGGGTATCCTCAGTGCCCCCCCCCCCCCCCCCATGGATCTCAGTCTGGAGCAGGGAGACGGAGGCAAGCACTCGAGGTGGAGGGAATAACCTAAAAACTCTTGCAAAGCTCACCCAGGTGCTAACCTTTCCTAGGGAGAAGCAGTGGGTCCCTAGGGCAAAACAGAAATAAAGAAAGGGGAGTGCAGAGGCATTTCAAGCGGCCCAAAAAGGCAACGGCAAATTAGTCAAAAGCTCTAAAATGGCTCCTTTCAGTGCAAAGGACACAAGCTGAAAATTTCCAGCCTCTCTGTCAAGTGGGACAGGGAGGCACGTGGTGCTGCCACAAGGATGGAGCCCACAAAAGCCTGCTGGAGGTGGGGACGTGATGGGAGCGTCTCGTGTCGCAGGTAACGGGCACCAGGTGAGCCCGCAGTGGCACAGGAAGGCTGGAGCCGAACACCCCTGGCAGGATGGTGCGTAGCCCTGCCAGGCACTCTCCTGAACTCATCAGCATGTGTTGCCTATGGGTCACCCTGCCATCCTCCCCTCCAGCACACTCCTGAGAAAATCCATCCTTGGGAACAGCAGCAAGGATGCCGAAAAGCACAGGGGTGGCTTCCCCATACGCTATTCAGCTGCCAGAAGGAGGAGCCCGAAAAAGAGGAGGGGCAAGAGAGCCAGTATCTTCTTCCCCCTTTCCCCCCCCGACTCCCCCAGGGCCTGGGGCGCGCATCTCATTTCTCACATTCTGCCCCGCTGGGAAGAGCTGACGGCATCCCCCGGGAGGGCAGGGGCAGTCCGGTAGGTGTTCTGACTCACACGGCTTCCCCCTGTGCTGCAGCAACTAGCGCAATAACAGGGGGAAGCCGTAGGTGCCCCGGGGTGTCAGGGGAGGCAGAAGGAATCCTGTCAGGGCTCGAGGCGCAGCACTGGAGTGTGGGGTCCCCAAGAAGGGACTGGGCACCAGTGAGGCGCCAAGGTCAAAGCCAGAAACAATCCTGGGATCAGGATGGTATCAGTGTGCAGTGCCAGCGCCCTATCAGCCTCCCTGAGGCTACCGGGGAGGACCGGGACTCCCAAGACTGGGACTGAGTTTTTCCCAGGAAAAGGTGGCCCCAGGGATGCTGCTGAGGGGGACCTGACAGCACAAGGGACCAGGTGGGAGGAGCTTTGCCACTAGGCCGATGCTCCATGGTGGCTGGAAAAGGGATGGTGCAGAGGGCATAGAGAGGTGCTAATTATATTGTAGTTAAAGGAACCACCAGCCAAGCTGAAAAGGGGTCTTTTGGTAAACCTTTAAAATACAATTTGGGTAAACAAACAGGGATACGTAAGTTTTTATATATGTCCAACTCTCCAAAGCCCCCTTTTGGGAAGAGACTTGCTGGAAAAATTGGGAGAAGTAATAAGATTTAATGAAAGAGAAATAACTCTTGAAGATCAGGATTACACTCAAATATTGAGCTTATTATTGGCCACCACTCCCACGGTGAAAAGAAAACTCAATAATGTCCATGGACCACTATGGGAGAGAGGAGCAAGGAACTAGTTATCAATAATCAAATAAAAGTGTGCCAAGATGAAATGTAATATAGGACTGACAGGAAAAGAAGAAAAATAATGTGAAAATTATCTGCAAAAAGCTTTAAAAAAGAGAGGAAGAGCAAAAGATTCAAACTGCTAAGTGTCTGGGCTGATACAGTTACATATATTATTACAAATAAAAAGAATCCACACATGTAGACAACTAGGGGAATGATAGAGATGCACAGTTGGTGAGAGTCTGTGTACATTTATGAAAATGTTCTAGGGTCAAAAAGGGCAAAGGATAAAATTGATATAGTCATGTCTGAAGAGCTGCAGAATCCCAGTCGTTTCATTCCTCTTTCTCCCAACTTGGGCAGGGTTTGTAGTGGAAGTGGAGACATCAAAGGAGAAGTGACAGCCTTCTGGAAATGGGGTCAAAACACTCGAGCAAACAGAACAGAATCTTTTCTTCCAGACTCTGCACAAGTATCACTCTGAGTATTATACAGCTCACAAGACAGACTGTAGAATCCCAAAAAGAATATTTATCTCAAAATAGATGCCCTGACAAAGTGGACATTGTGCTTGGGTGGAGGCCTCATTCAATAGCCATCTGGACTCTGTTCTCTCAAGGAGAGACCCCCATTTGGGTAAACACCTTGATAAACAGGGCCGTATTCTCAAAAGAGCAGCCCCTTCCCTTAGTGGCTATCCCGATAAACTGAACATTGGCCTTGCAAGGGGAGCTCTGTTTGATGGCCACCCTGACAGGCAGGACACTGTCCTTATTTGATAAGGGACAGGGGCAGGCAAGCTGCACCCTGTGGAGGCAGAGTGACATCTTGTGTGTGCTCTGGGTAAGGCCACTGGAGAGGGCACATCCACAGAAATAAGGGTTGTTGCTGTGTCATACCATCTGGAGGGGTCCAACTGAACACCAGGCTTTGCAAGATATGCCAAAGACCCAAAAAGGTGAGGTCAGGCAGCATAAATGAGGCACACTTGAAATGCTGGGCATGTGCCCATCATCCAAAGACCCAAACTTCCTACCAAGATCATTGCTCAATCCAAGGGTGGCGATACCTTTTCTCTCTCTTCTATATCTTTGTCTTCGTCTTTATCTCTTTCTCTCTCTCTCTGTTTCTAACCTTATCTCAGCATGAGGGTAACACAGTTTCTGATTTTGTTAAGTTTTACTCCCTGTTGCTTTGTTAAGTTTTGTTAGTTGTAGCCTGTTGTTTTGACAACTTCCTTAAGTTTTGATAAATTGTAATCCATTGCTTTGAAAGTACCATCACTTATAATTCTGCTAGTTGTAACCTCACATGCTTTATAATCTTACTCACTTTTAAGTAAAGTTGTGTTTTTATAAAAGCCTCCTGGGTAATAACCTTACTCCTGAATACCACACAGAGAATTCCCTAACTTAATCTCACCGAATGGGTTGTTACAGGAGACTAATTAGAGAAGGAAAAGGATTTGGCCCAGCCACACCCAGGCTCCTCGCTGAAGGAGTTTAGAAAGCAAGGGGGTCCAGTCCGACTTCCCCTGGGTCAACCCCCACTCTGGGGAACTGTACCTGTGCCCACTATGTGGGACGTAGAGGCACACCCGCTCCATGGGCCGTGATATTTTGTTTGGCCCCCACATCTGGGGAGCTGTGCTCACTTTGTGAGATGTGACAGTGCCGCACCCACCGTGTGGGGTGTGACACAGACAATAATAAAATTAGTGTTCCACAGTCCTATTTTCTTTTTTCCTAGAAAATACATATACAGTGATGTTGCAGCCTGTCTAGGTCCAGTCTGCATCCCTATGCTTCCTTTAAAAGTTCAGAAAGAATTTTTCTTACAAACTCTGTTGTGGTATCTTGTGAGAACAAATCCTGTGATACATTTTTCAAGGGCAGAAAAAGAAAATAGACAGAAACAAGAGAGACATACAGGTCAGAACATGATGGGGTTTAACAGGCACCTAAACAAGCACCAACCTGAGCTGGTTTATTCTCTAGCACTATATTCTGCTACACAGCACACAAGGTTTAAAGCTCTGACTGCTTACTGTTAAAATTAATGTAAGTTGTTCTTTAAGAGTGATTTGGCTGCTATCAAAATAAGAATCAGTTTTTCAGAGAGGAGAGGCCAGGACCAGAAGCCCTAGAGCACTAGAAAGCAAAAGTTGCATGTAAATGGGGTGATAGGCTAACATGGACTGTTTACTTGAAGGTTCAAATGGAAATTGTCAAACCATTGCATTTTTTGGGGTCATTAAGAATCTTTTCCTTGTGTACTGCAACAGAGGTTGAGGACAAGGTTTCCCCCAGCTACAAATGAAACAAACAAGCAAGCCACAGTATAAAACCCCAGGACTAATACATCACTAAATTAATTCCCTGAAAAATTGTCTGCTTCTAACTATCCTAAATCAGAGCAGTAATGCGTGATTCCTAAATTCTTCTAACCTTAATTCATACTTATTCTACTTGTAGAAATGTTATCTTTAAATTAATGTGACCATAGCAGGCCTCATATTTCATAAACTCCAAAGAACTGGGTTTTGTCCATGTGTTTGTTCCACATTAAATATTATCAAAGGATTTCAGTGCATTCTTGGTGGTAAGCAAATTAAACCAAGTTCTCAATCATTTTCATATGTGAAAGCCTCCTTCTCTGGAAAATGGAAGGGTTGGTATCAACAGGCAACCAAGACTGCTGGGAAATGAAACATGGCAGCCTGAGCAGGGAACACAAGTCACAGTTGCCATTGCTGAAGGTCTGTGGGGGAGGTGTTACTTAATGGATACTAAATGCAAGGAACCTTATGAGTGAGCAATTTATTTTTTAAGATACAACAAAAGCATGCTTGAGAAATCAGGCTCACTTTAGGCACATTGAAAACTGAGGACCCAATAGCAACATTAGTTTCTGATTATTTAACCCATATTATATACCTTAAAGTTTATGCACAATAAAAGAAAGAAAACACACTCATGCTCTCCCTGAGCAATTTGTGAAAGTTGCAAATTGTTGCACAGGAAATTGTTACAGTATAGTGAACACCTCTTCCCACCATGACGGCAGGATTTTCTCTGCAGGGCACTTTGCATACTTAAAGAGCAGTTAAAGATTCCTACAAGGCCTTCGATTCACAAATATATTTGCACATATCTATCTCTTGTAGATTTCCAACCTGAGCAGTCAGTAAGCTGCATGATAAATACAGCAGGCTGGAGCAAGAGGAGCCTGTCACAGACACCTAGCAGGGAGAACTACTAAATTATTCCATCTCAAGTTATCTTGATGCTTCTGTTAGGGTTATCTATTTGTTTTACACCCTTCACCTCCAAACAGATGAATGCTTCTTTCACCTCAGCCCAGTTGCTCCTACTTGCTGAAAAGAATAAATCAGCATTGTTTAGTTTGAGGCTCCCCCATCAAAGCAAACGGAACAGGGTGAGGAGACGAATGGTCTGTATGCTAGTCAAAAACCCATAACCCCACCTATGCCTAGGTAGGCGTTCCGACATCTTACAGAAATAGCATCCCCAGAGATGATACCTTTAGCGAGGTGCAGCCGCTCAGATGCTTGCACTGCACTGCCCTCTGCTGGTCCCTCTCCAGCCTTCTGCCTGCATTAAAACGGGCTGGAGGAAGCAAGAACTGGTTTTCGCTATTGAAACATGAAAATACGAATTCTCTTTTAATCTGTCCTGAAGAGAGAAAAAGAATAGATGGAAGTATTTTCCATGCGATTTTTGCCAAAGCATATCATCTTGCTACTTCTTTTCCACCTGCTTTCTGTGCAATGACAACCAAAATAATGGTGCTTAATTCTTGTCTGTTTCTGTCAGCAGTGCTCCAAGTGCTTTATCAAGTGAATACTATCAGACCTTATTATTTACCCTGCAGACACTTACACACGTTTGCTAAGGCCTGTGCAACCAGTACTCAGATTAAAGCAGTTAGCACAACACTCTTACAGTTAATGGCTGAAAAGCCTTTCTGTAACATCCTGTGACCATTACTATATTTCTAATGCTCCTCCTCAAATTTCTTAGTTTGTACCTCCAGTAGTCATATTGCAGGATAAGACTCTAGAAAACATACAAACTGCAGTGATGCAGGGTTCTGCATCAGCAGTAATTAGTGTGAAAATAACCTCGGTGACTTTCTCCTGTAAAAGAAAAGCATTTGAATGAAATTAGACAATTTTACATGACAATAAAACCTGCCATCCTTAGAGAAAATCAGCATCCTCAAAACAACTCGAGTGTTGTTGGAAGCATATTCTAAAGGAAGAATGTATTTTAAAGGAAAAACATATTTTGTATATAAAAATACAAAATACAAATACACAATATCTTGCATGTCCCAGAAATGTCATGCACGGAAGCTTTCAACTGTAGTTCATATGGTGCACCTACATAGACTTTAACTCTTTTGAAGTAAGACATTGAATGTCAACATAAAAGGCAGAGGAGTATTATTAGCAGAGACCTTGTGTATCATTAAATTTCCCTGCATGGTAATACCATATCTGCAAGAGCTTCTAAGCATGTGGGTTGAGCATCATAGACTTTCTAGAAATATTAAGGTCAGATCCTGGCAGGATCAACTCTCTTTACAGCCTTCTGCTGCCTATCTTGCAGCAATAACTCCTTCGCTGCTACTGTTTAATACAACATCTCACCCACAGGTCTCTAACCTGTGTTTGAGGCTTCCAGGTTGCTACCAGAATACAAAATATAACACAGCATAATTTTCTGCATGTAGGATGGGGGAAGCCTGGAGGCAAGTAGACTGGGGAATGAGTGTCTGGAGAGCAGCATGGTGGTGATGGTGAGGGACCTGGGGGTCCTGGTTGACGGCAAACATGAGCCAAGAAGTGTGCCCTGGCAGCCAGGAGAGCCAACTATGTCCTAGCGCAGCTTTGCCAGGCAGTCCTGCTCTGCTCTAAACTGGGATGGCCTCACCTTGAGTACTGTGTGCAGTTTTGGGCACCACAGTAAAGACATGAAGCTATTGGAGAGCCTCTGTGTGGTTCTGACCCCACTGGTTTGAATTGTCTCAAAGGAACAACTTTAAAATAAATTGCCCTGGCTAGTGTGGGGGAACTTGTCTGACCCGAAGGGGGTGACACCTTGGGATGTGATAAGATCTTCTGGGTGGAGACACCTCCTGAACAGCAGCCTGCAATGCTGGTTGATTCCTCCAGGCATGACTAAGCCACCTTGATGGTACTTGCAAAGTACTTGGCCAGTGTGGTGCCAGGGAGAAGGTAAGGCCTGATGACTGGGAGGAGACCACCTCCCCTTTCCTGAACAGCCAAGCTTCAATGATGCCCCTGGAGGCAGGATTATGTACCTGGCTAAGGTGGCTGGAACAAAGGAGGAATAGCATCTGGAAGAAGATAAGAATTGATGACTGGGTGGAGGGCTACACCCTTCTGCTCCCCTCCAGGCGGCCTGTCTTTCAATGAACCTGGGTGATTGACAGGTTCCCCTTCAGAACAAAAGGGATTCAGGGGTTTTTGGCTGTCCATGCTTGGGTTTAGTTGTGTCTTGACCCACCGCCATTTCTGCACTGGACCCTGTCCAGAATCAGCGCGCCATCCTGTAGAACCTCGCTGGACAGCTGGATCCCCTGGTGGTGACTCTCTTTTTCTCTCTCTCATTTGTCCCATTTTCTTACCCTTTTTCTACACTTTTCTCTCTCATCCTTCCCACTTTCTTACCCTTTCCTACACTTTTCTCTCTCATTCTTTCTTACCACTTCCTTACCATTTTCCTCTCTCTTTCTTATACTTTCCTCTCTCTCCCTCTTTTACCTGGCTCTGTGTTAATTGTTTTGCCTGTGTTAATTGTTAAATAAAATCTGCTGGCGCTCGACCTTTCTATGGTTGGACTTCGTTTCGCGTATCCAAAACAAAAAATAAATCTTAATGTTACCTCGGACCGTAACAGCCTCCAAATGAAAGCAACAAGGATGGTGAACGGTCTGGAAGGGATGACTTAGGAGGAGCAGCTGAGGTCACCTGGATTGTTCAGCTTGGAGAAAAGGAGGCTGAAGGGTGACCTCATTGCAGTCTATGACTTCCTCATGAGAGGAAGAAATAGAACAAGTACTAATTGCTTCATTCCTGTGACTGATGACAGAACTTAAAAAAATGCTAGGAAACTGAATCAGGGGAGATTTAGATTGGGTATCAGGAAAATGTTTCTCACTCATAGGGCAGTTGAGCAGTGGAACCCAGGGGAAGTAGTCACAGCACCTAGCCTGCCTGAGTTCAAGAAGCATTTTGATGATGCTCTCACGAACTTGGTGTGATTCTACACAGGGACAGGAGTTGGACTTGATGATCCTTCTGGATCTGGTACTGATAAAATAGTTCCAATAAAGTATATGAAACCTGCTCTGAAAATAATTACTTTAAGACTTCTATATTTTTATTTATTTATTTATTTATTTATTTATTAAACTGAGCTTTGTGAACAGCTCAGCCTGTTGAAGACTCTCAAGCAGGCAAATACTGGGACATTACTATAATATTCAAGAAAATAAGGGAGGATTCATTTCCGCAGTGAATTTTCATCCTGCTGTCAGCATGGAACCTTGCAAGTGTTGACTTTTCAAATACTGGTATTCTCATTTTAGATAGGGTGAAACTAAAGCAGAGATGAAAGGTACCATGGGATAATTAATACTGTTTGTCAAACTGAGTAGCAATTACAATGGAGTAAAGAATTGTAAGAATTGCTGGACTTTTATTCTACTATGCAATGAAATCTATCAGACTAAATGATCCAAGTCTTTAAAGATCCCTAACGTGTACACTTCTGACTAAGCTAAATGAATGCTACTTACCATCCCCAGACTTAGCACTGTGTGCACAGAAGCTATTTTATACTGATGGTCACAAGAAAATGAGGGAAAATGACACAAGTTTATTTTCAAGGATGCCTCTTTCTGGCTGTAGCCTCTATGATAATAATAAATCAAGTCTCTTCAGAATAAAACCTAAACAATCATTAAATCTTGAGAGGGATCATGAGACCACATTTTATCAGAATGCACAGCTTCAAAATCTAAATGCTTCTCACAAATTTCTCCATTTCCATGAAATTTTCTGAAAAAAGTAAGTATCCCATCTTGGCAAGTGATTTTAAATGCCTGCCAGCTTGGGCAACTTCAGAGGCTTGCTGTCCTGGTTTGGGCCAGGATAAAGGTTATTTTCTATCTTGTACTTTTGCTTTCAGCTAAGTCTCTTGTAAGTAGCTGCACTTGCTGAAATTAACAGCAAGTTTCTCAGACAGTGCCTGCTTCTAGGACTGGTAACACTGGATGTTTATAGTTACTGCCAGGCACTGGTGTGCAGAGCCAAGGACACTGCTCAGTTCTGAGGAACATTTTATCCTCCAGGAGTAAAGAGGTCCCACCTGAACCCCTCCTTTGGGGAGGACTGGACAAGATGCCAGAATTGACCAGAGTATTCCATCCCATACATGTAATACTCAGTATAAATTCGAGGGATCACAAGGGTCAAACCCCTTCCTGCCCCCCTTCTTTGCCTGTCCCTGTTTGCTTTGACATCCTGGGAGGATTCTGTCCATTCCTCTGCCTGTGGTCCTGATCCATGCCTGCCTGAATCTGTCTGTTCCTGCCTCCAGCTCCCAACTGCTGCCGACTCCAGGAGGAGTTCGGCCTGGACTTTCCCAGAGCTGCCCTGCAGCCTTGGTGGTGACATGAGAGTTACTGGGGGAAAGAGGGAAGGAACATGGTATGAATTTTCCTGTGTACTTGCATATATCTTGTAATTTTCCTGTTTATCATTACTGTTTCATTAAAGTTGTGTAGTTTAGTTTCCAACCCATAAGCCTCTCTCCCTTATTCTCTCTCCTTTCTTTATCAGAGAGGAGAGGGGGATTAATAGAGAGCATCTGTTATTCGGTTTAATTGCTGGGCCAGTGTTAAACCATGACACTTGCTTTGTAAATAGGCTTCAAAAACCAGCCTCTCATTAACACTTTCAACAACTGAAGTGATTTTCAGAGGCTGTGATGAAGGGAAACATTTAATTATTTAAACAGCTTTCAAGTGTTCAGATTTTGTATAACAGATTTTGGTATAACTATAGAATAACAAAAATAATTCTTAAAACAGAGTTTCTGGTCCATCATGTAAGCCAATAACTTCTATTTTAGCTTCATAACAAGAATTCCCACTATATTCAGTTAGGGCTTCATTCAAGCACAGAGAACTACCCCATGCACTGGACTAGACCTGAGGACTCCTACTGCCCATGGTTTCACATGAACAACTACTCCTAGCAGAAAATCCCCCTCTTACCTTTCAGGCTGACTGATTAGCATCAGATACTCAAATAAGTAATTTTTTAGACCTGTGACATTTATATTCAGTGTCTCTACTAACAGCCAATTCTCATTTGAAACAGCAGGTCATATTCATGACCTAGGGAAAGGAGCAACAACATGAATTTGATTGATGTTATGCATGTACCAGTATTAAACTAGCCTAGCATAGCTGTATTCAGCTGTGCTCATAAAAAAAGAAACTGTTCCTGTACAAAAAAATAGGTGCCAAGGGTATTGATTCTGGTTTGCAAAAGGGAAATGTCAGAAATAGCTCATCATCCAACACTTTCTCCTCATGTGTACTACTCTGCCCAGTGACAGTAAAGCGGATCTCTTCCAGCATCAGAACATTGCTTTACATCCAGTCAGCAGAAAATTTTCATCACTGCCACAAGGCTTTTGCCTCTGGATTGGAGAAGGCAGAGAACGAGTTACAACTTTTAGGAGCACCTTCTAAGTTATTGAATCAGCTATTTAACATCTGACAGTAACACTTGTAAGAATAGACATCACTGAGTGTTGTCCATCAAGCAAAGTGCCCACTCACCCAGCAGAACTCAGTCCAACAGCATGGAACTACCTTTTTGGACCTCAGTTAAGTAAGGTACCTAAAACGTGTCTGCATTTGGAAACCCTGTGCACGAGCTTCCCCAGTACCCCAAAAACCTTCAAAGATCATCTTGAAGCTCAAAATAAAACATTAACATAGGTTAAGGATTACAAGTGTTTGTCTACAGCATTTTTAAACTTCAGGATTCTCCCTTTAGCAATCCTCAAATTTTTAGTTAAAATTTTAAACTTGACTCTCCCAAACTTGAACTTCCATCTACTGGAACAGGTGTGGAAGAGATTTTTTTTTTTCCTGAAGAACAACAAACAATTCAAACCTTGGACAAAATACTTATGTACAAATTAGGAGCTTTTTATGAATGTCTACATGTACACATACACTGTATTGACTTGGACTGCCCTGGAGGAATGACTCAAATTAATATCATATAAATTTTACTAGTTAATTACAGGAGAAAACTATGAAATACTCTGCTTTCCTTGATGGTGCATTAGAGATGAAATAACTACCTTTAAAAACTAGCCACATCAGTCCTTATCCATCTGGAAACAATACATTAAAAGTTTAGCTTTTCTATGACTTTTTTTTTTTTTTTTTTTTTTTTTTTGTAAGTCTGTTGGAGAAAGGAAATTCCATGAGAAAACACTGTAAGCATAATCTCCAACTCCCCCAAATCCTCTGTCTGCAGTTCCATAATTCTACACAGTCAATGACTAGAGGACAAACAGACAAGAGATAGAGATACTTATTAGAATTATGACTTTTATTTTTTATTCACTAGAGCAACATCAAGTAAAGAATTTTTACATACAGGTTTTTTAAATCAACTTTACAAGCAGATTCCAATATACAGCATTTACTCTGGCCTGGGTTAAAAAACAAAAACAAGGCAGATATTATGGGTACCTCTTATTTTAGTCAGTATTGAATTTAAGCTTTCACCGACACTGGAACAATATTGTTTTTATTGTGGTTCTTTTATAGTTAAGTAGGCAGTGAGCAGCTTTACCACAGCAATGACTAAACTTCCTTGATGGCATAGTTGTAATATTACTACACTGAAACCTACCACCAGGATCACATTAAGTCCACTCTGCTCAGAAAAAGCCACTTGTATAATGAGGTAAGGAATTGCTATGTAAATCTAATTCAGGAACCTATTTCCATTTGTATCATGAGAAAATGTCCATATTGAGGGTTAGGTGCTGTGCAAAGCCAGAAATACTTCCCCCCCCAACATGCAACCTACCCAAATATGACACTTCAGAATGTGCACATGGTTCTGACATGCAACAGAAATAAATCACACAAATGTATTCAGTTTTCTAGCATCCTTACAATAAATCAGTAATTACATCAAGAGTGAATTTAACGTTACAGACCTATGATGCAGTCTAGTTGTAATATCTAGTCTCACAAATGTGAGATGTAAAGTTGAGGAACCCAGTTATTTTGGAACTGTACGAAAAATTAATGGCTGTTTTGGATTTGCAGGGCCTTATTGATTATTTCCAGAAAGTCTAAGAGATAATATTGCACTTCTTTTCCTAAACTAAAACATATGCTGGGAACATTATTCTTTAACTCTATGCTAGTCGTAGGGAAGTTTTGCCATTGGCCTTGATTGGCAGTAGGAAGTGCCAGATTTAGGGAAGGGGAAGGTAATCATCTGGCTGCATCATGAGTGTTAAAATTTCGTGGTTAAATTAAAGTCATTGCACAACAAAAACTCAGTACACTATATGGATATTTTTAAACATGCTAGAGTGCAGCATATCAACTCTGTGAAAGTGATGTGAAGATACCTTGGAAACAGCAACACTAGCAGGAAAATTAGTAAAAAAAAAAAAAAAAAAAAAAAGCCACACACAGAAGGAGGCATCTAGATTATTTTAGGCACAACTCTAAGCAATAAAGCTCATTTAAAGTGCAACTGTTTTTTTATTTTGTGTTTATTCACTTCTTAAAACACTTAATTGCCTCTGTACACACACACACACACTCCGAACAGTAGTTTAATACTTTTGTGGATATTGCACAAAAGAATGAGGAATCAAAAAGCAACAAAAAAATGTCAATAAACCAATTTGAGAAATCTAACCCCCCCTGAATACATTAAACCCTTTAATTTACACATACAGGATAATCTGCACCAGTACTCATGATATATCTGCAACTTCCATCAAGTAGTTACCCGAAAATACTTACTTAATCCCATTTGACAAACTCTACGTAGTGCCCTTTTATCCTTCTCTCCCCAGCCCTCATCCTTCACTGAAGTGAAGCTTTAAACTTCACTTCTCTTCCAGTTGCCTGTCTACTCACAGGCTTTCCTCCTACTCTGGACTTACTATACATGCAACAGAGCCTTCCCTGGTGAAGCCTGAAGGGCCAAAAGACAGTTGTCTTTTAAGGGATGAGGTTATCAGCTGAATACAAATACAATTCAGGCTAGCATCCAGGATCAAATCCTGCTGTTTCCACCTCAATGTGTCTCACTGATCTGTCAGAACAAGATGAGGAAATGCTGTAAATATAGAACATAATCTACTTATGCTTTTTCAACATATTAAAAAAACCCTGCAGAATATATTTTGTTCTTTTGGAAAAAAATAATTAAGAACTATAACATTTTTAATGAAAACCCTGATCATCGTTTTGCTTCCTTCCTTAATTTTCAGTAAAGGTGCAGATAGATATCTATACTTTTAAATGTAAACATAAAAATTTCAACATCACTAAATCAAGCTGGTGATACCTCCAGAATAAAGAGCACAAGAACTCATGGTGAAACACCTCTGTCAATAGCATTATGTGAAAATCAGTTGGGTTTTTTTGGTTTTTTTTAAACACAAAATCATATACAACTAAAAATAAAATCAGTTTCTCTTCAAGGAACGTAAACTTTAAAAAAGCCCCCACCTTCCATAGAAATCTATATGGACTGGAAAAAGAACCAGGAATCTTATAATTCCCTCAGCGGTTTTTAAACTCCTGAGAAACACAGTTAGCTGCCAGGAGCTAGTTTTGGGGAATCCAAAAAGCCAATTTTGTTTTCTTATTAAAAGTAAGTGCTTACAGTGAAGACCATCTAACCAAACGCACTTCAAGAAAATAAGTAATTATTTCCTGAAGAATAATTTTTACAGCAATCTTGTAGTTATATTGATTCCATACCAACTGCACAATAAATGTTACCCTTGTTGCTTCTTATATACATTGTCTTCACCACAGTTTATGGGAAGTTCCACAGGTCTCTTATTTCAGACAGATACAAGCAGTTCTGAAATAAACTCTCCCCCATTCCTTTCCCCCCCCCCCAGGCTTTTATTTTTTCCACTTCATTATCAGTTAAAAGAATTTAGTGTGAGAAATCCAAAAACTTTCTTGGACATAAATTCTGAACTGAAAGACTCAAGTGAGATGATTATATTTTTTCCTTCACCCATTCAATATCAGGATGCCTCTTCTTAAAGGGATTATATTAAAAAGTTGATTATTGAATTTCTTTATGAATTTTCTCTTACTTCTCGCAAAGAAAATGCTGTAAAATGTCAAAGTCCTATAGTCAAAGCCTAGAACAAACTATGTTTCATCTTATTGACATTATATGCTCTTTGGGAACTGATCTTGAGCAAAAGTAATTGTAAGAGCTTTCTGCTGATGATTTTAAAACCAATTCCAGAAAAGAAAAAAAGAAAAAAAAAAAGAGAGAGAGAGAGAGAAATAGTAACATCTGAGAGACAGTGATGGGAAAGACCAAACTAGAGATGGGATGTAACAAAGTTTCTGGAAAGTTTCACTGGATATGCATGTTTAACTCACAGCACACATGTCAAGGTCCCACAGTTGCACCATGATGAGCATACATTTCCAGATCACTTTGAGAAAAAATACTTCTCCTAGAGAGCAGAAAAATGTTTGGTGGTTTGATTTGCGTTGCTTTATTTCCCCAAAAAGCTCGTTCCCATTTATCATGCATTTCTTTTGAAATTACACACACAAAAAAATTTACAAAATACCCCAAACCAAAATACAACTCTGAAAAACTCTTAAGAGTACCAAATCTGGATTAGGACATAATAGGGTTGCTTAAAGCAAATAAGTGGGTTAATTCAATCTTTTCTTTTAAAAATAATTGCTTTTTAATACAAGTTTTATTCTGTAAAATAGTTTCAAATCCTTACACATATGGCAAAGTTTGTGCAAAATTTCAAGTCAGGTACTTCAGAGCCTTTCACTATTAAACAGAAATCAATAAATACAAGTAGTACAGTAAAAGTTAAAAACTATTAATTAAAATGCATGTTGTGCAACATCGATATAGGTATTATGGACCCCTTATTCCCAGAGGTTCCCTACTTACCAATTCACAAGAGCCTGTATTGGAAGGTTTTGTACAAGTATCCTTAGCACTGCATTTCAAGAATCTTTCAAGAATCTACCTGGTAACATGTCTATTTAACACAATAAAAACATACCACAGTCTTGCAACAAATTATAAATACTTAAGAGAGAAGATTTGTTTCATCCTGTGAGATCTGCTTATTGTCTGTGAACAGTGAAAATAGGATAAATAAAGAACAGAGCAACTTCAGATTACAGCAAAACAAAACAACACAACCCACCCAACCCATCAGATTAAATAACATTAAATATGTCAGTGTTGAGATAATGATAAATACAAGGATTTTTGCATAGGCCTCTAGAAAAGAGAATCAAAATTGTGGCCAATAAAACATCTGCTAGTAAGCCTAATTTCCACCACTCTAAACTAATGAGTACTCAGAACCAAGAAGGTAAATTGAATACTGATTTCATTGTCCAATAACTTGAATGGAGGTAAGAAATTACTTCTGCTGTCCTGAAATTCATAGTGCAGCATTTCTAGTATTTGTGGTCACCCCAGACTTCTGTATGGTTTAATCCTAAGATCACTGGCCAATACAATCCTTAATACAGACCCTACAGTGTAAGAAAACTCCTGACAGAAGCTGCACAGCTCATAAGATTAACCTCAGAACATAACAGGATGGAGTATGCAAACACCAAGTAATGATGCTATTTTAATATTCACTCAGGATTTGCAAGCTGTAGGTAAAGGAGGCTCAAAGGCAGTCAATACATAGGAAGTGGTTTGATGTATGGCATCATCCAATGATATGCAGGTACATTCTCAATGTGTCTTTGGTTTAGGGAGACGGGAATGCCGATTGCAGGGCAAACTATTCCCAGAATGCAAACTGGAATTCTGTGCTTGCACACTTTCCTTTCTCTGCACAGGTGGCTTTGGGATGTTAGTCTTCAAGCAGGTGTTCTGAGGCTCAGCTGATGCTAGTGTGGATTTCTGACTGCTCATTTGCTTAGATTTAACAAAGGACATAGTTGGTGGGCGAAGTTTAGACACTTTCTGACTCTGCTTACCCTTTAGGTTATCCTGACCAGGTGTTGACTGTAGCTGAGTCAAACTACTTGATGGTAGAAGTTCACATTCCTTGGAAGCAGCAGAATGGTTTGCAGATCGTGCGAGAATGGCCATTGTAGGAGGCACTAAAGCATTTGGGGGCTTTGCTATTCTTAAAGTCTTCGGCTGAGAAGCCTGGTTTGTGAAAGAGGGTTCACCCTTCACAGCTAGCTCAGTCTGCACCTCCCTAGCATCAGCTCTTGTAGAGGTCTGAAAATAGGAACAAGATTGTGGCGTCCCTTCTTTCTTACTAGCCATCTCTCCAGGGTCTTCAGTATTTTTGTTTTTCATATTTTCCAAATATGATGCATCCTCATCTTTTATGCTTAGCTGTATGCTCATTAAAGAGTTCACTTCATTCAGGCTATTTATGAGAGAGACATTTGCAGCATTATGAGTCTGTTGATTGCTATCTGCATGCAGACCATGTTTAGAATATTCACTGTGGGCCTCGATATGTGGAATTTTTATTAGTTTTCCCTTGGCGACTTCTGTGAAATTGGGAAGGCTGCTGGAAGGCTGTAGTACTTGAGGCTGTTCAAGAGAAAAAATTTACAATAATATATTAGGCAAAGAAAACACCAGATTACATTCTGAATCTAACATGCATTGGCTGGATGCTTGGTAAGGGCTGTATAGCTGGGTTTTTTTAAATTAAACTTTGACAAAACAGGATGGTTCATGGGATGTGCACAGATGTAACTTGCAACTTAAGAGCGAAAAAAGTACACCAGCACTGAAATACAAAACATAAAAAAAAAAAAAAAAGAAACCTATTAGCTTAAGAAACAAAAAAAAGGCATGGTTGATGGTTTCACCTCAATGTACAGGACAGCATAAGGATGGTACATGAGTACCATTGATAGATTCTGATTCAAGTGCCTAATGAACAAATGAAAGCTATCAGACTGTATCCATTTTTTTATTTCTGTTCACTGAATACTCAAGCTAATGATCCCAAATCTTTTGCCAGTGTTATATACTGTTCAGGCAGGAAAGGAATTCAATGGACCATATGAGTTTACACTATATATTTCTTGCCTTACTGAGGTCAGAAAATTTTATACAGGTATGTTGTAATTAGGCTAGTGACTAGGCTCAACTAACTTTTATCTTTAATATAATGCAAATAGGCTGATAAAGAAACCCTCTTCAACAAAGCAGTGCAACTGAGTACTTGTGAAGCTGGAGATCATACATTGCTACACTGATAACCAAGGGATAAAGAGAACAGTGAAGACTGTACATTTTATCAGAAGATATCTGATCAGACATGTATCTAACAAGAGCATTACCTCTTCTGGGTAATTTCTATTTTCTCTTTGCTCTTTCCTGTAAAAAGACTTTAAAGATTAATGTATCCACTAGCTTCACAAACACATCCTAGATTTGCAACTCGTATAACCATCTTGGGAGAATTATTAACAATTCTGCAATTCATGGCAAAGCAATGCCTATTAAAAAACAGTTTTATCAAGTTCAGGCTTGGATGATTTTCTCTATCAAGTAAGGGAACAGAACTATTACAAGCTAGTCTTATCCCTAAAGTACTTGAATTCTTACCAAATGATAGATGACACAAACAGGCTTACAGTATTTGTTTACTAGTCAAATACAGTCAGAAAAGCAGCAGCAATGTTTGACTCTAAAGGATTTAACTAAAAATGCCACTTCAGGCACTTTCTTGAATTATCCACAACTTGTAAATATGAAAGTGAATTATTTGTCTGGTTTTTTAGCTATTCTTACAATCAGCAGAAGAATGTAAAGATAGTTGTGCATGCCAGAGCCTCAGTACATTTCTAGAACAACAGCACATCTCTGGATTCTTTAAGCTTTTCATCTTCTTCTTGGGAGGATTACTACTGAAACCTGAATCCCTCAAATTTCTCATCATGAAAAAAATTCAATGGTAATGAGAGAAATAAAGATTTCTCAATTTAAGTTTTTATTTACCATCAGTTTTCCCCTTTAGAATGTATCTGTAAGCAATGGCAACATCAAACCTGGACCAGTGAAAGACAGGTAAGTGCAAATACGTTGAGCAGTCTGAACAGAACTGTTTTGGAAAGAGAGAGGAAGAGGAAAATGGAAAGGGAAAAAGAAACCAAATCCCCATTTGATACAGCGTCAGATGAGTAACAAAGCATTTTTCCTTACATGATCAAAACTAGCTTAACTTTGTGAATCCTTCTTAACCAAGCAATCCTACAGGAAGGAAGCACTAAGGACAAATTAAGAGTTACAACTTAAAAAAAAAAAAAGGCAAAACAATGTAAGAGGTTACAGAAGTCATTATCCTTTTAGCTTAGCAGCTGATAGGCAGATACAGTGATTTATGGATTTGAGACCTCACCTGAAAAAGCAAAACTACTAAAAATAAGCATAGAGACCAAAACAATATATCCTTGATAACCATACAAATACTTCAACAAATTATTCAGATTTTCTAATCCTTCCTGAAGTAAATATCTACAGCAAATGGTAGTGTCAAATTATAACATATAAAAAATAATTGTCAGAAAAAAATTTTTCCCTCACCTAGAAAGGTTTCCTAAATGCTCATCTTGAAATATGTAGATAAATACCTAATCTGAGCCTTACAACTCCTAACTTTATCTCAAATAATCCTAGGCACACTTATCAGCAAAATAAAAATATGCAATTTATAGAAGAAACTAACTTTGTACAGAAAGTTAAGACACAATACCACCTGAAATACTGCAAAAAAAGAAAGCTTTTGATAATGCTATTTTGAGTTATTTTGGACAAAAATGAGGCAATATTTGAGCTTTTTCATTTGGACAATTTTCCACTTTTACATATAAAAAATATATATTTTTCTCATTATACTTCATGACCTAAAAAGGTCTAAGCAGCTTAATATCCATAAAGTTAACAATTCAAAGATAGAAAACAGGTCCATGCTCAGAATTATGAGAATATTAAAGCTATGGTATCATCTTTGCTCAGTTTTAATAAATATTGTACCATTTTCTAATTACATATTTCTACTTCTGTCCAAGTATCATGATTACAGATTTTAATCTCAAATTGGTGCAAGCATTAACGTTCATGATGACACTGAAAGGAGAAGAACACTGCTTCCAAAATACACAAGTAACTGTTCAGATGGTATCTAACACTGAAAACTGCATTATCTTCATCCACAGCTTGCATCTTTGCCTTATATACAAGTTTTACATTTACCAGGGGAGTCCTAATACATTATGATCAAGTTACCAGTCAGCAGAAAGATTAGTTCTCAGTGAAATCTATCAAGAGAAGGAACGGGAAGATATAGAAGCATTCTACCTTCTTGAAATAGTGATTTATTTCACAGAAATCTTGAAAAAAAGTTTATCATCTGCATTGCTTTGAGTGCACTTTTCATGGTATTAACTAGACAGTTTCTATTTTTTTTTTCCATAAAAAACATTCAAGTGGACAAACACCTGCATTCCTTTGAGACGCTCCTAAAATGTGAAGTTGGACTCTAAAACATCTCTTGTACTACGTAACTGAAGAGAATCAGTCATCCCCAGAATGAAAGTTCATTATACAAAACCTTTTGTACACATGCTCCTTTTTGGCAAAATGAAGAAGCTGAATTTTCTGTACTGGCAAGAAAGATATTGCTGCACCAGTCAAAATTACTGAACTACGCCCCTACTACATTGGTTTAGGAGACTTTCTCTTGTTTCTCTCAAGTAAATCTGGCTGTTACATCATCCAGAGAAAAATTACAACATGTCCATGAGGAGGATTATCTTTGCTACACAGTTATTGAACCTGAGATTGCACTGAGATTGCATTAGTTTTGTCTTGTAAAACTGAGACAAGTATGTCATACTGATAAATAAGTTAAATCAATGTGATCATAACAGTAATAGTCATTGTAGTAACACTGCTTTAAAATTACCTGCAGTTTTATTTTAGTTATTTTATATCTCTATCCTCAATCCCAATCTTGATTCCCTACGTGATACCTCTGTAGAATGAGATACATTGTCTCCCTGCAGTATTTTGAGGAATGAGGGAAGTGAAGCAATTAAGAACCTGAGAAATGCATGCACATCTCCAACAGACATGCATCATGCATAGGGCAAAAAAACCAACAGTGAAAATGTGTGGGGAGGAGATGGGAAGAAATCTGAAGTTGTACTGTACCACGCTTTATCACAGAAGTAATGGACTAACTTCTCAACTCCTTGCCAATAGCATAATGGGAAAACAGAGACAAGAAAAACACAAGGACAATGATATCAGAGGACCAAGACAAAACAATGAGCAATTGCCATGACAGAACTGCAACTTTTCACCATTTAAATTGCAATTACCATGTCCCCCAATTATTTTTAATTCATCTTCCAGAAACACAGGTAGCAATAGTGTTGAAGTAATGCAGTACAAGTAGTATTTATAGAAAGACCTGCATGAAATACTTTGGTAGCTTGAAGTCTTTTAAATTCAGTTCTCTTACACTTCAAATACTGTATAGAGCTGTAACTCTTGTGTGTATGATTACAGCTGTATGCATTGAAAAAATATTTGCATCAATACACATCCACGTTAGACATCTAAGAATGAACAACAACATCATAAGATACACTGTATATTTTGACCACCTTTCCCAGAGTTTAATAACCCATCTTTTAGCAACTCGCTCACAAGCTTGAAGACACTCCCAACTACCAGTTTCTTTTTAGAGGTAGGGGCAAGGGAGAAGGAACAAAAACCTTACGACAAAGTTTTTAACTTTCTAACACGCCTTATCTCACTGCCTTGTCACAGGAGAAGCTGTCATTTCACATGTCTTCATTTAAAGACATAGCTTCGCTGAAAGGCTCTATACAAAAGCTCTCATTTTCTACCTCTGGAAAATACGAATATTTCACATCTTAAATCAGGAGCACTTGTCAATAACTTCAGTGTGGATTTTTTTTTCCTCTCTATTTTACCTAGCTATACATCTATATCAACACTGCAAAACAGCATACCACAGTATGAGTTTATCAAGTCATAACACCAAAGAACCCTAATTTATTTTTTTTAAACTACCTTTTTCACTACAGCATGGAGGTAGTAAAATGATCAGTAATGTGCTACAGCATTATTTGGTTTTTGCAGTCTGTATGTAATCCCCAACTTTAGAAAAATACTGTCTTTCTCAAAGAAAAAATTACTGAAAGTAATATATAACTACATCAAGGCAGGCATTTCAGCCATAAATACAGATACATGTGCAGTCAGACAAATATAGTAACATATAAAATTGAACTTTGTTTGCAAATATATACTTAGCAAGGTACAAGAGACATTTCTCCTGTAGTTCAATCTGTAACTACCCGACGTGGGAGGTGTGGCTTGTTCCTCAAAGACATTTCTTCATAAATCTGAACACTAATCTCTTCGGAAAAAACCAAATACACATAATGGACATAATGGTTCCAGACCATTTTTAATAATTTGTTACTCTCACCATGAATCATAGAACTTCCAAGATAATATTATGAAGCAACTTTGTTCTGCTAATGCAAACACTTTGTACACCCTACAAAGAACTAGAATCAGTCAATAAAGGTTTGGAATAATTTCATAGTATTAAAAAAAAAAAAAAAAAAAAAAAAAAAAGCAAAAGTATTATTGATTTTTTTATTTTTTTAAACAAAGCCTGGACCTTTTTCATATTCAGTGTGCATACAGCAGCTTTCTTGCTGGTAATAAAGCTATGTGTGACCTGCTAGAATTGCTTACATGATCTTTATTTGTAATGCTTACATACAAATACTCTAAACACTTTAACCATGAAGTGCACTGTAAGCAGAGATGCGAACAACTGCAACTGTGTTGAGGTTTGCTATCTCATCAAATTATATCTTATTATCAAAAGAAAAAATAAAGGAGTATTACATAAGAATTTAGTTTAAGACATAGTTGAGTTTTAAGAAGAAAAACCACACAATTTTGTTCATTAAATGACAAAAATCAAGGTACTATTGGGAAAGTGATTATGAAATATAAAATGCTGCAGAAAAAACAGACAAAAGTAAGACTACTTACTTTTCGCATCACTTTCTCTATATTCTTGCAAAAGAACAACAACATTGACTTTAAGGCTGTTTTTTCTATACTTGGTGGTGATATCCATCTCACTACTTGCCTCAAAATGGAACACCTGGCATCCTGTACTAGCTCAAAAGACCAGCAGACCTAAAACATCTGAATCAAGGGAAGAGGTAATGCAGGTAAAAGAATGCTAGTAAGAATTCCAGTAACATTCTACATAGTGGGACCCTTCACACAGCTGTACCTTGTAGATTTTGCAGGAAAGTCAGTGAAAATGTCCAAAACCCCTCCTAATTTCCACTGTATTTTTATTATCAATATTTATCTTTTAATCAAACTTAAGAATTAAAGAAAAAGACTAGGAATACTCAGTTATAGGATGCATTTTCCTGAGCAATATGTTCATTATAGTTTAGGTTAGTTAGTTAATGGCCAGTTTTCATCTACTTTATTTCCTTCACTAGTAATTCATAGAATTTAATGTCAAAGATGTATACTAAAAAATCCAACCTGCCTTGGTAAAGAAAGTTTTCTGTGGAATCCCTGAGTAAAAGCTGCTGCCGTAAGTAGAGGAATGAAGTGAGGGATCAGAGGTATGGTAGATGAGCAAAGCTTTCTTCTTCAGTAAAACAATGTGAATGATGTGACAACCAGAGGCACACATGGCAGCCCAGACATCAGACTCGCATGCTGACTCTCCAGTCAGTAAAAATGTGACATTTATATGTTCCTGAGGTCTCAATGGATCTTTTTAAGCTCAGATTGTCTACTAACAGGACAGCTAAATAGCCAGGCTGTGCTACTGATGGCCCTCTACCCAGAAACAAAAGACATGGTGATCAGCTTTAGGGGTTCCACTTTCATTACACACAGACACACACAGTACCAGAAACACCACAGGAAAATGAAGCGCATCTCTCTCGGCTGCATAAAGAAAAGCCTAAAAACCAGGCTGTGCATTCCTGATGAGTTGTGTAAATGAACATTGTCATAGAAATGTCAAGAGAGTATTTGAAACATAGTTTACAAGATTTTTTTTTTGTAATTGAAACAAATTAGGATTATTGCAGTCTGAAATATATGTAAGATTTATTTTCCAAGGTGCAGCTTACTCTTCAGATCTCCTTTGGCCCTGGAAATCTTTACTATGTCGCCACAATTTTACTTTTTCCTTTATTTCTTGTCCAAATACACTCTTGGGCTTTACTAGGCAAACATACTGTAACTCTCAAATTACAGTACATCTTAAAATATAACTTTAGCTTTATGAAGTAGTTATATTTCTTTGAACAATTATCTGTTCAGAATGCAATAACAAAGCACAAAAGAAGACTTACCAGTTCTCTATGTCTATGTAAGCACAGTTTTAAAATCAGCAATTGTCTTTTGTTTTGCAGATCCAAGCCAAGAGGACAAATCTTATATCAGCCCACATTGTAGCTAGCACATAAGTAACGTTAATAAACCATGCAAGTTTTGCAACAGTTTGATGTATTAGAAGCCTTTTTACAACAAATAGTGAGGAGGGTGGGGAATTAGTTTCAAGGAAGCCATTCTGAAAAGCTAAGAAAACTTCTCATGAGAAGCAATGAAAAAAGACCCTTTCTCACCAACATTTTTATGTACATCCACAACGCATTTACATATATACCTCCACATATGTATACATGCAGACTTATGAGCAAACAGAAGACATAACACACACAGGATGGTATAATACAGCCATGAAAGAAAAAGGGAAAATGCAGCAAGCAAGATTTATGTTACGACTGGAAACGGGGGCCTACTCAGGTTTTCCTGAAGAACCACTGAAGTACATCAGTGTTTAATAACTGTTACAAAGCTTTAAGTTGTAGCTGCTGATACCCTGGCTGAAGGAGGCATTTTGGTTAGCCACAGACTATTGTGTACACCTGGAAATCTGCCTGAGAAAGGAGGGTACTACAAGATGAACAGTGCGTGCAAAGGGGAAGCTTCTACTGGAACATGGTGAGGGAGATGAGTGAGAGGTACAGACTCACTCTGTCTGCGGTGCGGTGGAACAGTCCGAGGGATGCCCTGGAATGAGCCCTGCCAGGGAGAGAAGGAGGGAGCAGAATACCCACCCTGTGCAGAAAGAGAGAGGGGGAGAAGTATAATAAAAAAAGAGAACAGGGTAAAACAAGACACCAAAAAGCCACACCATTCTTTTTCTTTTTCCCTCAGAAAGGTATCATTATATTTCCCAGTTGTAAAAACAAATGCTACGTGCTACTAAAATCTTAAGGAAAAACAACATAATGATGCCCTACACTGCTAGGAGTTCGTAAAAATACGTCAATTTTTATTCAGGATGTATGCACACTTTTCTGTTAAGGACATTTTTATGGGCAAAATATAGGAGCTGAGCTTCTCATGTTAAAAAATATATGTGAAAAATTCTATTTACACAGCTTTCAAAAATGTTTTTAAAATGTCTCACCAAGCACAAAATTGCTTAATACTAATATACTGGAAACCATTTACCTTTATTTTACAACAAAAAAAATCTAATGCATAGAAACAGATTTTCTAGCAAATCCTATTGCTTTAGAGTCCAGTTCACTCATATTTTGATAGTAGTATTAAAGCTGAAAGAGGACAGATGACACATGACTGCTTTCCTTGCACTACATTTGGTTACAGAGAAGTGTGCACCTCAATGCTATGCAGGGTTTTCCTATCAGACATTTCAGATCACCTCAGAAATGACACATTGTGGCTGCTGCACTCTCAAACCAAGAAAGCAATGCTATGCATTCTATCATTCTCTCCATACCCTGACCTTTCAAAGAAGGTTCCAAGCTGGAACTGCCCTCTTAAATCACAAAATGTTGATTTCTCATTTCAGCAAGACAGGTGTTAAGTCATCACAACCCCTTCCTTCAACTGTTTAGCTTCTATGAGTTCTAGAAAATTGGTGCTAACAACTGCCATTGTCTCCTGCCTATCAGTAATCACCAAATATCAACAGCAACCAGTTTAAGACAGCAGGTATAAGATTTCTGAACGGATGAAGAAAACAAACACAGTTTCCCCCTCCTCTCTGGCTTGTTTATTGGCACACATATTGCAGATCATACTGCTAGGGCCAGACATACAATAAAGTAGCACTTTATCTCCATGCTTTATTTAAAAGAATGTTAAGCATCACATTATTTCCATAGAGAAATATTCCATTTACTATTTATCCTAGCAGAATTTTAAACACTTCCCTGACTTTCCAGTTATCCTAATCTAGTTAGATTTTTAATCCAAGTTTGAGTACTGCAAAGATGCAAATTTACCACATACATTTAGTCAAGTCTTGGAATTTGCTAACAGAACTATAGCATGAAATTAAGAAAAAAAATTTGGCATGACCTCTTCAACCTTCTTCAGAAGCTGACACTAAACATTAGAACAAAATCCGAGGAAAAAATGAAAGAAGTTCTTTGACTATCCCTAGATAGAGATACAGTTTACCTAACATGTGTTTTACAGTCCTCCTATCAGTATCCATTAACATCCATAGAATTGTGAGGCTTCTGCATGAAAGAACTACAATACTAGCTTCAGTCAAGCAATACAACAAAATAATGCAAAATGTTGCATCAGCTGAGTAAGTATTAAATGCAGAAATATTCCTGGGAACAAGATTAATGTCTCGTCAATCACTGATTAAAAAAACTTGGGTTTTCACAGCATTGTACAAAAGAGCACTTATTTTTTTCAGGCTTTTCCACATTTCATCATGAATTGTGTCAGGGTGACACAAAGAATTGTATTATTCTCTCTATATAATTACATCTCTAAAAAACCAGAGTGCCACCAATCATAGGGCTCATCTTGCAGAGGCTTGTTTGAGCTGGCAGTGGGCTTCTTCCAGACTTTGAAATTTTTAATGCATTAAATTAAGAAGGTGAGTAACTTGCATCCTCTCCCTTCTTCTATTTGAAAAGGGAGATTAAGACATCTATGAGCCAGCTGAGATACATAACAGTTATGTTAGTATTGTAAAAGCAAAAAAATATTTAGATATCTTGATACATTCCAGTAATTTTTAATCATCAATATTAGCACTTCAAAGTCCAGCACTAAGCACAGTCTTCTCAATAATTCTTCATGGTATTTAATCATTAGGCTAACTGAGGAAGAAAATGAAGACAGTTTAAGTAACTTCCTTCAGTGTTTTGCCTGCTAAATTGAACTTCTTTCCATGCATGGTTCAGACCTCTTTTCCCAAGTGCTGGAGAACATTCTATAATCTGAGAAGCAGAACTACCTCTTCCTCTGGTAGCAGTCTTGAGAGTGTACACTACTCCACGAAGACAAATGTGAAGTAATTTTTTTATTTCTTATTTATAAAAAAAAATAATAACAAGAACTGCTGAACTGTACATCAAATAAGGTAATTAATATTAACAACAAGTGAACCAACAAATCATCAGGAAATACAGCACTGGGAACTTAAGAGGGGTATTATGAATTACATTATTACATGAACGATAAGGGTTGCACCAAATCCATAGATACCAGCACATTAAGAGAAAAGTATCTGCAAATAAGCCTGGCTTATAAAAAGACTTGTCTTTCAATGGTAGTTTACAAAACTCCAGCAAATTTACAAAGCTTTCTCCTTAAATACAACTCACATGCATCTCCTTTTTGTCAAATGTTTCAAGGTTCTAGAGAAATCCAAAGAACAGGAAAGAAGAAACATAAACCAATAAGCATGTCTCCTCAGATCACAGTACATAATCAAAATATATAGAATATTTGGCAATTTCCTACTAAATACAGGGAAGCAGAAAAAATTTTATGCTTGATTATTAGATTCATAAGCAAGCAGTACTAGAATTGAAAGACGAGACCTCAGGTTCTACTTAAAAAAAACCCCAAATATCTAATGGTATTCCTGTGTGTTCTGAAGTCTAGCCTGATGCAAGTCTTTCCACTTGCACTTTAGTGTCAGAGAACAGTCAGAACAGTTCCTCCCCCCAGCTGTTATGTGCATCCAGGTCACTTAAATTCCCTTCCTCTCACTTCCCAGATACTGGCATTGAGAATTAACAAAAATAACCCAAAAGAAAAATGGTTCAAAATTTTGAACACCAGGCAAACAGAAGATTCAAGAATGGAAAAATAAGAGCAGCTGAAATAAAGCAGCCTATAAGACAGAACAAAATGATTAATCTTCTTCAGAAATCCTGATGAATTGCTGCTGAACACTTTATAAAGTTCTGACCCTAGCTGCACTAGAAGGTGCTTTTTTAAAAGAAAGGTTACTATAAATAAGGCCACAGTTTACAATTGTTATGAAGAGACCTCAACCTATCATATGAACAGATTAATAGCCTCTACCAGAAAAGGATGAGAAATATCTCCAAACTATTGCTGAACAGTAATTTTGGGCCAACAACCAAATATACAGACTGTTTTCCCAAGGATACACTATAATGGATCAGCAAATGAAGAGCAGAGAACTGGACAACAAGAGAAACCTGGGATGAATGTGAGGAGAAACACCAACAATGCAACTAGCCTTCAAAGCCTGGAAGTTTAAACTCATACCCACAGAATCAAAGCAGCTTCAAGGCTAAGATGGAAGGAGATATCAAAAGACAAAACAGTACACAATGACAGCTGAAATATTATGAAGGTTTATAAAAACAATTGGTGAGAAAGACTTTGGAAGAACAAACTGGAACAATACTCAAATGGAAGGCAAAGTCTTAGTGCAGAAGTAGAGAAGAGATGTAGCAAAGAAAAAGAACATGCATGCTCCCAGGCAAAATGAGATTTTGTTTCAGTTTTCACAGAAGCAAGAATGACTCTGTATACACATTAAGCAAAACCTATTCTCATCACTGTGCATATCTGCTGCACACTATCTACTCTTGCAGGGCATGGAAGAGCACCCATGGACTTGTAAGAGTTATGCTAAAGGACCAGGGGCCACAATCCTTCACAGACATCATCCATATCAGGCTTCGTAGTTTGCTTGTCTCCCATTGCTCTGCATCTGCAAACAACCTTTCCATTTTGAGAAGAAAATTAACTTCAACATAAACTTGACATCTAACCACTTTACCTTCAAAATCTTTAAAAAACAATAACCAGTATTTAGTATTATAGAAACAATGCTGCAAAGCCTGTGAGACAATTACACCGGTGGTTGCTTGCATTTTCCTTCTTTGTAAGCTTGACCCATCAACATTAATTTTTTCACATAATTTTATGCTCAACATATTCTTCCAGGTTTGGGTTTTGTGTTGGATTTTTGTTTTTCCATGATAGATAAAAAATAGGCATAAATTAACTGGAAGTGAATTCAGTATAAGAGATCCATGAGAAATCCTTCTAACACTGTCATGTTTTACCCCATCAGGAATACTTGTACAAGCCTTTATCCTGAGGACACCTAAAAAAAAATAGTGCTTACCTGTAAGTGATCATTTTACAAACAGTCAGAAACTACATAATATACTTTTGAGCAGACTGTCAGAACACTGCTTAGAAGAGACACCATGTAGAAGACATAGAGGCAACAAGTTAGTTCTTAATATGCCAAATCTTCAAACACTTACTTTAAGCCACTAAGTTTTATTACATGGAGTTCCAGGGATAAAACTAAAATTACATAGCTCCCATTAATGTAAATATTTACCTTTAAATAGGAAAAAGTCTTAGAAGCACTTTCAAAAACTGTGTGATCTTTAAAGAGAATAAACCCAGACACATTTTAATCACATCAGGATGGGAATTTTCTAGAAATATCTGGTAATAAAGAAAGAACAGTTAAGAACACTACCTCCTACAATTATTTTTTAATGATATTGAGTTGCCTATTTACTGGGAGAACTATGAGGTCATCAGAAATTTTAGCCATTTCAAATGGATAGTCGAGCTACAATAAATAACTGCAATTCATATGGTCTTAAACTCCTACCTGAAATCTTTTAATAGCCAATTTCCACTCTCACTATTTCCTCCTTTATTCAAGCATCTATTCTTCTGAAACACTACATTAACAATGTTGTTAAACATATCTGGAAGCATTTCTGGAAACAACAAATTACTGTGAATGTGTTCCTAGACTGCTACGTATGTTTCAGGAATCAACACATAGTATCAGTTCTGCTAGAATTTGTAAAGTTGAAAGTTATGATAATCTAACTAAAGTAGCTTCCAGATACTCACCATCATTTAAAGTGACCAACAGGTCAACACTTAAAAGGAAAAAATGTAATAGTTAAATAGTCATCAACCTTGGTAACTATTAACAAACTTAAAGTAGCAAAAAACTCATATGTCTCAAAGGAGTTTGAGAATGCCTCAAACTACTGTCAAGCTTGGAATTAAAATTTACTTTTTTTAAACAGGAAAACTCCACTTCAAAAGTATGAACTATGATCCACACTGGTCCACATTTAGGATCAATACATCTGGTTTCTTCCAGCCTACACCTCCAGTTCAAACCATTATATTAAACTAAACACAAACGTGAATGAAGAAAAACAATTAAGACTTCCAAAATGAGAATACAATTTATTATATTCCTGCCTCAAGAAAATAGAGCCTATTGTCTCCCATGTCTATTGCAAGTGACAGTTTATGTCAGATGACTCCAGATCAACAACGATTTCATGCCAAGGTTTTTTCTACATTTGTGTTCCTATTAAGCCACGCAAGGAAGCACACAAAGGCATGCTAGCAGAAGAACTATTAAACCAGAAAGTTAAGGTCTCATCAGTAGAACTGGAACACTGAGCAAGACTGGAACAGCAAGACTATCATCCCCCTTTTAGAAACCCCACATTGAGGAGCTCATCTCAATTTCTGTGTGCTTACAGGAAGCCTTCATGCAGTTTACAAATATATTCAAAGGAGAAGGTATTAAAAAAAAAACATTCTGCAAAAAGCTTAAGTGACCATTTGCAAATAAGTTTCTGAGAAGCAGTGTATTTTGAAAAATTTTCAATACTTCATTAATAGCTTTAATTATTTTATATTTTTTCATGAGAAATTTTATAGGCAAAGACACTAATACTGGTATGTTTATAACGTACATCTAATGAGCATATGCCCATACCATATGCGTGTGTATTGCAAACATATATTTATGTATATGTATATACACACACACACACACACCACACCCAATCATGTATAGAGCAGAGGCTGGTTTTTTTGAGTGATACTACCTTAACTCTAATTTCCGTATGACAAAAAAATAAGTGTATTTCTGAACAATACTACTGAATAACTTAAAAGAAATATACTTCAACCTGACCAACTAAGACAGCTGCCATAAATTACTACTTCTACTTGAGATAACCTCACATTCCCCATCTTTTCCACTATCTTTGTGTTACCAGTTAAGACCATATATTGCTCCCATATATTGCTCAAACTAAAGCTTCTGAACTTCAATAGTTACTGACCTGTTTCTGAATTTTATGTGGAAAAGGACAGGAAAAAAAGTAGCATGGAAACAATAATAGTCACTAACCCAGCATTAGTACCAAAGAACAAAAACATTAAACGAATGCCACAGATAGGAAATTAAATGGGAAACAGAACCAATACAAGAGCTCAAAAGCTACGAATTACAAATTTACAACAGTAAAAGTACAAGAAAAACAAATGGGATAAGCCTCAAAGACATTACACAAACTTTCTTGAACTGAGTTTTCAGAGAATACCAAAAGCTACTTAAAGGGATGGTCTCTTTAAACTGGATTCTTATCAGATGGAAGACTGTTGGAAAGCATGGTCGCAACAGGATAAAGATGTTTGCTAGAAACTGGTGAACGTACAATGTGGTGGTTTATGTATCCTAGCACGATTTACTTAAAAGAGTTAAGTTTAGAAGGACAGCAGGGATGATTTATTTTGACTAAAATCTTACATCAAGTAACTGAGGGCACAGTAAAACCAAAGAAACAAAAAAATCTAACACCTTTTTAAAATCTTTTAATGTAATTTTGAAGGATTCTCTAGCTGGAGCATTATCTTCAAGATCCAAAGACTATTTGCTGCTGACTGACAAAAAAAAAATTCTTCATCATGTAAAGATAATTTCTTAGTATTATAAAATATCAAACTGCTGTCCCTCCCCCATCCTAAGTGTTACAAGATTCATGAAGAACGCAAGTTGTATATAATGAAAGAAAATGTGACCCACGCAACAACATACAGGAATGAAGATGTCCTTTGTGAAAGTGACTTTGACCCAATAATGTTTTGAATTAATCAAGTTCTTCAAATAAATTATTATTAAAAAAAAACCCAAAAACCAAACTTCTGTCTCTACCACTATGAAATGCATAATACAATGGTGCTTTTCCTCAACAAAAATGAGCAGAGCAACAATGAAACTTTAACCAAGAAAAAAAATATAGGTATCATTGGCAGGATAGAGAAAAGTATCTTACATATGATGAAATACACAGCTTGGGCTGACTAACTTAAATAGTTCAGAAGGTGATTGTTTCAATAAGAGACTTCTAAGGTTTAATTACTTATTTTAAAATAAATGTTTGTAATAAATGTTTAAATAAAAGGGTTGCAAAAGAATGCAAGGGATGCACAGCACAAAGGATACCATTCTCACATACAGCACAGAATCTCTTACACGTCAACTTGCATGGCAGCAAATGTCATGAAACTGGGAAATGAAATGCAGAAAGTCATACTGGAAAAGGAATGGCACATTTTACTCACAGAACTCCTCCTCCAGGAGGTTTGTGTAAATTTATCAGCATACATGCACTTTGCACTTGTAGGTTTTTGACTGTCTTTCTGGCAGTTACATCTGGTGGCCTTCATCACCCACAAAAAAGAGAAGAAAACTTGTGAGCATATAGAGAAGACACCTGAAAAGCAGTCAAGACTGAGCATTCAAACATCATGCATTCCTTAGCAGTAGAGCACAGTCTGATTAAGCTGTGGAAAGTGTATTTACAGTGCTGCACAACTGCCTCTCTTGAATAAATGTTGAATTTCAGAAAGGGTTTTTTACTTACTTGAATTTCTGAAGCACCACATTCCTTAAGTCACCTTTCAGTAATTCCTAATGTAGTCTTAACCATCTTTACAGCACAGTTTCTTAGCTGTAACAGTTTCCAGTTACTACAGTAATCAGGTCTATGGCCTATCAGGGAGGAGAGATTTCCTTGTGGAAATCTTTGAAGGCTGATGGCAAGATTGAGACTAAACATACTGAAAAATCAACACTTAATAGTAAAACACTAATAGACAACAGAAATTGCTTTGATATCCTGGGGATCAGAATTCTGTTGTTTAAGCAAAGCAGAAACTCAAATCTTAAGATTTTTTTTTTTTTAAGGGAATGACCACATGTTATACAGGGACAGCATCAAGACCACAGGTCAGTTTCAGTGCACATATGTATAAAAACATGTGCTAAACATTTCATTAGAGGTTGTAGTCACATTATATATATGCCACTGTATCTTCTATTTATTTGGCCGATTTAATCTTAATATTCAACATCCTTCCTTTTGCTTTTAAAAATAATAAACTTTGAATACTAGCTTGCTCAACTTTTAATTCTGTGGTGGACTTTTTATGAAATTAATGGACAGTAGAAGAAAGGCAAGGGAGAAAAATACCAACAAAAAGTTTCAAGCAGAATGACAGGCCTGATACTTGTTATTTTTACAATACTTCAAAGTGCCTTATCTTTGCTCATTGTTATTTCTGAACAGCTCCTAGACTTTTGTATTTGAAGTGTTTGTTTTAGAAATTAAATATATTAAACAATCATCTAAGCATCCTTTCTCAGTGCCACACATATAAATCATGATTTACCTACAAAATTAAACATCACAGGTGTAAAGTTGCAAACATATTAGAACATGTAGAATCAGTCTGCTAAGAAAGGTGTTGCAGATTCATGAACCAACTGGGTCTAAAAAGAAGCCAAACTTACCCTCCTTTAATGAAAGCGTAGGAAAAATTAGACATCTAGCAAACTTAAAGCCTACATAAGAATTATCTGTTGAAAGCACACTCTGCAGTGCACACTTGAGATACCATTAAACATTTAGTGTTATACTTACAAGGTGATTCTCTAATTGTTTGATTGTTTCATCCTTTTTCTTCAGTTCATCTTTAAGCTGCCTGATCTCATTCAGCAGATCATCCATCTGCAATGGAACCGTGGGCAATACAATGTTTTCTGTAAGGGCTAGACCATCTAAATCAACAAGTCTATAGGACATATTGATTCAGATGTTTACGGAGACTGGCAGTAACATTAGCATATGCTTTCCTCTCATTCACATGGAGAGATGAGCTGTATGCAGCAAACCCAGAGTGAAGAAACTTTACAATTTTCTGTAATAAACAGAACTGAGCTGAAATACTTAATTTTAAGACTAATTTAAGTGAATCATCAGCAATTTTGATGCAGCAGTTTCTCTCTTGTACAAGTAACCGGCATCACAGAGATGAACATCCTCAGGCATCAACTACTACCTACAGTTCTCTTTATACAATGATTATAAAACCTGAAGCTTAAATGTTAACTGAACTTACCAATAATACAAAATGACAGGAACAAGAAAAAAAAGATTTACTTATGCAGAACTACATTTACTGAAGGCAAACAGCACAACTGATTTGAACACATCCTACTAAAAACTGAAGAACTAAAATAAATACGCAAAGTTCAGAGCAAATATTGGTAAATATGCAAGAAAGACTTTTAAAAATAATTTTTAATTACAAGGTAACTTTAATGTATTTTATAACTGTACCATTACAGGTAGGTCATAAAATTAAGGAGCATGCTTCCATTTAGCAGGGCACATCTATTATTTCAGTTTCATTGGAGATGTTATTAGTTACTGCGTTAAGACAACACCCTGACTTGACTTGTGCAGTTTTTCAAACCACATGACAGTTTCAGGTAAAGAAGTGACAATTCAAAAACTATGCTAGGTTTATCTGATATTTTATTATGAAGTTTAAAAAAAAATACTTTTTCCTCTAGGAATTAACACTAAGATTTTGAGGGAGGTGACCGTAGACAGACAATGACAAATGCACCAGACATCAATTAAAAGAAAAAAGAAAGCTTAAATGGTAAAAAGTATGATGTTTGTGGATCTAGAGCTCTGGCAAACCTCTTGTGAGAGTCTGACCTCACTGATTTGCAATTGTCTCAAAAGAGCAATTTTAAAGTGAATAGCCTTGGCTAGGGGAGAGGACCTGGCTGGCCAATGCTGAGCAGGTGGTGACACCTTGGGATGTGATAAGACCTACCGGGTGGAGACTACTCCCCTTTTCTGAAGGCCAGCCTGCAATGCTAGGTGGTCCCTCCAGGCACAACTAAGCCACCTTGATTGTACTTGCGAAGTACCTGGCTAAGTGGGCTGAAACAGAGTGGGGAGTAGCACCTGGAAGAAGATAAGAACTGATGACTTGGTGGAGACTACTCCCCTTTCCTGAGGGCCAGCCTTCAATGCTGGGACGCCCCTGGAGGCACGATTATTACCTGGCTAAGGTGGCTGGAACAGAGGAGGAATGGTGCCTGGAAGAAGATAAGAACTGATGACTGGGTGGGAGACTGCACCCTTCTGCTCCCCTCCAGGCAGCCTGTCTTCTAACATACCTGGCTGACTGACAGCTGCCCCCTTAGAACAAAAGGGACTCGGGGGTATATATGGCTGTCCATGCTGTGGCTGTTGTGGGTCTCTTGACCTACCACCACTTCTGCATCTGCAGAATCTGCAATTCTGCACCTACCCTGTCCAGAATCAGCACCATCCTGAAGAAACTCGCTGGACAGCTGCAGCCCTAGTGGTGACTCTTTTTCTCTCTTCCCACTTTCTTACCCTTTTTGTCCACTTTTCTCTCTCATTCTTTCTTCCCCCTTTTCTCTCTCTTATATCTTCTTTCCCTCTCTTCCTCTTTTACCTGGTTCTGTATTTTTGCCTGTCACTTGTCAAATAAAATCTGCTTGCACCTGACCCTTCTATGGTTGGACTTTGTTTTGCAGATCCAAAACAAACAAAAAAAAATTTAATGTTACCTCTTAAACCCTGAAACCAGAATTGGGATAGATGACCTCCAAACAGGAATAAGATTATAAATGTCCTTCCCTTTCGAGAAGTATTTCTAATTTCATTGTATCTTCAGCAAGTCTTGTTCCCCTACTCTCTCAGTGCAGGATTAGCGATCTTTCTGTACTCATTTTATAGTAAGAGCCCCAGGCAATGCTATAAAACCTCGGTACTGTGGAAAGCACAACATTACAAGTCTGTGACCTCAAAACATGACCTTCTGTGGCATATCCATTGTGACTGCTTTTCCCTTTAAAATCCATTTTCATATAATGAACATGTTTTTGACCTTGTGGGCTTCCCTGTTTTTTTAAGTTATATCTGCAATACCTGCATGACCTCTGGGAAAACTTATTTGAGATTAAAGAATTTTAAACTGAAGTCAAAACAATATGTCATTGAAGAACAAGTAAGGCACGATTACACTTAAACGCAAAAATTTGCTTTTCGAATTCTAATACTTATCAGGAAGACAGCAATTCCCACATACCTGCTACAAATAAAAAAAAAGCAAGTTATTTAAAATATTTAAATGGTGTTACTATTTGCAAGCATGTATTTTAAAAGTTAAAAAAAACCCTGTTCCGTTTTAACAAAACTGAAAAGATGAAATCTATCAAATGCAAACCTAGCAAATGTTTCACAGATGAAAGAAGAAAGAAGCACTACTTCACAGTGACAGAAAAGTTTGTGTTTTTTAAACACAAACAGGCTTGTATCTTATATTCTGTAGAGTAAATCACTGTGATTTACCTTGCAGGTTGGCTCAGGTTCTCGTGGTTCTGGACTTGATGGAACTGAGAGTGAGATGTCCTGGAGTGACACATTTTCATCATTCTGTCAGAGAACAAAAACAAGAACAAAGGTCCAAACTATTTCCTGAAAGAATTCCTTTACAAACTTGCTTCCAAGTATGGATCAAAAATCACCTCTCTCTAGAACCTGTTACAATGCCCGATACCTCTCACTGTGGCCATTAACAGCTTCCTTCTCCTCACAAACCAAAGAACAGCTGCAGCTATGCCAAAGCACAGACTTTGCACAGAAACCTGGTAAATACCAGGTGAACCACTGTGTTCAAATGTGTTATATCAGGAAGAAATAGAGGTACAATGTGATTTTAAAAGCTCTGTTTTTTTCAGTATACATTCAAATAATATGTCCCAGGAATACGAAAATATACAACAAAATATTCGAGCTAGTAATTCTTAACTAAAAAAGCAACATCTGCTACACGGCAGAAAAAGTTAAATCATGTCCATCAGAATAAAATATCAATTATAAAAACTAGAACGCAGCATTCCCCTACTGTGATAGCCATCAATTCTGAACTATTGATGGCTATGCACAACAAGTAGAAACAGAAATAACAACCCAAGATGCCAAAAGATGGTTGCCTGGGTATTTTCATAATACATTCTGAGGTTTGTACCATGATGTTGTGTGTGACAATCTTAACGTGATACAAGACTACAGTACAATTACAGTACTGCTTTGATGGTCATGGAAGATCATAATCCCCACTTATTGGGTGTGGAAAGATTTAAAGCCTCCCTCCTCCCCCAACTTACTGTCCATCCTACTTTCTTCAATAAAAAATAAAAGATGCTTCTATCTTACAGTATTCTGCTTCAGTATACAGTTCTTAGAGGGGACTTTGACCCAATGCTTACTGCCTAAGATTGCAGCAAATCCCTAAAATCTGTCATGAACCACTCTAAGACCGAGCCAGCAACTCCCTAAAACTACACGAGTAAAACCACAGCTCAAATGCTAAAGATAATTAAAGGGAAAACTCACAATAGACCTTTTTATTTTATGTCCATGATTTTTTTTTTTGCTTTATAGTCCATAAAAATATTTCTTTTAAGTTTAGTTAAAAACTGCAAAGAATCATGACTGTCCAAATGTAAAAATAATCACTGATTAACTTCTAACAATTAACTTCATCCTATAGTCACCAATTACTTGCAGCCAAAAAATGACCAACCATCACCAGAATTAAAAAACAGTAAGAGCTGTCATACAATTCCAAATTGCTTTTACCATACTACAGAAAGTTAAATTCCACTGCCATCATTTAGAGGTAATTTTGTATCTTCCAATTTTTTGGTGGTGTTGAGTTAGATTTTTTTTTTTTAAAACTACTTTGCTGGGTTTTTCTGGGGTTTGTTTTGTTTTTGGTTTTTGTTTTTTTTTAAAAAAACCTATTTTTAAAAAAAACTATTAATTGTGAAATCAGTGGAGTATCAAGGCTTCTGACTCCTTAGCATAGCAAATACTTCAGCTTACACTGTCCAGAATACAGCTGCATTCACTCCACAGGTAGTTGCTTGTCTTTTCTGGGCAGAAGGCCAGGAAGTGACAGGCTGATGAAGCAGCACCTTATAGTCTATGTTATGAACAAGTTCTAATACAGTGTCTTACAATAATTTGCACAATAATACCATAGAGAAACAAACACTATTTAATCCAAAACAGTTCTGAAGTGCTACAGGAAAATGAGTAGTGGTTAAAATAACAATAATTTACAGAATAACAGATAAAATTTTATATTATATTTGAATTTTCTATACTTAAGAGATTTCATTAACATTTTTTCTTTTAATCAACTATTCAACTATTCAAATAAATACACAAGCTCACAGGAAAAGGTACAGACAATCACAATTGTAATTGTGAAGGAGCAATCACAGGAATTGAAAAAACAAAACAAGACAGACTATTTCAAGAAAAACTATCTTGCATGGCTTTTAAAATTTAACACTGAAATCTCTGACATACCTATTATTCACACTAAAATGCATAAGTGAAGCAATAAAAAACATTCTACAAAAGCAGATTAAGACCTAATTGCAAAGAAGGTTAGTATGTCACATATTCTCTGGTGGTTTAAATCAATAACACCAGCTCTATGCTATCCCTGACTAATAATCAGCAGAGAATCAAGAACTAAGTTTATTTGCATAAATTCCATTACCAATCTCTTATTTATCTTAATACACATAATGAAGACAAAACTGGAAAAAAACCAAAAGCAAATAGTTCTAACACTATGAGTAGGAACTTAAGCATCCCATTGTGAATATATGCTAGGATTAACCTACAAAACTTTGTTTTGCTTTTCTTTCTTGTTCACCATATTCTAAAATGACATTGCTAAAAGGGAAGCCAGCAGCATAAGGCTATCAACATACAAAGGAGAGATTAGAATTAACAAAAAACCCAAGAGAATTTGCAAAACCAAAGCAAGTTATGATATGTACGTGCTATTTTAGGTAGCCTAGATACAATACGATAAGATATCATCGAATTTCAAAAACTTGCAGAGAAACATACTCTAAACCTCTAGGTAAAATGACAACAAACTTTATAAAGGTATCATTGCATTGCAACAGGCAATATAAAAAGCTGTTACCTCTTGTATTTTACCTAACATTTTTATTTACTGTACTATAAGCATGTCTTCACAGCAGTTGCACCAGCCTCATTTCTGTCAAATGTAGAAGATGTTTGCAATAACAAGAACTGAAGATAGCTCCCTATATAAAAAGCTAAGGTAATCACATCCTTCAAGATATAAAATTAGAGCAAACCTGGAGTCAGAAACCATTATAAAATACCCCATCAACCTTCAGAAAATCATACTAAATTTAATAGTAGCTCCATAAAGGGAACAGATGGTTATGGCAGAAAAAGAAAAAAAAAGCCACACACAAATTTCCTTCACATACTTTCAGGATACTCCAAGACTGTAAGGTTACCAAGAAAAACATGCTTATGCTAGCTGTCTGGAGAGAGTATGTAGAATTCACAAACTCTCTACCTTACTTTTTAGTATTTATCAGTGTAGTGCAAATAAGGCAAATCCAGAGAAATGTCTAAAGCTTTACAACAATGACTATAAAAATACCCTGAGATTTTATAATGAGTATTATTTCAACTTCACATTTCTTTTCAAAGGGTATCTGCTGAGAAAATTACTACTATCTTAATTTTCTAAAAACCAGTTATTTTAATGTTTTAGGTTTAATGAACTCTGTGAGTTCATTAACAAATTACAAATTTGAAATTACAAAACAATTGTAAAAATTGCAAAACTATTAAGGTTACATATAGGTAAAATATGTAACAATCCTTTCTTCCCTGAGTATTAACACTGTAATGCACCTTATTTCTCTGGACAATTAATTTTCTATCTGTCAAAAATTTTTACATACCCATTCCCAAGTGGTACAGTCTGAACTGCAGCACTTCAATACATTCTCTCAAGTCTGCATCTGTCATTTTTATCTATCTCAAGAGCATGAGCTAAAGATTATGTGAATAACCTGTCACAGGTAAACCACAATTCACCCAAATATAAACAGCCACAAATTGAAAGCTGCATTTAAGTGGCTGTACTTATTACACTTTGATGCCAATACCCTACAAGTGTGAAATCTTTAGGGTGAAAAACACACAATATTTTAATTTCTTCTATTAAAAAATCAACCCTTCAGGAACAAATGTATTTTCACCAGTTCTCTTGTGGCTCCCTTACAGCATAAACCGCCTTTTAAAATGCAGGATTTTGAAATCATATACCATTAATGCTATCCTACTAATTTCACCCAGCACCTACAGTTGATTGAGAAGTTGAACAATGCTAAACAAACATATCTAAGGCTTATCAAGGTTTATTAAAGCAAGTGTTATTCACCTGATGACCTCTTGGCATTTTGAGTGCAGTTTCATTCAAATGTCACTACAAAATAATGACATAGTTTCCACTGCCCATTATCAAATGCTTATCACAGTCCAACAGCTAACCAACTGCTCAAACTTATAATTTGTCAAATTTATTTGCTATTGTTTATCGATTTCTTTGGTTGTTTCTTTCAAGCACAGTTAAGTTCCTGAGGTGAATGATTTTGTGGCTAAGAAAAAAAAGGTAATAATTGTGGGTGCATTTTATACAACTTAATATATGACAATGAAAATCTTATATTTCAGTTCGTTTCTTGTCTTCAGGCTTCTTTAAAAATATCTCTGACAGATCTTATCACATGCATAGCATAAGTAAAATAACAAATACCTGCTTCAAAGGTGCAGTGACTTACTCATCTAAAGCCTCAGCAAAAATACATTGGTACATTTAACAATTGGGCACTACACTTCATTTTTTCATGCATCCCTATTCATACAAATGGGCTAGTTGTATCTGATGTTACAGTGAAGATCTGTGTTTCGAAAAGAAGCTCTTTTCCATTCATAAAAAAGTTGAAACATTTTTAATAAAACTTGCCTCCCCTAGAAAAAAAGGTTTCATAGATCCCACAGTTCTGTGAACTGCTTCATGTTTCAATCCACCTCAAAATATCATTAAGTGCTTATCTGAGATTAAGCATGGTTGCAAATCACTCCTGCCAGGCTTGAGAGGAAGTTAAGACAGACGATGGTCAGTCCTTGCCTAGACCAAAGGTTCTAAGGCATCAGAAACATTACAGTTCTTATTTAAATAAGGATGTTCTAAACACATTAGCTCCCTAGACTCAATCTAGAGCAGCAACTTTAAGAAATTAACGAAGGAGGAGGAAGAAATTTAAGATCAGAAGAAAACTTACTATTAGGCATGCAAGTGAAGTAGTCAATGTTTAAGAGGCATTAGCATTTAGACATCTATTATTACTAGAATTCAACTTCCAAAGTATTTTCTTGTTACAAGACAAAGTTAGTGCTCCAGTTAAACATTGAGTGAGAACATTCTCTAGCAGTTCAACATGTCCCTGTGAACAATTATCACTGCACGTAGTGCAAGAATGTACATTTTTCATTCCATATAAGCTACTATAAGAGTATGAAAAAAAAAAAAAAAAAAAGTTATACCTATTACAGCGAAAATTTTAAAAGCCTCTGCATGAGACAAGACTCCTACTCCTGTTCTCTCTGCTTGAAAATACAGAAAGATGGCAGTATGCAAGGAGTAAACAGACAGCACACGTACTGCTAGCATTGTTATCCTGGTCATGTGAAGTTCAGAAAAAGCTGGACTACTCAAATAACTACTTACATTTCCAAACAGAACTGGGAATACAACACCAAACCCATGTTGCTGCAGCTATGTTACCAGTACTATTTGAGGTAATTTATATATGTGAGCTACAGTCACAGTAATGAATCCAGTACAGCACATTAAGTCTCTGTAGGAATCTGCTAGGTATACATTCATTATGTGCTGTGCTCACATTAAGGTTGATTAGATAATTATATAAAATGGAATTATTATATCTTACTGTCTTTCTACAACTGTTCCTGTAAAACCTCATGCCTAAGACCTGACTACGGCTCTATCTATGCAAATTAATTACATTGCTAAAAGTCCTAAGTGGAAAAAAGGTAACATTTACAGATGTACATGTACAATATAGGTGAAACAAATCTAAGAACTTCTTCCTTCAGTGAAGACAATGTTTGAAAGGAGCTAACTTTTTATCTTGCTTTTTAACATTTTGAAAGAAGTGACCCAGACTGAGATAAAGTTGTGCTCAGTGCTCAGACTAGTAAGTTAATCACAGTTGTTTTCAAAATTACATTTCTGTTATTTACAAGAAAAAAAATATACTTTTACTAATTTCTGATAGTATGAAGCTCAGTATCTTCAGGAAAGGTTTAACACTTAAAAAATAACAAAAAAATATTCCATACAAGTTTTACTCTAATTGTTTATTGAATAATGGTAGTAAAGGTCTAAAGTATTCCCTTCTGTAGCAGGTTAATCTACTTTTACTATTTATGATGTTGATTAAAAGGCTAGAAAATACATAGGAAAACAGAATAAATATTCAGAAGTCCAGTGACGAGTTTTGGAAGCAATGAGTCAAAACAGGGGTGGTTAGGTAAAAAAAAACAGAAGTATGCTTGACAAAGGTTGAAGAGAAGAATAATACTTGCTATTATGAAACTCTGCATTACAGGGAGTGAGGGGGAAAAGATCAAACTTTTGTCAAGAAATGCAGCAAATTCTGAAGAAAGCATATATTAGGAGTAACTGTTTCTTCTATGAGGTTAAATTTAAAAAACCTTAATATACACTATTTGTGTTTGTGTTCTGTAACCTTTCAGAAATATCTGTTAGAAACTAGGTCAAAATTTAAAATGGAATATAACCTAGAGGGCCACACACTGTGTGGCTGTAACATGCACCCCTTTACACAAAGAACTATGTGTACACAAACCACCTATCTAGTTGTTTAATTGTGCTTTTGTTAAATGCAGTGAAGGCCCTGTATAAGAGTTCCCTGCTATCTCCTGTACTACTTCCATGCTTGAGGCTGTTGGGCAACAGTTTATGCAGTCCACTACTCAGACGTTAGGCACTAAGAACACAAGTTTCCTCTCTGACACTACATTCTTTTTGTTACAACGATACTTTTGATTTTGTCATGGGAAAAACATCTCCAGTATTCTCAGTTACTACAGAAAGCAAATGCTCACATTTCTGAAAGGCACAGTAACACCCTTGAATTAGCCGTGAAGTTGATTCACTTTTTGTTTTGCTGTGTTATGTTTTAGGATCTTACTTTTAAAGTACTAACTTATTTCCACATAATTCTGTTAGAAAGGAACAACAGTAAGTCCAGTATGAAAACTAACACCATGCAGGTCCTTTTCAATGCTAATCTGTATATGCCTTCAAAGAAAATCTCATGGAATTTTTTCATTTAAGGTAGCAACGTAATTTTTGTAGCTGAAATTCCATACTTCTGCTGAAGTCACTTAGCATTTACCAGCTCTCACAGTTTGGCAAGTTTGCAGGTGAAATAAAAAAAGTCTCTCAAAAGCTTATGGCAATTCAGTGATTTCATGTACCACAAGGGTTAAATCTGAGCAATTCCAAGAGAAATGACTTGGTAGAATTTTCTAAGCTTTCTGTCAAAACACACAGAAAATATGGAAAACAAAGCCTTAAGAAAAGCTATTACCACTGACTTGCTGAATGCAAGTTTGATTAATGGGATGGATTTTTTTTTTTTTTTTTTACTCTCAGCTTTTTAGGGACTTATTAAAGAAAAGACTTCCTTTACATACACTTTTTTTAAATCTAGCATTATTTCCTTAGAGAAGCAGATTAACAATATTAAATATTTTTTGCAAAGTACTGAAAAATCAGAAAAAAGCACTATTTTACATAGCAATAAAAAGTTCACACTTTTATGAACACTATAATTCCATGTACAAAGGAAAGTACAATAGCTAGTGAGGCCAAACAGAATACTAGCCCACCCACCTACTCTCCAAAATACTTTGTTGCTTTTGTTCCATTTAAAAAGCTCACCTGATGCAGTAATCTCTTCAGTTTCAACAACTGAGTTTTTACAGCTGTACAGTCTTGGACCATGTGCCGAAGTGTCATTTCATCAAGCATCACAGTGTTCTCTGATAAGCCCACCAGCTGTCTAGGAGCCTGGTAAAAATTTGGTGCTCCATAGCTTTCAAAGTGACCAACAGGAGAATCTAGATAGTCTGATCCCCTTTAAAGAAAAAAAAAAAAAACAACAAACAAACAAACAAAAAAAAACAAACAACAAAAAAACCAAACACAGTGACAAACTTGAACTAGAGAACATTTAGTAAAAAAGGCAGTGTTACAGACCATGGACTAAATTCACATACTGTGTTATATATCAGAAAATGAAATAAATCAGAAAATGTCAATCCTATTTCACTTAAATGCTGGGCTTTCCCTCCCTCTTGCATAAATCTCTCAGAATAAGAACTACAGTACCAGAAAACCAGTTTGCTCATAAGGATTTCTATCAACTCTGTCATCTAAGCCAGTGCGTAAGAGCTATGGGATTAAATTTCATTTAAAACAAACAATCGAAGTAAAAAGCTGTGCACACTCACAAATTGCAAAATATGAGATTGTGCAATGTTTTTTCATGGAATACATACTCTAATAAAATCAAGCACTTTTGTGTCAAAAGACATTTCTTATCACAGTATTTTAATTGTTTGGCAGAAAAGAGACAAGTCTTACCTGTTCAAATCATTTTTACCATGGATATAATGATCAGTGTGCCCGAGATGATAGTGATCCTGTGTATTCCACCGTTGTTGTGGTGCTCTTTTCCAGAATCCTTCCTGGTGTTGCCTAGCATTTCTGTCTTGTCTGTCATAACGGCTCATATTTTCACATTCCTCTACAGAGAACATAATGTAGAAATAAATAAATCACATTTGTTCCTAAGACCTGGTAAATAAAATATTTACCATGTACTAGTAGCAGTAGTAAAATCTGTGGGGTTTTATTTTTTTAAACTGAACAAAAACAACAACAAAACAACCCAACAACAAAACCAAACCAAACCAAAACAACCCCCAAAACGATGTTAGGACTGTGAAGTATATTCCTGAAATGTCAAATCTTTACTACTACACAAACTTGATATAAGAATAATCTGTAGCTGAAACTATAGAATTCAGTCTTAACAGTATTTCGGATTTAAGTAGAAAATCATTTGGAGGCAATAGGGTTAAGGGTAAAAGAAAAAAAAAAACCAACAGAAGTAACATTTTCCTGCCTTACTTACTGACAGGATCTTCTGGCCTTTAGAAAGTTCACACAAACTCACAAATATAGAAAGAGGGCATTGTAGGAAAATCCCAGTACTTCACACCGAAACAGAACAGTTTCATTACTTAAAATATATATATATATATATATATATATCTTTTTATATATATATATATATATCTCATCTTGTTAATCTTGGTTGTTTTTCAGTTTGTGGCACATTTAATCTTTATTTTACCTGGACAACAGGAATGACTTTAAACAAACAAAAATAATCTCTTTAAAATACTACCTTCTGCAAAGCAAAGATTCCACAAAATTCTTCAGGGAACGAAAGCTGTATTTGGCAACAGCTTGTAAAGCACCAGAAACAAAGCCAAAACAGCTGCTAGCCATGCAGTCAAACGCAGCAAAAAAAGTCATTAACTGTTATTCTACCGTTGCACCTTCACTTACCGAAGGAGTTTTTCCTCACATTGTGAGTCCTTTGCTAGGAGAAAACTCTGCACAAGAGAACACTGTTGTGTTCGGCTGCCTACTCAGACATAGTTGCGCACAAGACGCTCACAAACAAGGCCTTCCTTCCTGCTTAGCTCCCAGCCTGCATGTTGTTGGGAAGTGAGCCCAGTTTCACCCTGTGATTTAAAACTGCCATCCTCAATCACTGCATACTTGTGGAGCTGGAACAGTTTCTATTAATAGTGTTCAAGCAGCATCCCAGACTCCGGAATGAAACAAGGAGTTTGTGTAGACCTGGAAAGTCTTAAGAGGTTGGCAGCCGAGAAGTCACAAGTTATAAAGAAAAACATGCTGGCAAACAGTGCTGCTCAGTAGGATTACAACAAGTATTCACCTCTAAAATTCACATTTTATCAGCTAGTTCAATAACAAAAGAAAGAGGTAAGAAAATACTGTTGTTCACCTTAAAGTAACAGATTTTTTTTCCTACAAATGCTCCCTTTTCTACACAAAAATTCAAGTGGGTAAGCTTAAGTAAGCTTACAAGTACCTGTATTATGATTCTCAGCCTTGGAACATTATTTTTGGACACTGAATAAGTACAAATTAATATTAAGAAGAAACTAGTTTTGCTTTTTCAGGTGGTCATGTTTAAGGGAAAACCTGGAGATGACTTTTGAATAATTTTCAGATCCTCTTCGATAAAATTTCAGTGATCTCAAGATAAGAAGCAGAGACACCCCATTTATAAAAATGTAATTTAATATAGAAACCCAACTTTTTAAAAAGTAAAAAATAATAATTAGCTAATATTTATAACAAGCAGCACATCTCTCCTCCTGAACCAGCAGCATACAAAGCAGATGGCCATACCTACAAAACATATTCCAGCTACACAAACATTATTGGTACTAGCCATAGAAGTGAGCAGATTTAAGTTTACTGAACGGAGGCAACTCAGAAGTGGATTACAATCCTGTTTTGTTTGTGTCTAGATTAAAAATTACATCAACTTCTTAATATTTATGTGGCAAACATTCACCCTTAAAATGCATGTCTTTTTAACAGTTTTCAAACGAATAATCTGAAATGGAATTACTGATGCAGAGTCAGTGCATGTCATAAAGAACAAGGAAAATGATGTGACATTGGTTTACCCTGTAAAATGTTTCACAATTTTTCCCAACAAGATTAGTATTACTGGAGGAATACTCAGGTTCATAATCACTAGTACTTCCCAAAAACATCTAGATTTGAACCTTCACCCATTCTGGAAAATTAAAATACTAAAAAATAAAAATTGCACACAAATCTGGGCTGAAAATTTGAATACTAGTACTAATGTTAATACAGACCTACAATACAAGTACTACGGAAAAGTTATTCTGAGATTTAAAGATCATGTACTGCACTTCGTATTTATTTACTGTTAGTTTGGCTTCATATCTAACACACACAAAGAAGTCTTCATCCAAAGAACTGAAAGGATCTGTGAAAGAAACTGAATTTCCCCAATATTCAGCAGGCAGCTGAACAGTGAACCAACCAACCAACCAAAGCATTTTTTCTTCCAGTGCCTGTTGGTATTGGGCAGGGCATTCCAGTGTTCTCACACCCAATGTTTCTGTTCAAATGAAGATCTATGAGCCTCCTCTGAACTTTGAGCTAAAGCTAATACCTATGTTCACATGAAAGTGACAATTCTTAAGAGTAGTTAAAAAATAACCAAAGTAAATGACTGAAAAAATACTAGGCCATCGTTGCAGAAAATGTGGTGATAGCTTGCCTTACTTCATTCATTCAGGTTTGGATTTGTATTATTTTAATGGCATCCAGATACCACTGTCCTCCCTGTGAAAGGTCTGCCAGCATTCTCACTGACAAGAGTGCCTAAAAGACTTTTTGAAAATTTGTATCTTCCAGTTACCTGAACTGTATATAATGTGTTAAGAGACTACAGAAGGCCACAGATTTTGTAGAAGAAAACAAATAATTATGTAAAAAATACTTAAATTATAATTTACCAAAGCTGAAAAAACCACTGTTAGCATTTTCAAATATAGCTGAAGCATAAGACTGGAAGACTGAAGTTTTAAATGTAATCTACTAAAATAACAAAGAAGCAGCATACAACAAGGTTGTATTTTTATGACAGGCAGTAAATATTTAATTCTAGAACCCTTCAAATGCAAGAGTTGTATTTGGGGAAGCAAATATCATCCTTCCTATACTTCAGAAAAGAAAGAGTTGATACTTAAAAATAACCCAACAAACAAACAATTTTAAGATTCAATCAGCTTATGAAAACAGAAATACGAACAACACAACTCAAACTTCTCTTTAGCCCACAAGCCAGTTTCACAGTAAGATTGCTTGGCTAATTTACTAACCCTTGTCATGAGGTCGATCTTCAGGAAGGTCCACATCAAGCATGAGATCATCATCTTCAAGATCACACGAATCAAGATTATTCAAGATATCCTGCAAGAAAGAAAATCTAAGATGCAGGTGCTTTCGTGATACTTCAGTTAACCTACTGACGCGGAAGAGTTTATTTCAAAGCTTTGGTTCCATTAGTACTATAGAAACACCCAATATTGTTAATAGCCTCTTCTCTTTAGAGACTAAGATTAATCTCAGTCAGGGCCATCTATAAAAAAAATAATCATCACACTTCTACTAATATGATACAATAAAAATGCTAGATGAAACAAAGATGAAGTAAAACATCTTTCTGCTTGATGGCTACACAATAGTCCAAAGGTTTTTGCTAGTCATTAGTATTATGCCTGCTCCTTAATTAGAAATATTCGAATTTTTTTAAAAAATTATTTTTCTCACCTAAAATTCAAAAATAACTTTTTATAAAGAGAAGATGTTAAATTACCTTGCTTTAGCTCTATTATCATACTGATCAAAAATTCATAACATTATTGAAAGGAAGAGGGGAGAACCTGTGTTATCTTGGCTTTCTGAACCAATAGATCTTTAAAATACACTATTATCAGCACTAAACTCTACTGCCTTTTGTCTCAAGATCACAGCTCATGTAAAACTCTAAAGCAACAAGAAAACTGTTGTGCTGCATGGGTAGGCTGAAAGGAGACGAAAAATGCAATAGTGTTACTACTCAACAGGATTATACATATTCTGTATAGTCAGCTAGGTGTATTAAAAAAACACTTGTAGTGTGAGCAAATAAACTCATTGTTTAAAGAACAGAAACCAACTTCATTAAATGAAGAAAACTTCATTTAATACCAAAAGTAAGAAAAACAAGAGGCCTAGGCTATTGAAAAGTCAGATGCTGCAAGTACCATGCTGCCATGAAGCCAAGTCAGGCAACAGAGTGTGACACTTCAGAGAACCCAGATTCTTTTTAGTTCGTTACTCACAGAAAGCTGAACTTATAAACACCAAGTTATTAAAACACAAAGTAGTGTGTTACTAAAGGAACTGTTAGTAGTTATACAGCTCTAACTCAAGCTCCATTTTTCCTTATCCCGCAGATAAGTTTCTCACTGGTTAATAAACTGGTGATTAAATACTCAACAGAATACCTGGATACAAACTATCAGTATACTGCAAAGTAATATGCACTTGGAAGTCTACCACTTGTTACATTCCTTTTGTCAGAGACCCTAGGTGAAAATAAGAACATAAACTGTTCCTCCAACTGCCTTTCCTGAACAGTCTTCCGATAGTGTTCACAGAAGAGTGCTATATTTGACTACAAATGATGGAAAGAGCTAAGAATATTTTAAGATTTTTTTTCCCCCCTCATGACACAGAACATTAAACATTCTACATTTCTGCAGGAGAAGTGATTCATTGACTTAGGAAGAAGGGTATGAAATGAAAATAGTTAAGATGAACTTTGTAAAATGTAAAGTAATATAAAGGAAAGATGGAATACTTCAAGACAAAAGCACCTGGTTTTGCTACATTTCAAAGTACTTAAGAAGAAACAGAAAGACTAACATTGTGAATGTAAGTTCAGGACAATGTGAATAATAATGAAAACAACTATGGAAAAACTTTTACAGAGAAACTGAAGCCATTTGAAGGAAATGTGGATTTAGCATTTGTAAGGACAAATTGCCTATATACATTTACTTCTGTTTCCATTAATTTACATTTGTCCAGGAATTACAAGATTTTTAACCTTTTTAAACAATTCTTCAAAATGTAGGTATGTTTGAGAGGCAGTTTTGGCTTGTTAATTGATAAATTGTTTCTATGCCATGGTTTGATCTTAAAAATCACTATGAACAAGCATTATTTGCTTCTATGGGGGGAACCTTAATGAGCATAACAAATAAATTACAGTGACCACAAACATGTCAGAATGCTGAAAACATTAGTCACTGCTGTGCAAAAGCATTTTAAAAAGCACAATATAAAAATGTTGTATCAGAATGCTAACTAATAAATCTAGATGAGCCACTTTACTATATCTGTATCAGAACTTCAGAAGTCTATTGATGTCAGAGAAGGTCAGCATTTGAGATGCCAAACATACTTTTCTGTCAACAGGCCATTTCATTATGTTTCCCTAATTATATATACATGCCTGAACCATACTCAGGCAACTCCATTCCAGAACACACCACTGTGCATTTGAAGTCTTTGCAACAGCTGGGCCACATGTTAACTCATTTTGAATTTGAGTATTTCCCAATGCTATCTACTTGGGAAACGTGGTATAATAGTAGATATCACTAAGGTGATATTGAAATGGCTTTAAGATAAAGTGCAGGTTTCATCAACACCTCAGCATTTACAGAACTCATATTTATAGGCCACTATTGTTGTTCTTACTACCATGTAATGAACGCACATGGCCTTAACACTGTTGGTTAATAATGTGTGCTTAACAGAAACTAATATCATGAATTGATTCTGGACAATGAACTCAAAAAGAATAGGAAATAAGTTCTTCAAAGCTGCATGATCTACATGCAGTGAAATCCCAAGTCGAACTTCAATGCTGTCCCCAGGCTCTCACTCCAGAAAGGTTTCACCTGAGCAGAGGCAGTAGTACCGTGTTTTCTTGTGGCAATAGAACAGGAAAGGTATTAAGTGAGAAAGAGACCATTTATGAATAACTGGTATAAAACCGAGTAAATCGAGAACCCAACAGCAGGCAACACTTACACTGCATAAGCAGATGAAAAAAGAGATCAGAGATTAATAGATAGGCAAGCCTGGCAAGTAAGTTTGGTCTTGCTTCCACTAGTAATTATTCTGAAGTCAATGGAAAATGCAAGTAAAAGCTCTCTATCAATTTAAGCATTCCACAGTGATTACTTAGCTTGAATTAATATATACAAATTTCTTCAGTTAGGTTTTCATGTCTTCCTGATTTTTTCAATCCTACATGCACAATTTATTTGATCTCAAAGAAGACCAAATGAGCATTTGCACATAGATCAGTTAATACGGAAGATTACAACTCCTTAAAATCTTCAAATAACAAAAAAATTTAGGGAGGGATATCATTGTCCTGGGGAGAAAAATGAAGCTATTGAAAGCATGTACACATTTCGATATGTATTCTAATTTTATAGCAAAAGATCATATGACATCTACACCATCAGTAAATAAACACCTTTCTGGCATGCCTAGTTTGGTACTACTACAGGTCTTTCTTTTTTTTTGGTACTACTACAGGTCTTTCCTAGGTCTTTTACTAAAGTTAGAAAAACATTTTAAAAATACAATTTTACAGGAAAAAAACCACTATAAGTCTTAGAAAAACTAGCATCTCTGTATTACAACTTTCTTAGCAATTCTAAACTTAGAAACACAACTGTCAAAAGCTACCAAATCATTTCAAGCAGACAGGTTCTTGTGACATTCCACAAAAAGAAAAAAAAACTATCAGCCAAACATCCTGGTCAGATGTCACCTTCATTCTGAAGACCCGTTGCAATAAAAAGTTTGGTGTCTATGTTAGCACGACAATGAAGTAACAATGCTGCATCTAACTTTACTCTGATGCTATCCTTCAGAACAGGACTATGGCAGTGTACTGTACCGTTATTTGTACTTTTTATTACAACACACTCATTTTCATAATTTCCCCAACCTATCACTTGGTAATGAAAAGGCAAATCTCTTTTTGAAATCATGTTATGCAAAAAAACATTGATAAGATTATACCTTTCATCAAAAATTTCCTCAAGTCCAACAGGCTTAAGAATTACACAGTAAGCAAAGCTTTTTCTGCTTCAGAATTTCTGGAGTTTAGAGAAACATTACAATACAGCCTTGATACACATCTCAGTAACCCAGCTACATTATAAAGCCTTACCCCTTTTAAGACCAGCAGCAATGGGGCTGAAAAGGAAGCCAGCTGGAAGATACATCATTTCCAGGATTTAATTGAAATAAAAGTCTTAGAAAGATCGTTAAGAATACAAAATCATCATATTGAAGGTTAATTTGTAGGATGCTAGTTCTGGACAACAGAAAACCACCACTAAATAACAGAAAGCTCTCAAATTTGTTTTGTGAAGAGAAGCCTGGGTATGTCACCTTAGAATGTCAAAAAATACCTATTCTCAAACTGAAACTGGCCTATATGCATTTGTTTTATCTGTACTGAAAGGTGTAACAGTGATGCATCAGAAGGGCAAACACTCAGAAAACTGAATAGAGAAGGAAAAATGAAGCTTTTGCAGTAATTTCTCCACAGTCTGAATTCCTGTTGTTGAAAAGCATCACTGTAAAATATGAAGAATTTTCTTCATCTCATACATATATATAAAAGCTAGACAACATTTAGTTATAATACTACAGCTTTTCTTAGATGACATTTTTGTTACATGTAGTGTATCCAAGTATTTTTACTTTAAAAATATCCATCAATCGCCCTGCCACTATGGCAGAAATAGCCACAGAGAAATCTTACACAAAAAAAAGTACTAAGGCATCAGAGCATCCCAGATGAAACATACTACTACTTTCTCATTTGTAGTCATGTCTCTGCAGATGTTAAGATCTCCCAGCTGGATGCTTCTGTCTTGGCATTTGAACACTACAGTCATCACATGGTTGTACTTTCAAAACAGAATGCCTTTTACAGTCTACAAAAGGTCACTCACATGACTGAAAGTAGGGATCACAGCAGTGAGCTGGCATAATTTTGGAAGAACAACAAAAATAGACTGTGTTTATGAGATTCTCTATGCTTTCACATTCAACACGAGAAGAAATTGTCCTTCTTCAAATCTGAAAGTGATTAATGTCTCTATGATCACTGTGGTATATGACATGCTATACTAAGAGCACTGTAGTACTGTTTCTTAATTCAAACATTCTTTTTTATCAAAATCTAGATGTGCTTCATGTTCAGAAAAACTAGCAGCTTTAGATGCATGAAATTCCACAGATATTTTCACACTTGTTTTCTATGCAGTTGTGTATGCTGCATCACTTCTGGCAAGATGCCAGAAGTTAAAGAGTATGAATTTTTCATTAAGAAGGTACTGAGTGAAAAGAAAGGATGAAAAAAAAAAAACAAAAATACAGAAAAAAGTTCAACAAGCCAAAGATTAGAATCAGTAAATGAAGAGAACTAAAGGAGAATCAGTCCAAAAATTCAAGCAAAACAAACATTTTGAGGGTAATACGGAAATTAACAAAAGTATCATTTCAAGTATTTGAGGCATGAAAAAAGGAAGTAGTTTTTAAAAACAAACACTGAACAGACTGGGTAACTCAGTTATCTGGAATGCAGCTAAAGGATAACTGAAAAGTAGGTCAAATATGACTGATAGTAGAAGAGAGAAAGACGTAAAGAGACTTTTTCAATGCTATTATCAGCATTTGACAACACCTCAGATAGAGACAGAAATAAAGAAAGCAATCAGAATTACACACAAGAAGGCAAGGTTAAGTAAGAACTAACCAGAAATATTAAGTGAAGGCAGAGAACACAGACATAAGATAAAGACATGTTTCACTCTAAGACAGAGAGCATCCAGGAAGGCACATGCCATACTATAGGGCTGAAGAGAAAAAAAAAACAAAACACAGTAAACAATGTCATAAAAACAGATGAAATACCAGAGGGAAGAAAAAGGAAGAACACTGCAGGATACCAAAAATCCCACAGGAAGGGAGCTATTTTAAATGCCATATATTACAAGTCACATAAAACATAATTAAGCCCAACATTCAAAGAAGTATTTCATTACATTGTTCATGCTCTATAAAGGAAGGTTGCCATGACAACAAATTCAACAAGAACTTTGTTCTGAAAGTCCAGGACATTTTTGTTTCACTATTTGCTGTAACAGCCTTATAATCAGTCTTTGATCAGGCATTGGAATGGGCTGCCCGGTGCGGTGGTGGATTCTCCGTCCCTGGAGACATTTAAAAAGAGACTGGATGTGGCACTCAGTGCCATAGTCTAGCAACCGCAGCGGTGGGTCAAGGGTTGGACTTGATGATCTCTGAGGTCCCTTCCAACCCGGCTAATTCTATGATTATATGATTCTGTGATTCTGTTAGATTTATTATTCTTGAAAATATTTTAGAGAAGCTAAAAAAAAAACAATTAACACATGAAATACTGAAACTGAGCTTTTATTTTCAATTAAAAATAATTATTTAATTACTTATTTTAATTTCAAAATCCAATTATAATAGAAAACTTGTATCAGTCACCTCAATTCCTATAACCACCAGCTGAGAACAAAACAAAACCATAACCTCAAAATTCAGAGGAACACCATGGGCCAGGGCTTCTATAAGGAGATGAGTTAAGTTTCCTCTATACAGTAATTTATAATTATACCCTAGCTAGATTTTTGGTGCAATCTGAACACAACTGGTTACACAGCATTAATGTGTTCTATTCATATACAGTCAGCTTAATACATTTGTTTCTAATTAAAAACAAAGCAGTCCTCCTCCAAGAGCTCCCAGCTATTTTCAATTAATTCTACTTTTGACCAGTCTCTAGGTGAACTGCAGGTAGCTTCCTATCACACTCTTGCACTGTCACAGCGTATTCTTACTACGTTATCACTGATGAATTTCAACACTGTACCAAGAACATAATCACACTGTTCATAATATCCTAACACTGTTTACTCATAACCACACAATTCATGGGAAAGTGTCAAATTTCCAGTCTCAAGAAGGATGACTGTAAGAGTTACAAGATGTAGATGCAGTTGATATGCAATATGGCCTGAAGGCTACGTTAAGTGTTACTGAAGAGGGCCTAAAGTGCATCCCATATTTAAAATCCATGAGGTCAACAAGACTGAAATTGGATGTACACATTTCATCCAGAGGGACTGAAGGTGTGTACTACAAAAACAATGACCCCAACATGTACAAGACACTGCCCCTCCCCTAAATTTCTTACACTTCACAAGTGGAAACAGTTTGGAAAAAGATTCAGCACCAATGTTCTGTAACTTCTTAGGACACAATTTTAGGTAAAAAGGAAACTGTGTGCCAGTCTAGGTGTTTTTATCAAGACATCTGTAAAATGTTTAGAAAACCACTAAGATGGGTTAGATTTGTCTCGTTGATTTACAAGCTTTTATAAAATGTTTTTCTTGTTTATACTGATATCTTTGGAAAACATTAAAACTTTTAAGACAATTGTTCTCCCTAGGTACATGTTTACTCTGCTTTCTACAGCTTGAAGATTTCCTAGGAATTAGAAAAACAGTGTGCGACTTAGAAATTCAGTAATGTAGTTAGACAAAGTACAGTTATTCTGTTAGAGTTATTCTGAAGTTCTTTTGTTACTGGAAAATGATACTACTTGGTAGAATACAGAAAAGAACTTGAAAAAGTATAAACTCACATTAAAATGTAAAAGTGCATGCGCAGTTTCCAACCTATATAGGAAACATCACTTACAACTTAAAAAACCACTAATTTCTAAGAGTATTTCTTCTTGTATTTCACGTAACAAAAATCAGATGCTTCTCTCTCCAAATTCAAAACTGTCATTAACAGATACCACAAATGTAACACAGGAGTACAAGTGAAGTTGCCTTCCTTGATTTTACTAGCCAAAACAGCATGAGAAGATTTACTGTGTCAATTCTGAATCAAGAAGCTCTCAGAAGCATATATGCTTTCCCATCCCAAAGGAGAAAAAGTAATTTGCCCTAAAAGCTTGTTCACAGAACATCAGGCCTCTCAAAGCAATATCACAAGAGGTTTGTGCACTGTAATACACTCATAGAGACTCTTAATATTTGACAGCAGGGACAGGTACTTAAGACAGGAAGATGCCATCTTATTAAGTAATTCAGTTTCTTTCTGCCTCCCATTGCTGTAATAGATCAGCTCTGATGTTGAAGACCAGAGTGGTGGTGGGAGAGCCTCCAGTGGCTATGTCCGCTTTGAAGGCAGTACCCCTGAAATCAGTCTCTACTTTCATGTCATGTCCTTTCTTTGCCAGGGACAGAAAGCTGCCAGCAAGCAAACTGTACCAAAAGAATGTCTGAGGGACCTTGCTAACAGGACATACTCAAACTACAGAACTAAGAGTAGAAACTTGTAAGACAAGTAATCATAAAGACTGAGTTATGCACAGCAGTTGCATAGTTTTCTACTAAAAGCTTAATTCTGCACACGTTCATCAAGGACAGTCTCCCACTATTTTAGCCCACAAATATTATCTGCTCATAATCAAGATTAAATGCAAAAAAAGGTGACGATGACATTTAAAACTTTGGAATCAGAAACAAGCAGTCTAGTTGCTTTTCCAAGCATGAGTTTATAGGCTTAACAGAGGGCTGTCTTTTTTAGAAAGGGGACCTGAATAACAAATGACAGAGATTTCTACACTTGTAATATTGGAAAAATGAAAGCAATTACATGGGCCTAATGAAACCTATGCAGTCAGAACAATACAATTCAGTTAAGCCAGCATCGTTTTTTGTCATAATCTGAAACAGCATGAAGATGCCAGGACAAAAGAACATGGAACTTGGATACCAGCAGTACTAGCTTTAGGTAAGTGGCACACATATGCAGGGCAATGAAAAACACCTTTCAAGGCATCATCTGTATTACGTTCCAGTCCCAAAATCACTGTATTTCTAAGGAGGAAATTTGAACCACTTCAGAAAACAGTAAGACAAAGCATTTTACATGGACATCCTAAGCAGAAATAGCAGCTTATAACAATTTATTTCCAATAAATCCTTTTGTATCAAAAAATACAGACATTCACATGATGTCTGTCATTTTCTGGAATCAGTAAAAAACAAAAATCTCACAGAAGACTTCATGGACTACTCCAACATCTCTTGCCAAGAAAAATATTGGTCTGTAAACCCAAAACTCATGTTTTCAAGTAAAAGAGTGTGAAGGACCAATGAATCATTCAATCTATCCTGGAGAACAAGATTTCCTTGGTGATGAATGCAACAAATGAAAATTCTCTGAGCAGAAGCAGAAAATATAGAATTCCAGGCTGCCATTCTACATCAGTCATGCTCTGTGATATACACACTTCTCCATAAAAATGGCCTTCAGTATGGTAGGCACAGAGGGAAATGCAAAGGAGGTACAATACAAACTGCAGACGTCTGAGTTTGCTCTTAGTCACTTCCCAAAAAGGTTTACAAATACTTTGTTGGTTTTTTTACAAATACTTTTTTGTTTTTTACAGTCTATCCACACCCAATCAGACACATATGCCACTGAGAATTTAAACTACTGCCCATAGAGATCTACAGGCCTGCATGAGATGATTTCTGAAGTGCCTTTACCATTGGTTTGTTTGATTAGTTTGTAGGTAATAGGTAAATAAAATTACCTACACTGGTACTACATTCTCAAGACAGTCTCCTTAGTCAAACATGCCAATGAATTCTAACAACTCCCATACATACAGGGAGCGATTTCTTATTTTCCTCCTCTCTGTCTGGTCCAGTTGTCAAGTGGCCAGATAAACTTCACAGCAGCAAGACTAAAAATCTAGAGTATTTCAAGCTTGTTAGCAAGCATCTTCAAATTCCCAAAGAAAAAAAAAAAACAAAAAAAACAAAACCACATAAAACCAAAAAAATCCCATCCAAACAAACAAAAAAACCCCCCACAAAAACACCTACTTAAAAATCCAAATTAATAGAGGTATGACAAGGTTCACCACATGTCAGAGCCATTATACTTTAATACTGTTACACCACAAGAATAATGCCTTCTCTTTCCTTTCAACCTCACTAAAATACTTGTAATCTAGTCACACAGAAGAAATGTTGAAGCCTGTAATTAGCTGCCACTGCACCAAATTCTCCAGCAAAAGTAAATTTAAAAGATATAAGCTAATGGCAAAAAAAATCAGAAGCGTCTTTTTATTAACGTCCTCCTAAATTCAAGTAAGAAGGGCATGCTGCTGAGGTGAAACCATCCTTTAGTTTCAGGCACAGAACAAATTCAGACCCTTCTTATTGAAGTGCAGAATTGAAGTACACACACTACTTTAAGCATCACAAGAGTACACAATGTAATTCTCTGAATGTAGGGAAAATGAATGAAAAGAATGCTTAAAAACTGAGTTATTAACATGCTACTCCGTTGATTTGTTGAATTAAAAACTGGAAATGAAGCAAAAGTAGGGACAGTGGAATAAATTTAGTTACACAATTGGAGAATAAAAACATTTTCATGCTGACAAGATGTCAGAACCTCACATGTCCTACTTAGCATTAAGTCCCCATCCTATGAGAGGTTATTTAGACTTGCATTAACTTTTAAGCCCCAACACCTGATTGCACATTTTCTCCATAGCTCTAGGATCAGTTAGTGATGAACAGAAGGGTTGTACTGAAAGACGCCAACAGCCACCACTCCCATGTCCTTAAAACCTAGCTCTACTGTAAGTAGCAAAGATACCTGATTTTCTTCTCCCTCAAAAACAGATTAAGTAGACAGCAAGCTCCTTCCATCATCTTCTGATTCTGGTTGCCATTCCAGAAGCTGTTAAAAACCCCTTTTCCAAGACAAACCCCTTTTCCAAGTCAAAACCAATTCTCATCTAAGATTACCCATTAAGAGTTGCACTGCCATCTATAGAAAAGTTTAGGAAAAGTATTTAGTATTTGTTGATACAAAGAATAACAGCTTAAAAGAATAACAATGCAACAGCAGAATGGAAATCAAAAAAGGGAGATTTTTGCATTAAACACTACTAATTACTCACCATTTAATTACCTGCATTGTTATTCAGCTACATTGCTGCTATTCACCGTAGCCTCATACTACAGAAACTCCAGAGCCAACTATCTCCTTTGGAGATTTGCCTTGAAGTATTACTTTCAAGGGGCAGTCAGGTGTGCATTAGCTCAAACACTCAAAAGTCTTAAATCTGATACTTTATCAACTAGATTTTGACACACAGGTATTAACTGCTTTTACTTTCTCTAGAGGATGAAAACTGAATAATTCAATCATCTATCTCCTAGCAATCAAAACATTCAATGTGTTGACTAATCACAATAATTACTCTCAGTGCTTTCAGATCTAATTTTCTTAACCTGTCTTCATACTCACTGCCTGCAGAGTAAAGAAAGAATACGGATCAAAATCTTACATTAGCCTAACCAGGAATATAATTCTCTAGAAATGAAAAACTAACAAATTCTTCTACTCTTCAGAATGAAAATTATGCATGTTTTATCTTTAGACTAAAGGAATCAAATGTATCATGCTTTCTACAAAAACCAACAAGCACAGGAACAACAACAAACACCACCAGTAGGAGGCAATACACAGAAGACTTCAAAGCTACAACTTCCCCTCAAAAACGAAGCTGACTGAAAATACATTTCTGCATTGTAAAAATGCAAGTTGCTTTTCCAAACTGTATAGTTACCACAAAAACTCAATAACCATTTCTGAACTCTTTGTATGAACTACAATCCCAGGATCATAATTTAAGTCAGAAATCAAACAATACCATAACCAGCCCAAAATGTATCAGGAATTTGTTTGTACAAATGTATAAAAAAAGGTTGTTATGCCTCTTGTGCTTGAGACATGCAAAGAGTCCTGCTATAGTGAGCTAACATCAAGCATCTATTGTAAGGATTCTGTGCTTCAACAGACAGATATCAAAAAAAACTTTGGTTCAAAAAGGTTGTAACATGTATACAGTATAGAAACAAGTTAGTGGACAAAGTCATACAGGCAACTTATTTCTTGCCTTTTCACTTCTAGGTTTAGAGATTGGTAGGCAATAATTAACACATAATCTGCAGAAATTAATTATTTTGTTATTTGTGAGCTCTACTATGGGCTTGTTTAAGTAAGGAACCATTGTGTTCTAACTTGACAATAAGGAACGTAAGTGTATACAAACAGCTTTACCGAAGTCACCTCTTCAGAACCAGGAGTTCCTAAACAAGAAATTCCAAAAAGCTATCAACTACAAAGGAAAGAAGAATAAATTCTGTTTTAAAAATCTAATTAATAAACTCAAAGCACTATAACCGTGCAAGTTATGCATATAAATACATACTATGCTGTTCATTTCTGAAGATTCATAACTTCCACAAGGATGGACACTTCCAATAGGTTCCAATCCTTCTTCATCCCACATGTATGTGCCATCAGAGCTGTCAGATGGAGAAAGCTCAAAAGAGGACCCAGTTCTGTAATTCATCTCTGGAGAAATCACACTCTCGGCAGTACGCTTTGTGCTTTCACTATTGTCATCCACTGCTTAAAGAAAACAGGAAAAGTCATGGTTCCATAAGCAATCCAATTTGCCAGAAATAAAAATATGTGTATTATTTGTGCTTTAACTTTTATCAAACTGTACTGTAACAAAAATCTCAAAGCATTCTACAGTATTGTTTGCTCATCCTAGAGAAGAAAAAAGCTTTAATTGGTTTGGTAGCCATAACTACGTAGTCTTCCAACCTACATCTTTGCTAGCCTATTACACTGCATTAATTCCTCATCATGAAAACTACTTTCTAGAATTCTGTAACTTTTTAACATAAGATGGGTCCAAAATTAGATCCTTTAGATCCAATTATAATTTCTCTCAAAATATGTGTATACATTGAAAAGCCCAAAGACTGTAAAATATGGCTTTTAAAAACTTACATCTCTTCTACTAATTTTTAAAGAATATAGCACACCACTGAAAAAAAAAAAAAAAGCGTATTTATAATTTAACTGATTTCATTAGATACCCTATGCTTTTTCCCACTTCTTAGGTGTCATTACAGCTTTTCACCCCTACAAGGATGGGAAAGGGGGTGGAAGGGAGGCACTGGGAAAGACATTCCCTCAAAAGACCACTAGTCCAGAGAAATGAATGACAAAGCAAGGATATGAGGAATCCCACAACCCTACCATAGACATGGTTAAAGAATCTATCATCCACTCTTATCCCAAAGAAAGAGCTCTTCAAAGTCATGTCTGGGAAAGGTAACCACCACACAGAAAAAGCACTGTAAGAAAATAAATGGGCCAGCACAGCCAGATTCTGCTCTGAAACAATTCACATGCAATGGGTAATTTACATAAAACCACTTAGTTACAGAATCTTGATTTAGTATCTAAAATTTCAAGTAGAACATAAAGCACTTACCAGACACATTTATATCAAGCCAGTCATCAGCATTACAGCAAGATCCTCCACTTTCCTTGAGGGAATTGAATGGCTCGATAGATGTTATGCTCCTGTGCTCTGACTCCTGCAGGCAGCTCTCCTTTGTCTGTATCAGAATAGTTCTGTTTGGGTCTTCTATATCTATGAAATCATCACTGAAGTCTTCACTCAAATCATTTTTTTCAGAAGATGACAAAGAAGATATAGAGATTTCATCGCCATCATCACTCATACACATGACTTTTGACCCATGTTTTCCCATACTTTCATGCAGGGCCTCATCAGATTCTGTTCTTTGAGCATTGCTCTCTCTAATACCGTTTTTCTCAAGTGCTCTATTTATATTTGTTGAAATATCAGATTTCTCCAGGATAGGTGTGTCAGGAGATGTACTTTTGCTGTCATCCACGATATTTCCATCAAACTGCTGCCTGGTAGGCTTCAGCAGAGAAGGCCGACTTAATCTGTATCCAAAAGATGGTGCTGAACCAGATCCATTTGACAGTGGTGACTTCTTTGAACAAGGAGATGACGTACCAGAGTAGGGCCTGGTAAATCCATACTTCAGAGGTTCATTTCCATTTGGTACATCCAACAGACATGCATTTCTTGCCAACAAAGTTGACCTCTGAGATGTCCTGGCAGCTAGATTTTGGCTATGATAAGGCCTTGTAAGATCCACAGCTTTGTTAAAGGAATGTGATCTGGTTAAAGATGCAGTGGGAAGGAAAGAATTCTGAATGGAATGTGAAAAACTTTGCGATCTTACCATTTTTTCACAGGAAGAAGACTTGCTACTGTCTGTAGATTGTGCCATGCTTTCTCCAGAACTTGTCCTCATGGTACTGGAATTAGCTCTAGGTCTCTGCAACCCTACCACCGGCCTATTTCGATAAAACGCATTTAAATGGGATTTTGAAGCACTGAATCCAGAATACGAGGTTCTCCCTGACAGGGTACCCTTGTTGAATTTTGCTGAACCAGAGAGTCCAGGCAAAGACTTTGGGTTTACTTCCTCAGTAGGAGACACAAACATACTGGTGTGTTTTGCTGATTTTGAAGCAATTGAAGTACTGTTTAAACCCATCCTGAGCTCATCATTGCCCAATGCTCCTTGAGATTGAGAACACCTTTCAGAATCGATTAATTTTTCATTACAATTATGCTTAGAGTTGGTCTCTCTCTCATTTTGATCGTGAAGTTGGTATTTATTTGATTTTTTCCAGTTGAAAGAAAAGGAAGACATGCGAACATTGCCATTGTGCTTGCTGAAATTTTGGCCACCATTATTCCCTGCTAAACGATCAGCTGTCCCATTTGGCACAGGTTGCAAGACATTTCCTAAAGTTTTCATTCCATATTTCGGTAGCCTGGAAACCAAGGATGTCCTGATTTGATTTTGATTTTTTTCTTCCATGAGCTATTGGGTACATTGGTCCTTACAGGGTGATTGAATCTAAGGAAAAGAAATAATATATTAGATTCTGTATCAGCCACACATTAATCAACACACTTTCACGCACATTTGCATCTGTTTATTACATTCCTGTGCCTAACCGAACCATGATAATATGAAGTAACTTGAACAAATGTTGTGAAAACCAGAGAAATACCTGTCAACAGCAGTAATTTGGCCATAATGAACTCACATCTCCCTCCTCTAGATTTTATTCTTCAGATAAACTGCCTTTTTTTCCCCCCTTCCTTTTGCAATCTGTAAAATAAGCTTTAAAAAGGTTTTTTTTTGTTGTTTTTCATTTACCCATTTTGAACAGTAAACTGAATTTTTCAACTGTATTACAATTGATTATTTCACAATTGATTATTTCACAATTGATTGACGATTAACTGACAATTTATTAAACTACATACCTAGGAATTTATATTTTAAAAAATCACACAAATTTAACACACCACAAATCTGCGGTCAGCAATGCAGAACTGCAAAAAATATGTAAAATTTGATTAAAAGCCAATTTTTTTGTAGTTTTTTTTTCAGATTCCCCAATGTCTGTTATGAGATTCAAAATAATTACTAATCGTCCACCTTTAACACAACATTTTTTTTCCCCAGATCTTATTGATATCTCCAGTTCAAGATGAAAATTACTAGTAATTTTTTCCTTCTTGTATGGAAACTACAGTCTCTTTTGGTCATCTTCTCATTCCTGTATAAGGGCAACAGTCGCATAAGGTCAGTGTTAGTAGGTGAATTCAAAAGTTCTACTTCTGTGCTGTGATACACACCCACATAAACTTAGCTACAAAAACGTGAGATGAAATAAGATAACTGTAGCATACATTCCCTTCTATCTTGCATTTCAGTACCATCCACCTGATTTGGTTGGACTCTGATCTCACAGGTCCTTTCCAACCATGGCTGTTCTGTGATATCGTGACTTGCAGTACTGGGGACTCCACTACACTCTAGTAAAGATTGATTGAGCTCATCTTCTAGATAAGTCATTCTGGTCTATTTTATACCACACTTATTTTATAAAATCATAAGTGCTTTACAGACGTACCTTTGCTTCAAAAGAAATTGCCTTCAGAATTTATTATATGAAAGCAAGGAGATGGGAAATGAGAGAATTGTTTTGGCGGGAAAAGACATTTATGATCATTAAGTCCAACTGTTAGCCCAACAAAGTCCACTACTAAACAACATCCCTAAGATGTCCCTACTGCTTTTTGTTTCTTCCACACTCATCCACACATCCATCCTACTGTATCACCCTTCTGTACAGCATTTAGTGTGCTGTTTTCCTGGCTATACAATATGAACAACTTGGCTAAGTGCTACTAAGTGCATACTATTATGAACTACTTGCCCAACTGCCCAAGTCTTGCAGTTCAGACAACAAGGCCTTGAGAAGTTTCAGAGTTTCAATGTTGCAGGTGAAGGCAAGGTTTCACTCTAGCGTTAAATTCTGTGTTTGCAAGAACAGGTTTCTGTTTCTTCAAGACAGCTGTAAAAGTGTAAAGGATACCCTTCTTTTGCTAGCCTGGATATTATGCTTTTGTAAGTTCTACCTGCTGGTCTTGCAATGGTGTAAAGACAAAAAGTTTCAATAATTCTTATGTTATTCCCTGAAACTATTAGCCATGTTTCTCTTTACAGACCTACACACAGCTGGCAGGACTGAAAAAAAATATGCAGAAAGTAATGTTATAGTTACTCGAAGTACCAGAAACAATCTTGCATAACCCAGCAAGCACTACTTTAAAGTGAGTCACTTCCCAAGCTGCAAGACCTAAGAAACACTAAAGATAAAATCAAAGTGGCACAAAATTCATGCACACCAAAGTACCCTTAGGAATTTGTAAGTGAACAGTATGACCCAGAGCTGTACTTCCGGAAGTATATCTACCTGACAAAGATACAAAGAGAAACAAATTTGACACTTGGGTTTTTAGGGGCTCCTAACCCAGTGAAAATGTCAGAGTCTTCATGCCACAGCTGTTCGCATGCACTTCTAGTTAGAAGCATATAAATTCATAGTTTTCAAGTACCAAGGGAACTCTTGTACACCAGAGGCATAACCCTCACCTAAGCATACAAAGAGGAGTGTATTTCCCCTTGACAACAGCAAAACATTTAACTCGTTATACACAGCACCTATCTGTATGTAGGACTTGGATGTCTAATGTTAGACACCTCAGAAACACTGTGACCAACATCAGCTCCTAAGAAAAGCACTGCCAGTGTCTCATTTGTGTATCTAAATCCATAAATAAGAATCTTGCCTACAGTGTACCTGTATATCTTGCAAGTGAAAAAATTAGTATGCTTTAATATCAAATGTCAACCTCAAAGATACTTATGTCAAATACATAAAGGCAGAAACCAAAAAAAAAAAAAAAAACCCATGCAAAAAAAAAAAAAGTGCTTTTAACATTATGAGGCATTCAATGACAGTAAGCATCACATTGCAGATACATCTAAAGATATCCCAACAAAAAGGCTCAAGTCTTGAAAAAGAAATCTTCCAAATTAAAAAGTTAAATTAGAAAGCATCTAATTTAACATTCATGCTTCATGGAGAATTCCCTTTTCACATCTATCATCTCTTACGTGACTGAAAAATTTAAATGAGGCTATTTGATGAAATTACTTTAATCCTCCACCATGTGCTGCAAATTAAACTTAAAAAGATCTTTCAGTTCTCTAGGAAGAGTGCTTGCTCATTTATCCTTAATTAAGGAAAGACAAAATATTATCTTTAAGGAAACCGTACACTGATTGCTTCCAACACTTCAGACTAATAAATTAAAAAGACTGCCTAACTATTGTATTACTGCTGAAATTTTAGGTTGTATTTATCTGGCTGAAATACAATGCTGACAAAAAAGCCCAGGACAACAACCTAACAGTATGTTTGGCAGATATTACTTTTCCCAATAAATTGATTTTTTTTTAATAAGTTCTCTTATACATCCTCAATCTTGACATATATTTACTACTAGAAATTACATTACTCTAAAAATGAAATTCACTTCAAGAAGCATAGTACCTACAAGTCCTACAGTGCTTTCTGCATCCCAGAAAACTAAGAAACAATTTCAGTTGTATTCCTCTAAAGAAATAAAAAATTCAAAGTATTTTTAGACCTCTGCAATCTATGAATTTTTAAAAACAGACATTTTGGCAAATTAGCCTTACATACTTTGCCTTGAGAAATACATTATCTAGTGCACACAAACCTAATCGGGAATTAAACTAATTATAAAGAGCCTAGTCTTACATAATGACCCAGGGAAAAGGAATTAAAACTTACAAACCCTCCCTGAAGTATAATCTGAATTAACTGAAAAGCTGTTACCTTCAAGGATATTCAAGATCCTGGTGATAAGCAAAAGGGATATATATTCTCATTCTCCTTTGTGTTTTCTGTATAGGATTACTGAGACCTTGACAAGATCCTTAGATGTTACTTTCAACTCACAAACACAACACTCTAAAAGTACTTAATTCACCGGCGGTTTCAGTAACACCAAGAAGACAGTCACCTATGTATTAGCTTCTCAGCAAACCTTGGTCTTGCAGCTGAAACTCCACCCTACATGATGTAGAATTATGAATACTGAAATCCCTATTGTCCAAGCTGTCAAAGACCTAACAGCATTTTCAAGTTTGAAGCAAACTGCTAAGAGTGGGACCAAATTCCCCTCCTATTGTTATAGCAATGTGGAATAAACAGCTGCTGGATGAAATGTGTCTGACAGACTGCTGACAAGCAAAAGCAATCCTACAGAACTACTATGCCAACAGTTTCAGATTTACGTTTCATTCTTCTCAATTTTAAGATCACTTAAATAAGAAACAGAAATGATGCGTAGCTATCTTAAGATTTTGTTTTCTTACAGCAACATCCTTCCCAGTATAAAGAAATTTTTCTTTTTGAGGCAGAGATAAACCTAAATGTGTGTAACAGGACTGTGCTGGAAAACCAAGATATTTAGCGCTAGATGTGGATAACAAAAATGGTACTTTCCTGTAGGTCTGCAAGAAGCTAGCAGCTACAGCGGTACACAAGATTCCTTGCCTAACCAGAAAGATTATGTCCAGAGTCCATATATTAGCGGACACTAGTTATTAATATTTTTTTAAATTATTATTATTTATTTGGTGTGAGCAGACTGATATTTAGCTCCCTGAATAAACGAATTATTCATATTTCTGTCATCATGTGCTGGATGTTACTGAAGCAAATGACGCTTAGTGACCATGTTCACCAAGCTAGACCTTATACTCCTACTTATTTGCGTTCTGCAGAAGGCCTAAGAATTAAGACACTGTCTAATTCTGCTTGTTTGTCTCAGTGACAGGTGATATGAAGCAGCAGTTTACTAATATGATATGATTCTATGAATATCACACGTATTTATCTTGCCAGCTCTACAGTGCTACAATTTTCAATGACCTTCATTCTTACTCCAAGAGAACAAAATCGCATTTCTTAAGGATGGACAGGAAAGTGAAAACATCCCTCCTAGGTAACCTAAATTATCTCCTCTGGTGAAAAGCTTATTTGGCAACAGCATTGTATTAGAGAAAAGAACTGTTAACTGCCAAGCAGTGCAGAAAAGGAGAGAAGTACACCCTTGGGAACTGAAGAGCAAAGGGCAGGCAATGAACAGATCACTCAAGGCAGGCACAATATAGCACCTAAGTAACAATTATACCCTGTTTTCTGCACCACGCTTTTAAGAGGAGAGCCCTGCTGAAATCAGACACAAGACCAGTTCTTCAAGGTGCTATGGACATGCTTTCAGATAGCGGCTCCTAGCATCCCACTGATTTTCATGGTAACTACCACACAAATCAAAAATACACTCACCAATTTGAAGAAGATTGTAGTTTACTTCTTATAATCATCTGTCTAATTTAAATATACAACAAGGTTTTCGTTAATTTAAATGCATGTGTATTTCAACTCTGTCCACTGTTCATGGCTTATAAAAATGACCTCTCTACACCTCTGGGTTTTGATGCCACAGCTCCTATTTATTTATTGTTCTTTTCAGGACACACAGGATGTAGACCTTTTCACTACTGATAAACGGTTAAACGTAAGAGTAACTTAAAATCTTTTTTTCTTAACAACATAATTAAAACTGCATTAGGAAATTATACAGAAATGGCAGTCACATCCACCAGCATAGGGACACACTGAATGACATAAGCAAAAACATTGGGTAGTTTCTGCAACAGATAGAGTCAGAGGCTTCATTAGCAAGTTCTTCGGAACACTGCAGGATGGAGAGCATAGCTGCAAGTCACTTTTCAGCTTATAAGGATCATGGGAGTTTAACACATTGAAAGAATCTGGGAGGAAATCTAGCTGGTAAACACCTGTTTTGAGCAGGACAAGCCCTGAGGAATTAAACATGATGAAAGCCAAGGGAATTGCACATGTTGTAGGAATTACACTGAATCAGAAGAGAACTAGAGATTCTGATGCTTCTAGGTTGAACTTCTAAGTATTTGCTTCCTTCCTTCCTTCTCCTGTCTTCAGTATCACCAAAACACCCCTAGTTCTCGATTCAATTCCCAAAGCTTCATGAAGGCATCCATTGATTTTTATATCTCACCCTTTTATGTCCAAACTGCACAGTGACTAACAGTGGCATCCCTGACAGTCTACCACTAGAAGGTACCAATGTCTGGTAAGAAATACCAAGACACTTAACATGTAATTGTTCTGTTTCTCTGAAAGGATTTTGTTATTCTGTATTCAAAGCTGTGAGATTCTGCTCTCCAATCTCAGAATTTAGAGCTATGTACTTTTCTATTCTTCCTCCCTCACACTTAGTTGTGCTGAGATGTTACTCACTTGCACAGGTTGGTTTATCAAACACCAAACAAAACAGATATACACAAGCTGCTCTTGTGCTGAATTTTATTTACTGTCTGTCTTAGTGCCCTAGCTCAAGGAATATAAACAGAGCATGATAACAAATAGAGATAAAGAAAAGAGGAAACAAGAAAAACATCCTGACAAGATTGGGCTTCTGTATTTCTAAAACTGAGAAGTATCTTTAGCCAATACAGCAAAAACTTACAACATTCCTTGCAATCTTTAAAAGCACTGTAGTTACATAGAAGAATAGAGTTTCTTAATGTCATGTAAGGGCAGAGGATACAAGCACCTAACTGAAGAAAAAGAAATAAGGAAATGCAGCTCTATTTTGTAGAAGAAAGCTATCAGAATACGTTCCAAACCAAAAGCTTCATTCACATCCCTTAAGGGAAACACTTTCAATTCACTCTGCCATTAATGCTATTTATATTGAAAATCAGGCTCCTCAAGGAAGAAAAAAGGGCTAAGTGCTATCTGTCCAGAAACATATATAATAGTTTGCCCACCTGTGCTTTGCATATTAGTAGCAGAGATATCATGCATTTTATACTCAAAACAAAAGGTTGTAACAAAACAGGATTTGAGTCACCATAAAACCCTTCAGATTTTATTGAAAAAAATGTCATGCAAATTTTAATTGAGTAAGACATTTGCTAAGGTTTCTCAAATAGTTAAATTTGCCCCAGTTTTTGGCATTCTTACAACATGACTAACAAGGCAGAGAGCAGTCAAAGTCCAGATGCTTAGCCAGAAAGGGAATAGTTTAAGGACAAAAAAAATAATAGAAGATGGAAGACTATACTTGGGGGTAGAGATAGATTACTCCCAATGAAAGAGAATATTAGGGCTTGCAAAAAAAGAAGACACTGACAGACACTGTATTTCCTCTAAGTTTGCTCTTGTGTACTCTAGGACTCATTCATACCTTGTATGTACCTTGTTAAAGCTGAACTAGTGATATCAACTCTTCACCTACCAATATAAACATCACACACTTCCTGTACAATTAACTCTTCAAAACACAAGATCCAGAAAACAGTATGGCTTTTGCTGAAAATCCAGAGAACACAATACACTGTTTATCAGTGGTTCTGATAGGTAGTATTGTTTCTGTCATTAGTCTTTATATAGTTGATACAAAACCAAATTGAACAGTATCTCTTCGTATCAGCATAAGAGGATTTTGGCTCAAGACAGTGCAGTGTTCCTGTATGGAGAACATCAATTGCATGAATAAACAAACTAGAGAAGTACCATGGACAAGCTGGCAATCTAAAAATGGATAATTCAATTTATAATCAGTTATATTCAAAGTTTCACTTGGCTTCCAGCCTCCCTGTACTTAAGAGCAAGAAAATCCTGTTGCATGTAATATGCATTATGAAGATAGCAGAACACTATTGAGTATTTTAAGATTAACAATTCCATTAGTTTAAATCTGCAATGAGGCTGTGCTTACCACCAAAGATTAGTTTTCTTCCCCTCCAGTCACACATGTTCGTTCTTTCTACTGATGCCTGAATAAGAATTCTCATTATAGGTTAAGCTGAATGAAAAGCAGAAACAATGGAAAGAGACTGCATGTAATTCATAGTCTCACTGGTATGGAGATATCTTCAAAAAGCCTGAAGAGGTTCACAAGTGATAAGTGAATGAGACTAGACAAGATGAAGCATTAGGAAGACAGAAGAAAACTGATCTGAGAATTTCTTTTTTACATATTGCCAATGCTATTTTAACATATCTCAGAGTTTTTGTAATAAGATCAAGACCTTGAAATAAGAACATGCCAAACCATTGCTACAGATTTAAACAAAACAAAAACAAACAAAAAAAAATCACAGTTAAGTAAGTCACTGCTAGATTAAAAAAAAAAAAAACACCAAAAACAAACACCACAGAAAACCCACCCACAACAACAACAAAAAAGGACTGACAAGGAAGATCTTTATAACTTCTCTCATGAATCAAGCCATAGACAAACTTGAAATATTACACAAATCATTATTTCTGTGGGCTTGGATCATGATGATTCAACTGTTGAGCTTCAATTCTTCAGGTCAGCCATACATTTCCAGCAGTCAATCTTAAAAAAAACCACCACACTGGTAAGATGAACAGGGCAAGCACTGAATGTGACTTTCTCAACCACCAACTATTGTTTTGGAACCCTCCACAGATTTCTCTTGCACTACCTTGTGCAACCTGCCCTTGAGCTCCCTAACTCTTTATCCATGACTGCCATAAGCATAATTTTTCTAACGATTATTTCCTTGCCTTGCAGAGATTCCTGAGGTAAACTACATGTAAGCTCCCTACATTGCAAGAACTGGACACACTGATTTTTGCTGTTCTTGCTACCAAACATACAAGTTATAGCTATCAATTTGTTGTATATCTACATGTTTTCAAGAAGATTCTGGATTACTTGTCTTTTTTGAAGTGAGGTCTGACCACTGCTTGATAACCACCCTTAACCAAAACTACTGAAACTTATTTTTGAACCACATCTTCAAAATGCTACCTTCTCACAACAGAATTTCTTTTCAGTAGTACTGGAGATTTAAAACCTCTATCTGTGGAAACTGATTTATAGCCATCAAATCAACCTCAAAACCAAACTCTCTAAAAATATTCTAGTAACAAACAACTTTGCAAGTTTGCCAAAGCATAAAAATATCAACATGTTTCTTAAACCACAGACTGGCAGCCTTCTATAAATATTCTGAAATGTGCTTTATATTTTCATTCTAATTTTCTGATACACAAACATGAACAGTTGTATCAGAAAATCAGGTTTTTACAATGTAGAAGACACAGAAATTTGTTATAACCTCATTAAAAAAGGATTTGAGGATTCTCAAGGAAATTGGCAGGTGTAACTTTAGTTGCTAGTGACAGGTCAGCCACAGGATTGGTTTCTCCCACATTAGCTTACACAACTCCACAGCCTAAGCTCAAATTTTACTTGAATTCAACAGAAGCTGATACGTATAATTTGTTATGTTTAATCAAGATCTCAAATTTCATTTGGTAAAGCGGTATTCTTACAAATTACCATTTCAGAGATCTTTTATGACTGAAAGGTTTACACAGAGAGGGATTGGTATTTTGGGGGGGGGTTTAGGTCTGTTTACGGATGGACAAGGCTATGCAGGATGAAAGACTCTGCTTCTTTCACAAAGTCTCTTGCTAACAGCAGTAGCTATGGCCTTGCTATGTATCTACCTCTGCAGGTTTGCCTTACTGACAAGAAGCTTCATTAGAAGTCGGCGTGTCCCCCCAAAATCATGAAAAATGCTAATAAACGAGCGTATTTAGTAATTTCACAATTTCATAATATAGTAGCAGAAAAAATGCATTTACATGAAACCTATCTTTCCTATGATTCACAAAAAGACTACTAGTTTAAGGATCATATAAATTTACATTGTAGTAAGAATCTCTGTATCTATTTAGAGGAGAGTGTTGCATCTCCAGCTCAAAGCACATACAGTATTACTGACTCAAGAGAACCCAGGATATTCAGTTCTCCCATGACACACCACTTAATTTGTGCTGTGTGTGTCACAAGCCATCTGGGCCAATTAGGATAAAAGCCTAGGAGTTCTTTTGCTTCAGGGTATAAATTCAGAAATTGTTTTCAATTTAAGCACTATTCAAGATCTATAACTTGTTCAACCACCACATAAAAGTAAAACCTTCCCAGCTATTGTCCTCTGGCTAAGAAACAAAAACTCCTCAAAGTGAGAACCTTGCCAATATTAACCATACTGCTTCAATCAAAGCCATTAAAATGCACTCTGCAGAAGACAACCTCACAGACCAAGTGCTTATGAAAATCCTAACAATCTGTAGTGAAAAAGACATTTTACTGTCATCTTGTGACACCAGTTTCCCATGTGACCAGGGATAAGCATCCCCTAGCCAAAGAAGGCTTTCTTGCTTCACTTGCTCCAGCTGAATCTTCCCTTTAGATTACAGGGAACAGCTAGCAAATCAAGTTACTTCCAATCAAGATGGGAACAATATTCTCAGAATGCCTTCCAAAATGCACCTAGGCAGAGAATGTATCCCAGAGGTATGACAAAAAGCAAAGATCTTCAACACTGACTAGCTACACTTCATCTTTGGACTAATTATTTAAAATTATTGAATTATTTAAAAAAATCCCACTGTTGGGATTTCATTGTAACATACACATGTTCAGGTTCCCAGAGATTTAGATCAACTTCTTCTTGAAACACAAGAGTTTAAACCTAATTTACAAAAGCACCATTAGGATTGTGATCTTCTTAGTATCCCTGTCTGAAAGCTTCTAATTAGGACGATGTTGTTGCTGTTCACACTTCCAAATAGGGGCTAACAGAGAGCAAAACAACCACTGCTGCAACTGGCTTCCTCCATCACTCTTCCATTTTCAGAGATCCACACTTTATAACAATTTTAGGCAAGCAATGTTAATCTGAAGACTACCAACACAATGGCTTTTTTATCTAGAGAGCCAGTGCCAACACTTCTTTGTAACTGGTTTATTCCAAATAACCAATCCCTCTTAAAGGAGGATCTGGTCCAAAAGTAACAGGTTTTACTCCAGTGAGCTTTTACATCAACAGTTCCATTAAACAGGATTACTCATTAGTATAACAATACACTAAACCAGATCATTATGTTAACTGAGATCATTACTACTCCCTCTCCCCTGCCCCAGCCCGATATTCATATGTACATTTCCTTCATTTCAAAAACCCAGGGTGTTACAGTGGTCCAAAACATCAAATACAAAAATCTTCTAAGTCTGAAACATTTCCACTGCTTACATAGCTTTATGGAAGGCAATACTCTGCAGGTCTTGCAGCCCAAACATTGATATTTCCATAACAAGAAGTAGTAACCATGAGCAAATATTAACCTTTGACTTTAAAAATACTTTTATTCTGCAAGATGTGTATTCATCTAGATTAACAAATGTTAAGGTTAGCTGGTTATTGCTAATGTTCTATTTGTTAGGATAGAGGCATTCAATTCAAAATTGGCATTAAATTCAAAACCACTGAATTTAGTTATGTGATCATTAGATACACAAGAAAACACACTGTATTTCATTCACTACCACCAAAAAATGCAAATATTTAATGCCTCACACTAATATGATGAAGAGCTATTTTCAACTACTCCCCAAAGAGATATTTTTAGAGCTCCAGAGAATACTTAAAGTATTTCTCAGTCAGAAGAGGATAACAAAACAAGCCTTCAGATCCAACTTCATTTTGCCTTGACAACAAAAAAAATTCTATTTTGCATGAAATCAAAGCTCAAAGCCTACAAACACCACAAACAAACCTGCTACAAATATGAAGCACCAATCCTACAAGCTGAAGCAATTCCCCTGAAAACTGGTTAACGCCTTTGTATGACGTACCAGACAGAGTACGAGGTCTACAATCCTTACCTTAATCTGTTGTCTGGCCTGGACACTAATGCTCTGCTACAGTATAAAGTTCCCATTCACTTTTTCTTTAAATGAAGATAAACAGCTCAACTTGCTCCAACTCAAAGTTAAAGGCTGAAGTCATATGTTTCATTGTGTGCCAAAGTACATTTGACAGAACACGATGTTACAGCAGGCTCTGGATGATGAAAGCAAAGTCTTAGTGTAATTAAAGCGAAATCATCACAACATACATAACATTACCTTGTTGCTGTGAGATAAAGTAGATATTACACAAGATTATTTGTTTCCAAACTGCTCTCTTTGAACAACCACATACTGGGTACTTTTTGTTTCTTCCCTTTTGGAGCTAGGAATACATCTTTCTAGCCTACCATACCTGCAGGTACGTCTGAACATACAGCGAATTAACAGACGCCGAAACCCCTGCAGAGAAGAGACAGAGGGAGCAGCAGCCAAGGCCTGCCACACCGTCCTGCTTCCTCCCCCATGCAGCAGCGCAGCTGACCCAGCCGAGCCCAAGCCCCGGGGCAGGGCTGGCCTAGCCAGCCCCGCCGCCAGCGGCCCGGCACCCACACCTGCGGCAGGGCCTGCGGCCAGCGGCATTGAAGGAGCCTCCCATGACTTTCAGGCCGCCCCGAAGGAGAAGGCTGCGCCCGGTAGGGATGTGTAAGAAGCTGCCCCACCCTTCGCCGCCCTGACCCAGCCTCCCGCGAGCAATGCCGTACATCCCGCGGCTTGCGCCGCTCGTGATTCCACGGCACCACCGGCCACACCNCTCCGCGCCCTCAGGTACCGGACGCCGCCCCGCCCCGCCTTCTCGCGCTGGGAGGGCCGGCGCGCGCAGCCCCGCCGCGCATGCCCCGGGCACCGCCCCCCTCCGCCGCTCCGCTCTGCTGACGTCAGCGCCTCACGTTAGCACCGAAAGGCTACAAGCGGGATTGGGGCGGGGGTGGTTTGGAGGAGAGTAGGGTCGGTCTGGTCACCCTCGCCGGCACCCAGCCGCCTTCTGCCCGGGTCCCGGGCTGCCCGCGAGAACGGCCGCAGCCCCCCTCGCCGGTGAGGCGGCACAGGCCAGCGCCCCGCTCCGCTAAGGACATGGCGCCGCTCCCGTGCCCGGCTGGCGGCGAGGCTGCTGTGGCACCGCGTCACGCCGGGATCAAACGGCCACGACGGCCGAGAGCCTGCCGGGCAAGTTTCGCAGTATGCCCTAGCAATTAGTGAGTCCGTTGGCCGATGCAAATAGAAAAGAGGTTGTTCAGAAGTGTTGTGGCAATGGGGACATGAGCGGCCTGGCTTTGGGACTTCGAGAGTATTCGGAGGAAGAAAGAGGCCGCGCAGCGTTCCCCGCTGTGTGACCAGCCTGGAAGGACCCTTGCTATCAACGGAGAGGTGACAATCCACAGGAGACCAGGCTTGCTCTGTGCTGGTGCTCGTGGAAAGACTTCAGAGCTTAATTTCTTCAGATTGGCACTGACATTATGAAAAACGTAGGCGAGGTACACTAAGTTATTTGACAGCAGATACATGAGGTGGTTCAGGACCATTTCACTGACTACAGGGCAGTGCTTTTTCTAGCCAGGAATGTGTTTAATATGTTTGGGGGCCGTGTTCCTGCATCTCCTGTGGTTTGGGATCTTCGTGCATGTGTCATCTTCCACCCTCAGCATCTGTATTTCTGTGCTTTAACTTCAATTTTTTAAACTTAAATTTTTCTCTTTAACTTTTCACCACCAATATTTCAACACTTCTGCCTGCCTATTTCACTAATCCTCGCAGGGGAAGTAATCTGTGTGGTGGCTTCAGGCTATGTTCATGTAGAAGAAGAAACGCCCTGTAATTGATAAGCATCATTTGCTGCAGCCTCTTGACTAGAAGTTGGGTATGCTGCCAGGGTGTGAGATCTGCTTACAGAAGTCATCCCAGGCACTGCAAATGCTTTTGCACCTTTGTAGACGCAGGGCATGAAGACTCAAGTACACTTGCTCCATAGATAGCAGAAACACCTTTTTCTTTTTAAAGCTAAGAAATAATAGCTGCAGCTTTTGTGTGCCTTTCTGCCTGGACTTAAGTGCACTGGCTATGTTAATGCATTTATTCTTAGAACAATCTGAAGCATATTCACTCCCCAGTGGTACAGGAAGAAGAAAAAAAAAAAAACAAACAAGCAGAGAGAGATTAAATATCTTGTGCAAAGCTAAAGAGATAAAAAAGGCAGGAAATTAACTCAGATTTCCTGAGTAAGGTATCATTGCTTTAAATCACACACTCATCCTTTCTTCCAGTCATTCTCAGCTTCTGAGCAGTAATGTAAACAACTGCATTAGCACAGATTTCGTATTTCCCTACTTAAGAACAACTGTTCTGAAATTTCCTCCAACTTCCCCGTCCCCAATGAAAAAGAAATTCTATTACACAATCACTGGCAGCGTGAAATGGTATTACAGACTAGCTGGGAGAGTCTTAAATTTGCCAGTGTCTTTTGAGGCACTGCCAGCTGTTTCTTCAGCCCCAATACTTCAAGCACCAGCTCACAAAACAATTGTGGAATTTCCATGGTGCATCTCTTAGGAAGGTACCCAAATGCATGGTGAATGAGATCAAGGAGCAAATGTTTCCGTGTCATACTTTTCAGCTAGGTCAGAGGGTTAGGAAGACTTGTAGCCAGCACAGAGGAGGGGTACTGACCTGGAAGTGGTGACCGTGTTTTATAACTCTAGCCCATACTTGTATTATCTGAAAATAATTATGAATCAAAACTCTAAAAGAAAAAATATATATATTTTAGAACATATTTGAGAGCCTCTGCTATCTATTTGGACATTTAACAGATTTCCACAATGCTTACATAGTCTCAAGATTAAAATCTGTTCTTTAAGCAGAATTCATAGTTCTTGAAAAATAATTTCAAAAATGGAAAGCATTGTATACACAACTCCATCTTACGACTACCTAACTCAAAAATAGTCTTAGCATTCCTACTGACAGACTAAGATATAGCTACGATCGAACGCAGTATCTTATCAGTTTAATATTTGATATGTCTTCAGCTTGAGGACTTCATGTATTATTGATTTTAAACTGAATTGATGTAAATGGACTTTATATTACACAGGGAGATGGACTAGAAGCTTGTTTTATTCACTTCACTCACTGTCCTGGCATTGTACTGACTCCAGACACCATATATACAATGATGAACAACACCTGTCAGCCAGAGAAGAGTGTAAGAGTGATATTCACACAAATATTCTCCCAGGCTCCAGCAGTTTGCAGGCTCAGTAACTTTGTGAGCCAAGGACACTTTCCCATAAATTTGCTGAATTATGAGCAGCTTCAGAGCAGGGACCATAAGGGAGGCCTAGTTTTCCTTGGAATAGTTGAAAATATTTTGGAAGTATCCATCTGTATCTTTGTTGGCTTTGTTAGTTCAACTGAGTTGCTGATAGTTAATGAGATGGGTGTAAACAACCAGCCATATAGAGTGAACCTTGGTTATATAAAAAAACGTAAAAATATTTTCCAGTCAGTATCTGTAGCATAGATCAGATTGAAGGGAAACCATTGTAATTTTTTAACTTTGGATTGGTTTCCATTTCATGTATTTCTGCAAATTGGAAGTGCATGTGTTTCCCCTAGGGTAGTGGAATATGAAAGGAGAATTGTTCAAACTGGTCCATGTAACAGAGTTCTGCACTCCACGAAATCTGAAGCCACCCTCTGGATTATGGTGAAGCTGAATTAGTCTGCTTGGGTTAAAGCCATCCTTAGAGTAAGGACAATCTCCTTCCTAACATCACTCATAAAAATCATCTTTGCCATGATGTCTACTCAAAAAAAAATCCTTGCTGCATAGCTCATAAACTGTGACTACTGCTAACTAATATGTTCACAATAATTTCATTTTTACTGCATCCATGTTCTGTTAATGTATTTAAATATTTTCTATGTATACTCTGATTTTCTAATTTCTGATACATGAAGTATATTTTTATCTGTTTGCACTGTTTCTAGTTCAAGAGGCCTAAGCAGCGAGGTGCCTCCATTTTTTTCTGCATGTAAGTAATAACACTAGGAGTATTTTCCTTTTACAAAAAACTGCAGATTTTTGTAGACTACCACTATCTCACACTCAAAAAAAAGTAAATAACCTAATCACATTTAAGACTAAGTCCTGTGTTTTTCTTAATCATTGAAAAGGAATCCAAATTAAGAGCTTGATAATTGATATTTGTCAAGCCATGGTTGCCATCTACCACTTTCTGAATATTGTTTAGATCATATTTAAAGATAATAATATTTAAATGAAGAACTGTTGATTACTATTTGGCTGCTGTTTTGTATTTAAATAGTTGACTCCATTGTTGACTTGGATGTGCAAAGGCAATGTTGCTGCATTTATGGCTTTGGCAAGTGAATGATGAATGACCCTTTCTTACCCTTCTCCTTTCAGAAAAGTTTTTTTTTGTTTTGTTTAAGTCAACCTCTTATTGTGAACATTTCTTAAAGCATACTGTACCAACTGTCAGTTAAACTCATGTAGATGAAGATGATGTGCTTGACTTTGTCCTTTCTTTACACTGGTAATGCTGTGGTAGAAGTAGCCTGAACCAGTTAAGTAAAATCTGCCATGAAAACCTGCCGTGGGTTAATTTTACACCTTACTGCTGCTGTTGCCATTTTGTCTAAGGGCATGTACTAGTGAACATTAACCTAACCTCCTACTAACCTGATCTCCTATGACAGGGTCACCTTGTGAACCACTTAGTGAGTGAGGGAAAGGATGTGGATGTTGTCTACCTAGACTTTAGTAAAGCCTCTAACACAGTTTACCACAGCATTCTCTAGGAGAAACTGATCATGGCTTGGACAGATGTGCTCTTCATTGGGTGAAAACTGGCTGGATGGCTGCGACCAAAGTGTTGTGGTGAACAGAGTTAAACCCAGCTGGTGGCAGGTCACAAGTGGTGTTCCCCAGGGCTAAGTACCAGAGCCAGTCTCTCTTTAATATCTTTATCAATTATCTGTGCAATGGGATTGAGTGTATCCTCAGTAAGTTTGAGGACACCAAGTTGGGTGGGAGTATTGATCTGCCTAAGGGTTGGAAGGCTCTACACAGGCTGGATCAATGAGCCAAGGCCAGTTGCATGAGGCTCAACAAGGCCAAGTGCCAGGTCCTTCACTTGGGTCACACCAACACCATGCTCTGCTGCAGGCTTGGAGAGGAGTGGCTGGCAAGCTGCCCAGCAGAAAAGAACCAGGGGGTGCTGGTTGACACCTGGCTGAATATGAGCTGGCAGTGTAACCAGGTGTCACAGCAGAGACCAACAGCATCCTGGCTTGTGTGAGGAATAGTGGGGCCAGCAGGACTAAAGCAGTGATTGTCCTCCTGTAATTAACTCTAGTGATGCCACACCTCAGTCTGGCATTCAGTTTTGAGCCCCTAACTGCAAGAAAGACAAGTGCTGCAATGATTCAAGAGAAGGGCAACAAAACTAGTAAAGGGTTACTGAGAGAATACTGAGAGAACTAGGGTTGTTTAGCCTGGAGAAAAGAAGGCTGGAGGGAAACACTAGTTGCTTTACAGGTACCTGAAAGGAAGCTGCAGCCAGGTGGATGTTATCTGTTCTCCCAAGTAACAAGCAACAGAAAAAGGGCAAACAGAGATTTTGAGCGCACCTGAAGTGGCAAGCGCACCAATGCTCATGGTGGAGTGAAAGAGCAGCTCAGACTCTTGATAGATGCAAACCACATTCTGCTTCCCTAAGCCCCATCTCTCAGCCTGCTCAGATGTCCCTCCTGGCTGTGCACCACAGGACAGCCTTTGGCTCAGCAGCTGCACATTGTGCAAGATTCCAGTTTACCAGAGGCCAGCACAGGGGTTACTTCCCACTTGCTCACCTGAAATACTAACGATTCTTATTTATCTCATCCAATAGAAGATCCTTTTAAGAGGAATCATTCATTTTCTGAAATTTGTTTCTTAGCTGAAGCAGACTGCAGAAAGATATTAAATAAAATAAAAATGTAATTAATTAAATAAAGTGATATTGTTTCCATGAATACTACTTCAAAATACTTTTTTACATGGAAATAGTTTCAGTTTTTACTATTCAGAAAATACAAGCAGTCTTCTCCAGTAGCAAACAGCACTTTAAAATACGGTTCAGGATGTTAAAAATAGTTGTACTCCATATATATTTGACCCTAAACTTTCTAGTCCGAACATGTAAAAGCATCAGAAGGTAAAAAATGAAAGCTGAAATCCATTTTCCAGTGATTAGATTACTTTTTTTAGTATTTAATGGCAATGACAAACCAAGAGCTGAAAGATGCAGATTAAAAGATACAATTGCTTATCCTCTTTTTGTGCACATGGCAGTAGCATGTGCACTGAGAAGAGAGTTGACCTTATTTAAAATTATGTGTATGACCAGTGTAATCAGTACAGCTCAATAATTAACCAAATGTTTCAGAGCTCTCCAGGAGCATCAAGGACAGTAACACTATGCTCAGAATCATAGTCACATGGAAAAATCATGAAATACTGTGTTAGGAAATGCTTTGTGACATAGAAGGATTTTTTTTCTCTTTTATACTCGCTCCCTTCCTTTATTAGCTCTAGTTACTATGCTATGCTTATATATGCATTTATTTATAAATAAAAACATATTTAAATAAAATGTAACTTACGTAGAGGTGTGTATATATGTTTTTGCATAAACAAAGTTGTTCCAGGCATTAGAAATCATCTAGATAATAAGAGTGGATAATTAGATGATTCCTTCATAGCAAACCTGGGCTGTTGGAGGTAAAATTTGTACAGGTCACCAGGTGAGGTTGGTTAGCCTCCAGGGTCAAAATCTTCCTCAACACTGACTCTCACTGGAAACTGTTTTCAAAGTGAACCATAGTTCAGTTGCAACGAGTGTTAATTACTCACTTTCCTGTCAAGTAAGATGAATTCTCACAAAGAATAAGTAGAAATTTTATTCTTGTTAGCTGGCACCTGTCCTTGAGCCATGGGCTTCTGAAGGCAATTTTCCATGAGATTCTGACCGTTTCACTGCTCTCTCTGGTAAGACACTTAGCAAAGTTCTAATGTATTTTTAAACCAGGAGATGTTGAAGGCATTTTTCACTGAGTTGCTAATTACTGGCTGCAGATAGCAGCACGTTTGAAAGAGAATGAACTGATTTAGAAGAGCAAGTAATAGAGGGCATGCTTCAGATGGTCATCAAAAGGCTCAAGGACAAATTCTAAACAGAATGCCTCTGGCATTTTAATGGCTAAAAATATTACCTAAATCTGCATTGTGAAATAGAAAAAGCAGGCAGACAAAAAGTTACATGCAAGATTATAAGTAACTGCTACTCTTTCACTATAAAGATAACTATGAAAAACATTTTGCACTCTACATTCTTTGAAATCAAGGCAATCCTGGTGCTGTGCAAACATGATGTAACCTCCGAATATATTTTAATAGAGTTAAGGCTACTTGTAATTAATTTTCTGTAAACTTGAGGTACAGAAAGGTGTCAGGATCAGACTGGCAAGGTAGTGGCAGAGACAAAGCTGCAATCCACTCTTCCTCACTGTCAGATCTGTCTGTGTAGGTCTGAACTGTGCAACACCCTGTATGAAGCTCTATCCCACACCAAACTGGGTAGAAAATGGTAAACCTACAAAAAACCCTATTAGATAAGAGCTTAAAAAAAGTAAAACTACAAAATAATGCGTAGATAAGTTTTAGGGAATGTCTGGCTTTCTTCCATTCTTAAGTGTAATTTTAAATTGCATATTTGATTGCAAATATTTTTAAAGTGTCTGTTGGGTTTGGTGTTTTTTGCTACATCTTTTAATCGATTGCAGTCCTTTTTCAAGTACAGTATTCTGGCAACATGACTGTTAAGTTGGAAGAAAAAGTGAGGAGAAATGTAGAATTCAATCAGTGATATAATGATAGCTGCTGCATCTGAATATTGTACCTATGGGTAAAGGAAGAACTTGGTGAAACGGGAATATGCTGAAAAATTTTCAAAGGCAAGAATGGTACTATCTGAATTATGGTTTTTCTGATGTGTGTGCATTGACAGGTGTTGCTCTATGTTTATAGTATAATTCCTACTAAGACTACAGATTTTGCTGCTGTGTGACATAAAATTTTACACACCTTTCCATGAAATATAATTTTCTTCATGTTTATCAGAAAGCACTTATTAAAAAAAAGAAAGTTGTCCTTTTGGAGTCAAAATTTCTGATCATAATTAGCTCAAGATACCCTGTGGTATCCAGAGGGAAAACTGATTCAGAGGCATTTTCATTATAAAAGTGAAAATCTCCAAAGATGACAACCCTCATTAATGTGGAAATTTAGCATCTTAAATTTTTTTACTGATTCAAAAGAGAGAAATTGGATAGAAAAAAAGTTTTTATGTTACTTCGTTTTAGGACAGAATTCTTTACGGGTATATTCACCTATATAAAGAACTGTACTTTTCATCCTGGCTGAGGTAGTATAAATGTGTGCCTTTAAAGTGATGTAATTCAATACTACAAAAATACTAACATGCTGCTGATGCATCTCAAGCATAAGCAGTATTGCAGACTCTAGCTAGCAGAAATGAACCTTGATTTTCCCTGGAGTTGTGCTTTTCCTATAGTCCTAGTGTCCTGGAAGTCTTTTGCTTGTGGAAAGCATAGAAGCAGCTGCAGAAAACAATGTTAAGCATTATTTCTCTAGATACAGATGACCTTGAATGGCCCAAAGATGGGCAAAAACAGGGGGCAGTATAATTAGAAATAAGGGAAAACAGAAAAATACAAAATGAGACAGAAAAAGGTTTGGTAAATCAAAAGAAGGCAGCCTTGTTAGTGAGAGAAGATAGGTCTCATTAAATACTGAAGAGAGAAGTAAAAAAAAAAACGAAAAACCACCTTCCCCTGGAGTGGTGGAAGCCCCCTGTATGCATTTGCTTAATGCTGGTTTTAATTCCTGAAGCTAACCCAGGGACATACCCTAGCTAGATGCAGGAGGATTTCCCTGGGAAGACTCAATTATGATCTCTAAAATTTTACACCTGAGGCCAGTTTTAAGTACTTATCTGAACATATATTTTGCATATACAGTGAATGAATTCAAGTGTATATATCAGATAGAAACATGATGATCCTTAGATCTGTTTTCTGTATCAGTGTATCACAGGTACGTGTGAGTTGTAGCTTGCAAGTCATTGAATGACTAAGGGCCATTGCATGAGTCATGGAAGTCTGTTGTTATTTTAAATTCAGAAATGCTTTCCTGAATATATTATTACAGTAGTGCCCGAGGTTACTGGCTTTTACAAAAAAGCTTGAGCAAGGATCTGCAGTCCTATGGCACGCTTCTATCCTGCTCCTCCAGGTGCACACAGTAGATTCAGTGTCAGCATAGGTAATATTTCAAGTCTAATTTAAATGAATGCATTCTATAAACTTATTTTGTGGAGGCTTATGAAGGATATGCAAATTTTTACCATTGCCATAAGCTTTTGGTTCAAGTACAATGAATCTGCAGAATTGTTGCTAAAATTCATATGGTCCCATAAAAAATTTTAAACATTAGGATTTTGGTTAAGGGCACATTGAAAGACATTATTTTTCCTGCAGCCTCGACAGATAAATATATTGATGGAACTTTTCAGATCTTTCCATGATGAATAATTCAGTGGAAGATGAATGTGAGCCTCTTACAAATTTAGAAAGCCATGATGGTAGAGGTACCATATTAAGACACCTGAAAACCAAAAATCTCTATTTATATGTGACTTAGAAACAGCTTTCAGGAATATATTGCACTGCTAACACGTCTCTCTAAGCTAAGAAATCATCTTTAGGGTAAAATACAGTTCAAGGTCCACGCCTAAATAGACTATGACCTTTTTGCTATAACTACTAAACCTAATATCAGACTTTATAGAATAATGAGCGCACAGTGACAAAACAGAAATAACCACTAAGAATACCAGTTTTCTCTGAGAGCTTGATCACCGAGGACTAGACTAGGATTATCAAACTTACTCTGTTGCTCTTTGAATAGCCATCAGTCCATATAGTCTGTCAGAAATCATAGATCATCTTCACTGAGATGTGACCCAGTTGGTGACTGCAAATTGAATCTCCTGGTAGAAAGTAGAAATCCCTTTACTACTCCTTGGAGATAAATACACTATTATCCATTTACATCTGTCTTTGTAGACCATGTAATTTCTTATGAAGTTTAGTCATTCAAAAGCTAGTAATATTTTTAAAGCTCTACATTAAATGGTCTTCAGTCACTGCCGAGAGGGAGTGAAGTTAATACCAAAAGTTTATGTAGTAAACAGAAAGTATAAAAACAAGTTTGTGACAGTCTTTTTTGCATTTTCTCTGCAACACTGATTTCTGTAAAGGAATATATACAAGTCAAAATGAATTTATATACAAAATGTAGTTAAGAGCAGAAGAGTATATTTTGATTAACATAGTAAATTTTTTATTTGTCAGCTTTCAAATAAACCGGAAGGAAGGATGAGAAGGAATGAATATACTGGAGAACTTCTGTTTTACAAATATATTTTCCTATTGAGGGGAAAAAATTACCATTATAACAGGTATGGTGTTTTCTTGTTTGTGTTTAACTTTAATAATATAAACTAGATCCATATTTTGGTTTTATGCTTATTTTCAGCATTCGTTCTCTTGATTTTTTACACCTATTTATATATATAAATATATATCACATATATATTTTTTAATATATATATTTATATATACACACCCTGCCATCTTGTTCTTAGAAGAGTGACTTCAAGCACTTGGTCCCACTGGCTAGTTGGAAATGTGGCAAATACAGAGCAACACTGAGCAGTTTCAGTCATTTAACTGCTTTACAGGGAGTGGGAATATTCATCAGCTTGTGGGAATATTAACAAAGGTAAGTCACGTCTTGCTAATGCTGTTTTTTCAAAAGTTAAAGATGAGAGAACAAAAATAAGGCAGAGAAGGAAAAAGAGGTCTTCTTAGCTTTTGTTCATTGGTGGAGATGAGACCACAGTCTCCATACTCCTTACCTCTGGCTTAGCTATCTATGCATGTCCCTGGATCTGGCCCAGAAATGTTGCATTTTGGAAGAGGGTGTGGGGGGGCAGCAGATGGACTTCTCCAAATCCCAGGGATACTAAAGATGGCTAAAATGGCAGTAAAATTTCTTCCATCCTCCCAGTCTTTCTTCACAGCCTCTTCACAGACTTTTTAATGACTTCAGACAGCGTAAGGAGCAGAGTCATTCCCCCATTACCCTGCCTGCTAATTAATTCTAATTGCCAAAACATCAATTACAGTCCATTAATTTCTGGTTCCTTTCTTCTCTTGTTTACCAGACATGATGTCCATCCAGACCTTGGGTTTTATCAGTAGATGTTTTTGTTTTCATTAGTTCAGTAAGCCACCCTCTCCACCACCTCTCTCAACAACCATTGTAATGGGCAAATCGGAAGTTTTATGAAATGTCTGTCACTTAAAAATCTAGCTTACAGTTTGTATTAGACTCATAGGAACTCAGCAATTACAAGATAAAATCTAGTATGTCAGTGTCTCCTAAATACGGACCATCTTTGCTCTATTTAAATGGTAAAGCTCATGCCATTACAAAATCAAATTATCCTGTCCTCTAGACCTGTAATAAGTTAGTAGGAATTTAAGCACGAAAAATATTATGTGCTCTGTTCACTTGGACAGCTCCAGAGTGCTCCTGGTACTGAGAGTATTTCCACAAGGGCAGTGTTGGTTTTATTCAAAGACGACATGCAGCATGTCGAGTCATTTTTTTAACATCATGCACTAATTTAAAAAATTAAACATGGAGCACGACAAGTTAGATTCAAAAATCTCTGAAGGACAGACCTGCATACAGCAAATTAGCTGATACTTTGTGTCCTCAACTATGACTTATAATTATTGTCTTAAATTATATTCTACTGGCTGATCAGTTCATAAAGTAAATGGACAGCTGCAGTAGAGAACAGACATTTTAATAGCAGAGTGCTGTAGACATGGCTGACTGCCAAAGAACACACTGTTAAAGCAAGCAGCATAAAATGAAAAATTAAGATATTGGTACCAAGATCTACTGGTAAGAGCTGAGGGTCAGTAAAGGACACAACAATAATGCTGAAGGATTTTTTTCCCACTAGATCAAATTTAGGGCGGGCAAAGCATCCTTGCTTTGGAGAAGTGCTCTCCAGTGCTGAGAACTGAGGCAAGTCTCAAAACCAACATAAAGGACCCTGTTGGCCATCCTGGCAACCACCGCTTCTCTTGGCTGATTCTCAATGTGCTACAATCCTTCCTTACAGACCAACACTTCAGCTGGACATAACACCACTCACATCAGTACTGAAATGCATATATAGTATGCAGTATATACTGCAGTATATATTATAATGTATGCACTTTATTTGATACTCTGTATTGCTTTCTTTGTAAAACATATTTCTTTATTCCTTTAAATTGCCTTTGGCCTGAAACAAATAAAGAGTACCAGCAGCAAGGCAAAATATATTCAGAGGCTCCTTCCTCAGTAGCTGCCACCATTACTGCCATTGCGTAGGAAAATGGTTTGGGAAAATTCTGTAGTTAAGTGGGTGGGCATTCATTGTGCAGGACACATGATTGCACATCCCTTCCTCTGAGTACATACATTGTGCTCCGATCTTTACTAACTTACCATCATGTACCGTTAACTCAAATAGCATAATGATTTTTTATTGCTGTCCCATACAATGACTACAGTGTAGCCTGTGATGTGTCTTTATTGCCTTCAGTAATTCTATTGTCACTGTGACCCACTGCCTCTTCATTGACTCTGACTTCTTTATGTAAGTTGCATTTTACTCCACAGCTGTGTTTAAATAGCTTGACAGCATCTGTACACCATCACATTCATTTTTGTGCCTGCAAGTACTCCTTCCTTTGGAGCAATTTAATGCTGAAGCAATCAAGTAAACAGCTACAAATTGAGATGGTTTGACTCTTCAACAATGCCTTACAGGACCTGTAACTTAATATCACACTATAATCACAATATAGTCAAAAAAAGACAATTTTTTCCTTGTCTTCCTAGGATTATTGCCAGTAGTCCCTGGAGAGCACAGCTAAGAATCAGGAAGTCTTCTCTGCCTGAGACTGTTCACAAACAAGAGGCAGCCAGAGCTACAGATTTCATTATTTGGAATAATTTAGCCAAAACCGAAGGTATGAAACGTGGCCTCTTTGTGTCAGCCCAATTAAATGAGATTTTTCTTTCAAAGCAGGGCGACTTTCCAAGGTGAATCATAAAGAATGGCCTTTTTGAATTTTTGTTATAAAGCAGAAGCATTAGTAGCTATTTCAGCCTTTAACAAAGCTTGCATGGGTTGAGCCTGAACACCTCCAGCACAGTATTCACTATTCATTTGTGTTAGTTGAGCATAGCTCAGCCTTCCCTGTGTTGCTGGAGAAGCAGGCAGTATATCTGTGATTATCAGCAATGACAGAGCCAACCCTGCCACAGGAGGTATTGATACTCTGTGTATCTGTGTATTGAGGGGAGGGAGAGAGAAGAGATCTGCTCAATGATGTGATGGCAAACAAGCCACAGGATGTGGGAATTTTTGAGACACATCCAATCGTGCTCATGTGGGAGAAGAGGTTCATGCCTTGTTTTGTTTAGTTTTTCTTTCCTCTTTATGCCACCTAAATCCAGGATATTTACCTCTTGCTTCAGACTAGGGCAGATTGCAACTCTTTGAGGTTAGGACTTCACTCTAAGGTGTTTGACTATACTCCAAATTATTTTGAGACACCAATGGAGACATTTTGGATTAGCAAGTGCTACAGAAGAGCTTGGGAAATATTGCTGATTTCTTTTCAGCACCTTCATATAAGCAGAGGAAACCAATGGAAAAAAATTGGCCTTTTTCACATTATGCATTTCATCAGGAAGCATGTGCCATTTGTACCATCATCTAATTTCTTATAAGCAGATCGTCTTTACAGGGTATGAAACAACAAGTCATAGATTAATTCTCCTAAGCTTCTTCCCTGAAAAGTTTCAGCTTGGATAACCCTGTGTCTGACACTATAATCAAAAGTTGTTTAAAATTGCAAGCCTCTAAGATACATAACGAGATATAGATGTTTTATAACTGCATCCATGTGGATTTTTGGGGTCTTATCCACACCAGCCCTAATTGATTGTGATTGACCACTTATTTTATATTGTAGCAGTCAGAGAACCTGAGTCAATTTCTTGTTTAGAAAATTGAATTGCATTTGCATTATGTTAATAAGGGAACAAAAACCAGACTGAATATAAGGCAAGGTTAAAATCTAGCACAGAAAAATCAATCTGACTGTGCTTATACACACCTTCCTTGTCTCAGGCTGTGCCAGTCAGGACTGAAGCAAATACAGATAGTAAGCTTGCTTCCATTTTAAGCAGCATTACTGAAAAGACCTGAAAAGTGAAGCAACTTAGCAGCTTACTCTCACTCTAGCCCAGCGTGAAGACTAATCCCTAATATCTTTATTCAGGACACTTCTTCTGTGAATTTGCTTCCAAAACCCTTTCCGTCCTGTCTCAGCAAGGGAAGATCCAGGTCATAGTGACTGAGGTCAGTGGGGCAGCCAGCCTCAGCAATATAATCTCCAGATTGCAAACCACAGGAGTTTGAGCCTGCCATATCTGACAAAATCATAGCCACTGGCTGACCCACATTAAGGGGGGAAGGGGACCCAGACAGACTGACAGCTGAGCCAGCCATCAATACGGGTGCCCCAAGGCTCACAAACAGTTTCTCACTGATCCGTAGACTTTTTGAGAGTATTTTAAGCACCACTTGTACACTTCAGGACTTCTGAAAAACATCACCACTGATATTTAGGTGAATATATTTTAAAGGCTACAACAGCAGATTCTTTTCTGAGGGTTGCATAGAGTACTCTAAGTCTAGTCAGAGGTTGAAGATTGAAGGCTAATGGGAATAATCTTTATCCTAATACCTCCTTCACATAATATCACTGGTAAAGTTGAGCTATCAGTAAGAAAAGCAATTTTAAAGGAAAAAAAAATGTAAACACAAGCATAAATTATTGAAGCTGGGGTCAAATATTACAGTTACAACAATAATGAGTGTAATAAGGATAATTGTATCTTCTAGAGATGAGGCTCTAGAGTAAGAAAAGTAATGTATGTACTAAGTATATCAAAGGTTAAAGTAAAGCCAAAGCTCACTTATCGCAGTTCCTCTGCCTTCTGAAATCCATTTAGATTTCAGTGTTCCAGTGACATCTGCTGTTGCAGATGTATATAATTAATTAGCCATAATTTAACAGATGTTCCAAATGAACACATCTTCCACAGAGTTTCTGATATTTGATTCTTATTTGTAAAAGTTCCCTACCATCACAGAAGCCCTTTAATTTGATCAGAAAACCTCTTACACTGAGGTCTTTTCTTGTTCTATTAATCTGACAAGCTGTTAAATCACTGTTGTTTTAAGGAACAGAAATTCTCCCTCTGCCTTGCTCCTGCGCTCCCTTCCAATTTTAATATATGGAAACTGCACATATACATGTTTAAGTGCCAATAAAGCTACTCCCTATGCATTCAAGTCCATCATCAGAGTACCAAGATGGAGTTTATGATCAAAAAGATACCCCGACAAAAGGCTCCATTTAAAATTATCCCAAAACTCAGTAAGTTAATGCTTCGGTGTTCTCACAATAACCTTTAAGGAGGACTAACAGAAAAGAGTAAACATTTAACTGCAGCAATTAATTTGTGTTTCACTTTCATGTGCATGCTTAATGCTCCCAAGAGCATAACAGAAAGGTCAACAGAATCCTGTCAAGCCCCTAATCCAAGCTGTTCAAGAAAGGCTCAGAGAAAGGCTGAAAAATAGATTCTTTGACTCAATGTAGAGACAGAAGTATTCAGAATGAAACACACTGCATTGCTCAGTTGACACCACCAGTTATAGTTAGAGTTATAGTGATTAATAACCTGGATAAAAGGTGTTGTGTCAACATAGGACACTGAGATAGGGCCAAGCAGTACACAAAATACTGCTGCTCACGTGCACTTCCTACTCACTCTGGAAAAAAAATATTTCCACATCAAAATAAATGTCCCACACCTCTGTGGTGAATTGAAATTAAGACTGTGGAGTTGGGATTCAGAATTTTGATTCCTGATTCTGCTACAAAACTGCTGTATGAACTTGAGCAAGCCACAAAGTCAAACCTTCAAAAGCATTTTACATTTCTGTGTGAGAACCTTGTTTTTTATCTCTCTGGAATGAGTCCGGAAGCAATTTTAGCAACTGCTTGTAGATTGGGATTCAGAATTTTGATTCTATACAGCTGCCTAGGCAAGGCAGGGTCCAAGGGTGACAAAACTGGCTAAGGAAGAGAGACATGTCTCTACCAGAAAGAAGCAGGCATCAACAATCCATAAATTTAAAGCATTAAGCTATTCCTTTTAGAAGTAAATTGTTGGACAGTGTAGAATTAAATAAGAAAAAAGCCCCAAGCCAACCAACAAAACAAAACAAAAACAACAAACAAAACTAAAGCAAACAAATAAAAAAATAAAAAAAGAAGATAATTGTCTTTCCAAAATATGATTACAATGTACTTTGATGTTTGACACATTATGCGTTGTTTATATTATTTTAAAACAGATTTTCATAAGGCTTGTTTTGTCAATATTTATCAGCTAAATAAAGTTACTTTAGTATGAAAAGCTTATTCCAAGAGTATTTCCCTATTTTTTGGAATAAAAGCCACACAAATGTTGTACCAGTGAGAGGTTCCACATGCACAGAATAAGCAAATACTACTCAGTCAGCATTTTGGACCCTATCGCTTATTGGAGTGTTGGTTGTAACACTGGCCCGGCAATTAAACCAAATAACAGATGTTTTCTATTAATCCCCCTCTCCTCCCTGATAAGGAAAGGAGAGAGAATAAAGGAAAGAGACTTATGGGTTGGAAACTAAACTACACATTTTATCTCAGAATCAAAAAAAAACAACCAACAAACCCAAAAAACACAACACCATGGAACACAAGATAGGAATCAGAAGTGCTGCTCCATGTATTGCAATGTAAATTCAGCAGTTATTCTGGGTTTCACTGTGATTTTCTGCAAAATTTTATTACTGAAGAGTTTCTAAGGCCATTCCCATGAGAACTTTCAACAGCCTGCCAAGCCAAACACAAAATACAAAAGACTGGACACTGTTCTCCAGCTGAGGATTGATGCTTTTTTGTGAAGGACAGACGGACATAAAGGGCACCAAACAGATGCATACAGATGCATTCCATCTAAACATCAAATTTGAAGTTCCAGTAGGCATTCATGCATTATAGATTGAATTCTCCTGTCTTTGACACCTGATTTAGATCAGAGGCATTTGAGTATCATCCCCGACAGGTCACAGATGCGTTATTCAGAGCCCTTGCAGATATGCTGATGTCCTGGAATGCTAGTACAACAGTTTATTTTATCCTACCAAAGATGTGTTCTAGGCAGGAAAGCTATAGAAAGCCCACATGCTATGTGTTGAGCTCAAAATCAATTTACAAGCTGCTGCTTATTTAAAGAGGATTTCACTAGAGAGAGATGTTTCACAAGAAAAAGAGCAGCAGTTAGATTATTGATGTTGCATCAGGTTTAAAACAATTTTCAAAGGTCTATAGTTTGGGGGATTTGCTATTTTTTCCCCCACAATAATTGTGGACCTTCAAGATACTTTATTGCCTTGTAGTCTTTCTGTTCATGGTTTTACTTACTTAACTACCTAACTGACTTCCTTTAGGGAGACAGGGTGTGGAAAAAAGCTCAGAAACTAACAAAACCAATTCAGAATTGCTAGAAACAACTGTATGTAGTCTATGAACTGACTACAAGAGGCTGAATCCAGTCAGGCTTCCTGCACAGAGGAGGTCTGCTTTCCCCCATTATTTTGAACTAGAACATTATCAGCAGCCAGCAGTGACAGTTTTCAGGACTATGGAGACCATGGTCATATTTCTTCAACTGAAGCCACTGTCTCTGTATTTGCCTGCCTAAAGGGTGACAAAGGCAGCGTACACATCCTTCAAAGACACTTTTCAGTTTTTGCCCATAAGTAGTATTTTACTGTTAATCAGTACACCTGTCATAGTTCAGTGGAGAAGCAACCTAAACTGGGAAAATGATTCATAGGTTGTGAAAATTTAGGCTGGTAAATAGTAATCCTGACCTATTAACTCACAATCGATCCTAGGTGTCTGGATGAGTTACAATGGAGAAGCAGAAGTTGCTTCATTGAGCATATCACTAATGGCAGAAAAAAAAATCTGCTTTGATCAGCTCTGTAAAATCTTTGAGTATTCTCTTTCCTCCCGAGGGTGTTCTTGATAGAAAAATCTGATCTCTCAAGACTGGCTGCTCTAAGTTGTCATGCAATTAGACTAGTGGTTGAGAGAGAGGGTTGATCAAATTGTTACTTCTGGCTAAAATACATTTGTGCTTACTTTACACACAGCTCAAAAATGAAGAGAGGTGATTCTAGCTTGTAGCTTTTCATGCCCAGCATAATCCACCCTAGATATCTGTATCATTTCCCAATGGAAAGGCTTAGGGAAACTTGGATTGACATGTGAGACATTTTCCAATCAACTTTGGATTGCTAAATATTGGCAAGAAATGCAAATTTAATTTCCAGATTCAGGTACTTGCTTCTGGAGCATGAGGAACAAAAGGCTTTTTCTAGATTTCTCCAGTGGCAGTCAGTGATCTGCCAATAAAACGCAGATGCAGCAACAAACCCCAGAGATCTTGCCAGTGTAAAACTGATGCAGAATAACTGGAAAACTATAATTACAGATCCCACACCAATTTCTCCAAGAAGGAATGCATCAGGGGTGAATTTCTTTAGGGAGGAATATTAGATCAGTATTGTCCAGCTACCCACTGCCAGCTGGCCTGGAGGGTCAACTGGATTCCCCACGCCAAATGGACTCAGAAACACCAGTGTGCCAATAGTGTTAATTACCTGAAGAAGAGGATGCTTTCTAACAGCTTGGAATACTATTTTCTTTCCAGCCTGGAATTACCACAAAGCATAGATGACCACTGCCAGCCTGGACAGAAAAGCAGGATGGCATGCTGTATATTTGTGGAGCTGTATCAGTTCAGGAGGAGGATTACAGGGCATGGCTGCCTCCAGTACTCAGGGAGGGAGCTAGGATGGCCAAAAATATCAGTTCTACCCTCATGATCAAGTATCACAGGTTAGCCAGCTTTTGGCCTGAAATATCATACTCTACTAGCAAGTTTTTGATCAAAGAAAGGATTAGATGGGTATAACAGTTATTACTGCTATTTCATTATTCCGTCTGCATGTAGGAGGCAAAAGAGCTGAGACTTCATGAGAGAGAATACGCAGTCCGCAGTAGGCAACACAAGCGGTGATCTACAGCTTTGCAGAAAAACAGGTCTAGAAAGGATTTTAGAAGTCATCTTGCAGTTTTCATGGGTTAGCAGGAAAGGCTATATAAAGTAGTCCTGACAGGACCTGCGACTGTCGAATTTGGATTAGGAACACAGGAGCTATATTAAGAAGATAGTATCTGGAACAACCTTACTCCATCTGAAGTGACTGGTCCCTGGAGCCAGCGCTCATCTGCAGTATGAACCTACCAAATGGAAAGTGCAATGTGACATCTAATCATAACATTATGCCCCATGATACAACTTCAGGCCAGAATGTGATGATGTCTGTTTGCTGATTATGCAACTGAAAAGATTTGACTTGGGGAAATTAGTTCAATATAGTGTCCATTAAATCAGAGTAGGGTAATGAGAAATAAAAGCAAATCCTAGAACACCTTCCCCTGACCCCTCCGTTCTTCCTGGTCTCATCTTCACTCCCAAATTCTTTATTTTCTTGCCTGCAGCAGCAAGGGGAATGGGGATAAGAGTTGCAGTCAGTTCATCACACATGGTCTTTGCTGCTTCTTCCTCCTCAGCTGTGACTGCTCATACTCTCCCCCTGCTCCAGAGTGGGGTCCCTCCCACAGCAGACAGTTTTTCATGAAATTCTCCAACTTGAGTCCTTCCTATGGGCTGCAGCTCTTCACAAACTGCTCTAAGTGTGGGTCCCCCGTGGGGTCAAGTCCTGCTAGCAAACCTACTTCAGCATGGGCTTCACATGGGGTCACAACTTCATTTGGACATCCACCTGCTTCAACATGGGGTCCTGCATGGGCTACACATGGATCTTCTCCATCATTAACCTCCATGGTCTGCAGGGAAACAGCCTGCCTCACCATGGTCTTCACCACGGGCTGCAGGAGAATCTCTTCTCCAGTGCCTGGAGCACCTGCTCCTTCTTCCCTGACCTGGCTGTCTGCAGAGCCATTTCTCACACATTCTCACTTTTCTCTCTGCTGCTGATGCAGTTGCTGTTGCCCAACCCCTCCCCCTTCTTCACTGTGTCAACCCAGAGGTGCTCCCACCATTACTGAAGGGTTGGGCCTTGGCCAGTGGCAGATTCCTCTTGGAGCTGGCTGGGATTGGCTCTGCTGGTGAAGCTTCCAGCAGCTTCTCAAAGAAGCCACCCGCGTAGCACCTACACTGCCAAAATTTTGCATCTATCAATAGCTACAGTAACAGAAATATTATTAGAAAAGCTAATTAAGTTGAGTATTTTATAGAATGTCCAGGCTTTTTTCTAATTTGTTTTTCTTTTTTCCTATGACTAAGCAAAATAGGCTCTCGTCCCAGTCTACTTTGCCCTATTGAGACCACATCTGGAGTATTGTGTCCAATCCTGGGCTTCCCAGTTCAAGAGGAACAGGGATATACTACAGAGAGTCCAATGGAGGGCTATGAGGATGATCAGGGTTCTGGTACATCTGTATTATGAGGAAAGGCTGAGAGACTGACAGAAGACATGAGGGCAGGGACCCCGGTTGCTGTCCACAATCAGAATCATTTATTGTGTGGCTCGCAAGACATAGAGTATCCTGATATTTATTGATTGATCTACAATTTACATCTCATAGTGCTCTTTCTACTAACACAAAACCTTATCTACCCATTCCCAACAGAGGTACCTACCAGGACATAACATCATCCAGATGGCAAATTCCTTAGGTTGTTTACAGTTCTTTCTTTGTTCTTCAGCGTCAGTGAGTGCCAGGGCATTCTCAATCCTCCTCTATCCCACGCATGCCTGCTTCTCTGCTGTTCTTCTACAAGAGACCTGGGGTTGTTTAGTCTGGAGAAGAGTTGGAAGGGATGTTATTGATGTTTACAAATATCTGAAGGGTTGGTGTCAAGAAGAAAGTGACAGCCTCTTTTCAGTGGTGCCCTGTGATAGGATAAGGGGCAATGGACAAAAAGTGGAACACAGGAAGTTCCATCTCAATATGAGGAAAAACTTCTTTACTGTAAGTGTGATGGAACACTGGAACAGGCTGCCCAGAGATATTGTGGAGTCTCCTTGGAGACTTTCAAGCCCCATCTGGATGTATTTCTCTGTGACCTGCCCTAGGTGATGCTGCTTTGGCAGGGGGGTAGATGATCTCGACTCAATGGTCTCCAGAGGTCTGCCAACCCCTGCCACTCTACAATTCTATGCAAAATCCTGAATAATTTTTCATTTAGAAGAAATAAAAGGAATGGTTTGCAGTAACATGTAGTATCTCCAGAACTTGTTTTGGAAAAATATTAATGAGTTCTATCACCTTGATTGTTATAGCAATTATTACACATATTCTTGTTTATCAAAGGTAACCCACCTGCTTTACATTATATTTTTACTTCATCTTAACAGACATGTAGATGTACTATCTTAATTAAATTCTTTAGATTCTTTTACTGACATGGAGTTTGTTATCCCTGACCACTTTTCCATCAATGGGATGCTTGACAGCAATGCCATATAGCATGGAGTAAATCCAATTCAGTTATTCACTCCTGAGAAAAAGCTTCAGGTTGCTTTTGACAAGTATTCTATCACTAGTAGCTGAACAGGCTGATTACAGTTCTGTCTTGAAGGAGGGATCTGCATGATATATTGTTTCAAGATGACAAAGCAGAATGGAAACAGCCTGCTGGGTATGTCCTCATTGTGTTAGAATGGCGTTAACAGGAGTTGCTCTGATGTTTTATCTAAAAAAATGTAGCCACTGAGCTACAGTTTTCTAAGAAGTCTGTGAAACTAACACATAGTAGAACAGGGCTATGAAATTCCTTGCAAAAAGCAAAGCTTTAGATAACAAATGAGATCAGGAAAACAAACAAAAATAGTGTTTGAGTGATATATAACCTTAAAAAGGAAGCACTCTTGGCATCCTATGGAGCTACAAGTGTTAGCAGGTACTTCTAGTTCAAGCATAGACAAAATTTTGCAAGGAAACTCAGGAGCACACTTACACTGCAAAAGTTTTTTCCTACCATCAGTTCAGGAATACTCCTGACATTTCCTCACAATGTCAAGTCCAGTAAGACTCTGTATTTTCACACTTTCAATTAACATAGCTGCATGTTAGAACACAAACAGAGCACAAACTTCTCTTTCTAGGCCACAGCAATGTTTACAGAGGATCTGTATTTACAGTTTTATTTGCTTATGCATGTGAAAACAGAGTTTATGTATAAAAGGCCAAACTGTCCCCTGGTATGAAACTTAGCTCTTCCCCACGTAAGCACACCATTGATGTGCAAAGCCTTTCCTTGCAGGAAGCCTGAGTTCAAAAGTGTTCTTCCAGCCTTAGAAATGGAGAAGTGTAGGTGAAAATATGTCAAGCAGTGGAAAATTTACACTGAGATGTCACCAAGAGATATTGGGCCATGACCTGATCTCTTTTATCCTAGTGTTTCTCTCTAGTTTTCTCCTCTGTTTCTCTCACAGAGGCATTAAAAGCATTAGAAACATTAAAAAGATCAGCTTTCTTACTAGAGTACTCCTAGTACATGTTAGTCAATTGGCAGTAGGGTTACAGGTTGGCAGCATGGGTGAAGCAGCATCCAACCTCACATGGGACCCATTTCTGAAGTGATGCCCTTTTTACTTTCATGGGACAACATTTTATAATATATACCAGTGGAAAGATCAATCCCATGTGCCATGTCCCACCATCCAGCTCATCTTTTCCTTAGCAGAAAGTTCCTCTTGTATTGTCATGAGAAGGAAAAGATTCTCTACCTGATAAGAGCTAGGTACCAGAGCCAAATGGGTTAAATGAATCAGCCAGGGAATTGATTAGTGTGCAGAGATCTAGAGGAATAATGCATTGCAGGATGACACTGCAAAATGAGGGAGTCATACCCTAAGGGATCTAAGAGGGATTTTTCTGGTATCTGAGCACCATAGATAAGTATCTAAAATAAGTTTTAATGTGCTTTTAAGACTGAAATGGACCTGTGCAAGGGCATCCAGGAGATTCTGCATCAATAAACAAAATTTCTACCACACAGTTTATATACGACTTATATAAGACAGACTAAATAAAAGGGGATAAAAAATTCCAGGAGCAAAGGAAAATCAATTTGCAGCAGTTAGCATGAACAATGTATGCTGTGCACCTGCTATTGAAGTACTGCAATGCCATTTGTAGTTAAACTGCCATAACTAAATGGTGCTGCTGTAATTACAGTTTAGGAATTTTCTTCCTATTCAGAATAGCCATTTTATAGCCATCTCAAGCTGTATAATAGTCTGAAGTGGATCATGTAAGTTCTCACCCAGAAATACTAAATGAACAGCATAATAGTTTTTAATTAGGTGAGTTAAAAAAGTTTTATTTTAAAGTACCCTATGACATCTATGACAGATGCCTGTTGGTATGTGTATCTAACTATTCCAGCTCTGCTTCTTCCCACCTCATAAGCCTATCCACAGCAGTACCTAGAGATGCAGGATTAACAGTTCCCATTGCACCCAAGCTCTTTCCCCTCACACACAGTCTTTAGTGCAGCCCTAATGACCATCTGGATCTCAAAAGCAGAAGCCAGTGTAAGGCTTTTTTATAGACCACCTTACAAACATGGGAATACTGCAGAGCTGCTGCAGTGCTCTACTCCTCTTGGCTTCCTCGTATATTTTCTGGAGTACTGATGGGATGTGTTGGGTTTTGGAGATTTCTGTGTGAGTCACTTCTTTCTATTCCAGTTGCAAAAGCCTCAGCCACAGGGATTTTTGCCTTGAGTAGCAACAGAAGTTGCATCAATAATCTGGCACTGGCATAGGCTTCACCTGCAGAGGGCTGCAAGGATGTGTACAGCCCTGGCACTCAGATGACATTAGAGTGACAAAACAGTTCTATAATCTGCCTGTCCTGAGACAGAGACTGCATCTGCAACAGCAGGGGCAGAACCTGGACCACATTTCAGATGGTTTACATGGCACACAGGACTCCCTGCTGGTGTGTGGGAGCTGGGGAAGCCCTGGGGTCAGGGTAAGGTGACCCAATAACAGCTTGGTGCTTGCCAGGTCCTTGGTTAATCTGCCATTATCCTGACATTATCCTGTAGTTTAGAAGAGCTCTATTTACTGGTGTAGTATTTACTGCAGACTTCCAGTCAGTCTTCTCGCCACCCCAGATGTCAAACAGTGCTTCCTTGTGCCAGAAGCTGCTGCAGGTTCCAGCAGAGAGCCACACGTCAGCCTCATGTAGTGCTTGTGCTGGGAAACCTGTGGGGATGACCCTGCAGCCACCGCACAAAGAGAACAACATCTGGAGCCCAATCAGGACTTACTTTCAGGAAAGCCACTCGTTGAGATGTACACTCTAATGCTGTCTTTAGTTCTTTTTACATCTCTGCTATAATTACAAGTCCTGCCCATGGCTCCTGAAGCCAGCGGAAGATTCCCATTGGAATGTTCTTTTGAGCAAGTTTCCTTTGAACTTCAAGCTCCTTTGAAGTTTCTTTTCCATTGTCAGTTTAGATTTGAATTAACATTGCAATTTTTTTGCTGTATTAGTTTCATCATATGTCCTTTTATGCATCTGAGTAATTAATTTCCATTCTCAATAAAGGTTTTCATTAAAGTACTGCTATTGTTGAAATAATTTTCACAAAATAATGGGGTGCTCTTCTTTGCAAAGATATTTAAATAGTTTCTCAATTTCAGATAAAAGTTACAATGTGATTTAAATTACTCATTATATATTATTCAATTTGAGTTTTATAATGTTTCCATGCCCATTTCTAAAATTAAAATGAAGTCAAGATTTTTCACAAGCTTATCCAGCTTGCATAGTTTCTGCTCCATAGTAGACATTTGTTTTGATTTGAATTTACATTGTACATATATATCAATATTAAAATAATTTAACAAACTGATATGCTCCACTTCATTTCACATTTTAAAATAAAGTACAGATGACAGCCTACATTTTTTATTTATACATTGCCTCAGCAGCATGAGATTCAATTATTCTATCAACCTTTTTATTTTATAGATTTGAAATATCTTTTTTTCCGCCTTTTCTACATGCGTGTGAGACATTAACCAGCACTACAGCATTTTATGTGCATATATCAAAGACTGTAGGTACACAGCATGCAAGTTCTTCAGGCTCCACACGGGTAAAAGAGCAGGGAGAAGAGATGGCCATTTAAAATCTTTGTGCCTCGAAGCTGCTTTTACAAACCTGGGGTGAAGAACAGCAGTAGTTCAATGTACTGACCTTCAACCTCCCTTCCTGCTGAAGCTGGGCTCAGAGATGCTCAGTGACTTGGTTGCAGCTCCAGGGTGCCACCCCCATAGTTCTGTACTATTTCCAAATTTATCTCCTCTGCTAAATCAAGAAGAGGAAGGCCATTAAAAAAAAGCAACAATACTACCCTAATATATGGAGTGGTTGACAGCAAAGAAGTTAACTGTCCCTGAGGAGAAAAAAAAAAAGACCTATTCTTACTGGGCACTGCTGACATTAGCAGTAGGACTGCTTCAGTGGGTCTGCTCTCTGTTCTGGCTCTGTGGAAGAAATATAATGTGGTATAGAGAGCTGTATTGTATAAAATGATATGGTGCCTGAGTATTGCCTCCATACCCTGAAGGCTGAGACTAGGGCTTGAGCTCTCCCTGCACACATGGAAAGCTGTTGCTTTCTCCAGGCTCTGGAAAATTGGGATAAGACTAGGTGTTTATTATTTGACTTCCTGCACTGATTTTCAGAAGCAAGCAATTTTTTTTCGTAGAGAAAGGGTGGAACAGGTCTTTATTCTGTCCAAACAAGCATGATTTTTTCTGTGTTTTGAAAGGAAGTAAAACGGCAGCAGTAAACAGCAAAGCTTCAGATTCAATAAGCTACTTAAAGCATCTGTGCTGATGGCTCCAGCCAGCAATGTGCTCATTTCAGCAGCTGCATGGCATAAATAGAAGCTGCTCACTCTTATCTCAGTTAAATAGAGACTAGTGGGCTTTAACTCCTGTAAAAGTTCTGTACTGTTACTTCAGAGAAAAGCAACTCTTTCCTAATTGAAATGCCTCTAACCAAATAAACAACATGTTAAATCACCAGGATACCTGCAATAACTTTCTCTTTTTACTGTGGGTCCCTGAGGGCTCTGTTGGGGTCTGAACTAAGGGAATCCGACATGCTTACTTAGCCCACCCACTATATACATTATCCAGAATTTTTTTTTTTCAAATTACAGTTATTTAGTGAACACTTTGCGCATCGCCAAGCATCCACAAGAATGTACTGAAAAGCTAAGACTTACCCATATTTACACTTTCTTGTTATTTTAATAGCATACCCAGGTATCCCTTACAAAGAGCCAGACTTCCAGTTCATTAGCCACAGTGGTCTAACTTGTTTCTGCCGCTTGTAAAAATTCTGATTTTGGCAAAATAGTGTCCCTCAGTGCAACGAAGCCAACACAACAGCTTCACAGACACATGACCCATCCATCCTAAGGGAAACAGAGCCATCTCCCTCCCACCCTAAAGTTTGTACAGCAATAGCAAGGAAGGCACAGAGTCCTGTTATACCAACATCCAACCAAAAAACTGTTGATGTTGGCAGCACATCAGGAGGGCTATACCACAAGGCAAATATCACAAGGCAGGTCTAAACAGTGTCAGATCCAGGGTTGACAGGAAGGGACCTTGACTATATATGTCAGAAGCAACTAACACTTTTTAAAGTAATAAGCAAAAAGTTATTCTAGATGCAAAACAAGTAGATGCTGTCAAGAATAACTTGCCTTTAAATTATGTTAAGTAAAATCTTTTAGGCAAAAACATTTCTAACTATCATTTACACTGTCATCTTCTACATTTCTCATAAATTGCTTTTCAGTTTTTGTTAAATAAGACTCGAACAATTTATAGTGGCTACCCAGAGTTTTATGAATTGCTTCTGAGTGTTTCCTAGTGAGGTGTAACAGAAAAGAATAAAAGCAACGGGTAGAAGTGATTATTTTGGAATAATTGCCTTTTCTTCATAATGAGGGGGGCTGTTTAACAGCATGCACTGTAATAGAATTTTTTTGCACATATGAACAGGTGTTGTAAGTTGCATTTAAGAGGACAAGGTGTCCAGTCCACCTGGCACCACATCTTCAATATAGGAGTTAATTATCCTAATAATATAAAAGATGCATTCCAAGATGATGAATTTTATGTGAGAAAAATTAAAATATTTTGGACCTCTTTATTTATACTATGTGCTGAATTAATGCTATTTCAGAGTATTTAATAATGCCTCGCAATCTCAAATTGTGGCATGAACTATGAAAGCTGCTTTTAATACAAAAATCCCAAAGGGCTGCTCATACATTCCCAGAGCTCAAAAATAATGACTTATCTATAGCTCTAAAATTGAAAAATGGTACCAGAAATAGATATTACAAGCATTTCCAGATGCAGCCTTGTAACTACTTGTAACTACATCAACAACTACTCACTGCATTATGCTAAATATGTTACCCAAATAAATGCAAACAATATGAAAAATGAGGGGGGAGGGGGAAGATTCTTAGCTGCCTTTACAGTACTGGGAAATTATCCAATTAGGCTATAAGATGCCTCTAGGATAATACTTGCCTGGATAATACAGCCAGGCATTTTTACAGATGTTACTGATTGTCTGGAAATGTAGCTTGTTTGTAAGCTACGAAGAAAAGAAGAAGGGTAGTTGTAGTTGGTGATTCCCTTCTGAGGGGAACTGAGGGCCCTATATGTTGACCTGACCCATCCCACAGAGAGGTCTGCTGCCTTCCCGGTGCCCGGGTGAGGGATATTAGTAGGAGACTCCCTCAGCTAATTCAGCCCTCAGACTATTATCCACTGTTGGTAGTCCAGGCTGGCAGTGATGACATTACTGGAAGAAGTACAAGGGTGATTAAAAAGGACTTCAAGGCACTGGGTCGGTTAGTTGATGGGTCAGGAGCACAGGTAGTGTTCGCCTCGATTCCAGCAGTAGAAGACCTGAATGAGGAGAGGACTAGGAAAACCTATCTGATCAATAGGTGGCTAAGGGACTGGTGCCACCGGCGGAACTTTGGGTTTTTCTACCATGGGGCAAATTCCATACTACCTAGTGTCCTCAAATCAGATGGGCTTCACCTAACTAACAGGGGAAAAAGGACTCTAGCCCATAAGTTGCAGGGGCTGATAAGGAGGGCTTTAAACTAGGTTTGAAGGGGGAAGGGGTTGAAACTGGGCTCTCCAGAAAGGAGCCTAAGGGTGGACTACCCAAGACAAGAGACAAATCAGCAGCCCAGCTGAAGTGCATGTACACCAATGCATGCAGCATGGGCAACAAACAAGAGGAGCTGGAAGCCATCGTGCAGCAGGAAAGATATGATGTAGTTGCTATCACGGAAATGTGGTGGGATGACTCCCATGACTGGAGTGCTGCCATGGGTGGCTACAGGCTCTTCAGAAGGGACAGGCAGGGTAGGAGAGACGGACGGGTAGCTCTGTATGTAGAGTCTCTTGACACTGTAGAAGTTGAGGTCAACAATAATAAGGCGGAATGCCTGTGGATTAGAATCAGAGGGAAAGCTAACAAGGCTGATATCGTGATGGGACTCTGTTACAGACCACCCAATCAGGATGATGAGGATGATGAATTATTCTACAGGCAGCTGGCGGATGTTTCAAAATCGTCATCCGTTGTTCTCATAGGTGACTTTAACCTGCCAGACATCTGCTGGGAACTCCACAGCACAGAGAGGAGGCAGTCGAGGAGATTCCTAGAGTGTATAGAGGATAATTTCCTGCTCCAACTAGTAAATGAGCCCACCAGGGATGGAGCCCCCTTGACCTTCTTTTCACAAACAGAGAGGGGCTGGTGGGAGATGTGGTGGTCGGTGGACGCCTGGGACTTAGCAATCATGAAATAATAGAGTTTCCAATATTCAGGGATACAAGGAGGGTCGTCAATAAAACCTCTACGATGGACTTCCAGAGGGCAGATTTTGGCCTATTCAGAAGACTATTTCAGAGTATACCCTGGGAAACAGCCCTTGAAAACAAAGGGGTCCAGGAGGGATGGTCGTACTTCAGGTAGCAAATTTTGAAAGCACAGGAGCAGGCTTTCCCAGTGTGCCGGAAGGCAAGCCGGCGAGGAAGATGACCGGTCTGGCTGAACTGGGAGACTCTGAAAGAAATCGGGGTTAAGAAGAGGGCCTACCAATTATGGAAAAAAGGGCTAACTACTCAGAAGGAATTTAGGAATATAGTAAGGTCATGTAGAAAGAAAATTAGAGAGACAAAGGCACAACGTGAACTGAATCTCGCCACCTCTGTGAAGGATAACAAGAAGTCCTTCTACAGATACATCAACAGCAAAAGAAGGGGCAAGAAAAACATTCATTCTGTACTGGACATGAGTGGGAATATAGTTGTCAAAGATGAAGAAAAGGCTGAGGTATTTAACACCTTCTTTACCTCAGTTTTCAACAGAAAGACAGGTTATCCTGAGGACAGCTGGCTTCTGGAGCTTATAGAGGATCATAAGAATCTAAACAGCCCCCCTGTAATCTCGAAGGACACAGTCAGTGACCTCTTGAGCTGCTTGGATCCCCACAAGTCTATAGGACCGGATGGGATCCACCCAAGAGTGATGAGGGAGCTGGCAGAAGAGCTCGCCAAGCCTCTCTCTATCATCTACCAACAGTCCTGGCTCACTGGGGGCATCCCAGATGATTGGAAGTTGGCGAATGTCACGCCAATCCACAAAAAGGGCCGGAAGGAGGACCCAGGAAACTACAGGCCCGTCAGCCTGACCTCAGTGCCTGGCAGGGTTATGGAGCAGATCATCCTCAGTGCAATCACACAGCACCTGCAGGATGGGCAAGGGATCAGACCCAGCCAGCACGGGTTTAGAAAGGGCAGGTGACCCGTCTGGTGGATGAGGGGAAGGCTGTGGATTTGGTCTACCTGGACATCAGCAAAGCCTTTGACACTGTCTCCCACAGCATTCTCCTGAAAAAGCTGTCAGCCCACAGCTTGGACAGGAGCACCCTGTGCTGGGTTAGGAACTGGCTGGAGGGCCGGGCCCAGAGAGTGGTGCTGAACGGGGCTGCATCCAGTTGGCGGCCGGTCACTAGTGGTGTCCCCCAGGGATCAGTGTTGGGCCCAGTACTGTTTAATATCTTTATTGATGACTTAGATGAAGGGATTGAGTCCACTATCAGCAAATTTGCAGATGACACCAAGCTGGGAGGAAGTGTGGATCAGCTGGAAGGCAGGAGGGCTCTGCAGAGGGACCTGGACAGACTGAAGAGCTGGGCTGATTCCAACGGGATGAGGTTCAACACGGCCAAGTGCCGAGTCCTGCACTTTGGCCACAACAACCCCATGGGGAGCTCCAGGCTGGGCACAGAGTGGTTGGAGAGAAGCCAGGCAGAAAGGGACCTGGGAGTCTGGATTGACAAGAAGCAGAACATGAGCCAGCAGTGTGCCCAGGTGGCCAAGAAGGCCAATGGCATCCTGGCCTGTATCAGGAACAGCGTGGCCAGCAGTACCAAGGAGGTGATTCTGCCTCTGTACTCAGCCCTGGTGAGGCCACACCTCGAGTCCTGTGTCCAGTTCTGGGCCCCTCAGGTCAGGAAGGAGATTGAGGTGCTGGAGCAGGTCCAAAGGAGGGCAACCAGGCTGGTGAAGGGACTTAAGCACAGACCCTGTGAGGAGAGGCTGAGGGAGCTGGGGCTCACATGCACAAACCTTTGCCTCATAGGCTTAGGGCATGGCATGTGATAAGGATCTACAGTCTCATCATTGGTATAGATCACATCTCGTACAGACAATTCTTTCAGATCCCTGATAGCTTATCCCAGTGTGGCTGCTTTGACCTGTGGGCAGTCTATTTCCTCTTTATAGGAATATTTCCTATGTGTATAAAATGTGTATCCTGTGTGTATCTCCTAGGTGTGTGAAAAAACACTGTACCAGGTACCACACTGTTGCAGACCATATCACAATTACCGTTTGTAAGCAGCTCTCACCAAGAATGAACCGCAGAGCAACACTCATCCCAGCAAAAAAGCCACAGATCACATACCCTGAGTACCAAAGGTACAGCATGAATGGTTTAATTTCCAACCCTGTGAAATTTCCAAATAAATATTTTGATTCCCGCTCAGCGGAGCCATCTGGGTATCCTACCAGTGAGGTAAAAATTCAAATTATTCATATAAATCAGTTTAAATTTAAACTGGGCTTAAAATAATCAGCTTAAGCCCCACGTTGGGCGCCAATAAATCTGTCAGGGTTTAACGCTAGGCCGGCAATTAACCGAGTGACAGAAGCTTTCTATTATTTTCCTTCCCACCCTGATAAAAAAAGGAGAGAGAATAAGGGAGAGAGACTTATGGGTTGGAAACTAAACTACACAGCTTTCATGAAACATTAATGATAAAAAGGATAAATCACTAAATATATACAAATATACCAAAAAATGGTACCATGTTCCTCCCCCTTCACTCCCAACAACTCCCAAGTCACCACCAAAGCTTTAGGGCAGCCCTGGGAAAGTCCAGGCTGGACTACTGGGGTCAGCAGGCCTAGTTTAATCCCAGATCAGTTGTAGTGGTGATGGTGGGGTGATCATTGCTATCGTAAGTTTCTCCCTCTTTATCCTTCAGTTTAAAGCCTTTTTAAAGAAGTTTAAGGAAAGAGCTGCAGGCATGGACAGTGCAGGGCAGCCTGCAGGAGAGGTGGCCAAGGGCTCTGCAAGGCTGAAAGGCCCAACAGGATCAAGGGCTTTGTCACCTCAGACATGGCAGCTGCCTCCACCACAAAGGTCTATCAGGAATAATTTTGTCCTGAGGCTCTGGACTTTCTTTCGCCTTCCTGGGGAGGTCAGGAGGTGTCAGAATTTTTTTTATTACTCATTTTCATACTCCACTGTAAACAGGAAGAGTCTTGATTAACAATTGAGGGATGGACTCTGCCTTCCTGTTGCCTGGGGTTCAGAGTTTGGCCTTAATACTTCATTAATACACAAATAATGAAAAATCCTTGGCTTCAGAACCACCTTTACAGCATCTTTGCCTCCCTGCAATCATGGCCTCCAGTGACCTGCTCTAACAAGGCCATGGGGAGGCTCTGGCAGCAATGGTCCTCAGTGGGGCCAATCAATGCTTCAAGGTACTTTCAGGTTCCATTCTGACTTCTGGAGCAGTTTGTTCATTCATCTCTCAGCCCCTGAGGATCATGGACTCAGCACCAAACACACCCTGGGGCTCATTGAAATACAGAGAGCACTAAAGGGACATGGCTCTCCATGGGATATTCTTCACATCTTCCAGACTTGTACAGCTAATTAGAGAGGTTTTCCCTCTGTAGCTAAAGAGGAACATTTCATACTGTGATTAATGAAACTGTTTGTGGGAGTTTTTAAAGTATATTTTACCAGATCATCTAATGATTTTCATTTTAGAGAAGAGGTGATAGAAGTTCCCTGAGGTCTGACACTGTGTGGGCAATTTCACTTCTCCCATCCCCAGCCCCACCATTCCTTTCATGTCCCACCTGGGACTTCCATCCCTGGTCCTTGCATCAGACTTCTCCTCTCCTCTCTGCAGCTGGAGGTTACAGCTCCACTGCACCANAACATATAGGGCTACCCCTCCGCCTCTCCTACCCTGCCTGTCCCTTCTGAAGAGCCTGTAGCCACCCATGGCAGCACTCCAGTCATGGGAGTCATCCCACCACATTTCCGTGATAGCGACTACATCATAGCTTTCCTGATGCACAATGGCTTCCAGCTCCTCTTGTTTGTTGCCCATGCTGCGTGCATTGGTGTACATGCACTTCAGCTGGGCTGCTGATTTGTCATTTATCTTGGGTAGTCCACCCTTAGGTTCCTCTCTGGAGAGCCCAGTTTCAACCCCTTCCCCCTTCAAACCTAGTTTAAAGCCCTCTTTATCAGCCCCTTCAACCTATGAGCTAGAGTCCTTCTCCCCCTGTTAGTTAGATGAAGCCCATCTGATTTGATGACACTAGGTAGCATGGGATTTGCCCTGTGGTTGAAAAACCCGAAGTTCCGCCGGTGGCACCAGTCCCTTAGCCACCTATTGATGAGATAGGTTTTCCTAGTCCTCTCCTCATTCAGGTCTTCTACTGCTGGAACTGAGGCGAAGACTACCTGTGCTCCTGACCCATCAACTAACCTACCCAGTGCCTTGAAGTCCTTTTTAATCACCCTTGTACTTCTTCCAATAATGTCATCACTGCCAGCCTGGACTACCAACAGTGGATAATAGTCTGAGGACTGAATTAGCTGAGGGAGTCTCCTACTAATATCCCTCACCCGGGCGCCGGGAAGGCAGCAGACCTCTCTGTGGGATGGGTCAGGTCAACATATAGGGCCCTCAGTTTAGGAAGGAGATTGAGGTCCTGAAGCAGGTCCAAAGGAGGGCAACCAGGCTGGTGAAGGGACTCAAGCACAGACCCTATGAAGAGAGGCTGAGGGAGCTGGGGGGGTTCGGCCTGAAGAAGAGGAGGCTCAGGGGAGACCTCATCACTCTCTACAACTCCCTGAAAGGAGGCTGTAGCGAGGTGGGGGTTGGTCTCTTTTCCCAGACAACTTTCAACAAGACAAGAGGACACAGTCTTAAGTTGTGCCAGGGGAGGTTTAGGTTAGATATTAGAAAGAATTTCTTTATGGAGAGGGTAATCAGGCATTGGAATGGGCTGCCCTGTGAGGTGGTGGATTCTCCATCCCTGGAGACATTTAAAAAGAGACTGGATGTGGCACTCAGTGCCATAGTCTAGCAACCGCAGCGGTGGGTCAAGGGTTGGACTTGATGATCTCTGAGGTCCCTTCCAACCTGGCTAATTCTATGATTCTATGATTCTAAAATTGCATCAATTTTAAGGCCAGAGCTTTACGACCTCCCCATACAGATAGGGTGCAAGAGGTAGCTGTTAAAGAGAAAGCTTTACCAGTAAGGAGAGCTGGTGACACACAATTTTCAGGAGATTTGTAATAGGATAGCAAGCTTTTTACCCTTATCACACTGGTTCACATGCTGTCCAGATGGGAAATGAAAGTAACTGGAGGCCTTAGCAGCTGGCTAAATGGGTTTATATTCTTAGACCAGTTTTAGTGGGTGAAGTCTCTCCTTCAGACTCTAGGTATTATTTCAGGAGTGAGTACCTGCTTAGAGCAGGCATTCTTCCTTGAGGCACTGCAGTTAGGATCTCTAATTACCAGTACTAAGCTCTTTAAGATGCTGAAGTGTTTTGCAGTTGATGGTATAGATGCTCTATCAGCCTCACCACAGAAAGTTGTTCCATTTGCTTTTTCTCACATTAGCTCAGGATTTAAAATCACAAAAAAGGCAAAATTACCTAACTACCACTATTTTAATTTATCCTAATGGGAGCAGGATGAGGCTGCTTCATGTTTGAGATCCTGCTCCTCAGACAGCAGGCTAGCTTTAAAGCCTAGTCCAAACTGAAAAACCCCCCTAAGACAGGAGTAGCAGTATCTATTACAGGGCTGTCCGTGATTATGTGGCACCAGACTGAATACCATTACTCCCTTCTTGCCCTCTGCTCCTGCCACACGAAAGCTTCTAGTGTTGGGAGCTGAACTTTGCTGACATAACAGGCATACACCATGGCCCCCAGAGCACTTTACAATGGCTCCTTATTTTGTATGTGTCTGTATAATGCTGCACACGAGGATAAATGGCACAGCTGTTAAGACTGATGGTGGACTGTATACACGGCTTTGTGTTGCTGTTCTCTGAATGCACAGATATGCAGGCAATTCCTGTCACCATATAGAAAGGGGTCATTTTCACTTGCCTTATTAATCCTGAATAAATAACGATGATAATCTCCCACTGCAAGCTTGGTTTATAGTGTAATTAACCTACCTCTGCTCCCAAGAATTGAAAGCAGAACAATATTGTTGAACTATTAGGCAATAACTACCATTACACTTTCAGGGCATTACACAAAATTACAGTCATACAGCTCTTGCTGATTTTAGAGAGAAGCATGTGGCTTAAATGCTATGCAAGAGCTGAAAATCTAGGAATTGGAAGAGTCCATCTGACCTTCTCAGCATGCTATAGAGCAGGTATTAAACAGCACAAATAACAGGGAAAACAGGTTTAACAGCAGATCTCAAAGTTATTGAAACTCCTACTATACACTTGAAATACTGAGTTGTACAGAGATCAACAAAGAAACCTTTGAAAGAGGCAACATCCCCCTCCCCAAGGAAACTAAAGAATTATTCCAAAAAACAGTGAAAGCCCCTAAAGGGGTATGCCACAGCTTAATACATCATAGAGCAGTAGTGTCAAGTAATATCTAAACATCACTCAGTGACCCAACTTGCCTGAACTCTGCAAGTGGGTTTATTCGCAAGCTAAACATCTGTTTTCAGTCAGAACATGGCATAATGATTTTTTTCTAAAGCAAGCACTTGAGTTTTACTGTTTACCTTGTTAACCCACCTTTCAGATCCTGGGCTGTTCTATCCCAGTTCACACCTCGATGTAGTATCTCTCCAGGGAGGTTATGCTGCAAACAAGAAAAAGCAGTTATGGCTATAAAGATTTTTATGGTAAGCTCCTCTGTTCTTGTTTAGATGCTCGCTTTATAAATGTGTTTCCTAGCTATCAGTTAGAAGGAGGTATAATGGAGCCAAAAAGCATTGAGCTTTTTGAGTCTGCCAGAGGTTTAAATCTAATACAAAACAAGACACAAGAGAACAAAACCAATAAAGCAGTATTGGTCATTGTGACAGGCAGTGATCTGACACCCCAGCACCATTACCTAACTCTTCAACCTCTTCGTTTGTTGTTGAGACACCAGACAGTTTGGAAGAGATTCACATAAACATTTTTATTATATTTTTTACTGGCATTTTGGTCTAGAAAGCCCAGAGGAACTTGAGATATCTGATGTACTTGTATAGAAGATAAGGAGACCTTTTGCAACCAGAGAGATGGCCAAAGTTGTTGTAGGCCCGTCAGAAACAAGGTTTGACATCTCACTGCAAAGTGATCAGAGGCACCAGACTGTCAAACGAGGCACAGGAGAGATCAGTAACATCATGTGCTAGAACTGGTTGTAAAAGTTGGGAAACTCAAAACAGGCTCTGTACAAGACAAAGTCCTTGCCTTGGTGTGCTACAAGGATGCAGGAAGGCTTGCTGAGAATGAAGATGGATACTGCAATAACAGAAGTGTGAAAGGGTTACAGTCGGAGCAGGAGGCTTAGTGTGGATGGAAAGTAATAACTGTATCCTTTAATGCTTCCGTTCAAGGTCAGCTTGTGAAATATAAACCCCTTTTAGACATGAAGACATTTACAGAGGTCTGGATGGTATTCACACAGCAGATATCACCTTGAGTGACAGCAGGACAGCTTGCAGTAGCTGGAAAAAGAAAGCTCAAAAGATGTGCTAAGTTGGGCACTGACATGGTGTCAGCAAGACTGGCCAAGGTTTTCATTTGGAGGGAGGGAATAACAGGAGGAGAAGGATGCTGAAGTGTGTGCATAAAGACAGCTGTTACCTAGGGCTTTGCAGGCAAGAATTCCTGCAGCCAAGCAGTAGAGTAAGCGAATGGGATCAAAAATCCTGTGACCTTTACAGCAGCCTTCTCAGATCATTAAAGATCTTTAGGCAGATATTGCTGAAGGACAGACAGTGACAGTGTCACAGAAATCAAAGGACAGGTTTTGGGAGGAAGAGCATAGGGAGGGATGTGAAAGGCAGCTGACTGGATCAGAAGAATGAAGAGGGTGTGATTGATCCTCTTTGGGGCCTAAGAGACTTCACCAGCATGGGAAAAATTACTCGGGAAAAATCAGACCCTGATGGCCAGGCTGGGAGGAAAGGGACTCCAGATAGCAGTCACATCACAGCAGTAAAAAAGAAAGCAGGCAGAAACTGCAGAAGCAGGTGGAGAACATGGGTAGGTTTCTAAAGAACATGCTACCACATGTTCTTTAGTGAAACATGAAAGAACTAACCAGACAGCTAGTAGACAGACATTTCATATTGTCAAGGTTGATTTCCAGCTTCCATTACACCACCACTTCTACTCCCTCATCACTTTCTGAAACAAATTCCTTAACAATTGTAATTTTCAACATTTGGTCACAGTTTAGAGGGTGACAAGTCCAGAGTACTGATCTTCAGCAGATGGATGCAACACTTGTGGTGCATGTCCCATTCTGCCACTCCCTCCCCCCGTACATTTCTGCAGATGCATACACACATTCACAATTTAACACACTCCATGCACTATAGATAGTTTATTGTTTGACAAATATCATGTGATTGAGAGGTGGTGTCACAAGTTATATGCATTTTTTCACATTTTATTTTAATCTTAAGTTGCATTTCCTGATAAGTATTTTGTTATCAGTTTTACCATTCATACTAGCATTATATGTACAAAGCATGAAGACAAAAAGATAAATCCATTTATATATGAAATATACCTACAAAATGTTATCCTTAACACTAGACAGAAGAAAGTAATTCCAAGACGTAACAGAACAGTTTTAGAATTCGGTCTGGAAAATGCCACCATTATTTCTTCCTAATGACATATTCTGAAAGTCCTGTTTTCCTAGTGACAGTTTTATTTAACTTTTCCACAATTAGCTCCTCCCAGATGGAAACACGAGGATGAATTGGAGAAGCTTGCAAGGCAGCAGTAACATTTCCTTGAAAACATGAATGCAGGTCACAACTTTGTAGTGAACTATTAAGCTATTAATCTTGTTTTGCAGAGGGGAGAATATTAAAATCCATGGAGATGCCAGAAAATAAGCCAAAACGGGCAGATTTTATGCCTGCAGCTTTGTCTTTAGCTTCCGTTCTCACAGAGCTCCAGCCACCACCCAGGCTGCTTGCTGCAAGAGCCAGGCTCAGCAAGGATGCTGAGCAGGGATGCAGTGCTGCTGGCACAAAGCACAGCAGCCCTCCTCAGAAGCACACACGGGCTCAGAGAAGAGCTTAAAAGCTGCTCTAGTTCACTAGTAGTGACACTTGGCATAACCTCTGTAACAGACTTCCTAGATCTCATGTCACCTGACCAATACTCCCATCCTCAGATGCTTATTTCAGAAATAAGCAGTAATCAGCTAGCAAATGCAGAGCCTGATCTGTATCCAAGCTGGTGCAAAAAAGCTTGTCTGACAAGAGGTGGAGTAAGGAGATCTAACAGCCCTTCCAGTGCAGGAGAGAAAACAGCTGGCAATGAGGGATGGATGGACTACAGTAGCTGTGAATTAAGAGAAAATGAAGTGGCAAGAGGAGTAAATTGGTGCATGAAAATTCCATGTTAATCTTAGAGGATAAACACTTTATATTGATGCTTTCAAGCACTAGCTTTAGATACACATTCTTTAAAATAAATTATTTTTTTTAGAATTATGAAATCTCTCAGTGACTGCTCTTATGGCTTTGTTTTTTAGTAAAAACTTAATCATTATCATTTATTCATTTCTATGAAAGATTTCATCAAGGATGTGAAACAGCATAGATTGCTAACTGAATACTGATTAACACTACAGTCATTTACATGACTGACAAGTTTTAAATTTAAATGTTTTAATCATAAACCTAAGTAAATCTGCATATAAAGGCTATTTAAGTATAACTGGTTTTTTTGTCTGTTATAGGCCTCTCAGTTATCAGAAATGCAGCTTTTACCCTCAACTTTGCCTGACAGCAAAAGAAAACTTTTTTCAACAGTAACCTTTTATTTAGCACCCTCTGCTGCCCAAAACAAGCACAGACAGGGAAGACAACCTTCAGTAATGAAAAAGATGCTGAAAAACCATCAGTGACATCCAGTAGAGATGACCTAATCTGTCACAGGGGAAAAAGCTAACAAGCACACTCAACCCAAAGTAGAAAAATCAATAAAATGCAATGCATCTCTCAAAGCCTAAGCAGATTTTCACAATGCAGGAAGTGACACAGGCACTCTCAGATGTATCATCATCTCTATTCACTCTCCTAGCATTAGCTTTTGTTAAAAATAAAATTGCTGCTTAGTCACCTGGAAGGAATGGTGAAAGCCTTAGGTATTTGTCTGCTTCTATCTCCTACAACTCACAGAGCAATGTATGTGAATCAAATCATAATCTGATCTGCCCTTCTTACCACTTTTCTGAAGTGAAACCTTCATGCTAGACATTTTTCGGTAGCTATCATGTATGAAGATTTCCTGCCATGAGCTGCACCATATGATGCTGCTGCAAAAGTGTCTGCTTTCCTCTTGAATTACCATCCCTGGCACAAACAGGTAATGGCAAAGTTTTCCTCTTGCATTTTCTTTCCTGTTTCAGAAAAAAAGCTCTGCGGGTTCACAAAAAGCTGCAAAACTGTTTGACACATGTCAAATACTGAAAGCCAAGCAGAGGCCTGAAGCACAGATGAGCATTCACAGGTCTACCCTCAGGTCAGGATGGGGCCATGTCAGACAGTAGTTTTTAACTATGTCCTCAGTTAGGGTAAACCCCCTTTTGTTCAATATGGAATCTTGTGAACAGTGCTATAAAGAGAGGACAGGCATTTTTTAACCAAGTCATGACCTTAGCAACTGCTGAAGTCCAAAGCAACCACTGGCTGGACTGGGCTCTTGGGTGGCACCTTGAAAAGGAGATGACTTTACCAAGATCCACAGGGCCCCCCAGGCTGCACTGCCAGAGCCATTAATGTGCCTGACACGAGTCTCCATCAGCAGGGGAGAAGCTCCAGCAGGCAGCCACGTGGAGGCCTTGTCACAGCTTTTGGCAGATGGCGATCTATGCTTTTTTTTAACCCTTTATCCCCAAACATTGGAAAGATTCCTGACCATCCCAGTTAACTGTTAACTTTCCAGTCCCCGTGTCATCCTCCACCAGAAGGATTTCTTGTTTTCCTTCCACCTGCCTAGAAGTGCCCAGAAAGAATGCCAACAGGAATAAGGCTAAGGCAGCTCTAAGAAGTGCCAGCACAGACAAACAGTTCCCAGTCCTTCTGCTGCTGCTGTGCATGCCCGGTTCAGCAGGGGCAGCCACCAGATCTCCTTTTGCCACGCTTTCTCACATTTTTAAAAATACAAATAATAGGCCTAAGCTACCAGTATTAGGAAAATGCTCTGATTGTCTAGATTTATTCCTGTTTTCTTTTAGAGAATATTGCAGTGGCTAGTCTACATCTCAGAACATAATAGAAACCACAGATGTGGACAGCAAGAGCTGAAAAAGTTTCGACACCCTCCCTTGGCATAGTGCACTGAAGCATTTTTCCACTAATTATTAGATTGGAAATCCCTTTGTTAAATAACAACACATCATTTCTATAAATTGATCTGGCATAAAGTTCACACTTGTCCAGATGTGCTTCTGTTTTCAGTACTCATAACTGAAATGCATTTCTTTTCCAGGTGCATTACCTGAGGTCCAGGGGGTGGGAAGGTACCTCTTGAAGGCTACATGTCTGGAGAGCTCCTCTATCCTTCTCTATGTTTGAAGCCTGAAATAAAGAGCTGATGTGTTGAAGCAGTAGCTCCTGGAGTTCTTAAGTTTAACTAAAAATACAACAGCAGAGGACCTTCAGCTAGACATTTCATACTTTCCAAGAGCTTTTCTCCAGCAACATGTATCTAACTGGGTAGTTATGTAACTAGATCCTGATTAGACATCCAGCTTAAAGTTTAGGGATGGAATTCTCATGTCACTGAGTTGATTCTGGCAGTAGCTTTGGGTCAATGTAGGCTACAGTACGACATAGGAAGAACAAGCTGGTGAGCTGCTTGCTAGGATGGTGACATGCAGGTGCTCCAGTGAAGAGCCTGATAAAAAAAACAACTAACTGGCTAATATTGGCAACGATAATGTTACTGGCAAACATTTGGCACAGCCTAATTTAGGCTCACAGCTCCTATTACTAGTGCTTTACATGAAAACTAAGCGGACTTGCCATGCTCATTTAAAGCAATTCCCAGGTTGTTTGATATCATACACTAAATAAGGACAGTATTTCTAATTTATAGCTCTAAAAGTTTGGCTATCTCTGTAGGTATTTGCATGCTCCTCATTCCTCTGAAATGCTGCCATGCTGTAAACATTACTGACTTCCCTCTCCCACTCCCAGGAGAGCAGTACTGCTGCTCTGGAACAGATGCACTGCTATGAGCTTTCCCAAGGTCAGAGGGACAGTGGAGAACTAAAATATTTTTCAAGTCTTAGTTCAGCCTCAACTAGGAAGCTTTTTAGCTTACACTAGAGAGGACAAAGTGAAAGATTAAACCTTGAGAACTACTCCAATCAAGTAAGAAGGCAAAGTATCATGTTTAGCACAGATGACCTTCCTTTCGGCCCTGTTGAGACCGATTAATGAACTTTGAGACTAATGTTTTTAAAACGGCAGAAGAGCCAATACTATATTCTTGGCCAAACCTGTGTACTGTTAATCTATTTCAGTCACACAAAATACAGCCCAAATCCAAGAGCCCTTAAACTCTAATCTCTTCCACGTTTCAGCAGACAATTGATAAACGTTTTCTAGCACTATGCATTATTTGAAACTCAGCAGGTAAGAAGCAGAAAAGGAGAGGAGAGAAAGAAGTTGTTAAGGAATCAAGGAAACATATGAAAAAGAAATATGAACTGGATAGAAAAGTATCAATATCATTATACTGTACTTTTTCTTCCTCCCATCTATTCCTCCTTAGTTGCCTTCCAAACACTAATTGCGTCACAATTTCTTCTTCATTCCTGGCACTGGCAAGCCTGAGCATTCTTAAATCAGAAGTCAGGCCCTCAGAATTACTTGACTGATTTACAGGTCACACAGATCTTGAAAACAGCATTGCAACAGTGTGCCTGCAGAGTTCATTGCTTCACACAGAGCATAGGCTCCCAAGGAGCTTAGAGTAACAGCTGATACACTAAATACTGTTAGAGAACAAGCTTCTCACTAGCTCTCCTTGGCCCTGATGGACCAGACTGAGGCCCACTAGCTAAACCACGATGTTCTAGAGAGTTTTGCATTTAAACTGAGACCTTACTAAGACAAGCATATATGCACACCTATACCAAGCCCTTTACTTTGCTTTCTCAGTTTCAAGTTATTAGGGTTTGCTCAGATCATGATTCTGTGCCATAACTTTTTTTTTTTTACACAGAAGCAGTAAATAAAAATTATGACAATTAAAAAGAAAGCCAGAGCTAGCAATACTCTGGCTTTCTTTCAAAAGCAAGTTGACCTTAATTGGTATTTTGCTCAGAGGCACATTGCAAACACTTGGGGCATTGCAGTGTTCCCACAATTCTTCAAAGAGAAGAATTTGTTATTTGCAATCTACTTTCCATCCTCTGAGTCCTGTGACACAGATGGAAACAAGAAGGTTAACCTGGATGACGGGATCAGCTGTTTGGTAGATGGCTCAGAAACCTGGTACTGGGATTTCATGTAAGTAGCAAATCCCTGAAACATTCTGTTAGCATGGGAATCAAATAAATTACCCCTGCTGGGACTCATAGGTCAACAAAACGCATACTTGGAATTTCAATCTGCAGGGTAGATTTGCTCTACCTATATTTAATTATCTCATAGCCAGGCAGCTATAAAATTACCTGGTTGATATGTTACAGTTGAAACACATAGCAGATCGCAGGCTCCCAGAAACCAGCCCTTTTAAGCACCAACAACACAAAGAAAAGGGAAACCACACAGAACAGAAAAGTTACTTAGTAGCCAGGAAACAAGAAGGTTATTAAAACTGTGAAGGAGACCTTTAATGACTTGCAGCACTTGTGGGAAACATTACCAGTTACATCTCTCTAATAGATTTGAATTTACAAGTCCCCACTGGAAGGATGTATTCAAACCTGAATTTGCTTTGCAAGCCAGTTCAAAGAAAAGTTTAAATACAGAAACAAAAAATGTCTTCTTTCTATGGAAAGAAGATAATATTTTTTATTTCTACCAGCTTCACATTTCCAGCAGATTATCTTGAAAAAAAAGCTTTTAAAATACATCTGCAGTCATCAGGCTTGAGACTTAATATGGAACATGGAACCATGCAAAGGGATTAACTCCTAATATCCTCCAGCTGAATAGCATAAGCTCATCTGGGTTTAGCCTTCTGAGTCCATTCCATTTGTATAACTGAAGCAAAAACAATAAATCACAGCTAACAAGGAGGCAATTTTTATTTTGAACATTAAGACAGATGAATGAGTTCCCTTGCATCTCCATTAAGGAACAAAAATTTTCCTGGAGAGGGCATATTTATCTCTTCATGGCTGCTATGTTCTCATTAGTGCCAGGCAAATAATTCATGAAGGATCAACTGACAGTACATCCCTTTGAGGTCACAGACTGGCCATGAGCATACTGTATTTCTTTCTGATTTATTTGTTAACAGAGAACAAGAAGCACAGGGCTGGTGGGCGGAGTGCAGTTCCCAGCTGCCACACAGGCTTGGGGACACAGAACCGCACAGATCCAGGCCTGGCCCATTTGAGAGAGAAGGTGAGCAAACTGGTTGTGGTGTATGGTGGAGAATGAAACCCATCTCCCATCTTTCACTGCTAATGTGGCATTTCCACCCATAAAGGTACTGCTGGAGCCAACACTACCCTGCTCAGAGCAGATAGCTGGGAACAGCCCTTGGGCTACAATGACCTTGAAAGCGGGAGGAAGAGACCCGCAGGACTGCAGGAAGCAGTCTGTGTGGATAAATTGCCAGTGAAGGGAGGGTGGAATAGCAGGTAAAAGGATCCAGTGGTTCAGGGTATGAATGTCTTCAGTGAATCTCTAACTGGAGTCTAAGGAATTAAAAATGGGCCAAACTTACCCTGCCTGCAACCAAACTGATAAAGCAAAAGCAAAAAATTGGGACAGCGCTTAGGAAAGCTTAGTATTTGGTAGAGAAACAGGACATTACCAGTGTCAGCTCTTTTTCCCATTATCTGTGCCTGCAGCATCTCAGGCCTTGTCATCCAACTAGAGTTCAGTGGGAGCTCCTCAGAGGTGAGACTCAAGCCTCCAGTGAAGCAGGACATGGCAATACTCATTTCTGTGCACTGTTGGGCACCCTTCAGCTATCCCATACCCTGAGGTACCTGTACTGCCAGCCTGGGAGAGCAGAGAGCAAATCATGGAAATGCTTTGCTGTCCATCCTGCAGGACTGATCCAGCAAAACAGATCTCTCCCTCCATATCTGCACATCTGAGAGAAGCCTTCACACTTCCAAGTGCCCTTCCCATAATCCCTGACCATGCCATGCAGCTGTGCCAGTCAAAGGCAGCTCAAACTCTGTATCAGCACTGAGCTGCTCTTCTACCACTTGGCATTAGCCCAGGCTGCTCAACCGCTTGTGTAAGGGCTGGCAGAGAGCAGGCCTTCTGAGCCCTCTGGTACCTCTTGGCCCTAAGAAGATTTTAGTAAATGAGCATAATGATAGCAGTGGGGAAAGGGAATTAGTGCTCAGAGCTGAGCCCAGACTTAGTGCAGTTTCACTGCTTTCAGGTAGCGGTGGTCCAGCTGGCAGCCAGGCTCTGAAGGAAGAAAGCTACAAGTCTTTCCTTTTTTTCTCCTTTACCTTTTCAAAGGCTGGTTCTAGAAAAAATTGGTGGCCAGTGCAGTCAAACATTGAGCAAAGGCAAGGTTGTCAAAAGGACAAGATGCACCAGAAGAGACACAGAGGCAACAAAATACACCGAACCAAGTGTTGGGGGCACGGTTGTATGAACTAATCTGCTTCAGCAGCCTCTCTGCTCACCCTTAGCAGAAAAGAGGACTCACTTCTAAGCTTACTCAGCAGGTTCCCCCTCCTGCACAGCCAGGAGGGCTGGAGGGGAAGGGCTGCAGTGAGGGCAGTACAGTGAAAGCCTCTCATCTGTAGAGACAATCAGATAAACAAAATCAGGTGTTGCCAGTTACGAGGAGGAGGCATGAACTCCTGTTAAGCTCACCTGTGCCAAATTAGGGCTGGCCCCAACTGCACATGAGCAGAACTGGGGGACCAATAAAAGGTGAGCTTTGAGAAGCAAGGCAGAGGTCACTTCTGATTGGTCTGAGGAAGAGGCTGAATAGTCTCCTGTTCTTTTTGGTGACCCTGACGTGATTTGAACATGCAGCCTTCTGATCTGGGGTCAGATACGCTACTGTTGTGACACAAGCTCCCAGTCAGATGCATTACTCTGCGCCACGAGCTCCCACCTTGTCTCATTTTTTGGTGGTGCTCCAATGTGATTCGAACATGCAGCCTTTAGATCTGGAGTCAGACGCGCTACCGCTGTGCTAACAGGAACTCACTCTGGAGCTGCCCGAGAAGAGGTTAGTTGAGTCTGGAGCATTAGCACCAAGATAGACTAACTGAATCCAAGGCAACTATCAGAGTACTGTTCTTACACTTTGGCAAGAACACCTACTGGACCTCAAAACACTGTGGTCCAGGAAAGGATTGTCTGCAACACTAATCTGGGTTGGAAGGCTGTAGCATGTCAACTGTTTTGCATGCTTAGCTAAAACCTCCTGATTATTTTACTAATTTTATCCTGAGCTACATATCAATTTTGGCACTTCCATATTGTCCTGTGTTTTAATTTGAAACAAAAGCTCCCTCAGGAAGCACCATGGCTGTACCTACAAATCCAGCCTAAGCCATCCAGCATCAACCTAGTCCAAGTGACAACAGCTGAGAACAGCTTAATCAATCATTTACAGCATATGTGACTTATTTCATAAGGCAACTAAAAAGACCCAGAATTCCAAGTCTGATGCATACCCTGGCATAGCAAATAAAATCTTTCTGATCTTGGGGCCACAGTCCCACCTTTGTGCTGCAGCTCAGGCTGCATCAGGGAGGCTGTGTCCTCCACCCAGCAGAGGACACCCAGCACATACACCTTGCAGTGCCCTTCCTCTGCAACATTTCTCACCACAAGCTTCATGGGAGCTGCTTTCAAATAGTTCCCCTTCAGTTATAAACCACACTGGATAATTGTGCAACCTTAACTAATTAAGATAATTTGACTGTTTGGGATGATCCAAATCAGTCACGTCGGTTCTCATGAGGGATGAATTCACATACACTTGTGATATGAATATCCATCCCAGGGCATTTAAATAGCAAATATTTTGTGTGACTATGACATTCATTTCTTTAAAAAGGCTTTTTTAGAAAGAATAGCTATAAATTTATAGGAGGAATCTGGAGCATTCTGAACAAACTTGACAGGAAAAAGGGAGAAGAAATGAATGTAAGAACCTAGTTCCAGTTCAGAGCTGTTATTACACTCAAAGCTGACATGTGGCAGTATTTTCCTCCCTTCCACCAAGTGATGCTTAATAGCTCTACACAGAAATGCTACCCCGCTTCAAGAATATGTCAAAGGCACCAACCAAACCAGGAATCTGCCTTAGCTTAAGAGCCAGGACTCTGGCCCTTCACTTTTAGTTACCAAGTACACACCCAAAATAAGAAGCATACAACCAACACAGTAAGGCAATTTAGGGATAAAATTCCCCCAAATTAAAAAACAGACAGAAAAGTGTTGAGCACTTATCAAATAACTCAAATTCACCCGCAGGATGAGACTGCTTGATGAGTTTGTGTGCAGTTGCTGCAACATTACTTTCAGCTGAGGTAATATAGCAAATTGAATATCAAATTTAACTGCTCTTTTACTCTGACCAAGGCAGTGCACCTGCTATTTGGGACTTCTCCTTACTGTTAGTTTTCACTGTTGATCTCACTGGAAATTATGTCTGAGAGCAGAGGCTGGATCCAGGCCCTTTGGGAAAACAGCCTGCCAAGGTCACTGCCCTTGTCTGCATCCCTTCTGCCTGTTATTTATGTCCCTTGCTGCCCTGACAAGAAACACCAAAACACAAAGGCCAAGCAGCAGGCTTCAGAATACTTCTCTCTGTGCTGCTCTCTGTGCGTGTATGCCAAGTTGTAGGAGGAAACAAGCAGAATTCACACACCTGCTGGGCTGGATCACCAGGCAGATGCAGGGATGCTGCTGAACAGAAAGACTTTCAGGGATTAGCTGTTAAGGCAGATACAAAATGGGTGCCTCAAGCTAGTACTTCCACACACTGGGAGGTGAACATCTTTTCCACACCTGAGCTGACAGAGGGCCCCATCCCACAGTAGCTGAGCAAAGAAAGCTGGAGATGGCAGCCTAGATCAGACAACTTCACAGTGATGAGGAAGGTCCTTGATTAAGCCATTCCACAGGTCTGGAGCAGCAGGGTCCACAGCCAGGCACAGGCACAGGCACAGGCACAGGCACAGGCACAGGCACAGGCACAGGCACAGGCACAGGCACAGGCACAGGCACAGGCACAGGCACAGGCACAGGCACAGGCACAGGCACAGGCAGAGCTGAGATGGAGATCAGCACTGCTGCAATCCAGCTCTGACCAGAGCTGAGGGCTCAGGGCTGAGTATAACTACAGCTCCCGGGTCCCTGGGAAGAGGGATGTGAGTGAAGCCCCAGCTGAGGATGGTCAGGGCCATTAAGGCCTATCAGTGGGACTGGTACAGACTAAGGTGTCTACAAAAGGTGTCAGTTTGGTATCCAGCAGAAAGACAAGTGAAATGTTCAGAGACTTTGTGTGTCTTTCTATAATATAGATGGTACCGGCTCACCAGAGTGCCTCAGAGCAGCACCGATAGAGAGATAAAAGCAAAACACACCAAGCTGTCTAACAACACCGGCTTATCCTTATCTCCTGGTGCAGGGTGATCGTTTTCTACTCTAAAAATGAAGTGAATATTGATGAAAGTTATTGATTGACAGCTCTGCAAATAGATAACCTGTGCCCATCCACAGAGCAGCCACTGCAAATGAAGACAGTAAATACAATGTCAGCAGATGCAACAAGACAGCAGTAATTCTTCTCCAGTACTGTCAGGAAGGAATTGCTCTGTAGAGTGGTTTCATCTCCACACAGAGTGTAAGCAATGTGTGTGCAGTCCCTCAATTCAATGAGCCTGCATAGTGTCACTATTTAAAAGGCACTTCCAAAACTATTTAAAGTGTTTATACAAGGTGATCCTTTCAGATCTCTCTGATCTCTCTTCCATCCAGTTTGTGTAATCTGCATGTGGCCCTTTCCCATTCCTGGTGCGGCAGCAGGTTTTGGTCAGGTGTTTTTATGTTCTCCTGATCAAAAGTACCCAAACCTAGTTATAAGGGGAAGTATGTTGGAGAAGGAAGGGAGAGAGAGATCTCTCACCTCACCTGGACACTAGACCTTACACCATTTCACAGAGAACACAACTCTCAATCATATTAGTAGATGCCGAAGGTGTCCATATTTCTTTACCAGAGATAAGAATGTGAGACGCCCTTTAATTTAACCCCTCACACAGGGGAATTATGTCTCCTACTTGAATACTCTGGGTGCTTTGAAAAGTACTATGAACTCTTCAGAGAGATACTGAGCTGCTGGCATTTTGCAGTTTCAAATGCATATTGATTTTTTAATGATACTGCAACTCATGTTGTAGATCAATGCTTCTACTTGAGGATTTATGCTTTTATTAAATTGCATTCTTTCAGAGATATACTTTCTCATAGTTATTCATGGTACTATAAAGAATAAAGGGAATGGTGTCGAAAAAATCAACCCAGTCATTATTATCAGCTATTGCTCCTGAGGACCAGTACCCATCTGACTGCATCTCCATCTATTACTAAAACTGCCCAGAGGCCCATCAGTTTGTCCTGACCTAAATTAATGCCTTTCAGCTCCTCACCAGGAGCTCTATGAACCCCAGGAAACACTCAACCATTCCTCTCCTGCTCACTTTAGAATCAGTGGGAAAAATGAAGTATTGGAAACCTAAGGCCTGAAGTGACAGAGCCCAAAGCATGCCTAAAATAGCGATTTTACTTGTGATCAGGGTGCTTCTTTGAGGTCAGAAAAAAAAGACCTAAGAGCTGAGGACCTGTTTGGAAACACAGAGCAAAGAAATTTAGGACTTCAGTAGAGGTCAGGGAAATAGAAAAACTTCCCCCTCCCCACCTCACCTCATCTGACTTGTGAATGGCAGCAGTGTGGTGTAACAGGGAATCAATAAAGAGAAATACGATGAAAACCTAAATGGATTCTCAACATCAAGTTGTGCTGTACAAATCTGTCTATCAGTTCATCTCAGATAGCACTGCATCTCAGATAACATTGATAAATGCCCTGAGAGAAGCCATAGGAAGGAGTAGATTAACTGAGTCTCATTCATTTCAGAATGCATCCATCTACTTGTAAACGTCAGCATTAAGAAAACAGTTTTGCCTTCTATTTAATGTGCTCTCTTTGGAAAATCAGACCAGTGACTCAACTTTTCCCAGTTGTAACTCCCCGCAAAAGTCACTGTTCCCAGCACTCTGGGTCCCAGCTAGGTCCTTACCCCACCCTGCTCCATTAAGCAATGCAGAAAAGACAAGAGGGTCATGATCTGCAAACAGAAAACCATTGACTCTAATGTAGGAGGAGCTGCATGCTCACATAATGAAATTCTCAAGAGTAATTCATGAGGGAGACAGGCAACCTGTGTTCCCATTTATGTCCACTCTGTGAAACAAGTGGCGTCAAGTGTGCGAGTACTCATTCCTGTGTAAGGAGAGGAATTTTTTCCCCTCAACAGAGAAAAGAGCATGCTTCCCAAAGGCTTCAGGTTTGGAGACAGAAGTATGAGGCACTGATTCCTCCCTGAACTCCTTAATGCAGAATTATCTGTATTTTCACAGGGATGCCTGCACTGGGCTGATATCCCTGTTTAAACTGGAAGTAATACTATTTCACTCTACTAAATTTATTCTTGTTTCTAATTATGATAATGTATCTATTATCCCTAGCATGATGCCTTTCCACATTATAGATACACCTGTTCTTCAATCTGCAAGAGCGCTGGATGAGTAGATCACATATTACAGATTAAATTTCCACTAATAGAGGTGCCCTCTTTCCTCATATTTGTGGCAGAGAGGCGCAAGAGTCATGTTGTCTGGTATTTTATCCCTTGGTTAGCACCAGCTCTGCAAGGAGGGACTCCCTTCTTCCTAAAACAAAAAACCACCAGAGGCAAGGAAAGAATCTAAGCTAAAACCCTTGAATGATAGGCTAGAGGAGCAAGCACCATGTTTGTCACCAAGTAGTACTGCCAGTGTCCAAAAAAACTACGTGCTCTTTAGTTTAAAGAGATTTCCCACATAGAAAGGGTTTCCCTGTAGGCATCTCACAGGGACTTCTGATGAAGAGTGCCTCCGTATCAGGTGCAAAACTTGAGACTTGAGAGAAGTCTCTCAACTGACACTGACCCCCACCACACGTGTTCCCATCACTACACTGCATGTCTGAGTCCTTGGAACAGAAAGTGCTTGTGGAGCTGTGCTGGGAGAAAAGAGAAGGGCCCTGCTGCAAATAACCCTGCTGGAAAAGTTCACACCACAGGTCAGGAATGGCTCTGTCCATTGTCAAGATAGAAGCAATAGTGTTGTCACTAGAGAGACACACATGCCACAGAGTGGTTTTGCTGCTTAAGTTAAAAAGTTACTTCAAGATGATGTAGTGAATAGATCTGACCATAGTTTTCACTTCGAGTTTTTCAGTGCATACAAAATCCAAAGCCAGTCACCCCAGCAAAATAAGAAGGACTGTATATGTGGGCTCACCCAGAGCCACTGGAGCTTGGACCTTCTCTCCAAAGTGTTGTCCACTTCAGGCCAGAGTGATATATCCAAGGCCTGTCAGTCAAACCCTCACCATTGCCAGACTGTCTTAAAGTCCCATTAAAGGCTGATTCCAAGTATTAAAGCTAAGTCAGATGGTATCACCTCCTGCCAAAAGTGGCACGAAACATGCAAGGTCAACAGCAGAGGCCTAATCTGTGCTGCAGAACCCATATACATTACCATGCAATTAGGGAGCTGATACACCATCACTCATAGCTGCCTGCTGTCCATTACTGATGGACAGAAACAGAGGTAGTGTTACCACACAGGAGTCATCAGTTGGCTGTTTAAGCTACAGTTGATGACAAAATTTTCAGGGCCTGTCAAACTGCAGTCTAACTTCTCTACGTATGGTTCAGAAATTGGTATTTTAATATAGCAGAAATATGAGCAGATTCAGCCCTGCTATGAATATTCAGTTATGCTTTTATGTCTCTGTGAAACTATTGCTATTATTCCCAGATGGTTATTTAGTTGTTTTCATTGGTGGCACCTAGAACAGTTGGTGTTTTTGCCAGGGTTTGCAAACATTTCTCAAAGTTTCTTTTATCTTCCTTACACTGGGCTTGTAAGAAGGCAAAAGTTGTATTACGCACTGACTGGAAAGGGCAGACCAAAGACACACACTTGCCCAGAACAATAGACTGAGGTAATAGTGGACAGAAAACTAGAAATAGGGAGAAAACTGGAATCCCCAGTACTGTACTAAGCATTCTTCACAGGGAAGCATCATCGTTGTGTTCCAGGCACAGGGCCCACCCAAAGATCACTCAGATCCATGCAAAATCTCCCAGCGACGGGTATGAAATTAAATTAATTGGGGTGGAGACATGTAGAGAGAATAGGAAAGTGGAAGACGAAAAGACAGGGCTCAAAGGGAAGGTAACCAACAAAGTCACCTTGTCTTCCTCTGTTTTGACCAGCTAAAATTATGCCATCTCATTTTTCATATCCAGTTGCTCATGGAAGGAAAAGCACAGGGAAAACATAGAAAGCAGACTTTATTCTTGTCTTTAAAAAATCAGAGATCAGCAATAAAAGCCAAAATAGATTTTAATTAGACAGAGGACCTCTATAAGAGAACCTTATAAGCATGCACAGTTTGAAACCTTTGCATCTTCATATTTAAATGCTGAGATGTATTGCTGCTTGTGTAATAAAATGAGGGCACTTCACAGAATTGTCATGATTGGAAAAGACCTCTAAGATCATTGTGTCCAATGGTCAACACACCCCTCCTCCAGTAAAATAAATAAAATATATTTATCAGTATCTGTATCACCAAGCCTACTAGTGCATGTTCTGAAGTGCATCATCTACACCATTTGCAGATACTTTCAGGGATGGTGATTCCACCAACTCCCCGGGCAGTCTGTTTCAATGACTAACTAATTTCTCGGTAAATAAGTTCCTCCTAATATCTAATCTACATCTCCCCTGGTGCAACTTCAGGCCATTTCCTCTAGTTCTATCATTATTCCCTCACTAGTGCTCAGACTATATCAGCTAAAAAACCCTAACAGCAGCTGAGCTCTGGATCCACAGCAGCTTGACCAGAGTTGGTGACCTTACAGGCTACCTCCAGAAGGAAAAAGTTTAATCCTATACAATGAGCTCCTGGCATGTCTTGCAAACCATGTTTTTTGTTCAACCTACCCTTCCAGGAAAGACCAGCTTCCAACACTGTTTCCTACCAGCTTTCACTCTTTTTCCTCCCTGTTTAGCTGGAAGGGGTGTGGCCATGTCAGCAGAGTGCAGGCCATTAGCTCGCAGGGACAGTCAGGGACGTAAGTTAAGACTACTGAGCCACTCTTAGCCACTAAAACTCCTTTTGCAGTATGTTTTTGGTGGGGGAGCTCAGAAGTATCAGGTTTTTCACCATGGTATCACAGCAATCTCTTTCTCTGAGCATTAATATAATCTGCACCTGTGCTCTCTCTCTGTATCTATTAGCCACTCCTGGCCAAGAGCTGCATTTTTACAGCTTCTGTAAAAATGCTGGAGCCACCCAGTGTGGACTTACACCCCACAGGCTATTCACATCATGAAGGTAGCTGCAGTCTCAGACCTTCCTGCAAGAGCTGCCAACTTGGAAAATATTTTTTTTTTAGAAGTGGAAAAATCTCAGGAAAACCTCTTATGTGGAATGTTAATAGATAGATACTCTAGAGCAGCTTGGAGAAATGGTCACCCACATTTCATTTTAAAAAGTGGAAAATACGTGGTCAGCCAGCCAGCCTTGACAGCCTCTTTTGTGCACTAAGCATGTAGATAGGGGTGACAAAATTGTGGGGAATTTTTATCTCAAAGATCAGGGGCCCACCTCTGTACTGTTTGTGGCATCAATATTTTTTTAACTGTTTTTTTTAACTGTGGAATTACAAGCACATTCTTAACACCTTTCTAAACCAGAACGGGTTCTCTGAGCCAGGGGCTCAGCTTCGTAACTGCTCTCCCCTGCCCATAACTTTGCTGCCACGAGAAGCCTTGTTAATAATTCACGAGTAGTGCTTGCAGACTGAGGGCCTCAAGCACTTCTACTGTTGTGAAGAAAGAAAAAAAGAGTTTTCTCTGTAAAGGCATCACATTTCTATTAAAAAAAACAAGGAGCACCACAAAATTTTGAGAATACTTTGTTGGCTTGTTCATAAGAGCACAATGGAGCTAACTTAACCATCTGCTCTAAAGTTCAGAGAGCTTATGTGTGGGATTCTGCAACCCAGGAATAAAGCCAGCTTGGCCCAAACAATGTTTCATTTGTCTTGACCATTTAAACCACTGATTTTCCTTAGCTGCCTGTTAGATTTCACATCTTCAGATGAATGCAATGTGTGTTGCCTTGTTAAGCTTCTTTCTACAGCTGGATCAGATTGGCATGTTGCAGTGTGAAGGTGAATTTCATTTCCTTGTGGTCTTATAGTTGAACTATGATGGCAGAAAGACATTATTCCTTTGAATGCATTTCTCTGACAACCTGCTTTATATTTCTGAGTAGATTCTTCAAGGAAAATATACTTTCTTTCCCCACCTTTATCCCACAACACATCTTTTTATGTGCCAAGATGATTTATCAATTTTTTCCCTTCCATGAGATAAATAAGTCAGGGGTATACTGCAGTGAAGAAAAACATTTTTACTCAATTAACAGAAGTCTCCTGCTGACAGCAGTGCAATCATTCAGCTACTATGATAAAGATGCTAATCAGAGGTGATTATGAAGAGATAAATTCCTTTAGGAATCGACTGTAGCTTCTCTGGAATAGTGCTGGGAGCAATTTTGCTTAGAGAGGTATCTTCCAGAGTAGATATTTATCAACAATTTGTTTCCCAGCATTTTCTTTTTCTTCATTAAAAGTTCCACTTCTCTGATTTTTCCCCTATTCCCCAGTGAAAAGGGGATTTATTAGAATAATGCAGAAATACAAATATGGGATACCAAATTTCAGCCAAACTCACACCCAGAGCCAAGTGACGGGGGAACATGTTTTTATTCTTGGGCCTGCGTAGTGCCAGGTTGTGGAAACTAATACATAGATCATAGGTTCACAGATGTTCTCCAGCCAAGAAAATCTGATAAACCTGCATTGTAAAAATGGAAACAGAAGAGCAGCTCCTCCCACCTGCCAGCACCCAGACTTTAGAGGCAATGACCTGGAGCTAAAATGGGGTGGCTGTTCCCACTGCCTGACCTCCTGGCTCTGTATTCACCAACTCATTCCCTTTGCTCCTCAAACAGCCACTACTCTCTCTTCCTCACTGTTACTCCATGTGTCACAGGAAGTAGGTACCACTCCCACCCTGCCCCTGCCATCTGGAGCAGCATCCCTCTTGCTCTGTGCCTAAATGAATTCCAAGAAAAGCAGTTGTGGGAAGAGACTTTTCCTGACCTTGCCTTATGACTCCTCCAAACGCTGCATCTGCTGGGGAAATCCAGTATCTCCTGAAGCTCTGCTCCTTTTTGCTTCCACAGGTTCACCAGTTGCCTGCTATTTACCCTGTGGCCCACCGTGCTTTGAAATGATGCCCTTCTCCTACAGTCAATTTGCACTGCACCTTTCTTCCAGGGTCACACCTTCTGTGACAGGAACATCCCACCGTTGGCCCAGTTCTAATCCCATGTCTTCGGAGCAACACGATGTTTTTGTTTGTCCTAACTGGAAAGGTTAAACATGGCTCTCAGCTCCCCTCTTACAGAGTTGTGGGTAAAACAACAGACACAAATATGAGTTCTCAGCAGCCTGGGGGGAAGACAGCACCCAAACAGAAACACCAAGAAACCAATGGGTTGCCTGGGAGTGAGGGCCACCATGTATGGGACAGATCTCTCAGACCACTCTGTGCTGATGCAGTCCTACCCTGAGCAGCTTCCTGGAAAGATGCATGGTGGCAGGGAAGGCCAACAAGGAGGACAAGTTGAATTTCACACTGAAATCTACAGAGAAGACTCAGTAAGAAATGTCCACTGGCCAAGTGGTGAATTAAATGAGGCTATAGTTAGGAATAAATATAAAGAACTGAACAACACCTGAGTTTATCTAATGTCAGAAACAGTGTTCTTACACAGACTTGGGCTGACACATGGGGACCTCTGCCAGCGAAAGAACAATCAGTTCCACCTGAGCTTGTAGTTGTGCTTTCTTTGTACACATCTGCCTTTGAGTCAGTGCAAAACAATTCTCAGTAAGCATCCAGTAGAGGGTAAAGTTTCCCCACCTCCTCTGTGGTCCTGCCTTCACAGTGCCATCCATCACTGCTTCTTCTCCTGTCATAGGAGTCTTTAGAGGCCCAACCGTGAGTTCAGAAACTTGCCCATAGAGCTAGGAGTTACTTGAATATAGCAGAGGCACAGAACAGGCAGTGTCTTTTATCCCTGCCCCAAATGCCTTGGGTAATCCTCCAGAAAGTATGTGCCATTGGAGCTGTCTTAGGTTTCTCTAGTTCTCCCTTTTGCTGCAGAAGCCTCATGGGGTGATTTGGTGGAGTCTTTCCTCAGCGATGAAGATGAAGCCACATGGTTCTGGAGTCAGGACAGAATCACAGTTTTTACCTTAATGATTCTGGGACTCTACTGGATAATCTGCAATCTGCAGAATGTGATAACCAAACATCTGCCGCAGGAAAGAGGGAAGACAAGGAAAATGAGCTAAAGGAAACCCCTCTTCCATCCAAGGGCTAAGCACAGTGCTCAGTCACTGCTGTTAGAAACTGCCTGGAAGAACAGATGTTAATTTTATGTGAGATCTGGTGAAAAAGCAGAGAGATTTACTCCATTTCATTATGAAATGACATGAGGATCATAAAGTATCAGCTCTGAAGTTCATAATTTAGAAACTAAGTGTAAATAGCACATATTTGGAGCTCCTCTCCAGCCATTCATTTATCATTCCCCTGTGAAGAATTAATGAGTCTCTAAAGTAGTTTGCTGAAGCATAGTCCTAAACCTAAGACCCTGATTAACAGCAGTGGCTGGAGCCAGCTAATGCTTCAGGGTCTCTAGGGAAACCACACTGTTGATTTTTGATTTTTCAAAAAGCATGACTACTCTAAATTTGCAAAGATTTTTCACCTCTCTGCTAAGATTCCTGCTGCAGTGCCAGAGATAAGATAAAGCACTCTGTGTTTACCAGGATGTCCTAGTACAGCTTTCCCTGCTTTCAGCAGCCTGGCACACTACTTGCTTCAGTGGCTGCTTGAGGACTTATCATCTTATCCAAGATATCAAGAGAAGAGTTAGTGAGACAACTTCTATAATTAGATTTTCGCAGTGGATAATTCACCCCAGGCAAAACTTTCGGTGGGAAGAAAAACGAGCAGAACTAGACCAGCTAGCTCTGTATTTCCACTGAGAGAATTCCTTAAGAGATTATTTTAATATATTGTGACCTTTTGGACTCACTTTGGAACAAAAAGCAGTGTTGGTCATTTTACAAGATTCTCTTCAACTTTGCAAGGACCTGTATTCATGCCCATTGGTATGTGTGTTTACCAATCCCACTTAAAGATCAGAGAGAAGTAGAAGACAGTCAGAGAGCAGGAGACTGATAGGCTGAGGAAGGCCTCGGGCAGGTACGGTCTCCTGGAGCTGGAGTCAGGAAGAACCACAAGAGAGGAGTCCAGAGAACAGGCAACAGGGGTCCAGAGGTGCCCACACAGGTGTGAAGGAGGCTTTCCATGCAGTTGAAGACACAGCCCACCAACCTATATTCTCTTCTACCATCTCTGGGGACTTTGCTCAACACCCAAATTAATGCCCATGAAGTCTATTCAAAACCAGAGGCATTCCTAGACAAGAACTCTGTATGAAAATGAATTGCTGATGGCTGGTCTGTGCTTGGCCAGTGGTGCTGGAAGAGAAGATAGGATTTCATGGCTGCTAGGGCATCACAGCAGGGGATGTTCTGTATCACAAGGGAAGGTGATATCAAAAGATGCAGAAAAGATTGTTGTGGGATGAGCTCCACAATTTTTTGTTAATTGTTACGCTTTTGCTCAACATTTGGAGGGATTTGCTCAATAATGAATTTTGGCTAGAAAAACCTGCTTCAAACTAACCCTTATTGTTAAACTCTCTCATGAAATATACAGATATTTTCAATTGAACAGAACAAAACCACAGAGTAAACAGGGCAGAATGCAAAACACAGATTACTTTTCCCCTTCTGCATACACACGCACAAGTATGTTTTATATACGTTCTGCTATACAGCTTAACTCTGATTATCATGAATATCAAGTCGCTGTGACAATTTATGACATATTAGGTGCAATACTAACTTATTAAACTCATACAACCAAAATTTAAAATGGATACTATTCCACTGGGGACAAAATGGAGTGACAAATATAACTTCTTTATCTCTGCTGCATGTAAAATATTTGTAACTGAGAAGAAAGCCTCATCCCAACTGCTTAAAAATATAAGGCTGGGGCAGCAAATATGATTGGATTTCTTACAATTTAATCATTTTGCTCCATATGTGGGCTCCAATCTGTTTAGGATTGTTAAAATTCCTGGGTATTGTAGTGTCTTTCTCCCCAGAGAATGCTGGGAAGAGCTAAGGACAGCCTGGACCAGATGGGATGCCAGTGACTTCAGCCAGCAAAGGCAGAAAAGAGGACAGTGGTTAACTCCTTCTCTGCCAGCCACCATGAAGGAGACCCAGGCAGAAAAATTCATGAAGTCTGCTTTCCAAGACTGTAAAAGCCTGTTTGTAGTTTAAAGCTCTTGGGAGTGAACTGCTGCAGCCCACGAGGACAAACAAAGTAAGGACTGACAATCACATATTTCTGAAAAAGTGTTCAGTGCTGTAGGTGGAAATCTTGGTCACTTGCAAATTCCCCCCAGGGATGTGAAGAAAAGTGGGCTCCCAGGAGCCCAAGAGAGAAGTGAAATGCTGTAAATGAAACCAGCACCTACAAGATGAAAGGTCTTTTGGTCAGACCAAAGGTGTTTTTAAAAAGCCTAGAGAGTAGCACAGTATCAGAGAGCCTCCCTCCAGATGCAAGAAATTCAACAGTCCTGTCCCTGATTTCAGAGCAAGAGTCTGGCTGCTGAGCATTCCCTGCCCCTCTCTAACTTGTCACTGCGAGGAGTTAAACTGTCACTTGAGAACCTCTGCTGTAGGAAACACTCCGATGCTCCTTATCAACCAGGGTGGATTAGTTCTATTTATACGAGTTTAATCCTTTGGCATATAAAACAAGAAACACTGCAGCTAAGAACAAAATATATGATTATTCTGTTAAAATGGCACACTGGTTATGGACAATGAGACTTCTTCCCTTCTTGTGATTTTCAAAACTGAGATATCCAGTAGCTTTTAGCTAAACTGAACAGCTCACTTTATTGTTCCATACCTGCCCAAACTGTTATGCAGCTCTGATGGCTTGAAGAAAATTTTGTAGGTGTTTTCTAAGGCATTATTTAACAAGACTTAACCTAAAATCCTTGAAGCCTAAGGTATGGTAAAAGCAAAAGGAAATTAAAACAGTAGCTCAGGACCTTCAATATGTTTTCCTCTTTAATTCACAAAGAAGCTGTTGGTGTAATACTGACTACTGGCTGAGGACTTGAAGATTTTTCTGTTGCACTGAATTTACACTTGTGGAGAAACAAATTCTGTCATAAAAATGAGAAATTTTCCCAGTAAGCTGAATTTAGTAACCTCAGAAGCAGTATGTCACATCCTGCAAGATTAGAGCATTGCATAGGAATTGCACATCTATTATTTCTCAACAGACTTCTCTGACTAATTACATCCATTCTTTAAAATGTGGAATAGAAAAACAGTGAAGGATAATCATGTGTCTATAATCTTTAGATTGTTACTTACTAGAAGATGGTTAAAGGCTATCTGTAATTTCAACAGCATCAGAAAATTTTAAGTTTAGAGTATAAAGGTACCAGCATCTTATCTTGGGGTGGGACTGCTAGCAAAATTCTCAAGTGCAATTTTAGTAGATACACCAGTTATCACTCTATAATTCCTTGGGAAACTTCTCAATGTAGACATGCCATAATGGAGGCTATGAATACAAAATGTAGAAGGCCACCGTCTTTTTATCCTACAAACCCAGTATGTACTACCAGGACAACCTACCACCTTTCCATAACAACTGATTCTTACAATCTCACCTGGGTGCACACTGCAGAAAAATCTCAAGTCTGCTTTTTACTTATAAGCAATTCCCTGTCACTCCTGCTTATTAATGCCTCTCAATAGGAACAGACTAAGGCTTTTCTTATCAGATAGTCCTTTGAGTGTTTGTGCATTGCCAGGATTTGACAAAACCTGGAAGAAACAGAAGAGGCTGCCCCACTACAGCGCCCTCCATAGGTTTTCAGTGCCAGATTTTTGCTAAGGCTCATCTTTCTTTCACAGCTTCAGAGGAAAGTATGATTCTTTCTGGAGCTCAGATGTTTGTCTAAGAAGGTATTTCTTGAGGCAACCAGAAGTATATTAACTTCTCAAGGACACACTAACTCCAGTAGCTGTCAAGCAGTGATTCTGACAATTGCTACACTTGGAAGGGGATTTTTACAGAAATTTGCGTTCACCCTTTTCATGGCTGTAAGGACAAGTCAGAAGCTAGATTCTTTTGCCAAGAGGAACAGATTGAAACTTGCAGCCATGAAAAATGTGTGTGAACGCTATAATTTTCCCTGCAGATGTGACATGGAAGACATTAGAAAATGTCAGACATCCATTGCTACTTCCACTCAGGACCATGAACAGAGTTTACAAATGCTAATTAGTTAAGAAGGTATTTTGCAGGCAGATAGGTAGCTGGAAGCTAGAGACTAACATTTTCTGCTCGGCTGTTCTGAGGATATATGTATGCATTTGTAAAAGGTAGAATAGGAGTTGCCGAACTTTTAGCAGAGTTACTACATAACAGAGTAACAGTCAAGTCTCTGGTGTCAAATGTGGTCATCTCTTGCATTTGTGAAAGATGCTGATGGCCAGCAGGGTTGGGACAAAAGTAGAATCTCTTGAGCAGCCCTTCTGAAGTCACTGATTCAGCTCTGAGGCCCAGCAGAGCCTGTTCATCACTGACTATATTTTTCTAGTGAGAAGTCTCTTCTATCAGTTTTGTCTTGTATCAGTATGTCAGATCAAGAGTTTGATTTATCCCTGCTGTAACTCCACTGAGGTCAGTCAAGTTATATGAATCATTAATTCAGCTCTTAACTTTCCCCATAGAGAATACTGCTTTTTCCTTTGATACTGCATCAGTGAACCTTTTAATCTATGAATGTGCATCCTGCTCCAGCAAATCATGTGAGAAGTATGTGAGAAACTACTGTGAGAGTAACTGTACTAGTTCAATACTTAAACTATCTTGTCAGCCTCTTTCATCTGACATCCTTGCTCATGTTATTCAGCAGGAGACAGAGTAATCCTTCAAGCATTTGTCTTAACACAGCTCAAACCATGGCCAAGGGAAAAGACTGCCTTCCCCTGAAGCTGAATTGTGCACTGAGTAATGTCTTGTCTTGATGAAGATCTGAGGAAGATGAGACAGTGAGTCCCTTCTCTAATAAACATGCCCACTGCATCCATATTGCCTAAGGATTTTACCAGATAGGAGTGACATCTGGTCCTAAGCCCTGCCCAAAGATCTTCCTACTTAACAACACTTGTTACTTCCTTAGTATTCTCAGTGCTGATTTCTGCCCATGAGTCCCTCCAAATCTCAGAAAAAACATAATGTAGTCCCTAAACTTAGGTTATGGACAATACCTTTTCTCTCAGCCTGTTTTCAGTGCACATTTTTGAGGCATCTCATCTGACCTACATTTGTCTCTTCCAGGCCAGTTCTTGAAACTTACTGGACTTCACATTTTTCTCATGCTTCTCATCAGGGGAATGGTTTGCTTCTGTCTAGGTGCTTATCTTCTCATTTGTTCCCCTTTCTGCTACCCAGACATTACCTTTTTTTTGTCATTACCAGAATAACAATTTTTCTGAAAGATCCTATTTGCTATTTACCCTATTTCTGCTACTTGTCGAGCAAACATCTTGCAATGTCCCTTCCTAGCTCAACAGTGCTGATACTCTAATGACACAGAGCCTGTTTCAACGCTCCTACACAGTCTCTTTTTTCTAAAATCTCAGTTGCTCAGCAAAGTTTTCTTGCAGATAAATTTTTAGCAAAACTTTTATGAACAACATCGTAATTATTCCTGCCACGTGCTGCAGTGATAATGAACACACTGTAAATATTTATTTCCATTGCATCAGCTGATAAACAAATCGACATTTTCATGAGAAACTGCTATGCAGAATCTGTTGAATCCTCTTTGTACTGCCCCTCACATGTGCCTCTTAAAAAACTTATTCTTGGGAAGGCATAAATAATGAACCTTGAATCCAAGGGACAATGGTAAAGGGTTATTGCAAGTCACTCTCTTCAAACACTAAACAAGAGGCTTTATTTTAAAACAAACAAATAAATAAATAAATAAAAGGCCTAGCCTTTGCCCCCTGCCTAGATTACGCAGGTTTCTGGCTTGCCTTCTGTGCAGAGTTTAAGCAGAGTAAACATGCCCAGAGGGACACTCCCAGGGCTCCTTTCCTGACATCTCAGGCCAAGAGGCCAAGAAGTACAAGCAGCACACGAATCCAGGCCATAGCCCCTCTCCCTCAGCAGGAACAGGCCTTTTCAGGACTATGGCTTTGCTACAACTGCCTTGTAGCCCCAACTGCAGGCACAATTGTTTGCCCCTGCTTGGAGCCATTTCCCATGCACCCTTTTCCTGTCAGCCACAATAGTGTCACCCCAGAAATACTCCCTCAGCCCATACTCTTCTGGAGTTCCTTTTTGACACAGCCTCTGCAAGCCAAGAAATCTGCACAGCCCTATTCAGTAGATTCCTGACAGTCTTGAAAGGATTGCTAATTCCAGTCTGCTTTACAAATGCAGAGCACTCCCTCCCTTACAGCTCTTCTGTTTTGCTTTCTATGAGCCAGTCAGCACCTGTTGGGCCATTAAAACACAACAAAAACAAGAAAACAAGCAAAGAAAAAGCAAAACAAAAACAAACACAAACAAAAACCAAAACACACCAGAAACACAGCACACCTGAAACCATCAGGAACTTCTGCAGTAGTGAGGGCCAGGAGATCACATGCTCTACTGAAGGGCCATCGAAGTACTGAAGATGAAAAACTAGTTTACTGGAGGAGATTGGTGTGCCCCTGGCTGGCTTGTATTGAGGGCTAACAAGGGTTAACAATGTTTGCTCACTCCATCTCACACACCCCCTCCCTCACTGTGCTTTTCTGTCAAAGAGACCTGCTCTCCGCCAGCCACCGATGGGATTAGGCTGCTTCAGCAGTCTGGCTGACACTCTGTGCAGGAATAAAGTCCTGCTGGCTGGAGGCAGCACACTGAACGTGCTTTTCAGCCCTCCAGAAGGAACTCAAGAACTGCAAGGACAATAATCAGGAGGTTGGAGTTTAAAATGCAAGTTTAAAATAACCTTTGAAAACACCCTACTTAAGAAAGTACCAAAACTCCGTTTTTCGGGGTTTTTTTGTTTTTTGTGGTTTTTGTGGTTTTTTTTCTTTTCTTGAAATACTGCAGGCATTTTAGTTACTATGTCTGTGCAGGAGCCATATGGAAAAATCAGTTCTGTCCTGTTAAACTGGTCGTACAGTTTTGGTTTTCATCTGTCTACGGAGATCTGAAAAGCCTATGTTGTTTTATTTTATGCTTATTCAGCAAAGAAAGCAAGTGGTCTGGGAGTCGTCTGGCCAAGAACACAATAGGTAAGGAGACTTTTTTTTGTGCAACATATTTCCAAGAGTCTGAGAATATACTGTTTGTGCAATTGAGTGAAATTAGCCTTTAGGATGATGTTCTCTTTGGGATAAGCTGATTATAGGTTGCTTGCTTGCTTTGTTTTCCTGGACAGGGAAAGCTGAACTGCTGTGGTATCAGTGTGGTTTTCAAGTGTGGTTTTTGTTAAAGCAGCAGAAAGACATTTTTTTCTCTTTATTTAATCCTCTCTGAAGCGCAGAGCAACTCAGACTTCACTGTCAAAGGTAAAACAAAATATTTGGGGTTATATTTGAATCTATAAACTATAGTTAGACTATGAGAATAACAATGTGGCAAAGTGACCCAGTAATAAGGAAAGCTCTGTTACAAGAATGTTAAAAATAGAACTGATATAGTAATCTTAAATGTTCTTTCAACTTGTTCAGATGGTGGTTTAATCTTGCACTCAGCCAATTGCTCAAAGTACTAGAGGGAGAAAGAAAATATCCTAAGTTTATTAGGATGTTAAGTAGGACATTCAGATGACATGGTATTATTTCAGTATTAATCTCATTGATACTGAAGATGTGCATTACTTTGGGAATCACAGATGAAAATAAATTTTGCACATAAAAATCTACATGTTTATTCAGTACTAGGTTTAAATTTGCATGTCTAAAATTGATTTATAAAGAAAGTGGTCCTTCTATAAAGTTGCTTTAATTGTGATAAAGAGCAGGTCTGATGCACTGTAAGTATTTTGACTGCTTAAGATCTTCTGCACATTTACTAGCACGCACCATAAGGAAAGGGCTGATCTCAGAAATGAGTAAAAATTACAAAGGATTGAGCCTGTGTCTTTTATATTCTCTTCTATCATTAGCCAATAATCACATTTAACCAGGATCTTTACTCCTTGCTGCTTGTAAGATGCAGTAAGCTACTTTTTCCTCAAAAGAGGGATCTTGCTCACAGAGCTCCCTCTGCTTTCCAAATCCCTGAGCTACAGCTGGCACCTGTATTAAAGGTCTATGATCTCCCTTCTCCCTTTTGTGCCCTTTCCACTTTTGCACTTTCATCTCCTTCTGAAACTGGAAGACAGACACAAAAAGTTGTCAGGATAATCAATAACCTCAAGTAGTAGCGTACCATCAAAATTTCTTGTCTTAACTTGAGTCTCCTGTACCTGTGTAGCCCTGTGCAATGTACACAGTACAGTTTAAATCATGTCAGCATTTGCAGAGGTGATTTTGGAGACTGTGTACACTTATTTCATAGATTCAAAGCTCAAAATAAATCTTCCTGGCAAAAGGATGGGGCATATATAATTTTTTAGAATCTCTTACCAGAGTGACTACTATAGACCTGTTACAGTTCCAGTGAGCAGCAAGTGCTGAGGTGGACTGGAAGTGGTGCAGGTGTGAAACGGATGGGCAATACAAAATTATCAGAATGATTTATCCAGCTGCCCTAAAGTAATAAAGCCTTCCTCCAAACAAGATACATAGAGCTTAAAATCTCCTAACTATCAGTTTTGGGATTCTTATCTAGGATACTCCACTTTTCATCAAACAGTGTATTACCTGGCTCTGAATTAGTTATTCTTACCCTCTTTTCTACACATATCTACAGTCATGAGCGATTAAATAAAAATTAAATTATCTCTGACAGACCATCAGAAACAGCCTTTGGGATGTAGTGACGTCCTGTGAGTTTGGAAGAATCCAGCCTTGAAATTTACCCAATGAAGACTACAAACTAGGAAAAAGTATTTAAATGTAATTCTCCACTCATTTTATCAGCAGTGAAAGGGTTTTCTTGTGATATTGCACTGGCACTACATTGACTATGGTTTCCTATAATGCAAGGCTTCATAGCAGCTTCTGCAGAGATCCTCTGAGAAATATTTATCTGTGAAGTTTAAGCAATTGAGGAAAATGGAGACTGGCATTGTTTGAATCCCTGACCTGCTGTGATTAAGATAAATACTGGTGAAAGGCATAGAAAGAGAGGGCCACTAATTATTTTCTCCCCTAAGACAGCAGTTGCCATTAACTCTTGTGGTCTCACTTTGCAGTACTAAAGATGTCCCGGTTCCAGTTTTTTCTGCCTGTCCATCTTTTCATGGCAGCTTGCTTCTGTCATTCCATGAAAGTATCCACCACCAGTTCCCAACAGAGCTTCAAGACCAATCTCTTCAATTTCTACCACTCCCTGATACTTGCTGATGGTAAGGAAACAACAATTCACCTGCTGAAGGATATACCTAAAAGGTAAGCACAAGTAACTCCTGTTTTCAGATACTTCAGGTACTAGTGTGACGTTGGCCACACTACCAGTACAAGCCAAGAATTGCTGTGTGCCTGCAGACCTCCATCAGTTTCCACTGAATTTCCAGAGAAATGCCCCATCTCTGCCAAGCTTAAGTGTCACTACATTGCCCAAAATCTGGCATGAGCCTCTGGGATGAATTTTAGATTCACATATGCATTTCAGGCAGCTTTCTGCACTGGTTTTCAAAGCAGCAGCAGAACTGATCCAGAGCAGGTGGGCTCCAACAGTAAGCAGTCATGTTGCATAAACAGCCTGGCTTCAGAATGGCAGAAACACATCAGCTGTCCTAGTCTCTGTAAAACACAAGAATTTTGCCCACTAAATAATCTATCCTAAAATCAACAGAATATCTGCACAGACTGCCAGTGTTTTTCAAACTGCCAGTGTTCTCCATGCTGGAAATGTTTTCATTGGATGGCACTAAAGCTTGCTAAGATCAACAGTGGTTTTCATGCAGAAATTCCACAGTTTCTTCACTTCTCAGAAATACCTGCAGTTTCTGTCCTATTGAGGTGTGTAGGTGATCTAGATATTACAACTGGCATTACATCTTGGGTAGCAGACTTATCTTTTGCTTGGGACGAGCTTTAATCAAACTCCACTTTGGACAGTGCCCAACATGTACAGACCTTGACATGCACCCAGACACAGTGGTCATGTGTTCCACAGTGTGGCAATACTCACAAGAGCAAAACCAGGAGTTCTCCTTCTTAAAGGCAAATGGGCAATGAAATCTCAGAGAAGAATAAATTTTGCTGTGCTCTTGTGGCATAACATTAAGATTGCAGTTAGAAGCAAAAAGCCCTTCAGTTTATATGATCAGGTAGAACCTTCTGAACCCTAGAGTCATTCAAACAGGAAACCAGGAGATAACAAGTTTTGGCTTAAACTAAGATACTCAAGAATGTGGAGCTGTTTCCAGTGAAGCTTGACTCCAGCTCAGTAGCCATATCCTGAAATCCAGACCTCCAGGCTGATGTGACCTATCCATAATGACTAGGCTTGTCCTACAGGTCAACAAAAACCCTCTAAGTGCTTTCATTTAACTGCAGAGGGACTGGCCCAAGCCCAAACATTTATGTGGCTGTATACAGTCTGAATATACCAAAACAACAGAAACAAACAGAAGACCAATGGAGGGAGAGAGAAGGCTGGGCTTTACTGTAAATAAGCAGGATTTGAAACCTGAGGGAGCAGACTGATATAGCTCTGTACTGTTCATGCACAGGAAGTTGGAACTGGCCTGGATGAAAGCACCATTGACACCTGATAATCTTCAGTATTGACTAATACTAATAATAATGTTACATCCACTTCTGACACTGAGGAAGACCTAGATATGCAAGCACACATGAGAGGGTATATACTTTAAGAGTTTTCACTGAATTCCACCAGGAAACCCTGTGAAAAAGTGTACTAAATTCCTCAGAGTTAACCAGTGGGTGGTTATTTGGCAGGCAGTCCACATCCAAAAAACCAGGTAAATGCTGAGATATGACATTCACCTGAAATACGTTAAATTTCAGTGGGAAAAATATTGCTGATGTTAAGTCAATAAAATTTGCAGTGAGTATTTATGTATTAGAAAAACAAAACAAAACAGAGCATGTATTCTTCCAACAGTTGATGATTTCAGACATCTACCATCCCCCTGTACTGATGCACCTCAAAGGGGACTGGTTATTCCTACCCACAGTGGAGTGGCCCACATCAGCACGGCCGATTGCAAGGAGTTTCACGCAGACTTGAATTTTCTGACACTTCCCCCTCTGTTTTTAACCCACATATACAGGTACTACTTTGTTCTGGAGGAAGGCAGAGCCCTTGCACCTTTCACAGTAACAGTGACCCCCTGTGATGTTCCCATTGAATGGAGCATACTTGTGCACAAGGCTTCAGCAAGTTTCCTTGGAAAAGCAACACGAGGTAAGACCCTTGGTCTGCCTGAGCAGAGACAGGGAAAGTCAAAGTGATTCATAAGGAGCTGTGTTGCAGAAAATTCCCCACAAGCATCTCTTGCTTCCCTCTCCTGTAAACTGCCTTGGGCTCAAGAGGACATCCCTATCTCCATAGGTGAAACGTGGCAGCCCATGGGATTTTGCCACCAACTCAAGTAAATTAAGGATTACATCTGAAAAAGTAAAAATTACAGGGCAATATTTGGGAACTCCACAAACACTGATCAGCTTCAGAAGCCAGCTGTACCAGCCCATACTTCTTGCTGCTATCTCAGCTCTTTTTCTGTTGTTTAAGTCACTTGAACCAGTCATTTTTCTCCCCAGTGATGTGCAGAAGATTTAGCAGGGTCTTTTTGTTGTGTTGTGAGGTTTTTTGTTTGTTTTGGTTTTTTTTTTCCCTAAGATTACCATCTAGCACAGCAGAGGGCATTACACTGCTTTTAGCCCAAGAACAAATTACATTATCTTGATTATTTTTTTCAATTAATTTTTCAAACTAAAATCTGAAAGCTGCCATTAACAAGTTCTTACCTGTCAGGCAGCTACACTTGACCGAGGAGTTCAAATGACATTGCTTTAAATTAATAAATTTTCCCACTTCACAGGAGTCAGTGGCACAAAACAAAACTAAATAAAATTCTTTTCATAGAAAGTATGAGTCTTCTTGAAGAGAAGTACCCAAATAGACAGCCACTGAGAACAGAAAACTGTAGGGACATCAGCCACGGTACAGGTCAAGCTTGTGCAAGTTGTGGTTTTATAGTTATATTTTCTTTGAAAACATAATTTTAAAACTGCACTGCTCAAATAAAATCTATTCAACTTTTAGTAAAATAAGTTTCTAGCATCAAAAAGTATTTTTAGTTATAATTAACATTTCCAAAAAGAAAATAAGATGTTACCTGACAAAGAAACAATAAAACCTATGCAAAAGTCTGTTAAAGCAAAAGTTACAAGTCTGCTTCCTGCCTGCAGGTGATCATGACACAGAAGAAATCTCAAAGTCTCAGAAGGCTTCCAGCATGGTATCCACCATTTTTAACTATAAGGGAAATTCAATAGAGACTTACATGGGTATGTCTTCTCATTCTTCCCTTTACATGCTAGAGTTCTTATCCAATGAGCGCGACACACACATTACTGTGTATTTAACAACTGACACAACATCTGAGAACCTCTATCCAGAACTTCCGATGGATCCACGCATAGATGTTATTGGCATCGGGCACACAACAGTGACTCTGACCTGGAAACATAGTCCCTCTGTCTCACAACATAGAGAAAACATCCAATATTGTCTTCTAGTTAATGAAAAGCACAACTATAAGAGTTTATGTGCTGCTGAGACAGCAATTAGATCCTCTGGAATGAAACTGCCACCTGCATTAGCTTTGTCTCTCTCTCCATACCTTCCTGAACCACAGCAGGTGATGATATTGTCCAACAGTGAACTGAGCATCATCAACAAAGTAAGTAGTGGGGAAGTCAGGCAGATATGCATGGGTACCAAGAACATCTACACAGTGCCCAGTCTCAGTCCCAACACTCAATATTACTTTGATATTTTTGTTGTCAGTCTCCTCACAAATGCCAGTGCTGCTTACACTGGTACATTTGCAAGAACCCTGGAAGAACCTGAACCTAAGGTGACAGATCTGAAAGACGGGAAAGTGATTCAGGTTGTCCTCGATGGGAAAAAAAATAAATTCTATAATCTGCAGTACCAGTCAAAGTACAAGAAAATACAATTCATCTTTCAATTGTGTCATGGTCAAGTACGGGTTCACATAACAAAGAATGGTAAAACAGTGGCATCAGAAAACATCTCAGGATTGAGGTATTTCTCACTGAAGGGAAAGCTGCTGGACACATACTTGGTGCAGTTGAGGTCCACAGAGGAATCTAACTCTTCTGTGAAAGTACAGGTGTCCCCCCATTTCCACAAGCCCTTATTTCCACTCCTTCCAGAGAGCTTAAAAATCAAGTCCTTCAGTAAACTGAGGAGCTGCAACTCTGTCACTATTGCCTGGCTAGGAACACAAGAGGAGAGCAAGTACTGTGTGTACAAAAAAAGAATTGAAGATCAGGTTTGGATGGACCTGCAGAATCTGGACAGGTGCTCTGGACCTGAAACGCGGCACAAGTCAGAGAAAGTGCTGTGCAAGTATTTCTATGATATAAATCTCCAGCGAGCTGTCACAACAGAGACCATCAATGGGCTGGATGCAGGGACACTTTACTTGTTTGATGTTTATCTCTTTGGGCCATCTGGCATCCCTGTCAGGTATCACAGCAAAGTTGTGAAGACCAGAAAAAAATGTTGAAAAGTTTTTAAAGAATTTTTTTTTCAGTGAGTGGATGAAGACTATTATCAAAATCTAAGTCAATCCATGCTGTAGCACCTGGAGTTTAAAATACACTAACTCACAAAAATTTTAAAGCCATGAAATTCTATAGAGGAAGCATCTTGGTTGTCTAGATTATCACACTTACTTTTGCAACTTCTCTCCCGTATAAGATTTTTTTTCTCCTCAGATGTCTCATTCAGACATTAAAAAGAGACCTGTAAAACAAATCCATGAACATGGAAATAAAATACCCACAAAGTCATCCACAAGAAGTAGACTGAATGGCTAAATGCTTCTGAAATTACATACACAAGTGATAGGAAGACTGTCAAGAAGCACACATCATTGTTTAAAACTCCCGGAGTTTGTTCATTTTCAGTAAATCCATCAGCTAATGAGGAGCTGAGAAACCCCAAAAGTCAAGCTACTTTTAAGAAACAGAACTTCACTGCTTAAACAAGGATGGAGACAACAGAAATTAAAACAAACAAAACCCAGAACAACAAAAAACCAAAACAACCCCCCAAACCCAAACCCAAAAACCCCAACCTGGAGTAAAGATCGAGACCTTGAGTAAAGGAGGCTAAAATACATCTTCCCTTATTACCTGCATGTTTTCTTGGTTTTCATTTCTACAGAGAAACTGTGCTTGGTTAGAAATGGACAGAATTCAGGCCAGGAACTGACTGTGGATTTATGTTTTCTGCCGAGTGTACAAATATGCTTGTGCTGCTACCCGCTGAGGAAAGCAAAAAGTACAAGGTCTTACCACAGGAGGTTTTTATCTATAGCGTCTGGTATCAAGCCCATCTATCTGACTCCTGAGTGTAACATATTCGCTCTTCACATCTTTAACCCAACCTATGCCAATGGATGTGTTGCTTTAGGAAAAAAAATGTGGTTTTCCTATTAAATATTATGAAGGGAAAATATTTGTAGTAAAAATCCTAGCAAGCACTTTTTTTGTTGTTTTGCTTCCTTGATTATCTTCCTTAGATGACAAGAGACAGAGCATAATTTATTTTTTAAATAATATAAACAAAAAAACCCCCTTACGCTCAATTTCAATTATCAGCAGAATGTATTTTGCACATGGGTTCTTGGTAGGTCTGGTATTTACATATAAAGACATACAAGAGATTCACTGACCCAGAGATTGCTCTACAATTCCACTAAGCAGAAATTTAAATTATTATTTCCATTATTTTATATATCCAAAGTTTGTTTGCAATTCAGGGTCATCAAAGTTCTAGCTTACTCTGAATAATTAATACCTCCAAGCATGCATGGAGGCACTTGGTAAGACTGAATCAGTTCTTCTGTGTATACACAGAGGACTGTGCATCTCCTGCTCCAAAGCCTTTATTGTGTTGTGCACCCTGTAATGTGCATGCTAGACATCAGCAGACTCATTTCGTCTCAGCAGAAGGGGTCTGGCCTTCACTTGGCATCAGCTGTAAGATCTGGGCTTTGGGCAGGCTTTCCACTCCTGCAGGGGCTGTACTGGACTGAGCAGTGCCCCAGCAGGAGCCCTGTGCTTTGTGACCTCCCCACGCTCTCAGGGACTTCTGGCTGATCACAGGGGCTGGCAGCTGCACTGCTTTCTTCCCAGGGCAAGCCTCGTCCCCAGCTTGCTCCTGCCAAAAACAGGCTGAGCTCAAAAGCAACAGAGGTCAAACTCACTTGGAAAGCTTCAGGCTTTCTTCTGCCTTTTTCCTCCTTGCAGACATTTATATTCTGGATGAACAAATGACTGTAACAACAACCATAATACCACCTTTCCTGTCCTTCCTTACCCTTTCTTGGTTGATGGATGATCAAGGAGTCTGTGACAGATAAATAATACTGTAATTTATCAGGGATTTATCAGCAATTCTGCAATCTCTAGATACTCTAGGGTTGATCAAAAATTTTGTGGTCAATAGATTACCCTAGGATTAATGATTCAGCTCAGTTTGTTCTCTCCTAGTGAATCACAGCCAGTGTTTTAGAAGCTGTAGGAGAGGTTTTGGGAGCACTTCTTTCAGTAACTTCGGTAATTGTAAAAGTCTCCTTGCCCTACTTGTGTCTGGTAATTATTAAAAGTCCACTTGTTTCACTTGTCTTGTGTTTGTGTTATTAAAATGGGAAGTGTGTCCTCAGCAGGAGGCGACTACCAAATGTACACCCTTAGGATGTATTCTGGGAAACTGGAGTAACTATGGGAGTAACCCCTTGCCTGGAAAAAAAATAATTTGTTACAGATCATCATGATTGGTGGCCACTTTATATCCACCCCAAAAAAAGATGGGGAAAAATGGCCACAGTTTAGAACTATTATTCGTAACAACACTGTAATGCAGTTTTGTAAACACAAAGGAAAATGAGATGAAATACCCTATGTACACACTTCAAACTTGAAGACACTATGGTGTTAGAAGGAAATGTAAATTAAATGTGCAGGAAGGAGGGATTGGAATTATGTTGCTCAGCCTGCAGGATTAAGAACTAGTTTTAAAAAGGGGTGTAAATCAGTGAATGGGATGAGAAAGTAGATGAGCAACTGTTGGTACCCTCAGCTCCTCCTCTCCACCCTGGTAATGGTAGGGGGCAGTGAAAGGGGGGATGAGTGGGTGATTGCCCCTTCCCCCAGGCAGGACCCTTCTCACCCCCATTGCTTATACGTAAGTACATGGTACACAGGCAAAGGTTTGGTGCATCACCAAGCTGAGTGACAGTTCATCAGTATCCAGAGGGAAAGGAAGTGCAGGTTTCAAGGTCAGCAGATACTTCATGAGGACTTTGGGAGAAGCCAAGAGAATCTTCTCCTACAAGCTTCACCAGCTCCTCTTCACTTCACCTGCCCCTGACCATTGCCACGTGCAGAGGACTGGCTGAGGCCAAGACTAGCTGGGAGCTCTGAAGACCACAATTACTGCTCTGGCAACCCAGGATAGGATACAAGCAGAGCAGCAACTACTGCTGGTGCTAGTCCTTCACTCACAGGAGCATCTGCCACTGACACATACCAGTCCCTCCATCACAAAGGGCCCTGCACACATGAGCTTGGCAGTAGAGAGGAACAGGCTGTTCTGTCAAACCCTTTTGTATTTAATATAAGCAAAGGAGGCAGTCTGTTCCCACCCAGGTAGCAGCCAGCAGCCCACTTTTCTTATGCATGCAGCCAACCATGGTCCACCATACAGACCCCAGGAACCACAGGGAATATTCCTCTCCATTGATCTTTCCACTGTGATTCTGCCTGTGTGCACCAGCCTGCAAACCTACTAGCAATTCACTCATGCTCATACCCCACTTAAGAGGCAGCCTTTGGGTGCACTGATTTTTCAGTTGGGTGCCACTGCTGACCACTGTTCTGGGAGTGAAGATTCTGTGGTTTATCCACATCAAAACCAAAGGTGCTGTGTTACACCTCTGATGCACTGCCTACCCCTACAAACTGCTCGTGCACACAGCTCCCTGTCTGCAACACTTGGAAGCACTTCTCTTTGCAAGCTCTTTGGCAGCGTTTCCATCTTTCCTCCTTCCCATTTAACTGCTGCTTGCCTACTGCAGTCTGATCAAACAGTTCACAAGCTACATCTACGTCCTTCCCTTTCTTCATGTTTTGTACAGTCTCTTGAATTCTGAGGGAAGCTCAGTTCTGTCCAGTTCATCCTGTCCTAAGCTGTCATCAACACTTCCCCTGTGCTCCCCATCCCCACTGAATCTGAACCACATAGGAAGTACAGACAGATATCTTGATTGAGAATATTTCAAGACACATGTTTTGCTTTTGTGGATCACTTAATATCCTCAACATTGTTATCAGGCCAAAGTATTTTTCCCAGTATTCAGTGGTAAGTCCCAGCTTTTGTGTCTTTCCAGCTATCTTAATTCAACCCCTGTCACAGCTGAGATCAAGGTCTAAGTCCATGCATCTACTACCAGCATTTTTTCAGAATTGCTTCCCTTGCTAAGCCACCACTCCACCTGGGAGTACCAAAAACAGAGGGAAAAAATAATGAGAAAACAAGTTTCATATCCATGTCCCTCTGGACTTAGCTTCACAAATCACCAGTTGCATGCTGGAAATGAGGTGCAGGTATATGAAACACTCAAATAGTAAAGCATGGGCTTCTAAGTTTTCCATTGTGAATGTCTAAGCTGCAAAACAGTACAGCAAAGGACTCTGAAACATCACTTTCCAAAGTGTCATACAACTGCTATTGCTAAAAACTTTGAAATGTAACTTGAAACAGTAATAACTGCTCATTGAATTTATACACTTTGAAAGTTACTGCAGCCTAAAACCAGTATAAAGGTTTCTGATACTGGGATCAAGGACCAATGACATTTATGAATATTAACTGACACTGGGAATCATCTCTTTTGCCATTCATTTTCTGTATGTAAAAGCTCAATTATTCATTCCCTGTTACTTTGAGCTTCCTAACAAATATAAGTACCACTCAAATTGGAATTGGCAATATTTCAGAAACTGTTCCTTATCTGCCCACAAATTCAGGGATGTATTCACAGCTTTGAAAAACATTTTCTTTTTTTAATTTCATCTTTGTTTTTTTGCATGGCTTTTCTGGCTGATGCCTTCCCACTTGGAAGACTTGCTTTAGCTTAAGCAACATGTTAAAATAGTCTTGCTATTCTGGCCCCAGGTGCTGGACTAAAATCCTGCTCACTACTTGCTTTCAAGGACACAGAGATGATGTATTTGCATGCATACACATCAGCACTATTAGCATCATACACAAAGCCCTATTCAGGGCTTTATTATTATTGCTTGTTGGGTTTTGGTGTGTGGAGTTTACAAATCATGGATGCTACAGTTAAACATCCTAACCAAATGTAGCTTTGCATAAGGCTTAACATCTAATTTTAAAAGTCAAGCAATACTGGCACTGACAGCAAGTCCAAACCAGTGACCCCAAAATGCCAAAGGCTTTCAGATGCTGTTACAGCTACTGAGGCTCTCTGGCATTTAGAGAAAAATGGATGACCTGAACACATGGTGAGCAAAATAAAAAAATCAGGCAAAACAAAATAGATTATTGTATCTTTGGGAACAAAGGTGAACAAAAGCTGCATGGCTGCTCAGTGTTACCTATTCCACACATGCTATATTGAGAAATCAACAATTAAAGCACAGACAGGTGGACATGCTTCTCTTGCAAAACCACAGGTATTTCCCTGAGCAAGTCTGTCAAGGAATATTAAGAAATAATATTCTTAATTCAGCCTGGGCAACCAGGCTGGTGAAGGGACTCGAGCACAGGCCCTATGAGGAGAGGCTGAGGGAGCTGGGGCTGTTCAGCCTGAAGAAGAGGAGGCTCAGGGGAGACCTCATTGCCATCTACAACAACCTGAAAGGAGGCTGTAGCGAGGTGGGAGCTGGACTCTTTTCACAGACGACCTTCAACAAGACAAGAGGACACAGTCTTAAGTTGTGCCAGGGGAGGTTTAGGTTAGATATTAGAAAGAATTTCTTCACGGAGAGGGTGATTAGGCTATGGAATGGACTGCCCGGTGAGGTGGTAGATTCTCCGTCCCTGGAGACATTTAAAAAAAGACTGGATGTGGCACTCAGTGCCATGGTCTAGCAACTGCTCCAGTGGGTCAAGGGTTGGACTAGATGATCTCTGAGGTCCCTTCCAACCCGGCTAATTCTATGATTCTATGATTCTATGATTCTATGATTCTATGATAAATCAGAAGAGAAAAACAAAGTATGTCACACTCCTGCACTGCACTCTTCTGCAAAGAAACACGATATAATTCAAGGCTGAGTCCAGAGGACTCTGGGCTAAGCGCTCCAGGCATGAGCTGCTGCCGGCAGCAACCCGGAGAGTCTGTGCACCAGAGGGCAGTGTCAGGCTGCATAACAAACGGGAAAAGCTTATTCGATAAGATTTAGAAGGAGCAAGTATTTCAGCAAATTTAACAAGCCAAGCATCTCACTGATAAGATTATTAGGGCAGAATGGGTAGAGAAAAAATCCGTGGAGCCTACATTTTATTTTCTTTAAGTAGTTCAAGTGCTCTGAGTTTGGTGGTTTGATTTCATTTTTGGGGGTTTTTTTGTTTGTTTGTTTTGATTTGTTTGAAGCTAAAGGGCATAAAAATTGACAGGCAAGGAAAAAAAAGGATATGCACCTACTGGAAGAAAACGAGTGTGTTCCCAGTGCCTGGAGATTTAACACTGCCATCACTGAAAGGGTCAAAGCTCCTATAAATAAAGAGAAATACATTATTGCCAAGGGCAGTGACAGATTTGATAAGGTTAAGGTGGGGAGTTCCAGTTCAGATGTGATCTGTCCAGCAACTTGTGATCCCAGGCACCCCATGACAACTCTACCTTCTCCTGTAGTGCCTTTGCCCTGAAGGAAGTTCTCTACAAAATTTGTTCCCTGCCTTGCCAGCAATACTTAGCTGAGACTTCACAGGCCACTAGAGCTGGATTTCCCACCAGTACTCTAGACAACGGGCAACAGAATCCAGTTTGTCAGGGGTTTGTTCTTCAGGGATTTTGGTCTTGTGGCCTCTGCAAGAGACTGCTTTTGTTCCAAGAAAGGCTCTTAGCAACACTGCTGCTCTACGTCAAATTATAAAAGCATTTAAACAAGGATAGCCTGCCCCTAAATCACAGCAGAGTAGACCGAGGTTCTTTTTGCAGGTAAACTCAGGAAGAGTTTGGGAATATAGTTAGGTCATGTAGAAAGAAAACTAGAGGACAAAAGCATAATTTGAACTTAATCTTGCCACTTCCACTAAGTATAATTAAAAAGTCTTTCTACAGATACAGAAACAGCAAAAGGAGGGGCAGGAAAAACCTCTTTGTTGGACATGGGGGGAGTTACCAAAAATGAGGAAAAGGCTGAAGTATTTAACACTTTCTTTACCTCAGTTTTCAACAGTAAGACAGGTTGTCCTGAGGACAGATGGCTTCTGGGGCTTGTAGAGAGAAATAGGAAGCTGAGTAGACCCCCTGTAATCCTGGAGGGAACAGTTAGGGATCTGCTGAGCCACTTGGATCCTCACAGGTCTATGGGACCAGACGGGATCCACCCCAGGGTTATGAAGGAGCTGAGTAGGAGCTCGCTAAGCTGCTCTCCATCATTTACCAACAGTCCTGGCTCACTGGGAGGTACCAGATGGTTGGAAGTTGGTGAATGTCACACCAATCCACAAAAAGGGCTGGAAGGAGGACCTGGGAAACTCCAGGCCTGTCAGTCTGACCTCATTGCCTGGCAGGGTTATGGGGCAGATCATCCTGGGGGCAATCACACAGCACCTACAGGAGGGACAGGGGATCAGACCCAGCCAGCACAGGGTTAGGAAGAGCAGGTCCTGTCTGACCAACCTGATCTCCTTTTATGATCAGGTGACCCATCTGGTGGATGAGGGGAAGGCTGTGGATGGAGTCTACATGGACTTCAGCAAGGCCTTTGACACTGTCTCCCACAGCATTCTCCTGGAAAAGCTGTCAGCCCAGGGCTCAGACAGGAGCACTCTGTGCTGGGTTAGGAACTGCTGAGGGGCCAGGCCCAGAGAGTGGTGCTGAACGGTGCTGCATCCAGTTGGCAGCAGTGGTGTCCCCCAGGGATCAGTGCTGGGCCCAGTACTGTTTAGTATCTTCATTGATGATTCAGATGAGGGGATCAAGTCCACTATTAGTACATTCACAGACAACGCTAAGTTGGGGGGCAGTGTGGATCAGCTGGAAGGCAGGAGGGCTCTGCAGAGGGACCTGGACAGACTGGAGAGCTGGGCTGATTCCACAGTTCAACACGGCCAAGTGCCGGGTCCTGCACTTTGGCCACAACAACCCCATGCGGAGCTCCAGGCTGGGCACAGAGTGGTTGGAGAGCAGCCAGGCAGAAAGGGACCTGGGAGTCTGGATTGACAGGAAGCTGAACATGAGCCAGCAGTGTGCCCAGGTGGCCAAGAAGGCCAGTGGCATCCTGGCCTGGATCAGAAACAGGGTGGCCAACAGGTCCAGGGAAGGGATTCTTCCCCTGTACTCAGTGCTGGTGAGGCCACACCTCGAGTACTGTGTCCAGTCCTGGGCCCCTCAGTTCTGGAAGGAGATTGAGGTGCTGGAGCAGGTCCAGAGCAGAGCAAGGAGGCTGCGAAGGGACTCGAGCACAAGTCCTGTGAGGAAGGGCTGAGGGAGCTGGGGGGGTTCAGTCTGGAGAAGAGGAGGCTCAGGGGAGACCTCATCACTCTACAACTCCCTGAAAGGAGGCTGGAGCCAGAGGGGGGTCGGTCTCTTCTCCCAAGTAGCTCCCAGTAAGACAAGAGGGCATGGGCTTAAGCTCTACCAGGGGAGATTTACGTTAGATATTAAAAGAATTTCTTTACTGAGAGGGTGATCAGGCATTGGAATGGGCTGCCCAGGGAGGTGGTGGATTCTCTGTCCCTTAAGGTTTTTGAGACTGATGTGGCACTCAGTGCCATGGTCTGGTAACCTTGGTGGTAGTGGATTAAGGGTTGGACTTGATGATCTCTGAGGTCCTTTCCAACCCAGCTGATTCTGTGATTCTGTATTGGCATCAGTGACACAGAAGAGGTGTTGTGGAACGGGCTTGGAATTCTCCATAAATGACCAATGTGGTTGAAGGAAAATCTCGTTTATTAACCGGATAGCGCAGAATATATACTTTTCTCTTATCAGTGTTACAAACATGGCATTACATTATTGGTTAACACGGTTCGAACCTGATATTAAGTTATAAACTAATTGGCTAAAGGCTATTGTCTGTGCCTACAAAGGGCTGTCCTGATTTTAAAATAGTTGTTATTGCCGTTACTTTCGTTATCTTGTTTTTCTCCAAAGCCAGTACCGGTGTTATTCTTTCCTGCAAGGTCAGTTCTTCAAAACATTCCTGAATGCAGCTTGTTCAGTACATGTCTGCCTGAATGGAAAAACCCCACAAAGAGGCTCTACGAGGTCAACCTGGGAGCTCAGTTTAAAAAGGTTGTTTCAGAGTTGTATGGTAATTTGCTCTAAAAGCAGAACCCAGTAGGAAAGGAGTCCCTCAGCTGATAGGGTGGGAGCAGAAGCATGAAGAATCTGAAAGTAATGAGGTAAAATTTAAGTTTGTTAGAAGCTCCTAAGGAAAGGAAAGGCCCAGTCTGGATCTACATTTTGCACCCAGCTCCCTTTTTTTTTTTTTGTAGGTTGCCTAATACACAGGAAATCTTTTTGCCGGGATAGATTTCTCCAGAATGACTTTCATTTTCAATAGGGCTCTGAAGGAGCCCTGATAAAGGCTACCAGTGGGATACATCAGTCCTGGCCATTTCTGCAGTGTTCTCCAGGCACCAGAACTGTGGTGGTGGTGTGTTACCAATCACTTTGTCCTTCTCTTCACAGCAGGACAAGGATTGTTCTTGATTGAGCTTCACTACTGATTCATTACTGTCTCCAACACTCAGTGCCAGCATATCCCACTAAGCCCCCACATCCCTGTCGTTCAGGACTCGCACAAATAGGAGATGCAGTGTGTTGTCTGTGCCAAGACTGTGGCTCTACAGAAATAATCTCTGAGACTCCTTTAAAGGCCTCTAGAAGTAACCACACACAGCACACCGTTAAGCAAATGTGCTGTAAGACTTGCATATCATGTCCAAAAGATCAGCTACATTTAAAACAAAAAACAAAACCCAAACCAAAAAACACCAAACCAGGCTTGAAACAAATAAAGTCTAGCTCCTCTGCTTTTTACTTTCTTCTGGGAGGTATAGGTCAAAACCACCCTGGCAACACTCAAAGTGGTACAGCACAGCCCAGATGAGGTACCATTGTTGAGAAAAACATCCAATTTAAAGACGAAGTATCCATGTGGGCTCCCACACTTTCTGTGGAGGCATGAGGAGCCTGACTATGGCAAAGCATTTCCAGTATGTGCTTAAGGCATGATCTGTGCCTGCTAAGGCAACAGAAATAATAATTAGAAAGTTTAAGGTCAGCCACTTGAGCAGAAAAACTTGCCATAAAACATAACTCAGAAGATGTTTCAAAAATGAAGAAGTATAAAGGACACCAAAAAAGCAGACGGGTCAGAGCTGAGTTTCCCATAATTTCAGGAACTAACAAAGCTACCACCAACATCCACAACATTGCTGGCTTTCACTGTGTTTCCAGGATGCTTGCAGTATGATGATAAAATCACTGGGGTCAAACAAGCAGAACAATTCCTGTTCACTACAGTGGTGCCCAAGGGTTCATTTTCTAATGCTTCACCCACTGAATCCCTATAATTAGGTCCTTTACCTTTTACCATTCTTGATACACAGAGAATAGTTGTATGCATGAGCTATATGGCTTAACAGTATCTCAATGATATGACTTGGGGCCAGTATCAAATTTTTTAAGCATCTGGAGTTGACAGCAGCCATGATTGTGGATTGTCAGCTCCAGACTTAGGAAGGAGCATGAAAGCAAGAACACTTAACTTATGATGACAATCAGAAGGCCTTGGGATACTTGGTGCTTACTACAATATAGTGGAGGGTCTTAACATGGAGGATTCTTTGGCCTGTTTTCATAAAGAAAAGCCCCAACCAAAGAGGGAAGCAATATTAAATATTACTGTCAGTGACCAGTGCCTTTCAGGACAACAGCCCATCCAAAGAGAGGGATTCCTTTATCTACAAGTCAAAGAAAGAAAAAAGTTTATTATTGGCTTGACCTAAAAAAATAATTTGGAGATGTGCATTCAGGCCAGAACCTCTGGTTTTGTAATGTGGCATAGTCTACAATTTGACCAAAAAGCCAGATTTCTAGAAGCACATAATGCCAGTTCCTCAGCTCAGACAGAAAACCCACAAACTGGCTAGACCATTCAGAAGTGCTTTGCACATATAGCCTATTGGGACAAAATTTTTAAAAATCTGACCATAACTCAATGAAGCCACAATACTTACATCTGCAAACAATTTGGCTCATAACATTTTCCTCCCTAGTCATGCTTCTGCAAAGGAAAAAATGCTGCTTTTATAGCAAGAACTTAATCCATGTTTTTCACATGTACTGTTGGCTCAACTTTCTTGAATACCTCAAAGAAAGAAGCAAGGTGTTTTGTTTTTTGTGTTCCAGAACAGAATACAATTAGCTACAGAGAAAAAGTCACTTCTAATCCTAAAATACTACTGTTCCATAGCTAAAAAGATTAACTTTAAAATACAGCTTCTTAAAGTGATATCAAAACTCCTATTCATCCAAATAGTGTTTGCAAGAGTAATTATTACTGAAGAAAGGACTCAAAGAATTGAAAGGTGAATCAATACCTCTAAGTCTAAAGTTCAAAACAGGACATTAAAGATGATATGAGGAGCACATGTTGTGTTGGACACAGTTCTGACCGGAATAACTGACAATTACATTATTTTGTAGCCTTTTGAGTCTCAGAAATTGGCAGCAAACCTAATATTTCAGCTATTTGGATAAAACTGTTCCTTGTCTCTAGGTTATTGCTGTTTACTTGCCTCTATTAATTCCAACTTAACCAGGTATTCAGAAAATGTGAGAGAGCAGAATTGATCAGTCAAAACATACTGAACATTCTTTTCCAAGGGATTGAGAAATAGTTCATTTAAGTAGTTCTTTTGCAACATCCTTTGGCTACCCTGTTCCTCCCACTAGCTTTTTGTAAGAATTAAAATTTACACTTATTGCTGTCCCATTACAGCTTCTTTCTCTACAGACCGCAGCAAAATATTCTCACATGCTTTTAATTCATTTAGTGCAGGAAGTCACTATTTTTCCCCCCCATAATAAAACACTTCCCCAATCAATCTTCAAGAAAGGCATGTAAATTATCACAGCAAGGCATGACACCCAATGTCAAAACCATAAGCATGCATATGTGTTGCTTCTAAAGCAACTTCTAGGGGTAAGCAAATAAAATAAATAAATAAATCTTAAAGACATGAGAGGAAGGAAAGTAGCATTACCTTCATCCTTCATGCAAGGAGGAATAGAACCCTGTCAGTTAAGGACTAGTTTTGGCAGATAAAAAGACTAGCTTCCAGGCTATAATTAATCTACTAGAACCTGAGCTCCTCCAAACATCTCACCAGACTTCATGTAGAATTTCTGGATCTGTTTTGGCTTGCAGCCTCTTCCACTCTGTACAATCCCTCACCTTCTGCAGGGGGAATCCCTTGGCACATGCTCCATCCCAGCCTGCCCTGGCACATGTATTCACTGATCAGCTACCAACAGTGCAGGTGGCACAGCTCTAAAACACACAGGGGCAATGAAGACTGTGTGCAGAACAGCTGGAAATCACACAGGACCAGCATATTGCAGCACCAAATACAGAAAAAATTATCTAGGCACAAACCTACGATCCCAACAGGAATTTTTCCAATTGCATATTGAAAAATCGAAACGATTGTGAACAGCATATTAAGTTTTTTATTTGTCCTTTTACAAAATTATAGGTTATTTTCAAATTTCAGTTTTAAGTTCTGCTTGTTTTGGTTCAGGCTTGTATCCAAACCCTTAAAAAAAAAACAGTTAAAGGACATAGTATGGAGTTTACTCTTCACTTTAACAGTGAAATGTTTTGACTAGAAGCAATTTAGGCTGGAGTCTTTTTCTTTATGCACAGTCAGACCAAAGTGCACTAAAAAATGTGGTGGGTACCCATTGTTTATTTACACTTTAAATTAACTGAAGAATTTAACCATTAGATAGCACCAGAGAATATTTTAACATTAACATGAAGGACTGCTGGAACTGAGATCTGGAATACTCTTAAAGCAGACGTAGTCACTAAAGAGTCATTTTGCCATGCATACAAGCACTTGAATTACTTAACTGTAAATGATAGCTTTACACAGTTCCAAATGCAAATGACAGTTACATCCATGATTTGTTACTCAACAAGGTTGTTTTGTTTTGTTTTGTTTTTCTATTCTTAATCACATCTGATAAGTATTTAATGTGAAATTGCCATACAGTTTGACTTAACTGAGATGAATGTCTTTGCAGTGTTTCTCTTACCCAAAAGAGAAATATATCTGCCCAGACATTTCCAAATGCAGACTATTTTAAAAAGACCCTTTCAAGAGTCCCTGTACACATGTGGTAAGATTCCAGCTAGGTCTATGAATAATATACCAGCTAATGAGCTCTTTTCTGTTTATGAAATAATACTCTTAAGAGAAGGCAGGACATAAGCAGTAGCCATATGTTTCTTCTCAAATTCCAGCTAGACAAATGACCTGAAAATTGCTGTTGCAAGGAGTTCTAAAACATATGGCTAAGTACAGGGAATTTGTTAGCTTCTTGTGTCAGATCCAAGAGTTTCCAAATTTCAACAAAAGATGGCATACCAACCCAATTACTCCTGATATATTCCAGTCAAGACAGATTCCAAGTAATCATAGATGTGTGGGTGTATGTGGTTTGAAATAACAGGAATCACTGAAAATCTAGTGTAAATAAAAAAAGAAGTAGACCTTCTACATCTCATCCAGACCAATGTGTCCCTGCGTTGAATGTGCTTTCAACAGGAAGCAAGAATTCTTAGGCATTCAACAAATGCTGATTCCAAGCCATCATAAACTATTAGAAGTACATTTGCTTTCCAGCATTACAGAGAACTGCAACAGCTTACCTATTTCATTTGTCAGCATAGAAAAAGACGTTTCTTACAGAAGATAACAAAAATGTAACAAATCCATTTTGTTACTTATTTTGTTTAATTAAATGCAGATTGCTTTTAAAGGCAGCAACCTTGTAGTGCTGGATAAACATGAAGGTACAATTAACAGTCAGAACACTGCTACATTATGCACATTTCTGGTACATCTGACTAAGTAACTAAGCCCAGTCCCATGTTTTTACTCACAGGAGTAGTTAGACCCAGGGTCTAGAAAAATATTTTTTTCACACTATGCTTTACTCAAAGAATCTCTAGGCATTCCACTTGACAGCAAGATGGAATATTAATGATACTCACAACAATGAAACAGAATTCATAGAACCACTAAGGAAAAAAGTCAAGGTTAACATAAAAATTTAACACTATTTCATATTCATACTGAAAAAAATGTTACATCATCCTAAGGGCTTTATAAACTTTCAAGAATTATTTCCACTGCACTATGTCAGTGTGTTGATCCAGGTCAATGACAGTATATTCTTCACTAAATATTTTTCTGGGGTAATTTTTGTTATAATCACACATTAATCTTGGAAGGAAGATAAAGGTCCACAGGTTACTATGTGCTGCACTTACATTTTACTTCAGCATGTTTTAAGACACTGCTTTAGTCCTTTATATCTGGCTTCCAAATACTGCAAGTGTAATGTTTACACCATGGGTGGTGGCAAAACATAATAAATGACATTTATCCATAGTCAAGTGAATTATCAAAACGCTTGCCTTTTCATTAGTCACAGCCTTGTCACTTTTCAGACACAGGTCCCCTTGGGTCAAGTTGTGCAATCTCTACAAGAGCAGCGTTCACTTACTACACTACACATCTCTGGCTTTTTTCTACTGGGAATACAGCCTGATTAAAGGCTGAGAGAACATCTCTAGCTAACCATTTGCTGAGAAAAAAAAACTGAAAAAGATCAATGGTGAAATGAGAGGAAAAAAGCCCCACAGAGCCTAAAAAAACTCATCTCCAAGACTTCCAGCCAAACAGCTTGAACATGAGGGATACTGGGCCATTCCAACCAAAGAAAACAACATTATGGAAAAAGATCCCCAAACACTTACAACAGACTAAACATTAAACATCTTTTGTGAGTGCAGTTATTTTAAGTCTAGAAATGTGCCTGAGGACTGGAGGAAAGAAAATGTCACTCCAGTCTTCAAGAAAGGCAAGAAAGAGGACACAGGTAACACAGAGCAGTCAGCCTCAGCTCCATCCCTGGAAAGGCGATAGAACAACTCATTCTTGATGCTGTCTTCAGGCACATAAGGAAAAGAGGCTTATCAGCATCAGTCAACATGGATTTACCAAGGGGAAATCAGAATCACAGAATGTTTAGGTTGGAAGAAACCTCCAAGATCACCCAGTCCAACCTTTGGTTAACGCCACAGTCAACTACCAAACCATGTCCTTAAGGACCAGGCCCAAATGCCTTTTAAATGCCTCCAGGGATGGTGACCACCACTGTCCTGGGCAGGCCATTCCAATGCCTGACAACCCTCTCAGGGAAAAAATTTCCTAACATCCAGCCCAAACCTCCCGTGGCACAGCTTCCATCCATTTCTCTGGTTCTTTCACAGTTTACTAAGGAGAAGAGGCTTTTTCCCTTCATGCTCCAAACTCCCTTGAGGTGGTTGAAAAGAGCTATAAGGTCTCCTCTCAGCCTCCTCTTCTCCAGACTAAACAACCCCAGCTCCTGCTCCTCACAGGACTTGTGCTCCAGGTCCTTAATGAGCTTTGTTGCCCTTCTCTGGACACACTCCAGCACTTCTGTGTTCCTCCTATAGTGAGGTGCCCAGAACTGACCAGTCAGGATTTGGCCTCACCAGAGCTGAGTACAGAGTGGTGATCACCTCCCTGTTCCTGCTGGTCACTGAGTTCCTAATACAAGCCAGGATGCCATTGGCCTTCTTGGCCACCTGTGCACACTGCTGACTCATATTAAGTCGACTGCCAACCAGTACCCTCAGGTCCCTGTCCAACTTACAGCTCTCTAACCACACTTCCCCAAGTCTGTAGCTTACCATGGGGTTGTTATGACCCAGGTGCAAGACCTGGCATTTGGCCTTGTTAAATCTCCTACAGATAACCTTGGCCCATTGGTCCAACCTGCCTAAGTCCTGCTGTAAGGCTTTCCTACCCTTCAGCAGATCAACACAGCCACCTAGTTTGGTGTCATCTGCAAATTTACTGAGGGTATACTCAATCCCCTCATCCATATCATTAATGAAGATATTAAAAAGAAGCCCCAGTACTGAACCCTGTGGGACACCACTTGTGACAGCTTGCCAGCCAAGTTTAGTTCCATTCACAACTACTCTTTCAGCCCAACCATCCAGCCAATTTTTATCCAATGCAGGGTATATTTATCCAAGCCAAGTACCATAAGTTTCTGAAGGAGAACGCTGTGAGAAACAGTGTCCAAAGCTTTGCTTAAGTCCAGATAGACAATGTCCATAGCTCTTCCCTCATCCACTAGGTGAGTCATCTTGTTGTAGAATGAGATCAGGTTAGTTGGACAGGACCTGCCTTTCATAAACCCATGCTGATTGGGCCTGATCACTTGGTTGTCTTGTATGTACCATGTGATGGTACTCAAAGGTGTTCCATAACCTTTCCTGGCACCAAGGTTAAACTAATAGGTCTATAGTTCCCCAGATTACCCTTTCAGCCCTTCTTGTAGATGGGCATTACATTTGCCAGGTTCCAATCAACTGGGACATCCCCAGTTTGCCAGGACTGTTGATAAATAACAGAGGGTGGCTTGGTGAGCACTTCTGCCAATTCCTCTGAGGGATCCTGCCCTCAGGTGGATCCCATCTGGTACCATGGACTTGTGCACATCCATGCAGCACAACAGGGCAATGATAATTTCCTCCCGGACTATGGGGGCTTCACTCTGATCCCCATCCTGGTCTTCCAGTTCAGGGAGCTGTACCCTCAGGGAGCAATTGGAATTGATGAAGACTGAGGCAAAATGAGCACTCAGCAGTCCAGCCTCTTCCATGTCACCGGTCACAAGTTTCCCCCCCAGGTCAAACAGAGGGGGGAAATTCCCCCTAGCTCTTCTCTTGCTATTTACATATTTATAAAAACTCTACTATCTTTAATGCTACTGGACAGATTAAATCCAAACTGAGCTTTGGCCTCTCTAATTTTCTTCCTACATATCTACCCAAGTTGCCTGCCTTTCCTTTCATGGCCTGTAGACTTTCCTTTTTTCCCCGAGTTCTGCCCAAAGCTCCTTGTTCAGCCAGGCTGGTTTTGTACCACACTGGCTTGTTTTAAGATGCACAGGTACAGTTTGTGTCTGTGCCTTAAGGATTTCCCTCCTGAGGATTGTCCAGCCTTCCTGTACCCCTTTGTCCTTGAGGACTATATCCCAGGGGATACCACCAAGCAATCACCTAAACATACAAAAGCCTGCCATCCAGAAGTCCAGGGAGGAAGTTCTATTGACTTCCCTCCTTACTTCCCCAAGAACTGAAAACTCAGCCATCTCATGATCACTTTATCCACCAACTTTTTCATCTCCCACAAGTCCTTCCCTGTTCAAAAACAGTAGATGTAGCACTGAGCCTTCCCTAGTTGGCTTAGTCACCAGCTGTGTTAGGAAGCTATCTTCCACACACTCCAAGAATCTCCAGGACTGCTTCCTGTCTGCAGCATTTTATTTCCATCAGACATCTGATAAGTTGAAGTCTCTCATAAGAACAAGAGGAAGCAAATCTGAACCCTTCCCCAGCTGCTTATAGAACACTTCATCAACCACCTCTCTCTAGTTGGGTGGTCTATAACAGACCCCTAATATGATATCTGCTTTATTGCCATTCCCCCTGATTCTTACCCATAAGCATTCAACCCTATTATCACCATCAGTAATGTACTCGAGACCTTCCCTACAATAGAGGACCACACCCCATCCTCTCCTTCCATGTCTATCCCCTTTAACCCAGCATTCCAATCATAGGATGCATCCCACCATGTTTCTGTGATGGTAATTATATCAGTTTTCTTGTTGGACAAGAGCTTCATGCTCTTCCTGTTTATTGCCCATGCTACGTGCATTAGCATAAATGCATTTTAGCTGCTGTACCTTTCTGCATGGGAGGGGTCTACCCCCTACTTGGAGTTTCTCAGGTCCCAGCAAGCACTTCCACTGCTCATCACTGGCTGTTTTATTACTGTGTTCATTGATGCTCATGTACTTCAGTTGGGCTGCTGATTTCACTCTTAATTTGCACTTTCTACCCTTAGGCTCATCTCTGGAGCTCATCTCAATCCCCTCCCCCTTCAAAGCTAGTTTAAAGCCCTCCTGATCAGCCCCACCAACTTACAGACCTTTTGCTCCTGCTAGATAGCTGAAGCCCATCTGATTTGAGGACACTAAGTACCATTGAATTTGCCCCATGGTCAAAGAACCCAAACTCCTGCCATTGACACCAGCCCCTAAGCCATAAATTAACCTGCCAGATCTCCCTGCTAGTTCTATCACTGTCCTTAGAGGGATGAAGAGAACACAGTTTGTATGCCTGATCCCTTAACTAGCTGTCCCAGGGACTCAAAATCTCTCATGACTGATTTTGTAGATCTTCATACCAATTCATCACTACCCACCTGGAAGACCAAAAGTGGGTAGTAATCAGAAGGTCTCACCAGGGCTGGAAGTTTACTTGTGATGCCCCTTATCCTGGCCATGGGGAGGCAGCAGATATCCCTGTAAAGTGGGTCTGGTCTGCATATTTGGGCCTCTGCACCCCTCAAGAGGGAGTCACTCACAATGACCCTTCTTTTATCCTTTTTGGAATGTGTCAAGATTGTTGGTTTAGGGTGAGTTGCTATTGATGGTAGTTTTGGCCTATGTGGGGTATTCTCAGCACTGACTGCCATTTCCTCCCACAAGGCCCCAAGCCTGTTCTGCAACACCAAGATGGTCATGTCTGACCAACCTGATAACCTTCTATGAGGATGTAACTAGGTGGATAGATGATGGCAGAGAAGTAGGCAGTCTATTTTGATTTCAGTAAGGCATTTGACACCATCTCCCACAACATCCTTTGAGCTAAACTGAAGAAGTGTGGCCTGGATGATCAGGTAGTGAGGTAGATCAAGAGCTCGTTGAAGGGTAGAAGTCAGAGAGTAGTAGTCAGTGGGTTGGAGTCTAGTTGGAAGTCCGTTTCTAGTGGAGTCCCTGAAGGGTCAGTACTGGGACCAGTACTATTCAATATATTTATTGATGACCTGAGTGAGGGAATAGAGTGTACTATCTATCAGCGAGTTTGCTGATGACATAAAACTGGGTGGAATGGTTGACACCCCAGAAGGCTGTGCTGCCATTCAGAGGGACCTAGACAGACTGGAGAGTTGGGCAGAAATTTATGGGAGAAATTTAATGTATTAAAACAAGGCTAAGTGTAAAGTCTTGCAGTTGGGAAAGAACAACCCCAGGTACCAGTATGTGGGATTTTTCCACTCAGACAGACGTACTGAACAAGCCACATTCAGGAATGTGTTCCCTCTGATGGGCTTGGACAATAGCCTTTAGCCAATTAGTTTATAAGTTAATAACAGTTTCGAACCGTGTTAACCAATAATGTAACACCATGTTTGTAACACTGGTAAGAGAAAAGTATTTATTCAGCACTAACGAGCTTAATAAACGGGATTTTGCTACAACTATATTGGCTGTGCTAGCAATTTCTCCAAGCCTCCCTGCAACACCGGTATAGGTTGGGGAGCAGCATAGGTGAAAGGGATCTAGGGGTGCTGGTGGATGGAAGGATGACCATGAGCCAACAATGTGTTCTTGTGGCCAAGAAGGCCAATGGCATCCTGGGATGCATTAGAAGGAGTATGGCTAGTAGGGTGAAAGAGGCTCTCCTCCCCCTCTGCTCTGCCCTGGTGAGGCCACATCTGGAATATTGTGTCCAGTTCTGGGCCCCTCAGTTCAAGGACAGGGAACTGCTTGAGAGAGTCCAGCACAGAGCAAACAAGATGATGAAGGGAGTGGAATATCTCCCTTATGAGGAAAGGCTGAGGGATCTGGGTCTCTTTAGCTTTGGAGAGGAAGAGAATGAGAGGTGACCTCATCAATGTTTATAAATATGTAAAGGGTGAGTGCCAGGAAGATGGAGTAAAGCCTTTCTCAGGGGTGACTAACAATAAGACAATGGTTATAACTGGAGCACAGGCAGTTCTGTATAAATATTAGGAAGAATTTTTTCACTGTGAGGGTGACAGGGCACTGGAACAGGCTGCCCAGGGAGGTTGTGGAGTCTCTTTCCCAGGAGACATTCAAAACCCACCTGAATGCATTCCTGTGTGACATGCTATAGGTGACCCTGCTTTTTGGCAGCAGGTTTTGGACCCTATCATCTTTCCAGGTCCCTTCCAACACCTAACTTTCTATGATTCTATGAAATGCAGTCTTTTCCCAATGGCTCATGTTTTACTTTCATGAAACTGCAAAGTCACTGATTTAACTAATACCTTATTTATCCTACTGACCTTAAGAGTAGTACCTGAGCTATGAGTGTCAAAAAAGGCAGATTTTTTTCAAAACTCAACACTGGTTTAATTCAAGTGTCCTGAGGAAGGAAAAAAAATAAAGATGTGAAAAGATCACAATTTCTACCTGCCCAAAGTTATCTATAACAACGGTAGAATAATTAAAAAAACCTAAAGATAATTTTGAAATTTACTACCTCCCTATTATTTAAGTGTAGACTCTGATGTTCTTCTCCCAAACAGGAGAAAAACTAAACTGTTGTTCCTTATCAGGACAAATAATATCTGGCACTGTTCATAGGAATTTCCAATATTAACCCACCTGTAAACCAAAGAAAACATTTTCTCATAGCTCAGGAATCACAGTTCCATGGCAGCTCATTTGTAAGACACAGGAATGCTACTTGTGAAACAATCTGGTATGAGGACATGGAGGTTTTTCAATGATTAGCTATTGTTTTATCTGCTCCGTGATGCAGAAAGATGGTTTTCACCAGAATGGTAACAGCAACTAACTGGAAATGCTTCTTCACAATCAGAGTAAGTATTAGTAGTCAGTAGGCTTACCTAAGTGTCCTTTTTCCTACTTTAAGGCGGAAAAAAGTATTAAGAGAACTATGGCATGAATCAAAATACCAACATCTATGTCAGCAACAATCCACCTGCCAAAACACTAGATCTCACTGCACAATTTGCTCCACTTGGGCTCTCATACTTGCACACAGCAACAACCAAACACATTTGTATATTCTTTTTCTGTTAATAATTTTGTTAGAGATTGTACTTTTCCCTTGAAGTACATTGTTTCATATGCCATAGTTAAAAGCATGTGACTCCATTTCAGTAACACACTTAAACAGACACAAATTCAGTCACAGAATAAGTCTTTTGATTTTGATGAAGCTACTTGTATGCTTAAAGCTAGGCTTAAGAACCACAGCTAATGGTCTTCATCATCTTACGTATGGTCTGAAGTCATCTACCTATCCTAATGTCAAGAAATATATATGCAACCAATCAGATTTAGCTATTTCAGAAGTGCTGGGCCCATTTTCCTGGTATTAGCTAAACTTTGGTATTGTGTGAGGGACAGGGTATTACAGCAATGTCTCCTGACCACACTCTCAAAGGGGATTCAAGTAGTCTGTTCCTTCACATCAGTGTTCAATCACTGTAGTAACTCTACATCCACCAGTGAATGCTTTTGTTGGACTGCAGTTCTAGACTGTTTCTATATATAACTGATTATGCATCTGCCATCTTCTCCAGACCCGTGTGCCCTTTGCCATGCCCTCATGTAGCTGTGCAGAAGCTCTTGTATTGCAAGAGTTCATCTCATAAATGAGGGTCCCCAACTCCTTGCTTGCTTACACCACTCTGAAACCATCCTACTCTTCACTAACTCCACCAGCTCTTTCTAGGGCATGATGACCACATAGCAGGGCACTGCTCTTTAGGCTGGAATCACTACTGGACCTCTTAAGATTAATTTGGTTCAAGAGTCTCAGCTGGTGGTTTTGCACTGGATATTAAAAGATTTGTTTACTTTAAATATCCCACCAGAACTAGATAAGACACACATTAAAGTATAAATGCATAACCATTCTCAGAGAAAAATGTGCAAAACTCACAGAATTATTTAAGTTAATAATTAAAAGGCCTTCCCCTGGGGTTAACCAAGCCAAGTTAGGGATTCATCTCATTTAAAAGAGCACAAACTACAACAAAACACGAATGGAAGATGGTTGCATTATTTGACATTTCATCCATGCATACCTTTGTATTATAACTGCATAGAGAATTGCCATATGCCACCAGAGATATAAAATATTGCAGTGTGCTTTGGTAGTTGTGACAGAGTGCTGCAACCCATGTACCTCGAAGCCTCTCAAGGAAAGGAAAAAAAGTCAGTTTGGCCAATTTTACAAAAGATGACTATTTACTTGATACCAGACAACTGGAACATAGTTCCAGTTACTGCCTCCATTAAAAAACAAACAGTGCTTTTATGCCAAACCTAACTCTGTCCCTATTCTCCCCCATCCACAGGAATCAAAGCACTAAGGTGGAGGAAAGAAGGAACTTCAGTTATCGCAGCACAGATGCTGTAATTCCCAAATTAGGGAAGAAAATTAGGCCAGCATCACTAGGTGATACATTAGGGAACATATTTATTTTTTTAAAAAAGAAAAAGCCATGCATCACAGTCCTCAAGAAGAAATCACACAACATAAATACAAGAGTGCAGCACCAAATCCAAAACCAGAAACAAGTAAGAGACTTGAAAGACATTAAAAGATTATGCTAGAAAGAATTAATTATGTTATTTCTTAGTAAGAAGGACATAAAGAATGGCCAGGTTTGTCAAAAATATATCATGGCACAAACTAGGTGATATAGCTTACAGTAGTAACACATGCCTTTACCAAAGTTCTACATAACATTAAGCTACAAAATTGTGGTCTGGACTAAGTTTCTAGAAGAAGAACATACAACAGTTTGTAATGCATATTCAGAAAAAAAGCTTCAGTCCATCTTCTATAGAAAGAAGAAAAAAATCAGACTGAATTAAGGCAGAAAGTCATCAAACCCAGTCCCCATGCTCAAAGCAGGGCAAACTAGATCTAGTTATTTACAGCCTTTATCCAGTCAAGACCTGGTACGTCCAAGGTTGGCAATCCAACTCTCCCTGAACAACCAGTTCCAACATCTGACCACCCTTAATGTGATCACAGAATCTTGGAGGTTGGAAGTGACCTCTAGAGATTATTTAGTTCAACCTCCCTGCCATAGCAGGATCACCCAGGGCAGGCCACACAGGAATGCATCCAGGTGGGTTTTGAAATTCTCCAGAGAAGGAGACTCTACAACCTGTCTGGGCAGCCTGTGCCAGTGCTAAATAAAATCTTTTCAGGATTTTACCTGAAAAGGTTCACCTATGTCTACTACCTCCCATCCTGTCATCAGCTGACTGCTCTTTTAAAAAAGGAATAGATATCAAGCAGGCAACCCTGCTCCTGCAGCCACACTAACACTGGGGATTGTGAGGGCAACACCACTTCTTCCAGACCAATACCATGAAACTAACAGTTCAAGTTTGGAAATAAACACTAAGTAACAGCTTAATCTATTTTTCTGATTAATTATAAGTCAACATACAATATTAGTAATTCCAATTGAATCTCAGGTTTGAATTCACTGTTTGTAGCCCATTCATGCAGTAAGATAGCAAGCATTCCTACATGCTTAGTCTTGCTGATAACTGTATTAGGAGGTGGGCTTTTTTTTTTTTTTAAAGGGAGTACAAACATTAGCCTGGAAACTATCAGAACACAGGATTTTGATAGCAACACTTGAACAATTAACATATTAGCAAATTGAGAGTCAGGTATTTATTTATCAAACTCAAGAACATCCTTCAGGGTACTGCCAAAGAGTATTTGTTAAACCAAGGTCTCTGGATCTAATCTTTATCTGTTACATGTGCAAATTCTTTGTACTCCAACACGTCTGTGCAAAAATGTGCAAGAGCAAAATGTTTCCTTCACAACCCCTGAAGTTCTTGGCCATTTGCAGTCACTAACCTGATAAAAAACTATTATAGGCTTGGTTTAGGAATGTAATTCAGTCATTTTAGTGCTTCTTGTCTCTGCCCCTATGGCCTAGTAAACTTGACTTCAACAGTTTGCTTAAATTAACCTAGATTTTCTTGCCATTACTATGATGCTTTTCTTTCTTCTGAGTACTATGAGTCACTTCTTTAAATCTTTGCTGGTTTGGCTGCAGTCTTTAGGATAGTAGGAACTGCCAATTCTGCTCTTCCGCTTCTGGTTTCAATTCCACTGTGTGCTAGAATTTCTCTATTATATTAATTTCATCTAAGGTACTTTTGTTGAAATAATTAGATATTCACCTGATGTAAGCCATCTAAGCTCAGTTGGCAGCTTTTTTTTTTTTTTCATTACATAATTCCCTATATTTAACTCAGCTATTTGTACCTGCATAAAACAGACACCACTGTTACTTTGGCAATAAGTTACTGGAAGTGTTGAAATATTAGTACTTGATAATGGAGAAATAAGTGACTACACAGAATAAGGGTTATTAGAGAAACAGTTGCTGGGAGTTCAGATAGCAGCTCATGAAGATCTTTTACTTTTTACTGATATGTAAAAATACACATCCATATCACCCCATGTTACTGGAAAGCCTGCTATAAAAAGTGTAACTGTTCAGCCTCATCTTTAAAACTCCAGTCAAAATTAAAGAGTTTAGTTTGCAATATTAATACTTACCTACTTGGGAGTTGGGCTCCTTTTCAGAAATCAAGGACAGGCAACTGATAAGGGCATTGCTACAACAAGAGAAAAGCTACCAGGGAGCAGCAAACACAGGACTGTTCCACATGGCAGGACAAGCCAGGGGCATAGGACAACAGTGCCTCGCTAATGCAGCTGCAATTCCACCCTATCTCAGCAAATAAGAAGGAACAGGATGCTGATAACATGTCCCCTCAATAGTCTCAGACAAGTATCAGTGACAAATCAGCAGGACTCATCCAGAAAATCCACAAAGGAATAGCAAAAGGCAGAAAAACAACACAGCCACCAATAACATAGCCCCCACATCCAGCCAATTAACAAAAGCCCAGAGTAACCCAGACCAGAAAGAAATGCTCTGGCTTAAATGGAGCTCCTGGGCCTACGAGTGGAGAGTGTTGATGGAGGCCCAGGTGAGGCTGGACAGGGAAATTAGAGCCTGTTAGTGCTCTCAGAACCTTGATAGTGCAAGAGGGCTGATGGATGAGTAGCTGTGTGGAATAAAAGCAAGCAGGTTTCAATTGCTAATTCTAGCTAGCTGCTTTTTTACAGAATAGTGACTCAGTGTGTGCCAGCAATTTTTTAGTAGTGCAATCAAGTGTTAGACTTGTACGAGAAAACAAAAAAAAATTCTCAGAGCACATTTTCTGGTTGATTTCTGGTAGATATCTGGTAGTATCTGGTAGATACTACCAAAGGCTGATGTCAGCAGCTATAAGCCTTTACAACTGAGGTGGAAACACATGAATTATACCAGCCTTTCATAATATGAAAGCCTTGAGTGACCGAGGGTACCTGTGCAGTGTAAAGGCAAATTTTTCTTTGTTGAGGAACTACTGTAATAATTTAGTAAAAGTTACTCGCTGATACAAGTGGAAGAATAAATTTTAACAATCTTTCATTGTTAAACACAGCATTTTAGCTGTGCAGGGTGATAAGAATGTACATTATATGTACAACTAATAACTAAACAAAAATGATCAGAATATTATTAAAGTAGAACCATTTGGAACTGGCCTCCAGAAGACACTTTAACATATCTATAATTTTATTTCTATTAATTTGGGAATATAGAGGGAAAGTGTTTAATTATATAACTTTGACTTGAAGGATTAACTCCTCTCAGTGATAAAGTTTTATCAGAAATTATTTTAGAAACCCTCTCACTCTTTTAATGAAGGCACTCATCCCCACCTGCCACTTTAAATCTATTCGAGTGAAACAGATGGAATGTGAAATACCTGGAAATCACCTGTGAAGATTACAGTGGCAAGAGGGGAATTTCAGAACAGCAATATTTTTTTTTAATCCAGCAAGACTTCCTTCCAGTGACTTATAAAAAGAGACAAGCTCTTCTCAAGTAAGAAAATAATATTGTTATAAAATTGAGGATTTAGTGTTTAGATTCTAATTAACCGACAAAAGTACAAAACAGCTTTTCCTAATTTACAGATAAATAATCAGTTCCTTTGACAACAATGCAGTATGTTACCTGACATGGCAAGTTAATTCCCAGTGCAATGCTCATGTTCACAGTTTGTTTGGTTCATTATAGTGCCATCTCCAACTACACTCTCATTCATACTATTATTTATTAACTACTCTCCTTACAAATTAGGCATTATCAAATGCCAGAAATTGCCACTGCAATTTCCAAGACTGAAAATTCCTGGATTTCTGAGTGTCGTACATTTGTTTCTACTTGTCATAACATTTCCACAAAGACAAGGTTCACCACGTCCGTATGTTGAAAAGTCTTCCAGAGATTAAGATGTTTAACACTGAATAGCTATAATAAGTAACAGTGCGTATATAAGGTTATACAGCACTTTGAAAGTTTCCAAATTTTAACACCTTTTGTGCGATCAGTCAGACTTTTAAGACTGGATCCTATGATTTTCTGGCAGGCTCACTGGGGGAGTACTTATTCCCCTCTGAATTCTCACAACCAATAATGGCTTTTGTTAAAATTCTTTGGTGATGTGAGACACCAGAAAACTGAAAAAAGGTCAAATGGGATAAACAGGATAAAATTCAATATGGACAAGGCCTAAAGACCGTGCTGAGGAAGAGTAATCAACACCACAAATACACAATGAGGAACAACTGGTCAATAGGCTTTTCAGAAAAGGACTGAGGGACTGTAGTACATCAACATGAGCCAGTAATGTCACGCTGTGGTGTCAGGATAAGCACAACACGGAGATGAATAAGCAGGAGCACAGTTTGTGAAATGCCTGACAAGATCGTGCAGTTCTGTTCATCACTGGTAAAGTCTCAGCTCTGGTACTCTCTCCAGTTTTGTGCTGTGTATTTCAAGGACATAGACTACTATGCAATGTGTTTTCTGGAGAGCAAAAAGAAATGCCCTCGGAGAATGGGCTGACAGACTTAGGAGTGACTATCTAAATGAAAAGAGCACTTAAGGACTGATTAATGCTTAAGAAAAGTCTTCAGAAGCATCAAAGATTGATATAAAGAAGAAATAATCTATTCACCATGTCCACAGTGGAAAGGACAAGAACTAATGGCTTTAAGTTGCAACAAGAATAATTCAAGTTACTTATTAAGAGGAAAAAGTACTTCTTGATGGTCAGTGAAGCACAGAAATTTCCTGGAGAGGTCATGGAGACCTCATCATTAGAAATTGTAAGAGAGAGAGTAAACAAATATTTGTCAGGAATGAACTCAGCATAGCTAGGAGATGAATCAGATGACCTTTTTGAGATCTCTTTCAATCTTTTTTTATGGTCCCATGATTCAGTATAACTAAGATGTTTCAGAATCTCTCTGCTCTTGTTTGTTAGAAAAAGAATTTATGTTGAGAATTTCTAGGGGTGGAAGTCCTTTTATTTATTTGCTGATATGCTTTAAGTGCACCATACTTTAGTACATACCAAGCCTTGTTACATTATTCTGAGCACAGTACCATTTGTACTTGGAACATGGCACAGTATCATGAAAGTCAAAATATTACGGGCTTTTCTGCAAAATAAATCAATTCAATAAATAATGCCTTTCAAAATGCCTCCAGTATCAATTTTCCTAAACAACTTCTCCTAAACAACAAAAAACAAATTTAACATTCTCCCTAGAAAAACTTTTCTATATACTATAGATCACTTCTAATGATTCTGTGGACCTCCTTCTCTTTTCCCAACCTCACTTCATAGTTTTCTGAACTGTTTTTTTTTCCATAAGGATCTCACCTCAAAAAATCAACAACAACAAAAAAACCAAAACAGGTAACAGCACTTTGCTTCATAATGGTTTTGTGAAGTAAATAAATTTGAGAAAACCAAATAAATGTAAGCCCTCCAATAGACTGTGATATATTAAGGATAAGTTACATTGCCTCACTCTTCTGTTTATAGAGAAGCCCTACATTTTGAACTCGTGAAGCACAGCCAGCCAGCCATAAGCTTGGTGCTTTGGCAGCAGCTCTAAGGCAAACCTGAGGCCACCTAATGGTGTTCTCTGCTGGGTGAATGCCACTTCTCCTCCATAGGCCCAAGGGTAGACCCACATTCTTCACTGGACAGATCCTATACCATTCCAAATCTGGGGATTTTATCCAGTCCCAAAGAGATGTGACTTACTACAGTAGATCAACTGATTAATGAATCTCCATAAAATTCAGATGCCCTGCTCCACCCCAGTGACTATTATACAGTAGTATATGCATGTAGACTGAGTGTGAGAATAAAACACTTTTCTATTCAGTCACACCTTTTCTGAGATTTGCAAATGTTATGTGTGTGTGAGGTGAGGAAAAGAGACCAGGATGAAAAAAGAAGTAGAGAATGTAGCAAAATAGATATGGTATGCCAAAATGAGAAAGATCCTGTTATTATTTTCTTTGATCAAGCTACCGGCCATAGAAGAAGGGCCAATATAAATCACATATGCCAAGATCAACTTCAGCTGATGTTCTTTCTGGCCATTTCATCTTTTATGTTCCAACTTCCACCCATTTTCCCCAGTTGGGGAATACACTTGGTATTATTTTAGCCATTTAAATGTGGTTTTCTACAGTTTAAGTTTTCTGGGTAACAGACTTTTATTCTCCCACTGCAGCATACTGGAGAAATAAAACACCATTTAGGCAACAAAAGTTATACTTTGCCGAATATGTACTATAAATAATCACTAAAACTGAGGGGCTTTTGGCAATTTGTATGGATTTAAATGGAAAAGTCTAAATGGTCTCTGGTCTAATGGGTTTTTAGTCTAAAACCACAAAAGGTTTTATTGGGTTATTGTTGATTAATAAAAACTTAACTGAGTAAATTTTGTTTCTTTGAAAACAACAGTTTGATTTATAATATCATTTATGTGGCTGCTGAAAAAAAAATACTGCTGAGTTCAACCACAGCTAATTGATGAGAAAGAAGGTTTCTGTGGCTATATTGCAATAAGTGACAGAACACAAGGAAAGGGACCTCCAATGTTGAGAATCTGACTGTAGATCTAACTAATTTATGATTGGAAAATACCCAAATAACTGTTTTGCTCAGATGTGCTAAGCACCTGTAGCTGCTGTGGACCATAATTGGTGCTGTCAACACTCATAACTTTTGAACATTTGAATAGTGTAATTCGTTGGTCCTGGCATCTAGATGACAGACAAGTCCATCTGGTGCTGATCTGGGTGAAGCAGCAGTCTTGGCTGAATTTATTTTGATCAAGGGAATATTCACTTTCCAAGCTGAAAAATAAAAAAAGTAAACTTCTGAACTGGAACGAAAAAGACTTTCAGTCTTTCCTCAGCTTGTCCTGCACACCTAAAGTAAGACCAAGCTACCAGCAAACTATTGAGAGAACTGGAGATTGTGCTGTTTTCAGGAAGTATATTCATATTTTTTTCTATTGTTTTATACTTTAGCCAGTTTATTTCCAGTCATGAGAAGAATCAGAGGATATTGAGAGTAGTATGCTGCCTGCAGGCCACTGGCTGGCATCCACAGAGGCTGTTGAGACCACTGCTTTACACACAATTATAAATATTACAATTGAATACTAAATGTTACCACTTAAGAGTACCTCCCTCTATTTGCATAATCTTCAGTAGAAATGAAGCCATGGGTGTTGCAGAATCCACACTGCCATGGTGCTAAGTGGAAAATACACAAAGATTCAGTAAGCCAAAACAGAGGACCTCTGTGAAAATGCTTGCAACTGGAAGCAGCACAATGCCCATCTACCTGGAGCATCAGCGCGGATCCTGATTAATTTTCACATGGTCCTTCAAGTTGATGTTAACTGTGAGGTGACTTCACCATCACCTAAAGTCATCTGTAATTTTTGTATTGCTTTCCAGCGTCATCCCTGGGATGCGTAAACCGGTTTCTTGCCTTTCTGAGCCTTCTCACAGGAACACCGCCCAGCTGAAAGCCAGGGCCCTCATCAACATGAGATCTGTCAGTCACGCCGAGTGAACGGCGTTCCCAGGATATACTGATAAAACTTTGGCATGCTCGTTCCTGCTGCAGACAAAGGTACGTTTCGGGGGAGAGGCGTTTTTGGCCAGGGGTGTTATTTGAGCCCCGTTTTCTGGGGTGGGGCCGCCATCCCGCCAATCATGTGTTTCCCCCGACTCCGCACGGTCGCTGCCAACCCTCCCTCAGCCGGCGGAGGAGGGCCGGCGGAGAGGGCCGCGAGCAGCCACGGGGCACCGCTCACCTCATGGCGGGTCCTGCGCCGAGCGGAGAGAAACGTCCAGGGTGGGCAGGGCGGCGCCAGTATCCCCTGAACCTTGCTGCCAGGGACCCCAGCCCGGTCCGGCCCGCCCCGCNCTCTGGCAGGCGGCGGCTGGGATGAGCCCGGGGGGCTGCTGTGGGGGCAGATAGCGTCCCGCGGGGAGGCGGCCGAGTGGGGCTCGGAGCCGGGCACGGGGCGAGGAGCGATTCCGGGTGGACAGGAAGAAACTGGAGGCCATGCTTCAAGGTGAGGGCGGGAAGAGGCGACGGCGGTCCTCAGGATGCGCGGGGCGGTGGCGGCCCGGGAGGGGGGTTCCTTCCCTGCTTTCCAGCCCTGCTTTTCCTGCCGGCCTGGGGACCCGACGCAGAGAGGCGGTCGCTACCCGGCCGGGCGTTGGACGCGGCTCTGGGGTGGCGGGTGCCCGGCGGGCCGGTCTTAGGCTGCCGGGCGCTGTCGTGGCCTTCCCAGACGGGGCTGCGCGGGGCGAGGGGAGGAGGTTCCGTATTCCACCCCTCTGCGGAGCGCAGCCCAGGTCACGGCTCTGGCGGCGGGTGACAAGGACACCCCCGGATCTTAAGATGCCACTTTGGGGCCGGGCCATGACTGGCATTGCCGGTGACGCCGCAGCCCACCCAGCCCAGGCGGAGCTCGTCCCGCAGCGGCAGCCGGCGGGTTGCGATGCTGCGGCGTTTGAAAGTCAAGGTCTCTCAGAAATTCTTCTATAAAAATGTAATATTCCCGTACGGCACGGGGGTCAGACTCTCGGCTTTCGAGGAACAGCCGAGGCTGGCGCGCCGCGGGCAGGGAGACTCCGAAGCCGGGTTGCCCGGCCGGGGATCGGGACGGCTCCGGGAGAGCTGACAGCGGCAGCGCTCTGGTTTTTTGTTTTTTGGTGGTGGTTTGTTTGTTTGTTTGTTTTTTGTTTTTTGTGTTTTGTTTTGTTTTTTTTTTGTTTTGGTTTGGTTTTTTTTTGTGTGTGTGTGTGTGTGTTTTCCTGTTCACCCCTCTTGAGGCTACATATTTTGTCCCAATGTGTTTTGAATTATCTGTCTCTCAGTGGAAGTTGCGCAGGCGGTTTTTGACAAAATAGGATAAGAATAGCAGTTGCTGGTTTTGCTGCAGATATATGGGTTTTAACCACTTGAGGATGTTTCTGAGTGGGGTCGTCTCCCTGCTGGCTGCTCTGAGGAGCCCATGGGAACCAAGGTGAGTTGTAGGTCTTACAATGTCAATCGAATTTGAAGGCATGTTTGCATCAACAGGGGAGGGCTGATTCGTAAACTTTTAGTGTTACAGTTAACATAGTAACTCAGGCATTTAAGTACATTTTCAAAACAAATAAGTCTCTGACAAATGTTTCAGGGTTGTTCATGTGTCTTGTTGCATAGCATTTAATTCACATATTGGAAACCATAGGCACTCACTCCCTGAGCATCCCACCAGAGCACCTGCCTCCTCCAGCAAAGGGAGGCTGTAGGAGTTAGCAGAGAATCGAAGCAGGTGAATTAGGTTGTTCACTGGCAATCTGTTGTTTGACTTGATGACTGCCAGGACTGGAATTTTTTAAAGTGAGATTCTCTCTCCTGGAGGTGAGTTAATCTTTAATCAGTTAATACCTTAGTGCTGGTAGAAAAATCTCTTTATGTAATGCATTAAAGAGAAGAATTCAGAAAAGCCGAAGTCTCATAAGCAGTAACAGCTAGGTATAAAGATGGGCTCATCATAACTATCTTAAAACCAAAAACGTGGTTATTGAAAAACTGGGTATTTCTGTATATAAAGTGGTAAGAAAAAGGGTCAAAAGTTACAAAGTGCCACAAGAAGGTTGAAGGTAGTTTTAACATTTTCCTCTAGTAATAAAAAAAATTTCCATTATCTCATCTCACACGCAGTATGCCCTTCTAATTCCTGGAGGATAGTAAGCACATGAGGGTAAACAAAACTCCTGAGGAGAATTCAAATTATATATATGTTCTGTCATCCAGTAGTAGCCAGTGTCAAAAAATGAGATTTTCTTTGTTTGCTCCTTTTTATAGGCTTTTCACCTTATCCTGGTAAAAGTGTAGTAAAGGTTGTATAATTGACAGAGTAAAGTAAGTGAATGCTGCCTGCCTGCTTTTTGATTAGAGGTTGCTGTATGTCCAGTCTAGAAGTCACATGCTTTAGGTGATGATTTAAAGTGTTAGAGTTACGCTTTTTTGAACAAATATCTGTTGGTCTGGGTGATAAGTGATGTTTATTCTTTTAAAACATAAGCTTTATGGCTTACTGGTAATGGACATTGCTTGTTCCTGTCAGAAACCTGTGAACTGCTTGTTAAACTTTATTGCTTTCATTCAGTTCCCTCTTTGTACTTCACAAGTTTTTAGCATATCTGGTGACTTTCTACAAGATGGGTTTTACATATCCTTTCTTTTAGGGGAATACCTCAAGCACCAAGTGGATCTGCCAGGGTGTCACAAAGAGCATCATGAAGCTAAATCTAAGTGATGCTAGAAATTCAGAGTCCATTATACTGATTACAATTTGAAGCTGATTTAATTTCCCTTCCCTCTGTTCTTCTTTTGTGTATATCTTTTGGAAGTGGAAGATTTGACTCCCCTAGTAGGGAAAAAACAATGAAAAGGAAGTAGTGTGCCTTCTTCAGAAACTTAACTTCTGTTAGACACTTCATAGGGTTGTATTTCCTATAGTTTCTGATACCAGATCTTTCACTGGAGGTTCTTAAAATATGCAGGTATTGGATTGTGGAAGGGAAGAATCTCTGTACTCTTACGTGGTGATGGACAGATTTCTTATTTCCAAGAGTTGTCTATTTTTTGCTTTTTTTAAAATTCAAGCTGGTATAAATACAGCATTTTACTCAGATGCTTAATGGACCTCCTTTTGCTTTTATCAGCTTCTAGAAGCATGTTTACACCAGTGAAAGTTGTTTTAAATAATTAAAAATCTTATGTTCACTGTAGCTTTCTTTTATTATGGGAAAATGAGAATATGTAATCTTTAGTTCAGTTGTCTTTAAAGCCAAGTTTGAAACAGCATCCATTGAAGAAACCTGTTGGGAAATGTTTTCATTCTTGCTTGGGGACTTTTTTTTTTTTTTTTCTTTTTTTTTTCTAGTCAACATCTGTTGTTTTCTGTATTAATGATAAAATGTGAAAAACAATGGGCTTAGAAAAAATACGAAGGAGCTTTGTGTTTGGCTGGGTGTATCAGTTTCATTCTGTTGCTGTGTTGCTGAATTTTACGTGCATTTCTGTTGTGGCTGTTTTCATCTTTCCTGCTCTTGATATTTTGTGGATAGTTTCTGGGAGGACAATGCTGACTTCAGCACAGCAGACTGCAGGGCTCATGGGGGGGACTGGGGTACTTTACTGTCAGATTGAGTCCACAGCTGGAGTAGGTCCTGTAGCAAGACACTGGGTAGTTCACTTTGTGAGAGAGCTAATTTGCTGCCAGTTGTAACTGAAGCAGAAACCAAATATGAGTTGAGGTGTCAAATTATTGATTTGTTTGAGAGTGCTACTGGTATGGCTTTGTTTTCCACTTCGAAATAATTGCGTTTGTAGTTTTTGTGTTTTGAAATTTGATTTGGAATAGTCTTCAGATAAATATGTTAAATGACATGTAAAGAAATCTTCTTTATGAGCTTTGTGGTTTTTGTTTGGAATATCAGAAAATGCAAAAGCTGTGGTAAAGCCTTGAACATAATAACTGTTTTCTTGTGTCCAGTTATTTTGTATGACTGTTTTATTACTTGCTTATAGATGACTGGAATAATGTTCCATAAATCTGTCTTTTCAGTGGGATGTAAGCTATTTTACAATACATGTCTTCATCAGAGTTTGTTAGTGAACAGATAATTTGAGAACGAATTTCTGTTTTTTCCAGGAAGCAAATTTGAATAAAACTGATCAGCTGTTCTTTTCATCAGTGACAGAAGCTATTTCATAGTAGCCTTACTACTTGTTGTTGTTCTGCACTGAATTGTGTTAAACATTCAGGTGACTTAATACTGTGGAATGAGTAAGTGAATGTTTGAGTACCTGTTAACCATAGCAGCTGATTATTATTGAAAAACCGCAAAATACTGAACTTAGGAAAGTGTCACCTAGCAGCTAATGATGCAGCCATCAATAGACAAGTTGGCCATGCACCTTAAAAACCAAAACCAACCGACCAACCAACCCAAGCCCCTCAACAAAAAAAAAAACCCACCATCACCTTTTTCTCCTGTATGGTATGTCTTGTTCTTGGCTACAAAATGTTACACCAGTCTTGGATTTCAGATCCTACTTCTTCTCTGTCAATTTCTTTAACAGACATTGGGAGTTTTGATGGGAAATGCTTATATTTAAGCACATGCTTAAGTAGTTTATCATTCATCATCATACAACAGTCTTTGGGTCAGAAAAACCAAATCTACTTCCTTGTTCTTTAAAGAGCATCTAACTGTACAGGTGGTGTGGATGCACACATCTCTCTTTAAAAAACCAAGTGTGTTGTTGTTAGAATTGAGATTTTCTCTGTTCATTTGGGGTTTTTTGTTTGTTTTTTCGGTTTGGGGACTTTGGGTAATTTTGCTTTTGGTATCTAGAGTCTTTTCATGGGTGCTTTTGTGTTGTATTTTTTCTCTCATGACGTAATTCTGCATTTTGTCTTGGCTGTTGATAACAAAGCACAGACCTACATGCTCAGGAAGCTGCAGGCTACTCATCACCACAAGCACTCTGTTTTCTCTTGAGCTTATTTCAAGGGCAGGTTGTATTTATATTGAGTGGGAATCTTCATAAATAGCAGTGCCCTGTGCTAACATAGTACTATCATTAGCTACAGTAGGTCTCAAAGTTATAGGAATTATGTATTAACTTAAATTATGTAGATTTGATTTCTAAAATTGTATGATCACTTCTTCAGGAAGAAGAATGAAAGTACATCACATTTAGGGCGAACAGTTAATATAAGCACCTCCTTTGAGTACATTTGTCTAGCTCTCCCCTCCTGCCATTTCAGCCTTTGGTGAGCCCTCCTCTTCCTTGCTCCCTCAGTTTTGGTGCTCTTTGTCTACTGTCAGGAGTTAAACTGCTCACCTAGTAGTTTTTCACCAAGAGTGCTACTTTTCTTACAGGGAAGTGACATAAATAGCTAAGTAACTTTCTGCACAATTTAATTTAGGTAAAAGTTATTTACTGTAAATCTGCTGAAAATTAATTGTTAATTCCTTTACTTGAAGGTCACCCTTGAAGCAATTGCCTGATCCCAAGACTGTACTTATGCAATGCCTAGTTCCGATGCTTGGATGATAACCAGTTTGTTTTGCTTGCTAATCCATTAGGTGAAGCTTGCTCTATTTAAACAAATATATTTTCCCTACTTGACACATAACTGTGTGGGAGGGTGTACTTCTAATACTTAGAATTTTTTACTAGTTTTTTTCAACTGCAGGGAATGATAAGTTGTTAAGTGTGACAAGCAAAGTTGGAGGAAATGGAGAAGAAAATCTCTTGTGTTTTGAAAGTACGAAAGAAGCTGGACATGTTCTAGGAAACATGAGCTTCTGCTGAGACTTTACTACAAACAGTTAATAGAGGCTATAGATGATGTCCCTGAAGACATGAATTTATAGACTTTGAGCGATTTAGGTGCTCCATAGGTAATTTAACTTAAGTAGAATGGTCCTGACTGATAGTTTCTGTGTGGGCATGGCAAGCTCAGCCCAGAATTTGTTGGGTTTCACATTTAAATGGCTAAGCAGGAATTGCTGCTTCTCTTCTGGATTTTTTTATTTGTAAAAAGTACTAAAATGTACTGTGATCCTTCAAAAAATTAATGTACTTATGCTCCTGTTTAAAGTTTCCTGTGTTCCTTTTGGAGCTTTGAGATGTTAAGTGTATCTTTTATTTTCTTTGACCAGATTCTTACTGAAATAAATTATCTATTTTATTTTATTTTTTTTAAGAACCTAAATGCAGTTTATTTTTTGGAGGAAGAAAAAAGATTTTTTTTTTCTACTTAATTGTGAGATTTTTTTTTGTGTGTGTGGTTTGGTTTTTTCTCCTTGCAATATATCAACATAACCTGGACAAGGAAATAGTTGTGGGGAAGCTGGAACCTTTCTAATAGCATTTACATTTGGTTTTTAACTTGCATGTAGCAGGAAAAAAATCCAAATTCTTTGTCAGGTCTTCAAATCCCTTAAGTGCTGAATAGTTGATTTCTACAAAAACAAATATATGAAACGAATTTGTGTGACTTGTAGTTTAAAAATGTTCTTGCATTCCATTGTTAACAATTGTAATAATCCCACTTTCTCAAGTTTCAATGTTTTAAAGTAGTACAAGGGACTATCATGGTTTGGCATAAACTGCTAAGTTAAGAATTGCTGGCTTGCACATTCCTGTTGGTTATATTGTAATCTTTACCTCTATTGGAAAATATGTCCTATTTTAAGTACTCATTTCAGGCTCTTGGCTTTATGCTTGTCAAACAGTTAAATATGCTAGTTTTCTTTAATTTCAGATGTCTGTGTTGGAGAACTAATAGCATTTTAATTTCATTTTTTTTACAGCAATATCCCTTACTCTGACTCAGTAGTGACTTTCATGACCTTTGAGCATAAAACCAGTATGAATACAAGCGAGTCTGTGTTTTTGTAGCTGAAGGAATGAGTTACTTGATTTCTTCTTTAGGATTCTACCTGTTAATCAGTGGTAGTTAAAAAAAAAAATGGTTTAAGCAACTAAAGACATTCCTTGAGCATGTCTGCAACTTCTGTTCAGTGTCTGTTCCTGTTCATGGACAGGCTCTCTTGTCTCTGGTACAGATGAGTTATGACTATCGCATGGTGCAATGTAACTCTTTATTTTGGTGACTTTTATCACTAATTTATGTACAGATATCTACAGTGATATCCTCTTTACTGGAATATGTATACATAATTTTAAAAAAATTGTTTCTTGTTTAAAGGCTCATGGGTGGTGTTGGGGAACACTCCTGAATGACAGCAACCTTCTGCCAGGTCACTGTATGGAGCTATTGGGTAATTTTTATAGAAAACGCATGGCTGAATCCTTATTGCTCTAGCTAATGGAGGTCTAAGGAATCTGGGTGTTTGACGGGTTCTCTCATTTATATGTAAAAGTGTAGCTTTTGGATACTGGAGGGAAAAACTTGAAGTCTATGCAAGAAAAGATGGGTGTGACAGGGGTTGAAAACAAATACTGAATGAAGCTAATGCTAGTTGTCTGAAGGTGTAAGTGACTTGCCTAGTAGCATAGCTGTGTTCAATTTTTTCTGCTAAAAAAACAGATTTCATGAAGAGAGGTGGGCAGGCATGTAGCAACATTGGTCTGTCCCAGTCATTATCCCAACTGTGTAGCTCTAGCGTAACAGAAACCAGGGCACAAAAATCAAGAAGTCATGCAAAAGGCATGGGCCTGCAGGACAGTTACAGGAGAAGCTCTTATACCTTTTTCTGGGAAATCCACATGAGTGAGTACCTTCATTAAATGCCTGACCCTAATATAGGCACATGGATATCAGACAAGTGGGACAGTTGGGCTGCATGTAGTTCCAGGGCTATGATATCTCTGAGATGAAGAACTGTGGGGGGATAGCTCTTGAGACTGGAGTCCTCCAAAGTCTGGATACAAGCTCTGCAGGATGGACTGCTGAAGAGGAGGCAGTGTTGTCCTTTTGTATCTGAGAGCAGCAGGGTTACAAGGAGCTCTGTCTTGGGGTAGATGATGAGCCAGTTGAGAGTGCATGGGTCAGGATTATTGTGTAGACCAGTCAGGGTGGTGGTAGGAGTTTCTGCTACAGATCATCTAATTAGGAAGAAGTAGTAGATGAGGCCTTCAAACAACTGGAGGAAGTCTTATGTTTGCAAGCCTCCATCCCCATGGAGACTTTAACCACCCTGTTCTTTGATGGAGGAACAACATATCGGGGCACAAGAAATGTAGGTCGCTTCTGCAGTGTATTCATGACTACTTCTAAATGTAGTTGAGCAGGAAGGTGACAACAGGAGGTACACTGCAGGACTTCATACTTGCAAGCAAGGCAAAACTGTTTAGGGATGTAAAGACTGAGGGCAACCATTCAGTGGGACCATGGCAGGCTGGAGAAAGAATGTGATAAAGTTCAAGAAAAGGAACCATGAAGTTCTGCACCAGGGATGGAATTACTTTGTGTAACATCACAAGTTGAGGCCTGACAGGCTTGAGATCAGCATCCCAGGAAAGGATTTGAGGGTTCTGATGGATAATTTGTGATCATGACCAAGCTTGAAGTGTGGTTTTGAAGCCTAATGGCATTCTGAGCTACATGCAAAAGAGTGTTGCCAGCAGATTGAGTGGTGATGCTTGCCAGTCAATCCTGGTGAGACACTTCAGGAGTGCTGTGTCCAGACCTGGATTCCTTAGTACAAGAGAGACATGAGCATGCTGCAGCAAGTCCAGCAGAAGGCCAGGAAGCTGTTGATGGACTGGAGCATCTGATGTAGGAGGAGATGCTGAGAAATTGAGGGCAGTTTCGCTTTAATCTTGAGAAGGAACAGGAAAGACCTTACTGGTTTTGTGTGTGTCTAGGCATAGAAGCTGATGGAACCAGACATCTCAGTGTTGCCTAATGATGGTCCCTCCTAAAGAGGCAAAATTTCATTTTAGGACTTTTCTCCTTTTTTTCCTTTTTACTTTGCAGCCTGAACTGTACTCCAGGTTGACAAAATTGTGACTGAGTGTAGGGGACAATTTGCCTTTCCCAGGGCAATGAGAAACATTTGTTTGGAAGAAAATGATCTATACATCCCATCTTGAAAAATCCTGGTAGGGTTTAGATTTTTTTTTTTTTTTTTAACTTCAGATTTCTGATGCCTGCTAATGGATCCTTTTTAGTATTATGTCAGTGAAACTTGAAATACTGATGGAGTAACAAAAAGTAATTTTGTTACATTTGCATTTTTTATGCTGTGGCTGTCTTGAATTAGTAGAAAAGCACTAACACTTTCAAAATTTTTATTGTTTGTTTCTTTAGTGTGATTACTGTAGTTCTTTACACACTTAGCACTTCATGGTAGATCCTAAATATAAGCAAATAATCATCTTGCAAGTCATTGTTTACCATTCTATAGGGTTTCCAAGTTTTTTTGGATGCGTGATGCAGTTTCATAGACCAGTGACCATCCACTCGTGTCTGCCAGGGAATTGTTGATTCACAGTGAACAGTGAAAATTGGGATGCTGGTACAATTCGCCTCTTTTTACTTATACCCACTTATTTTTATTTTGACCCGTGTATCGTATCCTGTGTCAAGGATTTATTCTGCTTTATTTCCTTAAATGTTTGTCTATTGACCAAAAAATACAGAAGTACTTTGGGTAGTCCATGTTAGGTGTTGTTATCATCTGTCGTTTAAATAAGGCACTGAGAGCAAGTGGCAGTGCCCAGCACATTCCCTATTCCACTTGCCACAGAAGGCCTTGGTAGGCACCTCCTTTTATCCTGAGGTTGTGTGGGTGCTGTGTTTGCTGCAGATTGCAATTCTGCCAAGGGTGCACAGGCCCATGGAGGTGTAACCGGAGGGTCCCTGGCAGGGAGGGGACCTACAGCCTGGCCAGGCAAATTGGGACAATGGCCTCCTGTGGCAATGCATTGAGCACTGCTGCTCTGTTGTCTTCAAACAACTTTTAAAATTGTCATCACACAAGGATATGATTAGCTCTGGTTAGCTTGTGCGTGCTGCTCAACTGCTTGAGCTTTAGCTGAAGCATCAGTGTTCACTTATAGGAACTGGGTGAACTAATGGGTTGTTCAGACTGAACAGCAGAGTGCTGGTTGGAATGGCCTTGCTGGGTCAACTTGTTCATGGACTTCTTCCTTTGCTTTACACAGTGTGTTACTGAGCACTGATGGAATGTCAGCAAGTTCTGAAAACAGGAGAAACGTATTAATGCAACTTTGATTGGAGCACAGTTGCACTGTCTCTGCCTATTGAGTTTCTGTTATGTAAACCACAGAAAACTTGTTGCTCCATCTGCCCTGCCTGCAAGTCTTTTCCTTGCATATGTGAGTGACAACATACAGCAGAGAACTTGTTCTTTGGGTTTTTCTTTCAGGAGTGAAGGTTTTTCTTTTTTAAATGTTTACAAGTGTGTCCCTTGTGATGAGAAAGGCAGACAATAACAGATCTTTATTTAAAAGGCATGAGATTTCCAGTCATTATGACAACCTCACAAGTTGCCAGCTGCCAATAGCTGTTTCTTCTGAATTTAGCATCTTGAGAGCAACAGTTTTTATAGATGCTGTGGAATAAAGCTACTGTTTTTAAGGCTTTGTTTTTTAGGGGTCTTGAAATTTGCCTATATTGGTATCCACTAGAACTTTTAAAGATCAGATTTTGACCCCTTTTCGTAGAAGCCAAGGCCTGCTGGAGCACACTGTGGTCACTTGCCAGAACACAACCAATCTTCAATCAGCTGAGGATTTGTTGATGTAGTTAGCATCTGATAAGGGTATATTTGCTTAAATGTTTTAGCTATTACACCATCTTTAGAGAGGTAAAAATGCAGCCTGATAGAAATATTACTGGACCAGGAGCTATATCCTCCATTGAGCTGCCTTGAGACCTCAATTAAATTACTTTCCCCAGTCTGATTTGACTGTTGAGCCTTTTCCCAGGGGTAGGAAGGCTCTCAGTGGAGAAGTTTTTGGAAAGTAATTATGCTATATTTCCTCATGAGGAAAGGTCAGTGTTTTTATAATGAAGTTATATAATGGTTTTATAGTTTGACACATCTGAGAATTGTCATTCAGCCAAGTAAATCTAGCCTGAAAGAGACAATGTTAATAGATATTTGGAGGTAGAAGGTGGTAATAGTGATGACTTAGCCTGTTTTTAAAAAGTGCCTTTCCAGTCCTTTTGAACGAATTATACGTGTGATTTTTTTTCTTAATGTAATATGCACATACACAAGTAGTCTGATTTATGATCTACCTATGCTAATAGTATCTTGCTAAAAAAAAAGTTTTAATTTTTAATTGTATTGATATTCTAAAATTTCATGGTGAGGTTACCAGGTGTTCCAAAGTTTTAGTATTTTCACCACTTCTTTTTTTATAAAGCATTTTTTAATTGTACATACAGGTGATGGTATTTCTCTTCCATTTTAAGCAAGGTTTGGTTTTAGGAATCTGTATTGCCACTCTGCATTAGTGATTTAAACTAACCTTTAAATCTGCCTTTTCCCCTGATGCCAATAATGTAATGTGAATGGAGGGCTTTGATAATATCTATTTTTATTTGCTCTGTTCTGCTCAGAGTATGTCTGCAATAAATCTGTGGCAGTTGAAGATATGACATTGGTAACTTAAGACTAAGCATCTCAAAATGTAAAAAATTAAATCTGTTATTCCAAAATAAATATTAGGTCAATTAAGTGATGCAGCGAAATATTTTTATGTTAAAACTTTAGCAGATTTATGTCTTCTGAAGATACTCCCTGTGACCTCTCAGGTAAGGATAATGGAATTGTTTGAGGAAATACAAACTGGGAATCGGTGACCAATTTGAGGTGTAATTAAAACAGAAGCTGTGTTATAAGGTAGTTTCTGTGAAGGACATTACACTGTGCTACAAAAGCCATGATGAGCAAGAGGTTAATCACTTGATGAAAAAAGTGTGTTTAAGATACCATCTGTATGTGTGCAATACATGTATTTAAATTTTAAAAAATGAACTAGTGTGTTATTCAAATGAAGGACGTGCATGTATGTCATCCTTTCCGTGATATGCACATTTTTTTTTGACTGTCATCTGCTTTGAAGAATAGCAAACTTGAGTGGTTAAATAGTAAACATAGAGTGGTTAAAATATCATTGATTTAAAGATTCTGGAAATTGAATACATTTTAAAAAATATTGTTTAGTATAGTGGAAAGGAATCTTCATACATTTTTACTTTTTTAGTAAAAGAAACATAAGTGCTGTTTTTTCTTAGTAAATTTACTTCTGGAGTGTGTGTAAAATAGCGGATAAGAGAGAATCTGTTTCTAATTTATCCCATATGCAGAAGCAGGAATAAATTTGATCAAATCTTTAGTCCTTTATAAGCAATTCCTTTTTGAAATATGAACATAGCTTGCAGATTTTTCTCTTCTCCCTCTGTGTGGAAGACATTACCATTGTTAGAGTCCAGAATACATGGATTCTCAATATGTGTGAATTTTTTTCAATGCACTAAACAATTGAACATGTAAGGATGTTTTCTGGGTTGCTTAGCAGCAGTCAGGTTTTTTACTTCAGGTGGCCTTCAGTGACATCTTTAGATTGTTCAGAGATATGGCAGAAATAAAGAAGTCATTCCAGTGTTTGAAACACAGGCAACTGTGAAAGAAGTAGGGAGAAGTGAATGGTAGAAGAGCATTCTGTTCAATGTTAAGTATAGCTTTAGCCGAAACCACCTGTAAGATGCAAACTTAGATTACAGATCCATTCTATCTGAATTTTGTTTTTTTTTTCCAATTGGAATATATATTTTCTGTATTTATACAGAGAGGTGAGAATTATTAATGGATTTTTGAGCTGAAAATATAATTAAAACCAACTGAAAAGTAAAATATCAACTACACTTTTTTCCTCATGGGACATCAAATGCATATTTACAAGAATCTTTCAACGGGGTAGGTCTCCTGTGTTGCTGCAGAGCTGGTGTTGCGTTGCCTTTCACTCTGGCTTGAGTAGCCAGCTGAGAGTTCCAGGATGGCTTTAACTATTAAAGGTTTGCATGCTGTCGGCTTGATGCTGTGGCTCCCTGCTGACTTGGTGTTCTTTTGGTGTCTCTCTTCCCTTCTACATTCTTCCTACGTTGCACAAGTCACTGTTCATCCTCCAAGCAGAGCGGTGGCTTGAGTGCAGTGGGAGCCAGCCAGGCGTGGGAGGAGTGAGTGGCTGAGTTACAGGAAAGATTTACAGAGCTGCCTACACAGGTCAGCCAGGCTGGAGTTTTAGGCCAAGTTTTTTCAGACGGATAGGAAAGATTTTTTTGAGTGGGAAATCTTGGGACCTGAGAGGCAAAGGGAGACATGACTGAGAGGGCTGTAAAAGTCCAGTAGCTTTGGATACAGGCAGGAAAGGTCACCTCATACCTCCCGGGGTGGCCAGACATGCTGCTTGGAGAGGAGCTGCACTTGGGGCTTCTGTTCCGCTTCTCTTCCCCTCTCTTTCTGTTCGTGCTGTTTTTATCAGAGAAGAGGAGGAGAAACCACTCACTGGCTCTGTTCTGTCTCTTTCCAGAAGTGTGATGAATTGAGATCAGTTGGAGCATACTCAGCATTTTTGCAGCTGGCACACAGACTTGGGGCTGTTGCCACTTCTTAAGGGCAGGCAGTGGGAGCTGGAAACCCATGGGGGTCATATGAACATTCAGCTTTCTTCCCTCTCCTCCTTAGTTGCCTTCTTTTCATGTTATAAGTAGGGAGATACGGTGTGAGCATCAGAAGAGAGCTGCTCCAGTTGATGGGATCTGCTCTGCTAGAATGGAAGCAGTGAGACAGTGGGGTCTAGTGCCTTTTCTCTTAATATTAAAGCAAATTCAGATGCCTCAGTACATATTGACTTCCATATTCCAGATTAAAACTGGAGGACCCCAATGTAGAGCTGTGCATCAGCTGCCACTGGTTTGCATCAATCTATCCTAAAGGGAAAACCAACAACAATAAAGCAAATTCTTTAATCTTCTAGATAATGCTAGACATTTCAAGTTAATTGCTTTAAGTGCAGCCAAGTATTCACTTTAAGGTATCTGCCTGTGTTGTTTTACTGATAATCTTAATATCTTGCAATTGATTTTAAAATAATTTAGGTAATATACATATTTTGAAGGTAGATCAGTTTTGCCTGCTAGTGTGAGGGTAGTGGGAAATGTATAGACAGCTTTTTTTATTCTGAAACACTTTTCAAGGCCTTAGTATTTACCATTATGTTGTAATTTATCCCTTCTTACACCATTTGGACTGGAGGTCCAAACTAGTCTTATAGTAGCATCTTTAGTCCAAATGCAAACTGTTTTGTGACTTCCTGAGAAGATCTAGTTAATTACTACATGTAGTTTGGCAGCTGACTGAGCATCCACTCTTAGTATATTGGGGGTTGGTACTCAAGTTAGCTCTCTGATGCTCTTTCTCTAGTAGTGTTAAGTATTATTTTCTTATCTGGAGAAAACACTAATATGGGATCAAGTGGGCTCACATAGGCAAAGTTAGAGCTGGTAAATGTATCACTGTGACAGCTTAGGCAACAGAAACCAATTTGTTGTTCTCTAAAACAACGTGTCCTCTGGCACCTTAGATTTAGTGATTGTTTTTCTGCATGTTACAGAAAAAATGTGTATCAATTTATGCAAATTGGGTTTGTGGAGATGGTGGATTGATAGTAGCCAAGTTGTCTCATGATTTCAGGGTAGCAACTTGAAGAGCTGAAAAGTATTTTATGGTTAAAGCCAATTGAGCTGTAACAGAAAACCTGAATTCAACCAAAATCAAAATAAAACAAAAATGCAAACAGGAAATGCTGCTTTTTTTGGCAGTCTTACCAATAATGGCTTATTAACTCTAGAAATGGATTAAATCATACAAACTTTCAACTCTGTTGCTTCTAGATTTTTTTACTCATTTATTATGCATGGTTGAGATTTGCAGGACTTTAAGATGAATCTTGTGATCTTTTTTGACTTTTTAGTAATATGCCAGAAAAGCAAACAATAGCCAAAGTCTAGTTTAAAGGGACAGCTGAAATGGTTGAAGTAGCACTGGTAAAAACAGGATGAGGGAAGAAACTTTTTTTTTATGCCTTTAAAGCACAAATTAAGAGTCCAAGTAATTTTTTGCACAGTAGAAACACAATACTGTCATGTGTATTATCAAGAAGAGGCGGTAGGTGAAATTATTTTTCTCAGGTAATGGAACTGTGTGAAGATTGGAGCTGCATCTGTGTTTTCTGCTTTTGCATGCAGGCAATGGTTTGACTTTTGTAGTGTCTTGGGCTCAAGAATAAGAAGCACTGATGGTAAGTATTGTCTTCAGAATGTGTCCAAATTAGTAAAGTTTGTCTGTTTATAATTTTTTAGAATACCTGGATTTCAGTGTTATAAGATGGTATTCTGAATCTTTGGTTTGTATTTCTCTATGTGGACTTTAGTTTTTTGTTTGTTTTTTTAACTGTGAAAATAAACTTAGAAAATCAGTATAAGTATCTGCTAAGTGAGAAACTGGGAAAATTCATAGGGATTAATTGCAGCTCTAGGAAGGCCCAGTTAAAGTCAATAGGAAGAGGCTTTGCTTGGTATTTGTTAAGTGTGGGTAGAGCTGTGTTTGCCATTTTTCTGAAGCAGGCAAAATGTAGATTGCGCTGAGTGGGCACTTCCGCTTTAGGGAGGATTTTTCTGAATTTAAATTTTCTGAATTTAAAATTCTGAATTTAGGGAGAATTTTCTGCATTCTGAATTAAATTCTGAATTTAAAATTTGAGTGTTGCCCTAAGCCTTTGTGCTTTAGGATTAGTGCTTGAGGGCTTATTTAAGACTTCAAGAGCTAGTTCTTATGCAAATACCTCATGTCTGGAAGTGGAAATTTGTACTATGATATATTTGAAGTAAGCTCCACTGGTATAACTTTTACAGTATTATTAACCTTCTTCCTCTTCAAGTGCAGTCTCCTGCAGCCTTGAGGTACTGTTTACTCCGCTTAAAGACTCATGAAACATGAACTTTCCAAGCATGCAACAGAGAAACTAGAGCAGCAAGCCCTCAGTTTTCCCTGTCTGCTTAGTTTTAAAGCTAATCGATTTTAACTGCACAAGGAATGTACTTTTTCTGTTAGGTGGTTTGCACTGCACAAAGCTATAGTTCATGTTGTGGAACATCTTGAAGTCTATATAATTGTAATGGAAGAGGAATGTTAGGAATCTTTTGTGGACAATTTATTTTTTGCCACAGAGCTTTCTGGATTCTTGCTTTGGATAGCAAAGACTGTAATTGCTTTTTTAACTGTTCTGTTTCTTAGTTGTTGTTTTCTGGTGCTAGGGCTCCATGATCTATCTCCTTTCTTCTCTTAGGAAAAAAAAAAATTGTAGCCTTGGCAATGTTAAAGTAAGATACATGTCCTTAAATTTTGTGTTTTTAGCTAGTGGTACACCCCTGCTTTTTGGTTGTGTTGTAGTTTGGTTTTGGGTTTTTTGTTTGTTTGTCTGTTCATTTTTTCTCTTCTCCTGGGTGACTTAGTAGCAATATTCAGAATTACTCCAGGCTTTGCATAATTCTCATGAACCTCTGAGTCAATCCTGAGTCACTGTGTGAATAAGAAGGCTGAAGTAGAGGCAAAGGGCTCCATATGTAGAGACAAACACATCCTTTAAGAGCATGGTCAGAGGATGTTGTTGTGGTTTTTCTGAAGTTACAAGAGGAGGAAGTGTTAGAAGGTAAAGTTAGCTTGCAGAACTTCCCAGAAGTGTAAATTGGACCCATTATGCGAAAGATTTATTTGTGAGAGGTTGACAAATCTTAGAGGAAGTAATGGACTTAAATTCCAGATTTTTCTGTGATTGTGGGACTTGCCCGGATATATTGCAGTTTGGTGTTGGAAAATCAAAGTGGCTTGAAATAGTAATTAGAAAAAAAAAAAAAAAAGTGACTGAATACATCTTAACTCTATTCTTTTTGATAGTTTTTTTCTATTTCTGCCCTTCATTGTTTGTAATTTTTTAATTGTTTATAATTCTTTTAATACAGGCTTTGGAAAATAAAAACCCAAAGCAATTTTTTGCCAGTATTTATTAATTGGATCCAATTAAAAACTAGAACAAAGCGTTTTTGGAGTTTTCTATTTTTTAAAAAATCAACTGCTAATGGGTGTTTGGGGGAGACAGTCAACAAATACCAACACATAAGGAGTATTGACTTTCTGTATTCCAGGGTGTTCATGGGTGGTTGCTGTTTTACACTGAAATGCAAAACTGGGATTCCATGGGCTGTCAAGTCACAAAGGTGTTATTTATTATATTTTTATTCTGTGTCAGACTGAGTACTCAAGTTTTGGCCTGCTATTAATTCTTTTGAACATAACATTCTGGTATCATTCTTTTTTGGCTGAATACAAAATGCTGCAAACAAAGGATTTTTTTATTTTTTAAAATTAATGGGTAACTTGTCTCCTTCTCAAAACCAATGTGTGCTTGTTTTAAAAAGACTTTTAGCTAATAAATTTCCTTTCTCCAGGCTTAGTTGATATTTAGGTTGATGTCTTAGGCTAGTTACTTCTTGGACTATTTTAAAATAAGTTTATCAGTGCTTCTGTACCTGTTAAGTGAAAGCATTCTTTCTTCTAGTTAACAGACTAACATTATCTACTGCCATAACAATCTAATCTTTGTGGTTTTAGATAACACTTTGAACAAATTCAAGAGACATTAACAACAACTGACCATGTTTTTTTTCTCTATCAAGTCCTCAGAGTGACATTTTGCTCCCTGATTATAAAATATATCTTAAAAAAATGATAGCTTTTCTGCTGTCAGCTTAGCTTCAATAGTTAAATCTGGATGTGTGTTAATTATTTCAGTTGATTATGACTACTCCAAAGAACTCAAATTAGCAGGTAACAGGATATAAATAACAAGATTTTAAAGTAGATTTTTTAAAGCCTTATCAGTTGCTATACTGTGTATTTCAGTCTGCCTCTTGAGTATTTTTTAGAGAAGGGTCATGCTGCCTGAGTAAAGTACTTGAGACTCTGCCGGCTTTTTGCTTTAGTACTGAACTTGAATGCAAAAGCAAATGTAAGCATAGGGCTTTAAGGCTACTGTTAATGCTGGTAAATGTCATACTGGGATATGTTAAATGCTTTCTATGATGCTTACCATCATTTCATCATTAATGGAGATGTTCCTTGCAGTGATCTGTAGACAAAAAGGACAATTTGAAATACTAAATCACGATTGAGGTAATTTATAAATGTGCATTTATGTAGTAAAGCTTTCTGCTCCAGATCAGGTTTTTAATTAACCTTCATATTTCTCCAGTGTACAAGTTACCCTATTACTGTGTAAACACTGAAAAAGGAGCTGGTACTTGACATAACACAGAAGAAAAAACATATTCACATGAACTTCTACTGAAAGGATTTAAGCTGAATAATACTGTGAAGAAATGGTAAAAAGCTATTCCTGAAAACAGCATTACATTAAGTCACTAACATCTTGCTATTTAATACTATTTTTGTTTGCGAAAATATAGTATTTCTTGAGCAAAAGCTCCCACACAGGAACTGGAGGCACAAGTAGGCCAAATATTAGTTCCTTACTCTTTATCATTTGTTTTTCTAGATTTTGGCAGAAATCGCACATTCTTTGTTGTAATTTTTCACTTCCCCACACTTGACATTTTATATCCTTTAAGTTTACAAGTTTCTTTCCAGTTTATTTTGCATGAACTTAAAGGGCTTTGGTATTGTATCAGCTCTTCTAAGCAGAACTTTATTGAGTCTTAAAAGTGGAAAATAGAGTTTTGATTTCAGAAAAGCTTTAGGTTAGGAGATAAACGAGTTGCGTAACTCAGAGAATTACAGTTGTCTAACCACAAAACAATGCTTTCTTCTTTACCCGTGGTCATTAATTTAGCTTATGCATTTCCTGTGCTGTATCACATGGTTGTATAAATGGAGTTTTGTAGAATTTCTCAGGTTTATGTATTTCTTGCAATCAACAAAGAAATAGCTTTGTGTCCATAAAAATAAAAATTAGCTAGCAAGGGGCTAGATGCTAGTCTGAGTTTGTATACTGTAGGCAGTGATTCCATGTAAAGAAACAGGAGTCTTATGATTTGAGTAACATCCTTTGGACCTGTTTGTGTTGGCAGCAAAACTTGAACTCTCTACTTCCTGCCTGTTTCTTCAATGCCTCATCAAGCTTAATAAAGTTTGAATAAAGGGTTTACCACTCCACACAGGCTGGCTTTAAAGTCTCTGCACACGAGTGATGTTTGTTTAGAATTATCCTGATACCTGTAGCAGTTTTGCCATATTAGCACTGACTGCTCAGACCTATTTGAGGTGTCACTGCTTGGCAGGATTGCTTCCTGAATACTAAGAAGTGCAAATACTTCCCTGGCAAGAAGTGAAAAATCTTCAGTTCAAAGGTTTGCCAGGACTTTGCGGTGTTTCAGGAGCATTTCAGCTACCCTTTGGCAAGACCTCATCTCTAGGAGGCAGAAAGCAAAGAAGTCTCATGGTTAATAGGTCTGGCTCTCCGAAGACCCATCTTTTTAGAAGGTTGGGTTGGGGGGAGCTTCGTATTTCTGTATATCTTCCATGTAGCCAGAATATCTAATTAAACAAGAAATACTGACTTGAGCATTCTTCAGGACATGAAAGTGTGGCCCAAGAATACATGTGGGATTTGATGCTTGAGCTATAACATATTAATATATTTTTATTTGTACAAGTAATGCAAAATTTGTGTTGCTGGCTAATCTTTGTTTTTTGAGGTCAGCCTAAATTTGGGAGGAGTCCCCATGTGAATATTGCTAACAGCCTCCTAGATCAGTGCTTTTAGGTGAAAGGGGCAGGTAAAACTTCTCATCATGTTTTCACCATCCATATATAGTCTCAAGGATGTGTGTATTTACACATCCTTGGACCCTGTGTGTATTTAATTTCAAAAATAATTTTGTGGTCTTTTTGAGGGATGAATATTAATGTCACAGAGCTGTTTGCATATGTATCATTGTACATTGTGCCACATAAGACTTCAGCGTTGTTTTTTTTAACCTTTGGGTGATTATTGCCTCTTTCCCTTGACTCTCTGTAATACACAGCAAGAGCTTAGTAATACTTGAACTATCATACAATCTTGGGAAGTACTTGCTTCCAAGCAGTCTGGACAAATTTGTGGAATTACAGTACCTAGGACTATAAAGCATTAAACCTAGCAGTTCTCAATGAAGCTGTAATGAAAACTTTACTTTCTTGCTTGCTTTTGTAACTTGAAATTCTGCTTTTATATGCTGCTCTTTGAGTTAGTTTGGTGAGGATCCTTATGTTTCCAAAATCATGTTTAGTATGTAACTGTATGTAGTTTGCAAGTGGTTAGTATTTTCCCCACTGAAAATTTTCCTCTCCTGTCCCCCAGCTCTTCATTCACTGTAGAGAAAACACTTTTGTAGATTTTCCATAGTTTTTGATGAGAAATTAGCTAGTAATAGTTGGTGAAAGAATGTAATTATTCACCTGAAATTCACAAGGTTTTGTTACTGTTCTGCAACATTTTATAGCAGACTTTGAAAGACATGGTTGTAATAAAAAGATACTCTGCCAGTGGAAGTGCAGAATTTCTTGTGGTGCTGCATCTTTTTGTCCAAAAGAAGGCTTTTTCCTGGTGCCAACTTGGAATGCATTATTATCTTTATATCTGTAGCATTGGCTCTGTGAAGAAGCAGGTAGGATATCACAAATGGAGATAAAACTAATGTGATTGTTTCAATTTGATATTTTTCTGATTCTCTAAAATCAGAATGGTTTTGCTTGCCCTAAGCTATCTGTCCTCTCCTAAGCAGTCCACAACACTAAAGTCAAAGCTAATAGATTATGCTTAACAGCTAATGCAGTCACTCTGCTAATGTCCCATGATTCAAGCTGCTATGGATGCTGGGCTCCTAGCTAATATTTACTTCTGCAGTGTAAGCTAATGCAGGCTTTTATCTTACTGTAAACCATGTCTAGAAACCCTAATTATACAACGTGACATTCTTTCTTCACTCTTTATGCATTTGTTTTCATGTATATGCCTACACATAAACAGAATCATTTTATGCTTTCACAGTTGTATGTAGCAATTATTTTTTTTTTTTAGTTTTTTAGTACGGAGACTGTTCACAAGAAAGGTGTTTTGTAGATGTGGAAAATATGGGCATAGAATCAGTTGTGAAAATAAAACTTTCCACCTTTACCAGAAGGGTCTAGGCTTCTGTTGTGCTTTGTTCTTACCTAAACAGTTAATTTCCATAGTTTTTTAAAGGCAGAAAGGTCATGGTGGTGTAAGTAAACTTTAGTTTGAAGTTAACTTATATTATTGGTTTGTTTTTTTTTTTGTTGTTTTTTTTTTTTTTTTGCTGATGTGTAGTTTGGATTCCTTGCCTTACTAGTGTATGGGAAAATGGGCGACAGATTAATGCACACTTCATTGTGGTTTATGGGTAGGTAAGTTTCTTATTTTCTCTGCCTTCACCCTCTGGGGATATTCATCCCATTTCTGTCTTCTTTACACAACTACTTTGCAACTTCCATGTTGGTGGTTTTGTTTTCTTTTTTTTCTTTTTTTTTCTCTATTTTTTTTCTTTTCTATGCTTTGTAGCACACAGAACTAACAGTATTTATTCTTGAGTGAAACAGATGAACTTGTTTTATTCACATGTTGTCTAGGTTTTGATGATATCTAAGAATGAGCCAAACTAGCTTTATTCAGTCTTTAAAAATGTGAGCAGTATGTACTGAGGCGTACAATTTATAGCTGCAAGTTGGATTAAATGGTAAAATGTAATTTATTTCATTGTATTTTTTTACCTTCTATGTTAAAGGATTAAGTCTTGTATTTTCTCCATTTTTGTTATTACCACTTAAAAAAAAAAAAATTATCACTTTTTATCCTTTACTACATTATACTAGTCTATAGCCCAGTTATGCATTTTGTGAAGTATCTGAGTGGGTTTATATTTTCCTGCATATAAACATGGACTTTGTTTTTTTTTCATTCAGGCGGAGTAAAATGTACAAAAGGATCAGATTTACCAAATAGACCAAACAGCAGTTGATACCAAGTGGTTATTGCTTCAGTAGTGCAATACAAATTTAATGTGGAAGTGACTCACAGTCTTACCCTGAGCTGGAAATCGGTTCTTCCAAATTTCACACTCACTTCTAGAATTCTTGTTCTTCTAGAATCCTAGAATTAAAACATATTAAAGTGAAGACTGAATTGGATTTTATTAATACTTGAAATATTGATGAAGGCATTTTATGCTTCTGTATGAAATGGAATTGTATAGGCTTATGATATATATATATATATATTTGATAATTTTGATAATTAATGGAACTTATTTCCCTATGAGAGTGACATAGTACAACAGGTACTGAATGCATGACCTGGGTACTAAATGCTTTGTGAGGAGTCTGGAGATGTGAAGCAAAAAAGAATAAAAGGATCTGTGAATGGTGTCTGGGAGGGAATTTACATCTGAGGTGATCCATCAGTTGGCAAACTGATTAACACAAAGTAGAAAAAGGCAGGTATTTGGAATGCTTGGGTTGAGGAAAAAAATGGTCGATTGTCAGTGTGTTCTTTTTCGTGTGAAGAGTCATCAGCTCTGTAGATGTGCAGAAACTGGAGCTGAGATGTCTAAAAAAACGGTTCATAACATGCATTATTTAAAAACTGTGAGGCTGTTGGGTTTGTATTACAATTGAGACAAGAAAAAGAAGTGGTTTTTTGAACAGCAAAGGGGAACTATTTGTGTTCTGTTCTCCAAGTACTCCAATTGCATTTAGGAAGCTGGAGAATGTGTGGCTGTTTGTTTTTTAGAAAAGGAAGAGACCTCTTAATGCTCTTTGTCCCTGCCTGTATTTATTTACAGAATTTTGTTCAGCATAATGGTTCCAGATACACACAGTATCTCATTACTATTTGAAAAGGCTTTTTTTTATCTTGTAGCTCAGTGTGTAACCTGCATTGCAACAGACTAAGCTGGTTTCCTGTATAAAGTTTTGTCTTTGACTTAATCTTGGCTTCTCTCCTGTAACTCCACATCTGTGAATGACTCATAACAAGTACGACCATCAGAAAAATATTGTGTACATTTTTATCCAAGTCTGTAGGGGTTTTGTTTCTAACTTTTTTACAGCCCTGCTACATTCTTCCCTCCTATGTAATGAATCATGCAGTATCTGTATGTTATACCTGACAAGAAAAGTGGTTGTGCATTGAGAGAAAGTTGAATGCCAAACAAATAGAAAGAATATCCCCAGCCATCAGTCTCCTGAGAGCAGAGCTTTTGTATTTGGCATTTATCCTCTGTCAGCCCCTGGGGCACTTCTGATATTATGATTTTCTTTCTCCCTGTAAACAGTGAGTTCTGTTAAATGCATAATCTGGCTTGGGGGCAGAGTTGGATCTGTCGGGCACTGTCAGCAAGAGAGGTTCTGCCTCCTTTTGCACTCAGGCTTTTTTTGAGCCTTCACAGCTTCCAGTGATTCAGTGAGACATCCCTACTGCTCAATTTTTTAGAAAAATGCCAAGCTTTACATCTTGGCTTCTCTTACTTATACATGAATGTTTTGACTTGTTTCCAGGTGTGTGACAGCATGGCAGTAGTTTAATCAGCTGTCCTGTCCTTTCTGGAGTGTTTATGCTGGCTAGGCTACAGGGAATAGGAAGAATGCTAGAGCCTTCAGGATGAGTCCTTGTCTTCCATCTTTTCCTCTCACAACTTGCCTTCCTAGGGGAACAACAGTCCCCAGGTTCAGTGTGAGTTAAGTGAGTGTCAGCTCATACACTGGGAACAATAAGGAAGTCATGAGAGGTAGGAAAGAGTAAGATGTGGCTGGAGTGGCTTAACTCTACCACATTGTTTTGGTCTCTTCCCTTGTGTCAGGGAGTAAGCATATAGTAATGGAAAAGTCAGTTGTTGGCATGAATTGCTTTTCATTGCTGTGATGAGAAGTAACAGCATTGGGTCTCATGGGATATTGGGGAGATTTTCCAATAGCTCCCAGAGCAGCCTTTCTCCATCTGTCTCCTCCAAAACTCTTTGGATCAGTGGTTAAGGGAATTGACATTATCTAGACTGTGTTTATTGTGGGAGAGATGACTTGCTGACTTCATGACTGGCTGCTTCTGTCAGTTTTGTGCCTACTAAGGATTTGTAACCAATTAATAAGTGAAAGTTGTTTCTGGTCAGCCTGTTGCTTTGTCCACAGGTTCCCAAATTTCTTGAAAAACTGAAATGCAGAAAAGCCCATTTGAAGAACAGGAGACAGTTCATTAACTCACTGAATAAAATGGGAAAAGATTAAGCACCACATCTTTCCACATCTCTGCACACTTCAGTAGGGTTGACATTTCTTCTAATATGACTTCACTTTGCATCTTTCTGGAAGGCAGCTTGGCCAATGAGTATAGGAAATCTTAGGTCATGAATGCTTTATTCTTACATATTTAGGTAGTAAAGTGTTTTATCACCCTTGTAATGACTCAGTCTCTTCCCTTTTTTTGGTATTGAATCCAATATGTTATAAAAAATGATTTTTTTTCCCCAAACTGGGGGCAAATACTGTGTTGAGCCATACTGCATGAATGTACTTAATATAACAATCAGGTTTCACTCATGGCTCTTAGTGAAATCTCGGTGTAATTGACAGTGTTTGATAGTTGCACTTCTTAAAAAAAGTGATTATCAGTAGCACAGATACAAATTCTTTGTTTTAAGAGAAACGCAAAATAGGTTGATAAACTCACCTACTACAATACTTAGATGCTGAAAAGTTATCTTCATCCACCAATTAAAATGGAAGAAAAAATGTTGCTCATAATTAAGAAAAACTGATGGAAGTGAATTAGGAAATCTCTTGTTGAAAAATTATCAAAACTTAGGTCTCTGTTCCTAAAGAAACCTGTTAACAAAGAAATCGTCGGTTTACCTAAATCAGTTATGTTTAACTTTGTATAGTATAGCTGTAACTTTACTTTATTTAAGTCCTGGTGATGAAAGAAGAAATAATTAAAAACCATAAGTTAAAATTTAATTTATGGATGCTTAAAATAATACAGGACTTACTATTCTTGTTTCAGAATAATATTGAGTACCTTTTATGACCAGCATCCCTCTACTTGGGATGTCCTCTCTTGAATTCTTCTATTGAAATTTCATCTCTATTCCTAAAGCCTGAAGTTGGCTGTACTTTCTGCCTGGTTATGTATTCTCCTATAATGTTGCATTTTACAATACAGTTCAAGAGCTTACAAATCTGAAATGTAGTCTTTGCATTAGTTTGAGACTCCTTATGCTTTGAGGAAAGCCTTAAGTAAAGTTGTTCTCTTCCTTTTTTTCCCATTGGTCACTGAAGTCAACAATTCAGAAGGGTGTTTTTGAAGAAAAGTGTGGGATATATTGTGACTTCCAAAGAGACTGTGCTCTTTGGTTTATGAACTGAAAATTCAAAGGGAAAAGAGGCTTTGGTTTCAATGGAAATTCTTGGTTTCAATGAAATAGAAAGGTAAGGACAGATTCTAGAAATGTCAAAATCAAACCAAAAAGTTGGCAAAATTTTGGATGAAGGAAGTTGAAAACTTTATTGTGAAACATTAGCTGGCATATCTACTAGAGGAAACAGCAAAAGTGCTTGAACATATCTAAAGTATGGTGTAGGGGACTTCCAGGAATATTTTACCTGGTATGCTAAGTAGTAGTAGAATCGACTTGTACAGTGTTGAGATAGATTGCCAGCAATCTTTTTTGTGTTTTTTGCTTCTTCCTGATCTGTGATTGGGGTTCTACCATAGTAATCCTAATCAATGTCAGAAGGGCAATTTTTGCTACTGGGATTTCCACACACATAGAGAGAAGCGACAGAAATGTCAGGGTGTCTGGGGCTTTAATAGTGAACAAGTGTCACTCTGAGGCAGCTTATAGAACAGTTTTAATCAGGTAACACAGTGCTGACAGCTGGTTAGTTTTCCTGGCTTTGTTCTTAAGAGTAGCTGGCAGGAAGCAAAACATTCACTTCATTACCTTCATTAAAATCCTAAATTTTATGCCATGTGCTCAGCTGTGCTCCCTGGCACATAAGGAAGTGTTCTGTGCTTGTGTGGAGTTTGTACCCATGTGTGGCTTTTAAAGGAGGGATAGCTAAAGAGGAAAAAGGGGCTCCCAAACAACCCCAACTTCACAGCCTCCTTTCAAGCTGTGACTTGCTATAAAGGTAAATAAATAGACTTACTCTGCACAGAGCCTTGGCAGACAGCTTTTTCCCTAGAGATAAATGTGTTTTGAAAAATTGGAAAAATCTGTTGCTAGATATCAAAAATTTACAGTTATGTATTAGATTATTGGTTCTGGATAGAATTTTATAGTTATGCAATTCTAAAAGTATTAATGCATGGGAGAAAAACCAACAATGTGGTAGCCTTCAGTGTAATTTAGTTATTTCTCTTTTTTTTCTTGCTGTTGTTGTGTGGTGGTTTTTGGGGGGTGTTTTTGTTGTGTTTTTTTTTTTCCTATAGTCACCATATCCCTAGTCCTTATTGAAACTGGAAGTAAATCTCTAGGAATATTTGTTCAAAATCAGTATCTTTTTGTTCTTTAGAGTGTATATGTTATTATTTCTTGCATTTTTCCTTGGTGGTGGTTGTAGAGGCAGTAGAAGGAAGCATAGTTTATTTTAAGCTTTCCTCTTTTTTCTGCATTGTTGTTTTCTTTAATCATTGCAAATGATGGGTGAAACTATGAATTTTTGTTGCAGAATGGTTTAGGTATTTGCCAACAATAGCTTGTAGGGGGAAATGGTTATTGAAAAGTAAATATTCTAATTAGTGAATGTGCCTGCAAAGTCTTCATGATTCTGCATCTGAGAGTAAATATGAGCTTCAGGGGAGAATAAAGAATATGAATGTCTTACCTGCCTGTGTTTACATGTGCGTATAGGTGACAGAAGTCCTGACCCAGGAAACCTCATCCAGCCAGCAAGCAGTCCAAAAAGGAGCCATAGAAGCTGGACTTCAGGGGGCTTATAGACTTTGTATTGCCACAGCAGCATAAAAGTGTCCTATATTCAGTCTCCTTTTTCCCCAGTCAGTTATGTCTGTCAGAAGTTATAGCACATGTGGCCTCTTTATGGATAAATTAGTAGCTGTGTATCAGCTTCCTTCTAGCAAAACGAGATACACTGGAACTGATAAAAAAATGTCCAGATATCTAATAGTCTATTTAGTGTCATTTACTCCCTATTTAGTGTCATTTACCCCCCTCAACTTCTTAATAAAATGCGATGCTGTTATTTTCGCCTTCAGCCTGAGAGTTCTTTGGTAAAAGAATATATAGACATCGGGTAATTTTTGTAATATTCCATACATCATGTAGGTCCTGTCTTGAAAATACTTAGCATGGTATTTGGATAGGTGTATTTTTGCTCAGTTTCTTGGTTGCTAGGTGTGCCAATAAATTTTTCAGTATTTGGAGTTTTGTCTCTTTGCCCACCCTGGCTTTTTGATGCCTCCTGTTGACTTTGTGACTTCACTCTGACCTGTCCAGGGTGAGCATCCTCAAAACCTAAAATTCTCATTATACGTGAATTTAAGAAAGCTTTAATGCCTGATTGTCATTCCTTGATTCTGGAAAACTTGTTTGTATTTATGAAGCAACTTGAGACCTAAAATATAGAGATTGATGATAAGTGTTACAGGTTACTTAATTAAATTTATTATAATAAATAATAAAATGAGAAAATTATGTAACGTTACTGAAAAACCAATTGAGAAATAGCATCCAAGTTAGTTGTGCACATTCTGTGTTTATTTAGGCCTTGTTACTTTTCCTGCCAGAGCCTTTCACTTACTTGTTTTGTTTCTCTATTTGTCTTCTAAGTTTCTAAGCTGAAAATTGAAAAGGAGGATTGGTTTTTTAAGTACAAGAAAAAATGGTGAATGATTGTTTGTATTTAAAAAAATTGAATTTGTCTTTTTTTTTTTTTTTCTTTAACAATGTGTGCTTTATCTTTTTGTTCGTAAAGGCATGTTTTCAGCAGTTTGGCTTAACTGTGGCTATTGGGGTGGAATTCTTTATCTTGGCTTGATATAAGCAAGCTTTCAGTGTGTATGGGTTGGTGTCTGAGTCTGCACAGAAAAACAATCTTTTGTTAGGCAGTTTCAGGTTCAATGAGAAGAAATCTTGATTGGGGTTTTTTGTGTGCAGGACAGCCACCTTGGTAACTTCTGAGAAATAGCTCAGATTTGCAATAAACTTTCCATTTATTTAAAAAAAAAGCTAAAACCAACCCTGCTATGTAGCTAGCATGTTTCTATGGCAGTTTAGAAAAAAATCAAATCTAATTAATGTGAGAACTGTCTTAAGGTAAGTCCTATCAATTCTTTCTCATTCAGGGGATAGGAAAGGTGGAGGATAATATATTATTTACTTACAGGTACATTATTCTACAGTTTCTTCAAATTCTGTGGATTTGTCTTGCTAAAATTAATATAATAACTAGTTATCTTTCCTCTTAGAGTGTTTTGATGCAAGGTATTATTTTAATTTCATCATAGCTGTAGCCTGAATAGCAAAACATGCTTTTATGTTCTCTTATAAATGTAGTCTTTCAGTGCATATAGAGGAAAAATTTTGGTACTAGTCAATGTGAAGGCAAATTCACAAACACATAGTACACTGTGTTTTCTGTATCAGTTTCGGGAGTTTAGAAAATGAGACAGAAAGCTGTTGTGTGAGATACACAAAAAGTTACAATAATTTAAGCAAGATCTGACTTAGTGTATCTTGGGTTCAGTTGCTATAAAATATGGCATGTGTTGTAACTTTTTTGTCATAATTAAAATAACATTTGAAGTAAAAGTTCAAATTCGTTATTCCATGTGAACTTAGAAGAAATTACAATTGGGCTTTTTTATGATTTGGTGATTAAGTAGACAAGTGGTGTACTTTATGGGTGCCATAATAGTTAACACCTGTTTCAACTGTTATATATTTGTATTGGATGGAACCTCAGCAATCCAATATATCTTGAAAAGCAAAAACCTAATACAAAATGTTTCACAGTATGGAAGAAATTATAATAAACAGAGTACAGCTTAAAATATAAAATGCTTATTATGCACATTTACCATAGCCTTTCGTCTGTATTTCTGAAACTAACGTTACCATTTTGCGAAAAAATAATCCGAGATTTTTGCAAAGGCCAGCTAAGTGATTATTCAATGCCATAAAATAAATACTGTTCCTAAGAAAACAGTATTCCTGAGTAGCAGAGTTTGGCAGAAATTAATGCATTTTTAAGTCAGAAGTCAGTACACTGTATTTATTGCCATTTGCTTTGTGGCTTCTCGCAAATCTGCTCTGGGGACAGGGATTGTTGGCAGGAGGGTGGTGGGGTATCCTAAAGCAGGTAACCAGCCATGGCTCTCCAGATGTCACCTGGAAATATTGCCCAAAGAACTCATGCTTTCCTAGTCCTCATCAGAGACACTTGTCATTGCACATGTTTGGGTGAGTTCAAGGAATACTTTGATTGACTTGGTTGCACTTTTGCTGTAAAGTGCAATGTGAGAAAGTTAACTGCTCTTCTCCTACTTGGCTCATTTTTGCAGTGCTTAAAAGATAATTTTGTCTGCCACTGGTTCTTGAAGCTGTGATTGCCCAAATACCTTCAACTAGCATATGCCAGAGCTGTCAGCAAAGTGAGCCCCAGAGATCTTCCCTCTGTCCTTCCGAGTGAAGACCAGGGGGACTATTTTAGTAAATACCGCTTTTTCTACAAAGCAGACTACACCTAGTCTCTCTCATGGCTGCACAGAATATTGTGCCATCAGATGGAGAGCAGCACAAGGTGGAAGTGAGCAGCAAATGCTTTTTTCTTTTGGTGGCTGAAAGCATTCTTGTAAAACAAGTCTGTCTTCCACAAGTAACCACTTGGACTTGACCTTTAGAAACCATTGTCAGGCAGCAGAGGATAGTGGGGCTCTAGGGACCTGCATGTGTTAGGAAGAAAGGTCTGAAACTGTTTCTTAATTATTTTTTGATGTGGAATTTAGCAAGCCATTAAATAACTGAACTGTACTTGTTGGCATTATATTTCCATGGTCAAGACTAGTGGTGGTAGCTTAAGTGCTGGACATTAGTGTTACTTCTTAATGTTCTTTGTTACTGGTATGGTATTTTGAAATCATTCATTTTGTTTACAAAGTCAGAGAATACAAAACTTGGTCTATTGAAATCTGAAAACTAATATAGTAATATAGATTGCTAAAATAACCTGCCAGGGTGGATCTGCCAGATGTAAATTTTGGAATTTCCAAATTTGGAATTTCTCAATATGGAATTTCCAAGATGAGATTTATTTTGAGAATCAAGTTTAGTGTTCTCAAGATTTATTTAAAAAGAACTTCATCTTATAATGCAGTGACCTTATAATGCAGCAAACTTTTCCTAAACACAAATTAACACGTGCTTTTATCTCGGTTTATCTGAGGTAGACCTCAATGACTTACTAAATTGCATCTTGTTGTAGTGAACACGGTAAATGGTTTCCACTTCTAATGAATTGTGCATAAATTTCATAACTCTGGAATGTTTCTCTTGCTCATTTCTCTGCGATAGTGGCTGATTTTGTCACATTGTTTGAACAAAATCTCTTTAGCCTTTTCATTGTGGAAGAAATGGGTGCATTTCCCCTTGTGTTAGGTTATTCCTACTGTTTTCAGAAGTGCTAGAACTCATCTCTCTCTGCTTGTGGAGCAGTAGAAAGGCTTAAATATGATTTATTGTGAATAGTAAAAGTTTCGTATGCATGTTGGAAACCTTTTTAAATTTGGGTATTTAATTTGGCAGTAAACAGAAATTAAAATGTAATTGTAGATAACATCTCAAAATTCATAAACTACTGATGAAATTTATTTTTTCCTAACTGTAACTTCTCTTTTTAGAAACAAGAAAGCAAATTTTAGGAAGCTGGTAAAATAATAGCGTAAACCAATATATTTGGTATGAAGTCATGCCAAGAAGACAGGACAAAAGGAAGAGAGAGCTGGAAAATAGCTAACCTAAAGGGATACATAATATACTGTTTCATGTACTTCAGTTTTTCTTTTGCACTGAAAGATACAATCCTAGGTGTAACTTGGTACTTTTAGGCTGCAGTTATGAGCTTTTTTTAAAAGTACATCATGGAGATAGTAACCACTACATCATGTTAGTATGTACACAACCCCTGTTTTATACAGAAAATTACCAGAGGCATACCCTCTTCATGGGTTAAGTAGTGCTGCATCATGTGAAAAAATGCTAAAATATTCCAATATGTTTTCAATCGTGTGAAGAACTGCTTTAAGCTACAGACTTTAAACTTCAGTGTCTTAAAAAAAAAACAAACAGCATACAGTGTCTTCTCCTCTATGTTTTTGTAAGATACCACAAGACCTGACAAAGGGGTTATCATACAACGTATCTTATGTGCTGTAAAAATCTATAATGAAAGACCATATCTTTACAGTATGGTGTAATAACCAAGACCCCTGATTATTAACTGAAGATGTTTCTAAAGTGTCATTTGCTCCATCTTTACAGTTCTTTACACTGGTTGTTTTGTTGTTGTTGTTTGTTTTCTTTTTCCTTCTGTGAAGCCAGTTTAAGGATGTTCTCATTTCCTTCTCTTCCTTACTTATCTGTGCTTGTTGGAGTCCATCTGTTGTGCCATACAGTTTTTGGTGGGGCATGGCTGTAAATCAGGTCACCAGAATGATTCAGATTAAAAAGCCTAAAATAAAAAGCTTGGAATTTGCATTGTCAGCATTCTAGATGCCCTGCAGAGCATCATTGCTATTATCTTACCCATCTCTTGTTTGTATTCAGTTTAGAAATCATGTATTTGCAGCTGGAACAATCTGTCTGTTCTCAGAACTGCAACTTCAGCCTTACATCTGTCATGTTCTTGTCTCCAGTTTATCTCCTGTGCCCTCTGATTAAAAGCACATTAGTCCCATGTTTCATTTGAAATGGTGTGATGGTACTCCTCATTTCCCAGAAGTGTTTCATAGCTATTTCTGAGTTAATGGAAAACTTGTAAAACAACATGCATCTATGAAGTGGTTGGTGTCAAAAGAAAGCTGTGTTTTTCTGCTAATATATGCAGTTTGGAAATCTGAAAAACTGAAATCTTCTGCAGTTGTTTTCTCTGCTTCCAGAAAACCTTGTTCTGGTGAAACTTGCACCGGTTGGCTCTTCTCTTAAAGGCACATTTCAGATTTTGAGGACAAGGTTTTCTTCTCAGAGCTGTGGAAGAGTCTGGAAATGCTCTGCAGAAAGATGACTGCTTGACAGGCTTCATTCCCTGTCTCTACTCTGACTACCCTTGTGTTAAATAACATGAACTTCTGGAGTACATAAAAATTGATAGTGTACACTTTCCCCATGGTATTTTAAGTGTTGTTATTGATATTTTGAGAAGCTTATTTTGAATGTAGTTATGGCATGGCTTCCCTTGGGGTAGAAAAAGTAATTTCATGCCTTTAGCTTGTGTCTGCTTCATTGTTTTAGTTGTTAGGCTGTGTTAGCTGAGTTAGCAGTAACTCAGTAGTTTAGAACTGCTTGTGTAGTTGGAAGAGTGGGGAGAATGAAGTACCTGAAACAGTTTTGAAGCCAGGGTGATGGAGTCAGCCAGATATTTGTTTTTATGTGAGAATTAGAGAAAGACCACACTGAGTTAAACAGTGAGTTTCTTCAGTAGTCAGTACCATTCAGGGAACTTGTTGCATTTGGAATTCCATTTGGAGGCATCCCTTTCTCCAGGGAGCAGGAAATTGCCCTCTTCATAATTAGCTGGATCTGTAGTGTTTTGAATTGGTTGCTAGGTCTTGGGTTGCAACAAGGATTAGCAAGAAATTAAGCTATATTCAGTTATCATTTTTAAGTGCAGTTATTTACACTGACAAAGTGCACAATTATCGTTTAAAGAAACGTTGGGTGATAATTTAGGCCCTAATACAAGTCATGCTTTTGCAATCACTGAACTATGATTGCTTCTTGTAGCCTTCCAAGCTGCATTCTGCAGTGATGATATGTGCTCATGCCTCTGGCTGGTACAATGGCACCATTTGTAGAGGAAGTACTTAGGGTTGTGTTTTGTTTTTTCAGCTGCTTTGGATATTGTAGCTCACAGATGTTGGCTGGTACAATATATATGTTGCAAAATGTCACTGCATAATAAGCAATCGAGAAATGAGTATTTAACAGTACTAATCTCAGTGTTCAGGTTTCTGCTGTGCCCTCACAGGCTCAGTAAACCACAGAGCAGTAGCTCTGTATTTCACTTCAAAATAAAAAATAGCCAGATAGAGGAAATTAATTTTAACATGATTTTGACCTACTGTAATGCTTATTCTTGTTCCGATTCTGATTTTTAATCTTGGTATGGCAGATCTTGTGCCCCCCTACATTTCTTTTGATGCTTTGATTGAATTTGGCAGACTTAAATGGCAAACTGTGCAATCTGAATAAATCACTAGAGTATTTACTTTGTAGCTACAGTATGTGTCAGTATATTATGGCTCTAGTATGTACATACAAACATCTGCTTGGACTCCATCCTTAGCAAGTGATTTGCTAAAGGTTTCAATCCAGGTATCAATTGGTTGTTGACAAATGTTTATTGCATAAGAAAATTCCCTGGAGTCATAATTTCTCAGTAGCATGTGACCATTGATAATTTTTATTTCTGAACCTGTAAATTTTTGTCAATTGATTTAGTAACCAGATTCTGCTTTTGTTTTACAGCTGCTGCAGAGGGCAAAGGGAAAAGCGGGGAAGACTTTTTTCAGAAGGTAAGGAAGGTATTCTAAGTCTAATATCAAGTGAAAAGGAAAAATTATACCTGTTCTTCATTCGTAACATACACTAATTACACTCAATGTGCAGTTTCCGCTGTATTGATTAAATATATCTTAAATGTTTTGATTATTTTACACCTCTTCTAACCTGTTAATGGAATGTGATGTGAAATGTTTTTTTGGTGTACACCACTGTCATTCATGCACAACGAATTTATTATTCTTTGAAAATGTCAAAATAGGCATTATAAAAGTTTATTTTGATTAATAGCAAGAAGTTCATCTAGAAGGTGGTTGCAAGATGGTCTTAAGGGTTTTATTCTATGGAGTAATGCTACATCCTTCAGCTATGGAAAAAATGACTTGACATTTATTGTGATATAGTTGAAAGGATAAATATTTAGTTGAGAAATGCAAGACGTTTTAAGAAAGAAATACACAATCCACAGAGTGATTCAATAATTTAAATGTGGTTAGACAGAGGCACGGAAGGACTGGAAAAAATAGTCCTGCAGCAACTAAACTACAAAGAGAAATATAGTCAAGAGTAATGACTTTGAAATTACTTTCGCAAAGCAACATGGTTGGTTTGGGTTTCTTTCAAGAATAATGTGTAAAATATTGTAAGTAATGTTAATGAACATCTGCGTATAGTATGCTAATAAATGAAGAGCAGTTTTGTCTTTCTATACTGTAGAGAAGAGAGAAAATAATCATGCTGTGTTTTGATATGCCTTGAAACTGCTTTTTGACTGGCTGTCCATTAAACAAATAGTTTACTGAATCTTCCATGTTTTCTTCATTCTTATAAGTGTCAGCTCAAAAAGATCTCTTTAGATGGGAGAGAGTACTTTATCCTGCACATGGCTGTCAGATGCTCTGATGAAGGCTGATGAAGGAGGAGTGCCAAAATGTTTGTTTTAGAAAGTATTTAATGGGACTCTGAGATTAGGTTGCCCTTGACTGGCAGTGAGAGTCACTTTTCTGAACATGCTGCTTGTGCATAGCTGTCTAATATTAGGGTGCAGACAGGGAGAATATGTCAATTATTTTTTTTATCAAAGGATTTTATCAAAATGCATGAAGTTGTTCTTACTTGCCACATCAAAGCTAAGCCATAGCAGCATATACTTCATTCTACACATCATTGATGTTTCAGCACAGTCTCTCACTTGTATAAATCCGCTCATAAGTCTTAAAGCTGTAGAGATTAATTACAGTATTTCTTGTGCTCAATTGACTGGCTTATATATTTCAGGCTATGAGGTACTTTGAATATGAGGTACCTTAAAATTATGTAGTTGCTAGTAAAATAGCAAAAAATACTGTTTTGAATTAAATAGGAAAGCAAAATACGCTAGATCTTCAAGTATGTGAATAAGAGTACACTACTACTCCATACTGATAATGGATGTAGTGGCTATAGTGGCATTAATATGTTGTCCTATATGTGTGTAGTTTTATAGGCATAGTGCAGATTCTGCAAAAAGTGAAAGCTGCTTCATTTTGACTGACATTCTTGCAGTCTGAACAATTTAACAGTTTACTGCATTTTCCAAGTGCATACATGTGATATTAGAGCTAATAAAAACAGATGGAAGCTATCTTCTTTGGCAGCTTTCTTTTGTTCAAGAAAATCTTTGGACAGTTGCTCATGGCTTACTCACTGTCTCTGTCTGTGCAGTTTCCTTTAATCAGAGTTAAGCTATTTCTCTTCTTATGTGAAATGAATGAGGCAGAGTTTCTTCTGGAGATTAAATGAAGACTCATTTTATATGTTTCAGGTTGTGTAGTGAGGAAGCAAGTGATTTGTAGCATTAGAAATATATTGCAAACTAAGATGGCAAGGTACTTTGGGGACCTTAATACGAATTTGAAGCTGTAGTAAATGCATTTTTTAAGATACTTCTGAAATGACTTTTTTCAGGGCATTACCATCAGGCTTTTGAGTGAAACAGGGAGGGGAAATGCATCATTTAAAAGGCACATCAAGATTGGGGTGTTCAATATATGTAAATAATGCCATGTATAGTATTTTCTAATGAACTGTATCCTCAGTGTGCTGAAGCTGTTGTTAGGTGGAAGGAGCATGTGAAGTGAAAGTAGTTTTCATATGAATGCTGAAATGGCAGAAGTAACAAGGCAAAGATTCATGAAGAGTATGCTCTAGTGAGTCTGTCATGCTTTTACAAAGAGTTTATACGAGGTGTTGGTGCTAAATAGTATTTTACTGGTCTTCAAGCCTGTGAGCAAGCAGTATTGCTTTCTTGGATTTTCATAGTCAAGCAGACACTGAATGGATATGAGCTGGTCCTATCTACTTTTACCTTAAGAAGTTTAATGATAACAAGTTCATTGTAAAAGTGCTTTATTTCACTGAGCATTTAGTAGAAACAAGCACATGGTCTGCAGTTGCTGGTGGTGCTACGGAATAAGCCCCAGTTCTTGTCTGCAAGACAAGCTCATTTCTTCATTTCTACTCTGTCATGGTGAGTAAGATCAAATCAAGCATCCCTTCTTCTGCTTCTGAATTGAAGACAAAATCAGATAAATGTTCTTTGTTAGTGTCACTTTAAAAAAATCTGAAGACTTTAGCATACTTTCTTCTGATATTTCTAAGTCTTAGTACTACTTCAAAGGGGAGAAAACCAACATAGTCTAATGTACAATGTAAAAAAACCACTGGGAGCTGCTAATAATTTAGCAAGGAGCAAGTAAGTGATGTGTTCTCTCTAGAGCTCTCTGATCTGCATTTCAGTGACAGGTAATCTAAAATAAACATGCATTCATTTGCTGTTGTGTTACATACTATTTATGTAAAAGATCTGTGTTGACCTTTCTCTATACATTGTTGTCCTAATTTATTTGGTGAGAATAATATATAACATGAAGTTATGATGTGTTCTTGATCCAAAGCCCATTTTCAATTGATGGTGGAATTTTTCTATTGAGTTCTTTAACATAAGGTTCACGCCTCATAGGCAAGAAAGTCCCTTCCCAGACAAAGCCAGGACGTTGTTCCAAGTAACATAATTTATGTAGCACTGTAGATATGCGTGGGAGTCTTACATAAAGTGTAAGAAGGAGGTGGTTCTCTGCCCTGAAGACTTCATAATCCAAAACAGATGAGGGTCAGCTGGGTGGACAGAGGGGAATTTCATGCCTCATTTCTGTTTGATTTTTAGTTCAAGCAATTTTGAATTTTTTTTTTTTCCTTAAATATTTGGAAATCTTAGTGCTGATGATGACCTTCCATTCTGAGATTTCTCAAGGCAAGAGGGTACATCTAGCCTTTCATGGCAGTATCAATAGTATGGTGGGCAATAGGTGGAGGTGTGGGTTTAGCAAGAGTTGGTTGGATGGACTTCTCAGGCTAATGTGGGGATGGCACATGCAGAAGTTACTGACTGGCAGTGGTCCACACATGGGCCTCTGCCCGAGTGTTTGGGTCAGATGTAAGCTCCTCATTTCAGCTTAATTCAATGGGGATGTGTGTTAGTCAAATAGCTTTTGGAATATTTCTGAAGAGGCTTCTCTGTGTTCCTCACCTGACTTTTAAGAATTGGTTTGCAGAGTTTGGTTTTGTGGAAAGCCCAATGTGCTACCAACCAGCTGTAGCTTGAGGGTTTACATTTTTCTAAATGTTTGGCACTGTCTAGGTTTTGAGAAAGGGTGGGTTTGTATTTTTTGTTTTGTTCAGGGTAGCTTTTTTGTTGTTATTTGATATTAAAGAGTAACTGTTTTTTAGGAATGTAGAATTATAGAATTGCTCAGGCTGGAAAAGACCTTTGAGATTGTAGAGTCCAACCTTGTCCTAACCCTGTTACCCTATTACCAATGACCCACCACTAAACCATGTCTGAAGGCACCACCTCCAGATGATTTTTAAACACGTTCAGGGGTGGAGACTCAACCACCTCCCTGGGAGCCTATTTATTTACACATTTGGAGATACTTAGGGCTTTTTAAGATATCACTGTATTTAGCCAAAGTGTGTGTTTAAATGTTCTTGCTATTCTTGAAAACTGACTGCTGTTCCCTGAAGAAGATGTAATCATGTTTAGAAGTGTGAAGATAGGAATGGGCACATGTTGCACATGTATACCAAGATCTCTGTTATTACTTATTAGGAGCTTAGGAGTGCAAAGCAAGACTAGGAAGGTTTTCCTTTTTCATTTTTCTTCCTGTCCTTAAATGTAACATGTTTCATCTATAGCTTTTTAATGTAGCATGTTAAAAGATACTGAGGCAATTTTGGGAGAATATTTGGTGAAACTATCCTTTAAGTTGCTCTTCCAGTATAGATATTAGAAGTAATCAGTAAGAGAGAGAAAACCAAAACCAAAAGCAAATGAACAACTAAAAAACCAAAACCAAACAAAAAACCCCCAAAAGACCAAACAAAAACCTCACCCAACAGGAATTGCAATTATTTGAAGATGTGAAAAATACGCATATTTAACTACATATTTAATCACCTTTTTGTTAAATTCCTCTTTTCTATGCAGTAGTTATTAATGAATATACATTATCTTTCATTTATTTGGGAGGCTCTGGCAGCAAAGAGAGTAAAAAATCTTCCTCAAAACCTTTATCTAAGATTATGAAAGAGGATCTTGCTTTGCAACATCCCATGCTTTTCACTTGTATCTTTGGGAAATATTTGTTACCTTGATCTGGGGTAAACCTTGTAACTTTTGCAAAATTTTTATGTGTGAATGTGTTGACATACTGTTTGTTATATATTAATGCTTTTCTAAGTATAGACTGTTACAGCTGTAATTAAGTAAAAAAAGTTTCTTTTATCTTTCTGTCCACAGTAGGTCAGGCTGTGAACACTGGTTGGTCTTCCTTTTTAATCTCTAAACATGAAATTTTTTAGGTAGATCTTCAAATGTGACTGGCTTCAGGCATTTTCAGGCTTTAGATATGTTAATTATTGACCTGAAACTAATATGTCTCAGGCTGATTATTATCCATGTTCAGCAGTAACTTCTGAAGGGCTTTCCGTGTTTCCTCATCCATGACTTCTCTTGAACTGCCTATTTGTAATTCTGGTTTCCCTAAGGCTATACTTGCATTTCTGATGGCAGCCACTCAGCTATCGGATTCTTCCAGTGCTGTTTATCTTGCTAGTGAGACATAATAAATTCATGGTTATTTATACCTTACCACTGGTTTTGTTTGTCTTTATTTCAACCACAGGAACAGTTCTGGACTTCAGAAACCAGTTCCACACCTTCCTCTTTTGCTGGGTAGAAGTCATTAGCATTAAAGTAACCTCTTGATGTAGAGTTTGGCTCACATGTGGCAGGGATATATTGAGGCCATACATTTCCAGAATGTGCTTTAAATGCCCGGCTGTGCTAGGCTGTTATGGAAACACTGGCATGCACTTCTGGGTTACATTAAGCTTCCTCTCATTTATCTTGCTGGGAAGAGGAAGAGGGTGGTATGGATTAGAGAGTTGAAAGAATGTCAGTGGTAGTCAAAATTTTGCAATTGAGAGGTTTGTCTCCCCTGTGGCAAAACCACACCCAATGGAAAGAAGGAGACACTTCAGATTGGATTGATTTCTTTAAAAAGGTAAATAAAAAATGCTTACTTAACTTTTTCCTTAGTTCAGGCCAGGTGGTGGGAAGGCTTCATTCTTGTGGAAACTGCATTCATCTGGTATTTAGTATAACAATCATTCTGTTAAGTGAAGGGAGTAATTACAAGGTTGTCTGGTTTTTTTATTTCATCTTTAGTTTCTTCTGTGTTGCTTCGGCTGTAACAAATACAGTCTTGAGAAATTACCTGTAATATAAAAATGGGCCTAGTTCTGGAAGTGACCACTGCAGGTAGAAGACTTAAAACAGCAACTGTCCTTGCTGAGTTGCAATTCCCTTCTCCAGAAATAGTGGGGATTTTGATACCAAAGTATTATGCTGAGCAAGTCTCTACATCTCTGCTTGGAGCTCAGTCTGAGTGAATCAGTTTTATGCTGCTGCTGAAGTTGCATTTCGTGCCCCTTTTGCTATACTTAACATTTTGTGCAAGGTATCTTGCATTGTAAAGCAACCAAGAAGGGACATCTGTCATCACAGTCTTGGTTGAGATGTTTCATCCTTTTCAGTCTGAAAGTTAAATCCTCTCTAAAACAGGGAAGTGTTTTTGTTTCTCAGAAATGCTTGTAGTCTTTCCTTCTGGAAAAAATGAAGGAGATGAGTATGAGAATGAAAAAAAAATCAATAATATACACACTGTATTACTGATTTGTAGGAAGGAGATTTGATGCTTCTGCTTTTGGAAAGAAGAGTTGACTGCACATAAGTAAACAATGTACTCTGGGGTCTGCCTTGTTAAGTAATTTTTTTCTTAGATAAATTTCCCCTTTTTTTCTGTTACTGATGTATAGTTCATTAATGCTGGACACACATACATATACATTTACAAGTTATTTTTTGCATGCTTAGATAATCCTTTTACATTTTGGACTATAATGAGAATAATTTAATTTAATAGAAGAAATACTACCTGTGGCCTTTGGTTAATATTTCCATTGAGAATAAAAAAACCCATCAGGTCAAGTTATGGAAGGACTTAAGTGTTTCTCCATAGGTAGGGGCATTTGACTGGTAGTTTTCACTCGACTAAATTTGCTGCATTTGTAAATTAAGGACAGAGTTCTGTAAATTTTAATGTTCACTTGGAGATGTTCTGGACTCAGCAACAATACTGCAATACTTGCTTGCTTAAACAAGACCCTTGTTCTAAGAATGATCTTCCCCAGTTCATTTCAGGTAAAGTGAAGGTTAAAAAAAGATGTAGTGTGTATGTGCATGCATGCATGTGTTCTGTTCACTTCTAAGCTGCAAATGTCTTAATGAAAAAGTGTGATCAGTATTATCGTTGATCAGAACTCCAAATGAATAAATACATTGCCTATGCTGATAAACTTGCCCTTTAATTGTAGCTTCAGCGTGTCGTGATACTACACATGCTTGCCTTAACTCTTAATGTAGTTATTAGGAATAGCTATGAGTAACTACTGAAGATGGTGAGTTCGTTTAGTGTTATACTGGGTTAGAATATAGTCCTTGACAACAGCCTCTGTGCTTCTTTGTGGAAGTCTCAAAGTCTGTACATGCAGACCACAAAATTATTGGTCATGAGAAGTGGAAGAAGACATTTTAGTCTTTTGCTTAGTTCAACATGAAGCTGTATAGAAGTATGCAAATCAGAAACGGGCATCTTTTCCTTCTGTTGCCTTTTTATGCCTGAATCTAAATTAGCTGGAATATTTAGAATCACTAATTTTTTTTATCATTATTTTGGCTTTTAGTAAAGTTAACCTAAAAATCGGTTTAGCAAAGACGGTCAAATTAGTGTGTGAAGATCAAATTCCTGCAGTTACTGAAACAAATGACTTGCACTGGAAGCATGCAAAAATCTGTGAATGGCAGTATTGAACCAGTCTCTAGAATAATTTAATTATTACCCTTTTCAGAGGAAGGTAAGGTTAGGGGAGAAGGATTAGCCAAGTAGTCAAATACAGATACTTTTATTAAAATGTTTTGGGGTTTCTGACAGTTGAAATATAAAATTGAGAAATCAGGTACCCCTTCTATACAAGAGATACTCAGGCTGTTGTGCTTGGAAGACACTTTTCCTTCCTGCACAAAATGGGAGGGTGGATCCTTGTCCTCCCTATGCATGATTTGGTTATGCATTATTAAGTAGTTTACACTTGTATTATTATCAAAAATCTTAATTGACAGCAGGCTTATTACTGTTTTCCATGTTTGTCGTTTTAATTCTCTGGGCTGCTTTTCCACTCTGCATAGGGGGTGTTTTTTTCTGACAGCAGAAGCACAAACAGCAAACTCTTAAGTAGTGTCCTAGTCTGGGATACGTGGCTGCCTTGGAGCCCTCTGGTAGTGCTGGGGCTCAGAAACAGCCCCTGGCCCTGAGCTGCAGAAAAGTAGGATGAATACTGTGGATTCAGATGCACTGTACTGTCTTCTTAGAGTAGTAGTTATAAGAGTCACAGTGAATTCTAGTTTTTAATTTCATATGTAGACCACCTCAGAGGAAAGTCCACAACAGGGCTTCTGATAGGAATCCATTGCTATACCCTAAATGTAGGCCAGACTTGTAGGAGAGCTACATATTTGCACCAAGCTTTGGGCACTGTTGATAGTGTCATCTCTTTTATAACTTATGTGCCCTGTATTTTTTCTCTGGCCCAAGTATTCCTTTACACAGTGTGCCACTGATGTGTTCTTGCTCTGGCATCTCAAGTGCTTACTCTGGCCTCACAGGTTTTAGAGGATGAATTCACACTGTACCATTCCTTTTTGTCTTGTTCTTCCTTCCCATCCTTGTTCTCCTTCTGCTCTTGTCTCCCCTCCAACTCAGTAAACCCCACACCATTAAATATAATACTCCTTTTGGTTCCAGATACACACATTGCTCTGTTCTTGTTGCCAAAACTCATGTTCAAGAGTTAATCATTCTCTCAGATACTGCTGCTTCACCACTTCCGCATTAGAAGAAGAAATAAATATTAGCCCATGCAGAATTTCATTGTCTACTCTTGACTCTTCAGATCAGGTCTTCTCCTGCTTTGCTTATATTGAAATATATTTTTTAAATTTTTATGCATATTATATTCTGTCTTTCTTTGTACTGCTCTAACTGCATGCATACTGAGGGAGCCACATTTATACAATTTCTCTGAAAGCAGAATATGCAAGATGAATGTGTCTGTGAAAGACAGACTCAAAATGTGTGTGCTTGTTTTTACTAGGCATCCTGAAGTCTGATTTTAAAATTCACATGCCACCATTTGGTTAATACTGAATTAGGTTGTACGTGTAATGGTTTAATTTTCTAGAATGAAATGCTCTTTTTGATAAGACAAGAAATTTTTAATGAGTGGAGTCTGCAGCACTGAATTTTTGCTTTTTTTGCATTACTTTTTACTGACAATTGGATAACTAATCCCTTAATCCCTTCCTGGTACTCTTGCCGTTTTAATTATAAGCAGAAAGAGCATCAAAACTGTGAATATGTTTTTATGTTAAACTTCGTGCCTCTTTGAAAGAAAAGTGTTTTGGATGTCAAAATCAAAATAAAATTGCTGATCAACTGGAACTTCAAACTTGTAAATAGTATGTGCAGAGCCCCAGCTTTCATGAGGGTTTTATAAAGCTGTGTTCAGAATGCAAGTTTGTTTATCATACTCAGTTTTATTTAGCATCATGTGTTATTAGCCTGTTCACTTTTTGTGGCTTTTTTTTAGTTGAAGCAGCTGGAGCACTTGATTTATGAAAACTGGACATTTTAGTAGAAAGTGTTTGTATCAAACATAGCTTCTGTGTATTTGTAAATGATGGTGGGTAAGGATCTGTATCTGTGAATGAAGTGAATATTTGTGTCTCCTAACCAGCCATTTTATAGATGTTGCTATTAAGACAGTACTGCATGCCAACCTTATATTAACCAATTTCGCTACTTGTTTAAGGTTGTTTTAGGTGTAAAGGAAAACCAATGGGAACAAAGTGAGGATGATGATTATCTTGTGGTAGGATAAAAGTGATCAGACCACTCTATCTCAGTTAACTACTGAATTAGTTTTGTTTCCTGAAGAATATTACAGGTAATATTTGGAAGAAAAAAAAAAAAAAAAAAAAAAAAAATTTTGTTCTCTTCTTTTTGTAAGAGACCTTGCTTTGGAGTTGTTTAAAAATAACAATCTGACTTGTCACAACCTTTTGTTTTAAAGTTTAGTAATTCAAAACCATACTAAAAAACCTTTCATAGTTACTTCATCTTATGTTTATTCAGCTAGTATTGTGATACAGCCTTGCTACTTCAGTATTTTGCATTGTTCATAAGGAGTGCACTTTAAAAATATAATTAAGAAGTTAAAATGTACCTGTAGAAGAGCAAAAAGATACATAGTAGGGTTCTGGAATCAGTTGTTCTGGGAGAAGCTGAGCAGGGTGGTGATGACAGGAACGTTTCTTAATAGCTGCAGAGCTGAGTAGAAAATCAACATAATACTCTCTGCATCCACAACTGCAATTGCCTGTTTTGAATCTGTAAAAAGAGTGTTAGTTTTTATGACAACAAAACTATCTTCCCATTAATACTGCATGTTATGGAAAGAAAGCCCATTGCCATGATACTACTTTTACTGTTGCTACAGCTGTATTCCTTTTTTTTTTTTTCTAATGTCTTGCATTATAACTTTCATCTTTGTTTTCTGTAGAGTTGATGAAGCAAATTTTCATAAGAACTGTAGAAAAATGGTTCTCAAAAACCTGTCCTATTAAAAATGGGGCTGGATGCAGTGATGCAACAAAACAGTCACCTTTCCTTCAGCAGCTCTGTATGAAATATTTCTTAGCTGTGAGTTATCCTCCATAAATTTACCAGTCAAAAATTCATAAAGATTTGCTGTCTTTAACATGATGGAGATTGAGCTTCAAAACAAGCTTACTGAACTTTTACATGCAGAATTTCTATTATCATGACTTTTACATAAATAATATTTTTTATAATCCTCTGTCCTTCCCTGCATTCATCCTACCCTCACACATGGGATTTTCTCTACTCGAGCAATTTACACATCTACACTGGTAAGCACTGGTTTTGGTTACTTCTGCCTCTGAAGACTTTATGGTTCTTGCCTTGTTAGTAGAGAAAGGGATGTTTATTGATGCTTTTGGAGATGAGGAGCCATCTCAGATTTTCAGATGCTATTGGCTCAGAAGTTCAAGATGGTCATGTTGCAGTAATAGTTCTCTAGAGGTGCCTTTATATTGGCTTCTTGGAGGTGTGCTCCCAGAATATAAATGAACAGTCTTGTATTTCCATTCTCTCCTCACTATCTGTTTGAAGAACTGGATCCTTGTAATTTTTTTACTTTTTGAAGGAAGAGCTGTTGATGCTGCTCAGCCATCTATATTTTATCTCATGATGAAATGTGGTTTTCATCTTTTCCTAATTTGTATTAGTCTCCCCTTCCTTCTTTCCCCATTTGGTTTTCCCCTTGACTTGTTATGTTATATTACATCAATTTTTTTCAGTTGTAAACTTCATACAGCTTGGAAAAATCATGTCTAATCTGACCATACCTTCTTGTCCTGCTGGAAGATGATTATATACTAAGAAATGCTCTCTGAGATTTATAAATGCAGGGCTGAGAATGAAGAGTGACTCTAAAGATAATTCAGAATATAATTTGGACACTGTCCTGGTGATATGCTTTGTGGTAATTTTTTTTTGTCTGCACACAGAGGCAGTTTCTTACTAAGAACCAAGGAATAATAGAATTATTTTTTCTTATAGTGTCCTTTTTCGCTTTATCACTTAAACCACAGAAGGAGAAAGGCCTGCCCCCAGTACCCGAAAAGGAACTGGACCACTGTTAGAAGAGTTACTTCCCTGCTTCTCATCTACTTCTGATTTCTATTTTATTATGCCCTGGAGACAATAACAATTTTTATTTTTTATGGATATGATCACATGTAGTCATTGAGTTAAATTTTCTTGTGTACAAGTTATTGCACTTGTCTGCTCCAGCCATTACAGTCAGTATATAGTCAATGCATGTAAGAATTAATTAGGAGTAATGAGGTAGTTCCCCTTATTAGGGAAAAGAGTTTGAAGTTGTTTTCTTGGGGCCAAATTAAAATGCAGCTAAGTTGCTTGCATTATCTCCACTTATGAAAATTTTAAGTCATTACATTCTAATTCTTGCATTCTAACTTTCCTGAAAATATTCAGGGCATACCAGTTTCCATCCAAAATCAGCCGAACAAAAATTACCATGTAAGGAAAAATTTCTTACTGTTTTAATGTAAAAACTCCCCAAAGTGCTCATTCTATACATTTTTTTTTTCAAGCTGAAATACATGGAAGCCTAATGCTTTTACCCCAGATGCCTTAGATCTAGAGGTTTTTTTAGGAAGGCCCAATGGTTTGCAACTAGAGGCAGTTTTTTCAGTGTCAGGGCACAGTCCTTACTTGTTTTGTTGGGATCTTCCAGTATCTTGTCATCTTCTTTATGTTTTTCACTGAGAATAGCTTACATATTTTGGCTGTGTAAACACCACAATTTCTCTTGGGGACAGGAGGGGAAGGGAAGATGTAGATAAATTATTTCTTAGGGTTTCCTGCATTTTGAGAAGCTGCACCATGAGATGGTTTACTATGTGATTGAATCTTGTTGCCAAATTAACCTGTTCATTCTTTTGGTCAGTTAATCTTTCAAGGTGAGAGGGTACTGATTAGTATAAACCCTTTGTGACACTCCTGCTGTTGCAGATCTACAAATACACATGTAGATAATACAGTAGTTAAAAAAGCATGCACTATAGATTAATCTCTTCTTAAGTGTTCCTATGAAAGCCTTGCTTTCTCAAAAATAACAACAGAGGTTACTTTCTATTGCAGTTGCGTTTTTTGTTTGGTTGGTTTGGTTTGGGGTTTTTTTTTTTGGCAGTTAAAATTCTCAAGTCTTATTTGCTGTGGCAAAACTTCCCTCCCCCCTCCCCCCCCTTATAGTATGTGGTTTTCATAACAATGGAAAAGATTATTAATGCAACAAGCTTTTAATTTATGATAAAGTCTGCTGCTTGGAGCTGAAAGCCAGCACATTCTCTGAGCATATATTTTTTTGTACTTCAATAATTTCACTTAATTTAAATGCATCCAAACTTCAATTTTTTTAAGACAGGAGATAACCTTTGTCTTGGTGGTGGCCAAACTGAGTAGTCCTTTTGGTCGTACGTGTTAATTTTTAGAATTGCATTCTGCAAAGAGTTTAAAGATCTGTGGCCACATCTTAGTGGCTGTCAGTTAATCGTATTTTCTGAAGATATCCTGTGAATTTTTCTCTGTTCCCAGAATGTCTGCATTGCTGCAGTTGTGAGCTTTCATTTTGTTTTGGTTTCACATGGAAAAGGGAGAGGATTTAATTTCTTAAAGACAAAAGTCTCCAAAATTTATTGAGGGTAAAAGACTGATGGATGTAGTGCTTGTCTTGAATTACATTAATCCACTTCTCTTCTGTCTCCTCTCCTGTGGTTCCTTTATGTTGGATCTTTATAAACTCAGTTCTGTACCATTCTTTGTTTTGGCATCTTCTTTCTCCTTTTTGGCAAAGCCTTCCTATTTTTAATGTATTTCATCACCTGTTGTGCAATTAAAAACAATCCTGACCTCAAGCCCTCCATCGCACAAGTGATTTCTTTGAAACATCTTCTTTCACGTCTGGATTGGGAATTGTGAAAGGCGTGTGTATGTGGCTGATAGAATATCACCCTCCTGGAAATGTGTTATTTCAGCTGTAACTTACTATCTGAAACCAAATTATATAAATTGTTGTGCTGAAACAAAAAAGAAATAGTATCATTAAGTCTGGTTGACACTTGCAGTTTTTCCAGATGGTGTACTAATCTGGAAGGTGTTGGGGAGTCCTAGGCATTTGCATGTAGAAGGTCAGAATAAAGAATTGTTAGACAAATATGCCTTACTTTGGAGTTATACTACTACAAAAAAAATTGTGTGGTAGCTGTTTTATTAATGCATTCCCTCTCTTCTTGAAAGTAGCTTTGTTAATTATTATGGAAAATAATTTTTTTAATGCTTTTTGTAGAACACTAGAAGTACCGAAAGAAATTCTTTGAAAAGAAAGCCCAGCATTTCTTAGAAGTTAATTTCAAGTCTTTGGTGTCATTCAGTTCCTTCTCCTGTGTTACTGCTGCATGTGTTAGTGACACACTGTAACTGTGCCACTATTAAATTTTGCTCTAATATGCATGTGGCTGATGGACTTGTACTGTTGCCATCTTCATTTTAGTGAATGAGAACCTACATGGAACTGAGTAACTATGTGGATTTCTGTGTATAACTGCAAACGTGTGTGTTTTGAAGTCTGGGTAGGCTTACAATGAAAAGTTCCTTTCAGGTAAAGACGAGGCAAAGAAAACCTCCAACCTCTGAAAGCAAACCAATGTATCTTGTCTTATGGAGACGCAAAAAGTCTTGACTTAAATTTGATAGGCTTTACATAGAGTCGCTTTTAAGAGAACGAAAGAAATATTTTTATTGATTTGTAAAGCTTTGAATTTCCCTTTGACGTGCATGTAGAGCATGCTGTGTTTAATAGTGGTCATTTGAACTTCATATAAGTGCCTTGGTATTCTCTTTGATTTTCTTTTGAATGATCAGAACTCAGTTCCGTCTACCACCAGAGAAAATTTCTTAAGAAAACCAGAAAAGTATTTAATGGCTTGTACTCTTTACAAGTAATAATGGTCACCTGATTTAAAAATAGTAAACATAATCTTTTCCAAAAGTGGCCTTTTGACTTTGTTGGAGAAAAATAAAAAATTAAATTTTCATAATTTTTTTTAACAGATTATGGAAGAAACAAATACACAGATTGCTTGGCCATCAAAATTGAAGATTGGAGCAAAATCAAAAAAAGGTACTATGTTTGGATTTTATGGAGTAGGATTAGTTGTTACAGTAGTAGAAGCACAGAATAACCAATTCTGTCTTTCGAATCACTATGTCAGTACTGAGCACTTGGAATATTTTCATTTCAGGATACTGTTTTTGTAAGAATTTCTTGTTGAAGTTATCTCATCTTTATGTATTTGATATACAACCTCATTTTAAATAGCTTGCACTTTTGCAATACGTTATCATCAGAGGTATTGTACTTACTGTCTCTAGCAAGTATGCTTTCTTCTGTGTGCTTCTACATTGAATCTCAGTATTTCTTTATTTTACAGCAACGAAAGCTAGTTAGTCTTTCTGGTTCAAATATAGATATGTGGTTGTTCTGTGGCATTTTTTTTGTTTGTTTTTGTAGGGCACAAAGATGTATGTTGGTCAAGCACAGTTAAAACAATGTACACTCATAGTTCCCCTGACAGAGGCAGTCTGCATGCTTGTTTGGTTTCTTTAAGAAACTGAAGTGAAGTGGTTTTTTAGGTATAGCCACTATGATGTGTTTTAAATTATGCTACTTTTGCAAGTCTATCAATGTGAACAAAGTTTACAATCAGGAACGTCCCATTTAGAAATAAGCCTTCTAGCTCTCTTCTCAGGGTCATAGCTGCAACTGAGTGAAAGTAATACTTAATTCTTCTACAGGAAAAATGAAATTTGGATTGATTTTTAATATTGCATGGATTTCTGTTCAGGCTGATACACCTTAAAAACCAGGAAAGGGGAGTTCAAATAATTTTTTGTAGGTTATATTTAGAATGTATTAGGTGGAGATTTGGGCTAACCGTTGTAAATAAAGAAGATCTCATGAGAGGAAAAATAATCTCTTCAGAAAGGTTCTGGATTACTAACATTTTTATGGTGTAAAATGAAGTTCAATCTCTACTTTCACACATGGTATTGAGGTACAAATTGATTTAAATACTTTTTTTCCTCACACGTGCATGGAAAAAGAATCTCCCTTGAGGAGAAATGGGAAAGGAATTCAGAATGAAAAAAATATAGGTGTCAAGTGTATGTCTATATTTGCATGTGGAGCTCATGCTCATAGTAATGTGAGGGTGACAAGATCTCTGAAAACCTCTCCTCTAATGACTGCCTTCTGCATCCTTTCTGCCTGAGGTGCCATGAATTGATACACAGCTAAAGCTCCTCAGGAAGCTGAGGCTGTAGAGTTTTTTCTTTTGAGGGGAGAAAAATAAAGCAGTATCTGCATTTAATTTAATGCAGATTATTTGAATTGATTAGAATTTAAATGAGCCTAGTTCTAGAGATGAAAAGCATGTATGAAAGGAGAGGATGAGAGAGATGGCTGGCTGGGATTCTGGATTGCTACTTAGAGATGCAGCTTTATTTGTAGATTAATTTAACCTCTTAGTTAAGATTAGTGATCTCAAAGAGAAGATAATGTTACATGTGTGGTGAAGGTCTATCACTATATAGAATTAATTTGAATACCATGGGAAATAAAAAAAGCTAAAAGTTATCAGCTGACCATAAAACTCAAAATTGAGAGGAGGGAACATAATACAACTGGGCATACTGGGTGCATCTGCAGTGGGAATGATTGTCATGGAAAGTCTTTATGCTAAAAGAAGCTTTAGACAGTGATGGGCTGTAAACTAGGCAATTTACCAATATGGAATGCTATGAAAAAATGTCTCTAATGCTGGGTGGGTCTGACTTTTACTCGCTGGCTTACTTTGATCTGGAAAGTTGTGTGTATGTATACAACTAAGATAGGGAATTACGTATGTCTACAAAGAACTCCTTAACACAGCGGTTCCTATTTCTTGTGAAATAAAGTGTAGTTTCTAGATGCTGTTTACACTTGGTACCAATTGTTTGCAATTCTGTAACTTCTCATGTGCAGCTACAGTAGCTGTTTATATAGGAGAAATATTCTAAGTGTTTAACGTACTCTAACTTAGTGACATCTTGTGATGGAGAGGGAGAGTCTGCAACAAACTGGCTCTTCAGGGACTTGAACTCAGAACATATTATCTTTCCCTGTCTCCTTGGCTGGGACCCAAGTGCCTAAGAAGGAGTCATTCAAGGAGGGGAGAGCCAGTTACAGATGGGCAGTCTTGTCACCCATCCCTACAATGTACCCTGTCATAACCAAGTGATACCAGATTTTTCACATAATTTTCCAGTATAATTTGACTGCAGTTTCAGTAGTATCACATTCTGTGGGATGAATGTTGTGGCCTTTAGTCATTCACAGCTTTCATCCAAAAATATGGGGAGAAAAAACAATTGTTAGGAAGATGTCTCTAGCTGTGTAGTTTCTGACATTTTTCAAATTTTTCTATCATGAAACATTTAGAGCTTAATGTAGTGGTGTCACTGCTGTTGTCAGTTTTGTTTTTTTTTTTATATTGTTATTACCAAATAACAATAAGGACAGAGCACATACTTCCTTTCTGTTACAACACATAGGTATTAAAATGTGCAGACAAGGTGTGCATAGCAAAGTTCAGCAAGGTTTTATGATTAAGTTCTGTACAAGATCCATAATCTTTCTGATTTTACAGAAGAAAATTACCATGATAAAGCTGAAACACCAAAAGTAAGTGACCTGCAAGCTGCTAGATTATTTCCTTTCTTTCTGTTGCTGATTGCAGGTTTTAAATTGATGATGACAAAATACTGTATATTGAGTATCATAATGGTGGTTCATTAACTCAGACTTCATAAATGTATTCTGAAAACTGAATTGCAAAATGCTAGTGCTAGATTTAGCATTATGAAGAATTTTAACAATTTTCTAGGTAAAAATTCTTGTTTACTATGGAATTGTTAAAATAGCTCTTTGTGAAGGCTAGAATTCAAAATTCTATTACCGACTCTCAGCACTTTCATAAAGACTGAAACAGCCAATTCCTGGCTTTAACAAGCACTAGATGCTGCAGTCTTGCTCTAGTGATGAGGTAGTATTTTGAAAATACATGTTTAGAAAAAACACAGATATGAATACTCATGTAGCATCTTTAAGCAAGCCATTTGTTCTGGTTGACAAAGAGCTTCCATAACATTAAGGCTTCAGAGGGGAAAGTGAAAGAATTCAAAACACTTCTGTAATGACCAATTCCAGTCCAGCAGTAGCAAAGCAATTGGCACTGGCATGGTCAGCTGTGTTTTGCACAGGGGCTGAAGGGCACACCAAAACCTCATGTTCTGGAGATTGCAGATCTTCTGTAGTCCAGTGAATTAAAGGTCAAACTGTGTAACCTTAACTTTTCTGTCTGTTCCCCTTTTGCTCTCTACATACTTTTTCACTCTGCTATGGTTACTGCTCCTTAGGAATTCTATTAACTGTCTTTTAAAGATTTATTCAGTGCTACAAAAGCTCAGAATAGATTGCCAAGTACAAGATAGTCAAATGCTGGAGTTCCACAAATGCTTTCAAAGCAGGGTCTCCCCCAGATACTGACTTATCCTGCTCTCCTGTCCTTGTCCAGCCCTCTTTGCTCTGCTGTCACTGGTGCTTATTTTGTCATACAGGTAACCAGGCTGGCTTAAAACTAACCATGGGTAATTTTGGCTATTGGACAGGGTTGGGATGTTTTTGTGCATTTGCTAACTGATTTAACCCTAGATGTTAACTCAGACTGTATACTCAGTCTGCTATACCATATAATTGTGTGCATCTTTAGTGCGGAATGCATTGGGAGCAGGTGAACTTTGTGCTATTCAGCAGCAGTGTCTGCTGATGGTGATTTAAGGAGCTCTTTAGGAACTTTAGGAATGGGAATATATAAGTTGATTGCACCTGTAAAGAAATTACACTTGCATGTGTGCATTCAAAGCATGGACAGCCTTGAAATAGCATTGGGTACCAACCATAATATGAATGATTTCAGCTCCTGGAAACGTAGTGGCTCTATGCAGCAATCAGTTCAGAGGCTTGGAACAAGGAAAACTTGGTTTAAAAAAGGTGATAAGGGGGATAGCCAAGTAAATAGAGCTTACAAAGCAGGAAAAATTCCAGGATCTCTTTCACTGTTCACTTTTTTAAAAGGAGTGCTTTTATGGAACTTCTGTTGCTCTTTTTAATTCCTGTCCTTCTGATATATTCATTCGTCTTCCACTTTTTCCTGTTTACGTTCTCCAGATCTTCTTTAGCTGTGTCTGCTCAAGTTACCCACTCATTGCTTTTCTTTCTTGAACGGTTCTTATTAAATTTCATTGGTTTTGTTTTTGTTTTTTTGATTTGATGTTTCTCTTGGGGTTTACTGGGCTTTTGCTTGTTTGCTTTTTTTTGTGTGTGTGTGTGTGGTTTTTTCTGGTTTTCCTCTCATTACTGATTTATTCTAAGTCAGTGAAGAAAAAATGGTTCGTGTTCTGTTTGTGTATTTTTTTTTTTTCCTCATTGTCTGACATATTTTTACTTTTCCTTTTATCTTTTGTTTAAAAAAATCATGCCATGAACTTTAAGCTAAAATTTAAGCTAGTTTCAATTATCAAAACATATACTACATTCTCTTTTTCATTAGCATATCTCAAAGACAAGCAAAGTGTGTGACATGTCAAAATTATTTTTTCTGAGAATGTCAGGAGGGGAGGATATGTGGCATCACTGAAGACATTAGAAAAAAGTCAGCAATAACCAGCAGTGGGCACTGTTGGTGTTTGTTGCCTGATGATTTGGTTTCACACTTCTTGCTTCAGCTTTGTCTTCTGCAAACTGTCTTGCAAGTGGAATCCACCATTTTCTTCTTTGCATCTTAAGCTGATGAGACAATATAAAAAGTAAAGTTAGCTACTGTAATACTACATTTGAGGCAAATAACTGGACTGAAAGACTTCAACCAAATGAGTAAAATAGTAAAATACTCATTTATTAGATTTTTTTTTTTTTTTTTTTTTTTTTTTTTCATTATGATAAAAACTGGAGACTTGCCTTTTTTTTAAAACAGAAATATCATTACTTTATGAACCTAAGGGCAAACTTGCATGCAAGTTACTGCCTTAGATATCTATCAATAGTAAGTTAAAATGTAATCTTTGCATGTGACTTCAGACCTTCAAGTCAACTTTAAATCATTTCCCATATTGTCTTAAAAGCCAAAATTTTCGTTTTGGGGAGATGATCTGGCACCGGACTGGAGAATTACGAATGTATACAAATACACTGCTGGGTTATTTACCCTTTTGGCATGGGTTGTCTGATAAAACTCCAGTCTGGTTTTATGCTTTTCAGATAATTTCTTTTTCTCTTTGACAGTATTAAATTTTTTTAGTCAACACATTTTTTTTTAAAATAGTGAAAAGAGATCTTGGTACTAAATCTCTGAGAGTAAAACATCATACATACTGAATTGGTTAATGTGAGAGCAGTTCAGCATTGCACTTGCCAGTTTAGTGTCCCATGTGCACACGCTTTTTAATTTATGCATGTGTTCCATGGAGATATTACATAATTTCTTAAAGCATAAATACATCCCTGACTGGTATGCAGTATTGCATTCTGGCTTTCTGCAATACTGGGATGGAGTGAAATCCCACACCAGGGATAGACCAAATTGTCCTTCCCAGGCGGAAATTTCAATGACACACGTTGCAAAAAAACCGACAGATACCACCTGGAATTGTATCATCTATTTTGTTAATTGATACAAGCAAGACATTGTCAATGGTCATGTGCAAACCTGATATTTTATAGTATGTCAGTGAAAATGGAAGAGTTAATAACCCTGTGTGACATTGTTCTGGAGGAGTTGTGAGCTCTAGACAGCGTCCTAATCTCTTCTAGGATGTCTAGAGATCTCTGGGTTCTCCCTGTCCTCTCCCTCTCAAAAAAATCCAACTAAAAGCAATGAGCCTACTGAGGCAACAACTGAGACACGGTGAAAATTGTTTGTGTGTTAAAGACTGTGTTAATATCACAGCACCACAGGAAAACTAACAGCTCTAGATTTGTAAATGAAACAAGTACCATAACAGTAATTGTTTTATAGTTGTGGTCAACTTTTTTTCTGAGCAACTCTCATCTCTTCATATGCTGTCTCTAGTTACAATAACTGTAGCTTCTGCTCTGCTCCCAAAAAGCCCCAAACAAAGTGGAAAGATAGTGAACATTGGGGTATAATGAATTAATTTTCCTATCTTAAATTCAGTGCTATGAATAGCTAGTAATTTGCTATATTCTCTTAAAAAAAAAAAAAAAAAAAAAGGGGGTGAGGGGTGGGGAGGAGGTTGTGAACGGAGAGGCTTGGAGACCTGCAATGGTGTATAAAGCTTGTTGACAATTGCTAAGGAGCTTTTGAAAATTTTGCCAACATAGCTGTACCCTGAGTCTGATAGGAACTGAAAATGTACGGAGTGTTGTCTGCTTCTGAACAGCTCCAGTCTGTTCTGTCATCTCTAACTAGGGATGTAAAAGTGGAGCAGAAAAGAGAGCACCCAAGCCTCTGAAGTACTTAGATCTTGAAGTGCTTAAAAACACAGGCAACTTTTGTATTGGTTCATGATTTTGATTTCTGTTGTCTAAGCGTTAGTTTCAGTGCAGGTGAATAGAGATAGGGGTTCAAGTTGACCAATGTCATGCTGCTGCTTAGAAAGAAAATAGCACACTGTATACCAGCTGAAACTCTGCCAGCAACTCCATCAGTGCTTCCAAACCAAGGATTGTTTTAGCCTCTTGCAGTGGTGTTTGCCTACCCTCATTTGTGCATATCACCATCTTTACAGAGCAAGGGGAATGGTCCCCTGGCAATAACTGATCAGGTTAAGTGAGTGGAGGTGAGATTTTGATGACTGTGTGGTAGGAACCTGTTCCCTCAGGAGAGGATTGTTCTACTTGGTGCATGTGGGTCAGCATGAATGTATCCCATTTGTAAGTGGAAACAGGATCCTAGTGTATTAGTTTGGGACAACTTCATACAACAGGAGTAGGCACAATGGTTTTTGGAGGCCATACCCTTAGGAGAGTCTCATTCTCTATGTTGCAAATAATGATAAAAGCTGGCTCAGTTGTGTCATTTTCCAAGTACTCCTGAATGGAAGTAACTCCTGGTAACTGCTTTTGATAGAAATTAAATCGGGGAGACAGAATACAGCTTGTAAGCAGCTGAATTTTGTGGTCGTACCTGTCTTGCCTTACTGCATGCTTAAGGTCTGCCCTTCTGCCTCCATAGCTACCTGCTAGGCAGCTCAGCCTGCCAGCCAGGCATGTCCTGGTGTCAAACTTGCTGACATTCAGGACTGCTGCTTTATTGAGGCCTGTGCTCTTTTGTCAGCAGAATTTTTCTTGAGTCTATTTGCTTTTGGTTCCTAAGGTATAAAGTTGTAGCTATGACTTTATACCATTTCATCAATAGTTTTCTTAAAAATCTTGGCATTTTAATGCCTTTTCCTTGCCCTTTCCTTGTGCCCATGACAGCAAAATGATTGGTTTGAGTATTGTGTGTCATCTCTCTGTGTGGAACCAAATTCTTTTGCAGCTTTTATTTGACCTCACTGAAAAAAAGAAAAAATATTCATCCTGTTACACAATTATCCAGCTGATAATTTTGTATATAAATAGAGGGTTTTTAAATGATGCTCATACCTTTTGCACATGTTAATTTCACCAACAGTATGTTTCTGCATATTGAAGGGAGTCATGTTAAGAGGTAAAGGATGTACTGTAGTGTTTCTTGAAATACTAACAAGATTTGATTGTGAAAGGGAATTTCTTATCTGCAGTTGCTTCATAAAATAAAATTTCAGTCAGGTGTGGTACACAGTCTTGGAAACTGCCATTTTTTTCTGTTCCTCAGAATGGTATTAAACTTATTTTTGTGCTTGACCTTTCTGCAGCAAAACTAATGCAATTTTGCATTTCCCCATAGGCAAAAATGAATCTATTTAATCAACAGGGTTATCTTATGTAGCTTTTAAAAATTATGCACAAATTAACAGTAAACAGCTTATATAATCTAAAATGCAGAATGCCCTCATTTTGGAAGTTCTGTATAAGATGGAGCAGTACTTTGTCAGTTATTTTATGCCATTTTCTAATTATGCTGTCTGCAGTATCTACTGGTTAAGATTACCACTCATTAATACTCTTTTGAAAAGTTTATTCATACTCTTCAGTGTTTTTTGTAAGAAGAGAAACTCTTGGTGTCAAATGTCAGCCTGTAGTATGTTTTTGTTTTGTTTTTCAGCATGCACTTTTTACTGTGTTTTTTCAGAGAAGTGCTGAAAAAAGTGTCATGTTTCATATTTTAGAAATAACTCATTCCTGTTTTCATGTGTGAAAATCCTAACGGTTCAGAGGGTTTCAAGGGATGTTGAGCAGTTCTTAATGCCAACTTAATGCATGGTTGTATGCAAACACTTGGCGCTACTATGAAAAATGTTCTGCAAGCCCAGCTGAAGATGCTAATTTGAGCACATCAGGTATGCCTTAGCCATTGGGCAGTGAATGGTAATGATGTGTTAGGTTGGTAAACATGATTCAAATTTGTGTTTTGATTTGGAACAAAAATGTCTTGAGTGCAGGAGGATAAGAAGCTTCAGAAGCATGAAGCAGACATATAGTGGAAAAACAGTTAAGGATCTTGTCACAGTTTAAAAAATATATATGTGCCTACCAATATTACTGGGAGAACATGACACTATAATACTTAATGTGTGATGATCTGTAGCTGATAAATTTCCATAGTCTTTACAGTACTGTATTTCTGTAACTGCCATACAGTCTTCCCTGAAGAAAGCAAGTGCCTCACCTGATGCTCCAAGCTTTCCTGCTGACATTAGCACTTGCAGGTAGGGCTGGCTACTGCATTACCCTCTTCAAATTGATGCAAGTGCTCTAAATTCTCCAGAATTACAGTGGAAGTGAATATCATTCTGTCTCTTCAAATCTATGTTGTAAACAAAGTTTGGATTATTTCTTTTAAATTGCTTTGGTTTCAAACATTCTTTACTGTGTGCATTCTAAATATAGACTGAGTCTGTGCCAAAGACCAAGTGCAAACATACAAACCATCATTGATGTAAAGTCTAATGACTTCCTCTGGAAACTATAATTTGAATCATACGATTTTTTGTTGAGTACTCAGTAGGACGGAATATCTGAAAAATAACTGTGGTATGATTTTCAAAATTTTAAACTTCTCATCTGTAAAAACTTAACTCTGTATAAACTATGCTAGTAATTTTATTCCTTGATTATTTGTCAAGACTAAAATTTTCTGTGAAGCAAGTCAGATCTAAAGAGAACAAAATCCAGGGCATAAAGAGCGTTCTTGTGATTTATTCCCCGCCCCCACCCATGCTTAATTTTTAGCAGTTACAAAATAGTTTTTATTTTACGGTAAATGTTTGAGAACTCTGGTTGCCTGTAGTTTTGGCTGTGTGGCAGCAGTTCAACATGCTGAATTGATGGTTTAAGAAACTACTGGGACTGGAACTGTCTGGTAGTGTTCATCAGCTGTCACTGAGGATTGTTGGCAATATGTACTCCCTGTATGAACTCCTGTGAAAGGGAAAGGCAAGTGAGCTCTGGTTAATGGGAGGAAATCTGTGGGAAAGGAAGAGTTGGGAATTAAGTGGAATGGGGGAAGTGAGAGACAGAGAGGAAGAACTGAGGGAGAGCCTGAAGGTGCTTGGAAACAGGTAGATGAGGTTCAGCAAAGGAATGCCAGAAACACAAGCTAAGGTAGGAGTCTTAAGGCTTTTGAAGGAGAAAGATGCTAAAGAGTAAGTGATGAAGATGGTATGAAGATAATGGGAAACATAAATGGTGTGGGGAAAGGACGGGGTAAATATGCATATTTAAAGACGTGGAGAGGGGGATTATAGCCCAGTGTTTGTACATGTCTGTCATGGACTTCCAGTATACGTCCTAGTGTTTGAAATGAGACTGGACATAGTTCTCAAGTTTTTCCTTGATTAATATCCTGGGGAAAAGCTGGTAAACACCACTGTATTGATACAGACCTTTATGACTGTTCTAGACCAGTGATTGAATTATCAAACATATCACTATTCTCATCTCTAATATCTTTGTGCTGCTTCCATGCAACTTAAATTACTGCAAATTCGATTTGTTAAACATTTAACAGATATCTTGTCTTGTATCAAAACATATGTATGATTTAAAATACTGGAAATGCAAAACAGTAATTTCTGGTCCGTGGGATCTGAGAATATTGGCACTTGCTTGTAAAAATTGCAAAACAATTAAAATGTGTGCAAGTAAAACAAGATAGCAATAAAAAGGATTACATTTGAGTGCAACTGTTATCCAGCTTATTGGATTTGTGTCCAGTGCAATGTCAAGCAGTGTAAACTGCTTAGTTTTGCAATTCTGGAGGAGAATAATAGCCAAGAAAGTAAGCTGAGAATATATTTGGCCTCAAGAAAATGCAAACTGTTTTGTGGAGCTTGATTAAAATATTTTAATGACAAACATTCAAACATTTCCCACTGAGTTTTTTTAGCAATGGATTTGAAGAGTTAGACTAAGCTAAACATGTGCAAAATACATTCCTGTGTATATTTTTCATCTCACTTTTCTGTTGTAATGGAGTGCAGTACAAAGTTAAGCTCATGTTAGCTTTTCTGCCTGTGGGTACTGGTCATGGGGAGCATTGCAAACATGAATTGACCTCCTTATAGATATGCCTTTGGTCACTTCAGAGAAATAAAAAACCCCAACCCTGAACATGACTCTTTTCTGCAATTTTTTTTTTTTTCTGCAACTTTTTTTTTTTTTTCTGCAACTTTTTTTTTCCCCACTGTGAAGGGGATAGAAGAAAAATAAATGAAAAATAATTACTATAGACAATGCCATTTGTTGCATGATTTATTGCTAAAATGTAGCCCTGAAGTTGTAATGAAGTCTATGAACTTGTGACAGAACAGATTGTGTTAATCAGCTGACTCATAATATTTATAAAGTACAATTTATTTGTGTAAAAGCATTTCAGCCTAAAGAGAGAAATTCTCAAAGAGTAAGAGACTATTTGAAATTAACTTCTTCTTTTACCTCACAAATATATAATGACAGGGGTTTTTTTTGCTTTTTTTGCTGCTTCTTCTTTTGTCCTTCTAGTAAATACAATTTAAACCACAGTCATCACTGACTCCAGTAGTATCTGAAAATGAATGTCTGGTTACTTACATTTGAGTCCCTAAATTTAGGTTCCTAAATCTGTCTCTGCAAGTAGTGTTTTTTGCTTTTCTGGCAGGGAAAAAGAAGTCAGAACAGAGTTGGACTGATAGTCAGTGCTGGTGATGGGCATTCCTCAGAGGTGAAACTGGAATATTTTGGCATTTTCTAGGTTCCCATCACTTTTCCTTCCTCAGCCCCAACCATGTTGAATTGCATTATTTCACAACAACTATTCTGACATTAGCAGTGCATAGGTTATTTAAAACCAAATGGTAAATATTGTGCTGCCCCAGCCAGTTTTTGCTTCATGGATGGCAGGTTACTTGAATTTGTTGTCTTTTGAACAAAGGCTATGTGGTGTCCAGTGGCTCAGCTGGGGCCCCCTGGCCTTTCACTGCCTCATTAGGTGGAGAAAAAACAGTTGGGTATAGAGCAAATGTTTGGAGTAGATCAGAGTGAATGGTGTCAAGAGCCATATGACAGCTCTGCATGTCCATGCTTCACCACTGGCTAAAGCAGAGGATGAAACTCCTGGGTTTGGGCTGAAATGGAAGGGCAAGCTCTGAAACTGCTGTAAGAGCATGGAGAGTCTGCTTCAGAAAGCACTGTTCCTCTCCAAAGGAAAAGGGGCCCACTTGAAAAGTTTTGTTCTGAAAACACTCTACTGTCTGCTCTTAAAATGGACTTTTCTCCTTACGTGACCTTCTTCAGTTCCCACTGTCTTAGTCATTATAATGATACAGGTTTGGGTTTTTTGTTTTGGTTTTTGTTTTTTGGTTTGGTTTTTTGGTTTGTTTTTGCATGAGCAGGTAAAGCTTATCTAGAGAGTGAAGTAGGTAAGACTAGAGCTACTAATTAAAACATTGATATAATCCCTTGCCCAGCATTGACCTTCAGGATTTGAGGAATTAAATTGTCATGATATTCTATGGAGAGTGTTATGTCCTATTGTGTAGTTTCAATCTGTCTTCATTTTGTAAGTCTTGAGTTTGCAGGTAGGTTTTGGAGTGATTCTTGCCTGGTTGTAGGAGTAAGCAAAAACAAGTATTTACAAAACTTCTTTGATGAATTCTGGTTTAAATTTGTCAGAGTCAAGTCAGTTGAAGGAAACTTTTTAAATATAGCATATTATTATTATTGATTACATTAACAATTTTGACTTTTTTTTTATTTTTCCTATACTTGTGAGCTAGAATTTGATTCTGTGACTTTTCTATGCTTAACAGAAAATTTCTCTGCTCTTACAAATATTTAGATATTTAAACTGTGGGGACAGTCTTTCAGCTGTCCTGGTTTAAGTTGATGGGACCTGATGGATTTTTAGGAGATGCTGGAAAGGTGCTGTAACTTTTTGGTGGTGGTGTTTTGGTGTTTGTTTGTTTGTTTTGGTTTTTTTGTTTGTTTGGTTTTTGTTTTTTGGTTTTTTTCTACAGAGAAATAATTAGTGGAAAGCTAACACTTGGATTTTTTTTGTTTGTTTTTTTTTTCCTTTTGGAGGGTATAGAACTTGAAACAAAGATGACTTCTCAGTTTCTTAGTATCTCACTTCACCCTGTTTCTAAGCAGACATTGTCTAGCTGAAGGTCCAAATGTTACATACCTCATTATATTTTAGTCTGTTTTTTCTCTAATTTGCCAAGATTGACAATATCTGTATGTTTTGCAATCTGAAGTGCAGATAGTCATACAGAATATCTAGTCTTTTCCATTTGTGGCTGCTCCCATCTGGCTGAGATATAAAGCTGGAAAATTCAAGCTATTTTCTGTGTTTATTATGTTCAGCTTGTGGCTATATCAAGGAAAAGAATCCTCATAGTTTTAATAATTCTCCAAGTACTCACCTTAGGTACTCTCTGCTAAGCTTCCTAACCAACCTACAGACTACCGGTTCTAGTTTTTTAACTATTGCTTAACTCAACTGTCTAAATGGTAAATATTGTCTGTAATTGCTAAGGCAATCGGTGCATAATTGACTTAAAGTTTGCAAGCGAGTCTCTTGCTGACATTGTGTTTAATGCTTGGAATGCCAGATTAATTACAGCATGTATTACAGTTGCTGGATGATGAGCTACATCTGCTTTTTGTCAACTTTCTCTGTAAATGAGAAACTGTCAGTTCATACAGCTCCTCATATTCTGAAGAAAATTTTCCCCAACCCTGTAATTGTGTACTTTAAAAATTAAAGAGCAGTTGTGTTTAGATCACAAGTTTGTTTGTTTCTGGAGGTGCTGATCCAAGCATAGGTGATTCCTTTCTGTTTTGCAATAAATTAACAGAGAGACTGTCCCAGGCCATTCGAAACTTGGCTGCAGGAGTTCATATTGATTCTTCTTGATCTGAGCAGCTAGACACGCACAAATCCTCACTATCCCTTGCACAAGCAGCTGGCAGCAAATACTTCCTTTGCTGGAGTTATTTAAACAAGCCTCCAGATTGCTCCCAGTTCAGAAACCAGACAGATTAATTCTCCCCACTTTGCGTGTGATGTGGTGTTAACTGAGAAAGCTTTTAAAGAAAATCACATTTACTTGAGCCTTTTCATAGAATCATAGAATCCTAGGGGTTGGAAGGGACCTCGAAAGATCATCTAGTCCAACCCCCCCTGCCAGAGCAGGGCCACCTAGAGTACATCACACAGGAACGTGTCCAGGCGGGTTTTGAATGTCCCCAGTGAAGGAGACTCCACAACCCCCCTGGGCAGCCTGTTCCAGGGCTCTGTCACCCTTACAGTAAAAAAATTTTTTCGGATATTCAACTTGAACCTCCTATGCTCCAATTTACACCCATTACCCCTTGTCCTATCACTGGTCACCACTGAGAAAAGCCTTAACTCCATCTCCCTGACACTCACCCCTTACATATTTGAAAACATTGATGAGGTCACCCCTCAGTCTCCTTTTCTCCAAACTAAAGAGACCCAGCTCCCTCAGCCTTTCCTCATTTTATCTCGTTTGCATTTAGCTTGTTGATTCTTCTGTGTTCAGTGCTTTGTGCGCCTACAACAAGGAATGTTCGTTCTGCATGGAAGTGGAAAATAGTGAATTTGTATCATGAGCTCAGAGAGATACATTCGAGGTTGTATCTTGAAATGACTTCAGGAAACAAAATCTAAGTAGCAAAGGAGTCGGTGGGCAGGCCCGGTACTTCAAATTTTCATCAGAATGATTTGAACTGTGCTCATTCCTCTAAGCAGGGTAGGAAGAAAGTTTTGGGCTTTCCTGTTTTTGACTAGGACTTGCTGTGCTTGCTGTGAAGAGCATCACTTTCCTTATACTCGGGTAGATAAGGGAAAACCAAAATACAAACACAGTTGTAACGTGAAGGGAATTATTAAGGGGCTCAAAATCCAGTGAGAGTGTGTGGCAGCAACTGTAGTCAAAATGAAATTTCAAGTCTAGGAATGTCATAATGTAAATTCTTGTCATCGTTACTAAAGTACTTGAATGTGAATTTGTCACAATATTTCAGCAAAAACTGGAATTAGCTGACACATTGATTTGTGTGTTTTGGTGGGTTTTTTAGGAGTTTCTAGACATTCCTTGATACCTTGCAATGTGCTTTGTACTGTGTTTACATGTAAACTAGGCACTGACAGTCTTCCACTCTGTGATCCCCATACTAAAACTCTAAAAGCACTTTTTCAGAAAAACTGTAAAATTTGCATCACACAGACATGTATGTACATTGTGCTTTTAAAAATATGAAGCTTATAAAAGTAAAGATATAATCCTGTTTAATGAATGGAAAGAATAAGTTGATGACAATCATAGCAATTTTTAGTCAAATTTCAGGCACTTAGTATTATCATAATTGATATTAGCGTTCCAAATTTCAAACCTAAGATGCAGAAATGTAGTATATGTGTTTCAATGATTTACCTTTCTTTATCAAAAAAAATTATTTCCATTATAGCTTCCATAAGAGTTAAGGTTTCTCTTCCGTAGTTTCTTTTGTAAGCCTTTTTATTTGTATCTGATAGATGGAGAGCTAAAGTAGGTTGTGAATATGATCTTGCATTCGAGCTCTCTTTTGTAAGAAACTGCAAAGCCAATAAATCAGTATTAAACTGTGGACTGTTAGACTAGAGTTTCACCAGATTGTCAGCACTATAAGAAAACTCCTGTATGATGCTGCTGTGCACCCTTATTATGTCCACATCTCTCTGTGTACCAACACCACAGAAGTATCTCGTGGGGATATGTCATACACTATGCTTTATGAGTAATAAACCAATGACTTTTCAGAATACATATTTTTTTTAATAAGTAAGAAGTACTGTTTGTCATGTTCCAGATGAATAACGAAAGGTCTGTTAGAGCTCTAAACTGTCTTTAACAATAGTTCCCTATAATCACAAAGTCAGGGGTTGGAAACGACCTCTGAAGATCATTGAGTCCAAGCCCCCTTCCAGAGCAGGACCAAAACTAGGGCAGGTCACTTGCAAATAATGTAATGCAAATAGTAAGACAGCCTAATGGGACTTTAGAAGCTTGGTGTTTTCAATACCTGCTAAAATCATACTCCTGACAATGTAGTGGCCAGAAGTACCTCCCTACCATATGCCAATTGCTCATATTATAACCATTCCTGTTTTCTAGTTGTAACTACTCCTGCCTCTAGCCTTTTGAGCTGCTGCTTGCTGTGCCTCCAGTACTAGCTCATCAGATCCTTCCTGTAACCTAATGCTCCTGCAGAGGCTGTTTACTGATGGGGATCTCCTCACCAGGGTGTTCTGCTCCTGTGTGAGTTGTGTCATCTTTACAGTATGTTCATTGCACTTCTTTCCTTGGCAGCTGATTAAGTGCTTGGTGTTGTGCATTCACACAGAAACACATCTGAAAGAACCTCAGAAAATATAATAGTCTAGGGAAGGAAAACTTTGACAGGGAGAAGCTATTTCACTCTGTAGAAATGAGAAGCAGAGTAATAGACTTTTTGTGATTATAACAAAAAAATCTTATGTTGAACTATTTTTGGCTTTAGTCAGCAGATGTCTAATGTCCTATCAAGAACAAGCTGTTTCCATCTTTTTGATAGCACTTAATTTCATCCTGATTCTCAAGGTGACAGTTTGTCCTGGTCACACAGGTGTACCTAGTGAAGCAGTCTTTGCTGAAGATCAGCTGCAGCCTCCTGTTCCAACCACAGGAGGATTACCCAGTGGCTGTATAAAAACCAGCTCACAGAGGGGAATGCAGTCAGTCAGAGCAGTAAAACAGTAGAAGGCTCAGCACCAATCATGAAGCATGAAGATGCCAAGTGTAGTGGATTTGGATGTGGGAGAATTTGTGAAGAAAATTGAGCCTGAGGCATGCATTTAGGCTCATAAGTTGGATATTATGATGGTTTTTATTTAAGAAAACACAGTTACATTGTCTTTTTTTGCCAAATGTGTGTGTAAGAAACCAAAATCATCTTGAGGCTTATGCGTCAGAATTGAAACCTTAAATATGAGTATGTGTGCAGTGATGATATTATGATGTTGTTTTTGATAGGAATGTTGTGGGTTGTTTCTTAAGTCTTCTGTTGAGTTGATCTGACAGTACTATAGCTTTTTTCCCTTTCCTTTATTTCTTATTTTCTTTCCCAGGAGTTGTGGTTCTGTGTTTGTGTTTTGAGATATAATGGCAACAGGCATTTAAGTAATGAATCATGAATTTATTGGTTACATGCTGAAAAAATGAGCAGACTTTGTGTCCTGCTGAGAGATTGCCTTGCTTTGGGTGGGTAAAAGCTGAAGAGCAGCTGGAAAAGAAGTAGTGGAATTGGAGCATAGCGTGTGGCTTTCAGTGTCTGAATGCACTTATAAAATGTCTTTAATGACCATTTCTAGAAAAAGTAAAATACATAATTTAAGCTAATTATGGTGGTAAGAAACTAAAGTTGTGTAACTGAAATGGACTCTGGGTGATTACAATTAATTTATTCTCATTTCTTCTTTTCAGGTTTTCTTCTTCTCCACCTTGGCCTTGCCCTTCTCCCTTCAAGTACTGTCACTTTTCTGTTTAAATTGCCATACATTTTGTTACCTCTTCCTTGTTTTACCTCTTTGCTTTCGCTTTAAGAGAAGTCTTTTCAACTTCATTTCTGCTGTCACTGGGTCTGAAATCCATCAGTAGCTTATTTCTGCAAAAATAATAAGTTGCACAGGTAATCTTTTTTAAAACCTAACCTGATGTTTCTGGCTAATTTTAACTTAATTTTGGATATTCTGAATTTTCAGTGTTCTGCTGGGGTTTTTAAAGGCTGCTGAGAGATCCAAACGTGGGGATTCAGCTATTATTTGATGTAGGAGTAACCCTCATTTTATTTCTTCTTTTTTTGAAGGCTACATTAAACAGCTTTCTCATTTTAAGTAGCCATTTTATTCATAGTTTCAGGTCTTAAAGTTTTCTTTTGAACTACTGCAGCATGAAATATTTGAGAAACAAAATTCTTTTCCCTGTTCCACCCCGTGTTGCACAGCATTTCTTCAGTTTTGCCTCTGTAAGGTTGATACTGTTTTACTGAGTGTCTTCTTCATAAATATGTGTGTCTGTTTGTGTATATGCATGTATTTTTGTAAATGATGGAGAGAAGTAAGAAGGGGGATGGCAGGCTTCACCCTCATACAGTTGTTATAGTGCTGAGCAATTGAAACACAAAGCTCTGTTATTTAATGCTTCTCAGGTGACTACATGACAGCACCCTACTCTGAGTAGAACAATAATTCTTCTAAACATGGTTTGGAGTGGGATGCCAGTAAAGGGGACAGTTTGCAGTCAGTAAGTTCTGAGAAGACAGTCTTTCAAATGTGTGCAGAAATATAGGCAGTGGCTCTAGCTCTTCACCAGGACATTTCATAATCAGCTGTTTGTCCACAGCAAACATCCCCTACAATGCCCAGAGCCTCAGGCTTTGTCTGCTCTGAAGACAACATCGGCTGCAAGCAATTAATAGTGAATTTTGTGATGCTTTGGATAGGTTTTTGATCATGCCCAAGTGAGTTGGTTGAAATAGCATCCAAAGATGGTGCTGCTGCAGTCTAATTAAAACTACAAAAAAAACCCCTAAATTCAAATAAAACAAAAAAACCAAACATATGTTTAAGTGATACCTCTGAGGATACACAAGGAGCCTGCAGTAAGAAATGCCCATTGCATTCTGCCTTCATATGGGTAGCTTTTTTTCGTCTGTGGTTTATATACTGAGAGATGAAGTGCACTGAGGTGCATTGGAGACAGGCTGAGAATTCTCTTAGAATGATAAGACAACAGCAAGAAGTGCCCAAGTGACAAATTCCCTTTCTTATTCAATTGCATACTTTGTGTATGGCCTAAATCATGAGTATTTGCTGAATGCTTTTAGCCTCAGTGATTTTTCTCCATGGGAATAGGTTGAGCCTTTTTCAAGTTAATTTTAGCTATAATCAGTCCATCTAGTTTGGACAGTGAATATTCATGCTTAACAACTGTACAGAGTATTTCCTAATTTATTTGGAAGCATTAAATAAATTGTTTCAGCTATCCTTTTTTCTGTATTGATAGGAGGTCCAGGTTGACTTTTTTTATTAATTTGTTTTATAGATGTATGTTTTGTCTTGTAGATTAAATAGAATTCTTTCAGTTGAGAACATACCAACTTAGATGTGTTGATTTGGCTTTCTGTCCTTATTTTAACTTCTCATATAGCTTAGTGTGGTTTTGCTAGTAATTTTGGGGCAAATATTTTCATACTTAAAATTGCTAGGTCTCTTTTGCCTTGAATGGCTCAATTTTTAACAATATTTATGGGCTATTCAGGCCCTAATCAGCTGCTTATTAAGGGTGACTCTCATCTGCCCTGGTTTTGCCCAGTTGTCTAGATATTTTTGGACTAGTGGCACTTCTGTAACTTAAGTAAAGTCTGTTCATCCTGTAAACAATCCAGATCATGCATGGCTATGATCTGAAGAGTTTGCCCAGAAGTTAAATGTAATGTCTGTTTGCAGGAGAGGCGTACACAAGTAAATGTCTTAATTATTTTGAATACTTCTTGCCTAGCAAAAGTTAGTGTAGGTGCATTTGTACTGGCACGACTGTATTCTTGCTTGGAGGAATTTTATTTTGTTTACTGAAATGTTGTACACCATAGTAGCAAAACAGCTGGAGGCTTGCTGGTATAGCTGTGGACAAAGGCAGAGGACGTAGAGTAGAGTGAGGAATTTGGTAACAGCAATAAAAGGCTACTTCAAGGCAAGGATCTGGCAAAACAAAAACTGTTGTGAATTTCTGTTGTGTAACTATAGCTCTTACGTATGTAAATATTCTGTCATCCTTGAGAAGGGGAGGGCGGGGCAGTGGTGGTGTGAATCTGTTAAATTTATCTTTTCTGTTCTTTTGGAAAAATATGCTGTCCATCAAAATCAGGTACAAGATAGGTTGCTATACAGTAAAATTTTTATATCTTGCAAGATACTAATGCTGGTACTTATTAGACAAATTCTTCCTGTTTCTGATACTTCATTTGTATTTATAGCGTGAGAGCCTTTATGCATTTAGCCTGCAGAATTATTCTGAAACCATTGTTCTCTTTGCAAATAGTTTGTAAAGCATCTCAATTGTGTCTCAGTTCATGGTAGGCATCTGCTCTTTGCTGTAACTCTAGTTTTATTTGGGATATACTCCCAGTTGGGGTCAAAAGCTTTTAAAAGAAAACAAACACACAACCAAATAAAAGAAGACCAACCAAAACAAACAAAAAAAATCATATTCCTCTGCTATTTTTTTTCTTCTTTTTCCTCCCTCCCCACAGTAAAAGTAGAGACCAAAATCAGTGTCTCAAAGGTAAAGAATGGCATAACATCTTGGTGATCTGATCTAGTGATCCAGTTGTCTTTTGGATAAAAATATCTTTGTATAAAATATCTAGTCTCACCAAGAGTCCCACTCATTGTGGGAATCAGTTGATCTTGTTCAATGGGTGTTCTGCAGATACTGTGCTCAATCAGATCACTCCAAATACTGACTGGAGGGTGAATTTATGCGTATGTGTACTCACAATACTATACCTACATTACACCTGTTATACCTTTAGGCGTGACACTCTTCTTCATACTTTTAAGAGTGCTAATTATTTTGGTTTGGATGTGAGAATGCATTGCTACACCCTGCAGGCATTTCAAGTATTAAACGTATCACTTTATCCAACAAGTATTTTTGTCTTGGTACTAAGGCAAGAAAGTAATTTTTTTCTAAATTAAAAAAATGTAATAGTAAATCCTTCAACTAAATAGTTTTTTGGACCATAGTATAATGTAAATAAAACAGCAAACATACATCACTTGTCCTACAGACGTGCTGAACACCTTGAGCTTTTGGTGCCAAGAAGTAACAAATTGTCTGGAACCATTTTTAATGTATTTGTCTCCGTATTTGTGGAAAGGGTACTACAAGGGTACAGCAGCTTCAGAAAACATTTAGAAACCTGATGTCAACTGTTTTAATTATTCCTTTGTACTGTTATGCAAAGGCCTTATATAGTCATTCCAATTCAGAAATGAAAAACAATTTTCAAGTACCCAGTTTCAGGCTTTTCCACAAAATAGTTCCAATTAACCAGAAAGCTGAAACTGAAGGTAAACTGAATTCTGCTGGGTGACTGAATGGAACAGATTTCACTAGTGACAGGTTTCCTCTGTTTACCAGACAGTTGTTTGAGGTCAAACACACCTGATCTGCACTGGGCTTCTAAGAAGTTTAGGAGAAGTTTGCCTTTTGATTATCTCCTGATAAATCTGCCTTTGGTATAGTGTTCTAAAAAAAAAAAAAAAAAAAGTCCTTTACTTAGAAAATAAAAAGTTTATCTATGAAAACAAACAAACAAAACAAAAAACAGCTTCTCTGTTTTATTTTTCTTACCAGATGGTTAAATTAGAGTATTTAGGGTTGGGCACAGAAAGAGTTAGTGTACTAATAGGTGATTTGCTTGGTTTATATGGACCTTCACTGGAAGACAGTGTTGAACACTGAGGGTTCTTTAATCTCCAAGTACAATCCATGTCACAAATGAGGGTAGCTGAATCTGAGGAACCATTAGAGCAAACAATTTTCCACTCTCCACATTTTCTAGAGGGACTGCAGTGCAATCAAGCTAATTGATTCCATAGAGATACATTTAAGAAATGTAAGGATACATAATAGATGGAAAATCAGACCTTATATTCTAATTACCCCTTTGAATTTTTAAGCAAGTCCTGAAATGATCGGTTTGTTCATTGATTCAGTATTATTTGGGTACCTGCTGGTTTTTACTGAAAACCGTACATCATTTCAATGTGCTTTCCATTCCTGGAAAGTCAGTTCAAAGAATTCAAACTCTCTTAGTTGCAAGTAATTCATGGAGAACTTCGATATGGATGTCTTCTCTAAATTGTGTTTCTTTGAAGGAAAGAGTCAGTGAGTCTCAAGGGAAGAATTCTGTTAACTTAAAACCAATTTTGAAAGATTTTATAGCATATTTTAGAATTGGCAGTGGATTCTTTTTTTTTGTTTGGGCTTCTTTGCTTTTGTTTTTAAAGCAAGTAATTCAATTTTCTGAAAAGAACAAAGCAAGGTTAAATGTAGAAATGTAGGCATTTCTTTATTGCAGCCACTGGTATCAACAAAAAAAGATGAGTCCAACTGGAGTAAGAAATGGAAAAAATAGGTACTCTAAAATATATTTGCACCCATTATGAAATAATATTGTGGAATGGTAGTAATCTTCTTTGGTACTAAGAAGATGCCAGGCTTATTTCAGATATTTTTCGAATTTGTATCAAAATACAATGTTTACAAATACGTGAAAATTGCATCCCCAAAGTGGTGGTGGTCTGATTTTATGTTTTTCCTGATTGCCTCTTAAAGACCACTTGGAACATACATAGTGTGCTAGAATCTGCTTCTGGAAATTTCTGCCTGCAACATGCTCTTCAAATATTATTCACAAAAAAAAAAAAAAAAAAGAAAAAAAAAAAAGAATGCCCTTAAGATTGTTTTGGGTTTTTTATGCTTTGCCCCATTGTGAAAAGGCTGACACGGCAGATTTGAGTAGCTTCTGTAGGTTCTATGTGCATGCTATGTTTTTGCAACTACATTTTAAAAAACAAAATAGTCTTGCTTTCTCAGAACTCAAAATGCTGCATTTTTGACTTGGATGAAACGTGGCAGTGAATACTGCGTTACTCTGTTTCTACATCCCCATCTGAATGTACTCAGTACTTCCCGGCAGTAAAGACTAGAGGTTCTTTTTTATTGTTGGAATGAAAAGAGTTTTAAAGCATGGGCTTAAACAGTTTGTTTTCAATTGAATAGAACAGGTTTACAATCTGAAGTAGTATTATTTGGTAGTTCTTTAGTAGTGATTTCAGTCATTGAGATTATGGGAAAGGCAGATATGTGGTGTTACAGCTATGTTTTGTTCTGTCATTGACAATATATATTTACTTTTATATACCCTAAGAGTAGAATCTGTCTGTCTAGTATAATGAATTAATTTCAATTAATTTTCTAGATGAGGGGTTAGAATTTTGGGGAAGGAGAACAGTTTATCCATTATGTGAGAAAAATCAGTGTTAAACTACAAAAGGGCAGAGGACTCAAGAACTGGGGAGAGAGAAATTAGGCATCATCTGCAAAATCATATCCTTGTTTGTAATATCTAAAAAATTGGGTGGTATTTGAGGATTTGTTTGTTTTTTTTAATTGGACATATATTTAATGGGTGGGCAGTAATTTTGCACTGTGGCACTTTAGGCTTCTGGACACCAGATGGTGCTGCTTAACTATCTAATGTGTAATTTTCACACTTACTAGGGTAACTGATATACAGCATACCACCTACTGTTCAAGGACAGTGGTCAGAAAATTATAATGGAAACTGAAATATGTTGTAGAATCAATATTTTAGATCACACTGGGAAAAATACCATCATCTGGTGGTCCTCCTGGGCATATAGCTTAGTAGCTAGGCTCAGTTTATATATTTGACACTTAAGTTATGATTAATAATTTAAATTTTATTTGAATACTTCAATCAGAAAATTTTGAGTGGAGGCACCCTCATAAAGGTTCCAGAGACTAATTAATGAGAGCAGATTTGAATGTGGGGTTGAGTTTAATATTTACTGGGTGGTTTGGGTTTTTTTAGATATTGTTTGTTAAGCTTGAGAAGGGCTGTTGAAATCCTTGTAAGTTGTCATTTATTATTTTTTTGAAAAGAGACTGGCTACCTTTGTAATTGCATTGCTGACAATGTTTTTAATACTGTGATGTACACTTGGCATTAGATTTGTATTTATTTTAAGTTTGCTATGATGTTTAATAAACATCTGGTAATCCTGACAGTGAGGCTGAACGAATGGAATGGTACGTTTGGGTTTTAGTGGCACCCAAAGGGGTGGTGGTACAGCTTATTGTTCAACTAGAAATAATAGATTTAAATTTATTTAAACAGTGAGGAAATTTTGTTACTTATTTTACTGTAATTTTCTTACAAGCCTTTGTTTCTTTTATAGATCCCCATATTAAAGTCTCCGGAAAAAAAGAAAATGTTAAAGAAGCAAAAGAGAAAATAATGTCTGTCTTGGACACAAAAGTAAGAAAGAACTTAGAATGACATCTTAACCACTAATTTTATGATGGGGATATTGGTCTCTTTAAATGGGCTCATTTAAATGAAGGTGTTTATGGACATTCAAGGACAAAGCCTCCAATATATTCCTTCTGGATGTTGATACTTAGTATATTCACACTTATTTAAATATGCAACAAGAAAATACTTGCTTAAGACACTTTTTCCACATGTCAATGATACAGAAGTAGTATTTTCAGCTATATGGCTAAAAGCAGACCTAGTTTAAGGGTTTTTTAACTTTAAAATCAGAAATACAGCTTCACTGTAAACAGTGTATTTGGTGAATCTAAAATTTTGGTTTTGAAATTCAGTTTTAGAAGCAAAGATTCAGTTCTGTTTTTAACTGTTACTGTATCCTTATGCTCTGAAATGTTAGGGCCAGAATTTCTAAAATGTCTAGAATTTGGCCAGAAGTTTCATACATTCATCAGATTTTCTTTTGTTCCAAAAGCAACTCTTTTAAGACAGCTATACAGCTTCTGTGGAGTTATACACCAAATTTTGGTTCTCAAAAGAGATACATGCAGCTTTTTTTACCAATTGTTTACAGAATTGCAATAGACAGTTAACAACAGAGATTTTAGGAACAGACAGGCACAGTATTTGTGTATTTAAAAAACTAATTTATCAGAAAAATTGTATGTGTTTGTTGGAGGAACAAATCCTGCTATTTAAGATACCATGGCCTTGTGATTTGCCAGTTCTTCATGTGATTCAGATCAGACAGCTGTTTGTGACTGCAATTGAAAGAACTGGAATTAAAGTAAATTAGAATGGATGGCCAAAGTACATATAAGTCACAGTTGATAAAAGGGCACATTTTAAAAGCCTTAGATATTTTCTGAATAACTATCTTAGGGGCATTTATTTCCATGTATTTTCCTCATAGGAAAGAAAATTTTAATCATTTAGCATCTGACTATGATGCATATTAAAAACAGAATTTAAGACAGCTAACCCTCTGCAAAAATACTTGGTAAATACAATTTTGAATGTCATTCTTTAGCTTATATCACTCTAAAATACTTGGGTTCTGATGTGAATAAATCTAATCACGGGTGCTTGATTTCCAGAGCAACCGGGTAACCTTGAAGATGGATGTTTCACATACAGAACATTCTCATGTGATAGGTAAAGGTGGCAATAATATTAAAAAAGTGATGGAGGAAACAGGATGCCATATACATTTTCCAGACTCAAATAGGAATAATCAAGCAGAGAAAAGCAACCAAGTAAGTATTGGTTAACATTTTATCTCATTTATACCGTAATTCCTGAGAGTATGTTCTAAACTTCTTTCATCAATTTCAGTTTTTTGGGGCTGACTGATGTATGGTTGGGGAAATCCATTTTTGGTATTTACTCTATTTGGAAAGCATGGGACTTTGTATATGAGCAGATCTTCAAAAACAGATGGAAATAATTTGTAATGGTTAATGAATAATTCTCATTTTTTAACACTAATATTTTTTTGAGCATACAGAGGTCAACAACTTAGTGTGAAAGATAGAGAAGCAGTATGAATAGCACTGCTTTTGCACAATTTTTTTTGTTCAACATCTGACATATAGCATAGCAATTTCTTTGTGCTTTTGGCTTGTGGTGTAACTTAGTTGAAAAAAACTTGGTGGAAATCTAGCAGAAATTAATGTCCTATTGTAAGAGTTCAACTTTATTAGAATAAGTTACTGAACCTGAATTGTACTACTTTTATAATGCTGATATTACTGGAATGCTTACTTTCACATCTTTCATCACTGTATTTAGAATTCCATCTTGTGCATCCTAGTGGCTGCTGAGTTTCAAGACTTTTCAAGAAAACCTACTGTTGTTGAATATGAGAACTAAGAGAATGTATACAGTGGGAATTCCATAATGCGAGCCAGACACCTGTATTATTTCATGCATCGTTTTTTCTAGTTGCTTAAGATGCTATAATATTTACAGATTATTTTTTAAACTGGTTTTAGTTTTCAGCTACTGTTTAGAGAGCCCTTACAATGTCACCAGGTGTGAAATAAGTACTGATTTGAATATTTTTATCTTTTTAAAAAGAACAGAGAGATCTGAAGAGCTTTTCCAATGCCTCATTTAAAAATGATACTATATTTTCTATATTCTTCCTCTTCCAGGTGTCTATTGCAGGACAGCCAGCTGGAGTGGAGTCTGCAAGAGTTAGAATTCGGGTAACAGTCTGTTTAAGTATAGTGTTCCCTTGAAAACACTTGAAAACAAATTAGTTTTGAGAATCCTAGGGTTGTCTGGCTCTGTCATCTGACAGCAGAAATATAGGAACAGTGTGAATATCCATATGACTAAAATGCAAAGGGTACTCTAAAAACAGGGATTCACATTCTAGACAAATTTTTAAATAGGCCAGGATGGATCTTGAACACAAAGTCAACATGAGCAAGATATAAAGATTCAAATACTGTGTCTAAAGTTGCATTTTAACTTACCCTGCACAGATGGCCTTTAGAAGCTTGGGGTTTATTATTGCTATGTAGTTGCAAAAGATCCTGGGGGTTTTTTGGCTTAGTTTTGTTGTGAAATTTCTTTTGGGGGGGAAACACAAAGCGCCAAAAAACAACTAACAAACAACAACATCAAACCAAAACAAAAACCTTCAACAAAAAGTCCAAGCAAAGCAAAAAAGCTCGTTTCCCTGGAAAACTTGTTCCCTTTTTCTATTTCAAGATGTAATGTTTTTATGAATGAACTCTGGGTGGAAGATACATTAATTCAAAATAATCATCCCTGACCAACAAATTATGATTCATTTATAAAATTGCTAAAGTTTTTAGTGAGTATGATTTTGGTTTTCAATATTTGCTCTTCAATATTGTTGTAGGAGCTGCTTCCATTGGCACTCATGTTTGAATTGCCTATTGCTGGAATTCTCCAACCTATCCCAGATCCTAATTCTCCCACAATTCTGCATATATCTCAGACGTATAATATTTCAGTTTCCTTTAAACAACGCTCTCGAATGTATGGTGCTACAGTCATTGTCAGAGGGTCACAAAATAACACTAGTGCTGTGAAGGTAATGTGTCTTCTGAAGTAGGTTTCTGCATGCTGTAGTCATAATTCAGAAATTCAAGGACTGTATTTGTTATATTTTGCCTCATTAGTACCAATTATATAATTACTTTTGAAGCCTGAGGTTTGTTTTTTTTTTGAAGAAACGTAATTAGTATAAGTAAGATGCAAAAATGAATAAAAAATAGTTTTAATTTTAGGATTTGCCATTGTTTTTGCTAAGCTTTTAATCTATCATATCTTGTGCCCCCAAAACAATCCACAAACAAAAACCCATTAAAAAACCAACCACGAAACAAAAATGAAAAAACAAAAAAATTACCCAGAGATTCCTCTTGCTTTGATCTTCTCAACACATAATCTAATATATAACCTTGAAAGTTTCCATAAAAATCAGTAAAACCAGTCTTGCAAAAACAGGCTTGGGAGATGTGAATTTGATAGCCAAGTAAAAGATCTGCCATGAGTCTATTTATATTAATAAAGTAAAGTTTACTTCTTATCAATTGGTGGTGGGACAGATTGGTATGGGGATGGGTGTATCTCAAGCCAGTAAGAACATCTCACGTCTTAGACCAAGACTGAAAGACAAATTTCGCAAACATGCCTACCCTAGTAAGTCTCTATCCACTTTTGTATTGCTCTTTGTGGGCACAGAAGGTCTGCTGGGGCCAAACCATTTTGCAGTGGCAGTTAAATCTGCATTTTGATCATAAAATGGGAGTAATAAGTAGTGTCTAGTCCACCTTTAGCAAACCAATTGGGTTTTCAGACAAAACAGGATGTTCTTTATCTTTAATGCAGATGGAATTTGTAAGGAAACTGTTTGAAATGTCATTTTCTATACCTGCAAACACTGTTTCATCAGTTTCTTGCATTTCCTCCCCACAGGAAGGAACAGCCATGCTTTTAGAACACCTAGCTGGGAGCCTGGCCTCTGCAATCCCTGTGAGCACACAATTAGACATTGCAGCGCAGCATCATCTCTTTATGATGGGTCGGAACGGCAGTAACATCAAACATATCATGCAGAGGACTGGTGCTCAGATACACTTCCCTGACCCTAATAACCCACAGAAGAAATCCACTGTCTACCTCCAGGGCACAATTGAGTCTGTCTGTCTTGCCAGGCAATATCTCATGGTAAATACATTAACTGACACTTGCTTGAAAAAAATGACAGGTTATAGGAAATATTCTCATTCTGTATGTATTTATTTGTTAAATGCAAATCAGCCTTAAAGAGGAATAATTACTACTCATATCACAAAAAGCTGATTTGGTTGAGTGCTCCCTGTTTGTAGTTATCCAACATATTTGTATACTCTGAGACCATGATTTGACAAACAACCATGAGAATACAAATGCAGCATAAGTAGTATAAATTTACTGTAACTATGTTTAGGTAGAAGTAGAAGGCAGTTTTTTTAAGGTTTTGCTTTTTTTGGGTGGTGAGTGGTTTGTTTCATTTTGCCAATCTGCCTTTTCCATGTTCATCAGGGAAGTACATTTCTTTTGGGAGGAAGTGGCAGGAGTTTTAGTTCCTATATAAGTGAGTCTTCAAGGAACTGGGGAACCATAGGAAATACTTATTCTGCAGTCTTACATTCTTTGCGGTACCATAGCCTCAGTACTATAAGGCCTTATATAAAAGTAGGTCTAGTGTTTGTGCAAGTTTTTGCTATATGGGTCTTTAAACTTCACAGGAGCCTTTAGACATTGCTGTAGTACTAATGTTAATACATGTGTTTTTATATATATGAATATTTGCCATCAACACATGGGAAGCCTGGATTCAAATCCAATTCAAAGCTGATATTAGAGTAAATCATGATACCGTTAAAATACCAGAAGTCTACACATTTCTGACATTGCACTGTGCCTTGCTGCATTGTAGGAAAGAACATGGTGCCTTTCTATTTATACAGTTATATTAATATTATATTCAGGATATTAGAGAGAGCCTTATTCTCTTTATTTTCTTGGTGAGGTTTTAGTAGTATTTTTCTAGAGGTTCATGAAGTAAAAGGAAGTGCAAACAAGCTATCGTATGAACATCAAAGAATGCTTTTACTCTCAGAACTTAAAATTATGCTAGAGACATTTTTTTAAAAATATTGAAATTTGTTTTAATCATTCCAAACACATCAGTACAACTTCATATCCCAATTTACAACCTCTGTTATCACCCTTTAAGAACAGTACTGGCCAGGAGACTTGGTATGTTTTGACTCACATCCTGAAACTGTTGCTTCCAATTTTGTAGATGAAAGCAAATTTTTAAAGCAAGGTTGCCAGGATCTGTCATTCTCCTAAGAGATTAAAATAGAGGCAGAGTTCACGATATCAGCAGAAAATGTGATGCAGTGCATAGACATCTTACAGTATGCATTGTACATACAGTAATGCTTTACACACAGTAAAGCATTAAAATAACCTTAGCAGTATGTATAAACAGAAACTTTAGTAATCAGCCATTAACTGGTATCTTTGAGAAGGCTATGAATTCTCTGGTGTATGAAGTGTGGATATCCCTTATTTGTGATAAGCATTGGAAGTCTTGGTTTCTAATCATCAGCATATTGCTTTCAGGAATATATTCAACCTGGTGAATAAGCAAAAACTAGTAGTAGTGATGAGGGCACATTATAAAAGGAATAATACTTAGTTATTTAAAATTAAACACTTATCGATGTGAGGGATTTGGAGTCTTATTTTAAATGCTCTTGTTTGATGGCTTCCCCTTATTCTGAACCTTTTTGTTTCATCTGTATTTTGATCACTGCTAAAAAATACTGAGACTTTTTGTTAGTTTTGCATATAGTGATGAGGACAGTAGAGAATTTTTTTGGGCGTGGGCTTTTTTTAGGTGTGCAGTGTATTTATTTACAGTACTACTTTTAAGTGCTTCAGAGGTCACAGAAACACAAAGTTAGGGGTTGGAAGGGATCATCTATATATCTTTACCTCATGAAAATATTTATCTAGCTCTAGGAAATGGTGTTTCCTTATCTCAAACATAGTTTAACATGAGCCATGGGTATGTGAGTCCTGCTATGTGTTCCTGCCAGTATTTTGTTGTGATTTAATAGGCAGTAGTGGTTTCTGAATTTGAATCCTTCAGACACCACAATGTCTGAAATAAATAAATAGCTAATGTAGGGTGCGTAGGTGCTGACTGGAATGCCAAATATTCAACAAATCATTTCACCCTTATATCACCAAGCTGTTTGTTCAGAAACCTGGGGTAAAAAGATACACTTGTATTCTTCTGTACAAGGAAGTAGCTCTACTTAAAGTTTCATCTTTGCCATTTTTACTAAATTTACTGTATCAGGATGTACCTGTGTTTATTGCTAACATTTTCATAGGTAGGTTGTATGTTTTATAAATGTTTGCATCCTGTCGTTTTAGGGTTGCCTTCCTCTTGTGCTTATGTTTGATATGAAGGAAGAAATTGAAGTAGAACCACAGTTTATAACGCAGCTAATGGAGCAATTAGATGTCTTCATAAGCATTAAGCCAAAGCCAAAGCAACCAAGCAAGGTTGGTGAAAAGCTAATATATTCTATTTAGGCTTTCCCTAACTTAATGTATCATAAACTTGTGGAAGGCATATATATTTTCTGCTTTGAAATACCAATTTAAATGTTACAAGAGCTCTATGGTAACTTGACTTTTTCATTAAATGTTTGACAATACAGGGACTAGCTTTTGTAGGGAAGGTATAGATAAAATAAACTATGAGGAGACGGACTATCTGAACAAAACTACTCTTAAATTGTTTTTAAAGAAATTAATCTTAAATTGCAGCTCCTGTCACATAACATCAGTGGTTCTTTATCAATCAGAAATAAAAAAACAAAACAAAAGCCCCAAGTAGTCTGACTATTAGAAAAGTCTCTATTCTACACCAGATGTTAAAAGGAACCACAAGAAAAATAATTACAAAATACCTCTAACAACAGATGTGCAGTGTAAAATACTTGGGTAAATACTGATGTGTAACTCTGTTACTTCCATTATTGTGTACAAGGCCATAACAGACAAAAACATGAAAATATTAAAGTATCATTCCATTATGTCAGTAAGTGAGCTTCTCCATGCAGGGATATATGAAACCAATGCAAAGAAACATCATGTAGAGAATGTGCAAGAAAGAATTAATGGTTTTGTAATTTAACTTTGGTGCCATTTGTTACTTTATTATTAGACAGCTATAAATATAGTAGCTGAATTTAATTTGAACAATTTTTTTGCTATTTGAAAGTATACACCTATGATAGAAAATACTGGAATTGCCTTGTCTAGATATTGGGGCGCTTAAAATTTGATATACCAAATAGCACCAATTATTACTGTAGTAATAATTTCTTCTTAGATAAGAAGGACTTTGATCATTCTTATTGTCAATGCATAGAAAATCCCTAAACTTACCATCAGGGCCACTGAATTTGAGCAGTTGCTAATGGACATTATCTCACGCTATCTCATGTTGCTTCACATCAGCGTTACTGATGGCCATGAGAGAGTATTAGGAGTTGTGTGTGTTGCAGATCTGTATAACATAGTTCTATTACTCATTGGTTTTCTTTTTTTTTTCCCCTACAGTCTGTGATTGTAAAAAGTGTTGAACGAAATGCCTTAAATATGTATGAGGCACGGAAATGTCTCTTGGGACTCGAAAGTAGTGGAGTTACTATAGCATCAAATACATCTGCTGTCTCGTGCCCTGTTGGTTTGTCTTGTCCAGGTTTGGATATATTGTCCTCAGCAGGACTAGGACTCACTGGGCTTGGTATGCATTCTATTCTATATGTATCTTTATATTTTCTAATACATATATATTTATTTGAAACTTGATTCATTACAAACCCCAAAGACCAGATGTGTGTTTTGCATGAGGAATCATGTTATATTATGAGAGAATGCCAAAAGCATCTGGCCTTTCAAGGGCTTCTTGTTATAAAACTTCCTCCAAGGCTTTCATAATCAGCTGTGTGACTCATCTCTGAAGGAAGCCCTCCAGACACTCACAAACCACTCAACTGAAAGGGAGGGAAATACACGTGAAGTAGGACATTGCTTTTAAAACTTATTGGAGTATATCTTAAAGAAGATATTTCTTCTTTGGTAATATTGTGATGTCTCAGGCTGTCCTTAATGTAGTTAAGTACTTTAGGCCTGTCAACAGCACCATGAAAGTTAACATAGCTGATGCCACATGCAGTTCTGGCTGGATCTCACTGTTTGGGACATGCATATGCTACTAGTTTAGACCTTACTTATCAGTACAAAATAAAAGACAGAAATGGGTAAGCTTCCTATCCTAATGCAGTTTTATTATTAGGAACACAGTTCAAACTGGAGTCAGTATTTTCAAGCTCTACAGGTATCCTATTACCAGAACTGAACAGATGACCAAGCAGTCTCAGAATAATTTAGTGACAACTCTTGACCCTGGTTATTGAAACTCTTGTTCTCATGTAGCCACCATGCTTCCTTCCACCTGCCACCAAGAGTGCTGGGTAGTTCCATGTCAGATGCTTTCTTGGGAGTCACACAGGTGCAAGTGTTTGTGCCATTTGACTGTGGTTTTTAATGCTGCTTTTTTTTACCTTTCATGTCATGTCTGGACTTTGGGCTTGTGTTGTTACCTCTTCAGAGTGTAGTGCTGAGCTGCCTTGTGAATGGTCTAACATGAAGAGCTGATTGAAGGGAATGCCTTAGGAATAAATGCATTTGGGGGATGATTTGTGGTCAGTGTTGAAGGTGCAAAAATGAAATCAGTAGTTCTTAGTGTAGAAGTAGTGGCTCATTCATATGAGCTTCTGAGATTATTTTCTGAAATAAAAGGTTATGAAGTGCAGTTGCTTTCCTACTCTCTGTAATGCTGCTTTGAAAAAAAAAAAAAAAAAAAAATTATGAAAGCAATGAAGGGGGGGATCCAAAAGGGATGGTGGGGTTGAGAAGCAGACAGTGAAGACTTGTTCTGGCAATAAGTCCAGTAGAAAGGCGTAAGAGATGCTACAACTCTTCTTTGACATACAGTTCCCAATTTAAGAATGTTTATTCTTAATGTATTCTCTGCCAAAATTAATAGTAGGATTAGTGCTAAATTTGTCTGTAGAATATGTGCTGGTGCAGTTTAATGGGGTTTTGTTTGGTTTTAATTGGTACTTGTGTAAAAATGTGTTTCTGTACATCTTAACTAAATATTCACTAATGTATTTTTTTGCAGGCCTTTTAGGTCCAACAGCCCTGTCAGTTAACACCTCAACTGCTCCAAACTCCCTGTTGAATGCCCTTAATAGCTCTGTGAGTCCCTTACAGAGTCCAAGTTCAGGCACACCTAGTCCCACGTTATGGGCAACATCTCTTGCTAACACAAATCCCACAGGTTTGTAGAAGATAAAAGTAAATAAATCGGTTGTGCAACAGTAAGTTGTTAGAATGACAAGTGAAAAGTCCAGAATCATTCATTATGTAGAGCCTTAATAATTCCTAAGTTTATCTTAACACAGCTTAAAAATTATCCAGATTGAAAGTTCTAATTTAATACAGAATTATGTCATGTAATATTTTGCTCTAGGTGATCCTGCCTTTGTGGGAGAGCTGGACTAAATGATCTCTCGAGGTCCCTTCCAATCAATAATTCTGTGATCTGTTTTATATGAGAAACTATGTTAATGTACAGAGTAAGGGGTAGAAAAAGCATTACAAATTTGACAACCAATTCGAATGAAAACTTTAGTGATGTATCAAAGCTACATAGAGATTTATATAAAGTACTATAATGCCTGAGGAAGTCAAATGAGCAAATGAAACAAAATGTGGTAATTTTGTTACAGGTTTTTCTGCTGTTCCACATCTAATGATACCATCTACTGCTCAAGCAACCTTAACTAGTATTCTACTGTCTGGGGTACCTAATTATGGTCAAAACACTCCATCTCCACCCCCAGGCTTGACTCCTGTTGAAGTCCACGTTAATAGCATGCAGTCAGAGAATAAAAAGGGCTCACCTTCTTTAAATGGTCATGTAAAGGTAAGTGGTGATATCTCTGGAGAATCAGATCTATTTTTAGTTGACCTCTACTAAGAAAAGCTGAATGAGAAAAATGGCTATATTAAGAGGTTCTGAAAACTGCTAAGTTTAGAAACAGAACAATGATGTTTTCAAAATATGACTTAAAGACTGAGATACAAAACACTGAGGCATATTGTTCTTCTGTATTGGGTACAAAATTCTTGTACTGCACATATAGCAAGGGGAAATTTTTTCACTATTTCCTTAAGCATAACAATCACTTCAGTGCTTTTGACAATCATTTCAGACCTCAAATATCAAGTATTCTGCACTGTCTGCCACATCGCTAGGAGAAAATGTGTTGAGCACAAACCACAGTGATCCCGTTAGACAAACGAGTACACATGGTGCCTCAGAACAAGTAGCTGCCAAGTCAAATAGTCCAGAAGGTAAGATTTTGACATTTTATTCTTTTGTCTGGTAGTGTTTGTTCAGTCTGCGTACATTTCATGAGACAAAATGAATTGCCTGTACATTGCTTTTGCAGCCATGTTGAAGGACCGCTGCTGGGTCTCACAGATTCTTTGTCAAAGTAAATCAAAGTTGTAGTATCTGAGCTGGGCTGTTGATAGAAAGACCTGAAGTCAACATAGATGTGCTTGTAACATTTTCTTAATTTCCTAAGTGTAGAGAGGTATAACCTATGAAAATTTTAGTATGGTTTACAAGCAGCTTAACTTCATTGCTTAAAACAGCCTTTACTGGTTTAAACTATGTATTTCTGCTTTTTAATGAAGGGAAAGAATTAATGCCTTTGAGCAAGTTACTGCAGAAAGTTCTGTGTAGATGAAACCTAAAGGATGCTGAGAAACAATTTATTTGTGACAAATATGTGGTGTGCCTACGATTTACGTGACCACGAACAACTTTTTTGTGCTTTCGAACTTATATTCCTGACTTCTAAGCTTGACTGAGTTTTGCTAGTCCTTGAAACTGCAGTAGGATATTTTGTTCCCTAGGTGTCATTCCCTTCAGCAAGTTCCCTAGAACGTAAGGGGGTTTTTGTTTAACTGTTCCTATCATTGGTTTTTTAGGTTGCAATGATGCTTTTGTTGAGGTGGGCATGCCAAGAAGTCCATCCCATTCAGCAAGTACCAGTGATCTGAAGCAGATGATGAGCTCTTGCAAACAGGCCTGTACTAAGAGGCAAACAGTTGAATTACTGCAAGGCACCAAAAACTCTCATTTACAGTAAGTTAAAGATACAAACATAGATAAATGGAATCTTTGCCATGCAAAAATACTTAACGTAATTTTGTAGGCAGAAGGGGTGGTAGAAGGTGTCTACCTTTTGTAGGTAGAAGGGTGTAGGTAGAAGAAGGTGGGAGAATTACCCCTTCTCAGTAATCAGCATCTCAGTAATAAGATGCTCAAATAACCAATTTAAATTTGACTTGATCTTTAATCATGTTGAGTATTAAAAAATATCCCCCAATTTGTCTGACAGTAGGGAACTTCGAATGCTTTTTGTATATGCTAAGTATTTTTCTCTGGTTTGAAAAAAATAATTGCCTTTCCTCTCCCACAAGACAATGGTGGTTTGTTGTGTTGTTTTGTTTTGTTTTGTTTTATCACATGAGCTTTCATTAGCTACTTCTGAAGGATACATTGTTTAGTAATTCCTTTTTTTTTTTTTAACTGATTGCTTTGAGAACGATTCCTGCCTGACAACCATTTTCCTTTTGTGTGTACCTGAGACTACTTTCTTCTTAGAAACTTGATATTCAGGCCATAACAGAATGTTCTCAAACATTTGTCTCAATTATTTTTTGTTTGTTTGTTCTTTTTTTCCTTTAATGAGCCAGCAGTGGGAAAGGCTTTTTTGAGTCATACTATGTCTTGGCAACACAGATTTTCTGCTTAACATAATGGTTTTTCCAATCTGCTTTAAGTAATGTTTTCACTATTCCTTTTGGAAATTGTTTATCATCACTCTTTAGAGATGCATATTTTCTTTTACCTTGTTTATTTAGACTATTATATGTATTTCATTAATTCTGCTCTCATGGTTTACAAATCTGAAGATTACTGCTCAGTTGTTTCTATGTCATTCAGTTGACTCTACATCTTGCTCTTTTAATTTAGGATTTATTGCTCACAGTTTCCTTAGGGCATTCTTCTGTGGTAGTCTACAGCATCTAATACATGATATTTTGCTTTAAAGGAATAGTTTATACTCTCAAAAAGTAATAACATAACATAACATAATCAGCCATAACATGGCTGATTTTTAGAAATAAAAGATTACTTGAAGGAGGTGCTTTGGCATGTAGTATTGCAATTGCTGAAGCTTTAAAAGAGAGCAGGACCCGTGTTAACTTTTTGTCTCTATTATGCATCTCTCTCTAGCCAAGCATCTGGTTGAACTGCTGAGCTCCTGTCCTGAGTAAAGCTCAATGATATGAAGTAACACTTAGTAGGCATTGCATATGATAAACCCAGATAAAAGGCAGATCAAATCTAAATCTATAAAGTGTGCCTCATGCTTGGTGATATTGGAAGCAGCAATACATGATTTGTTTCAGTGAGAGAGAAATAGGTAAAGGAAGTCTGACACTTTGGAAATATTGCTAAGAGTGGTGAGATGTTTGTGTATTGGCATTTCTTGACTTCTGCTGCCAAAGTCCTCAGGGTAGAGCTCAGTTCTTAAAATTGCATTGATTTGTCACTGCTTGTGAAAAAGACTGGAGTTAATACTGATTTTGCTCCCACAGTACCACAGAGAGGCTGCTCTCAGATGCAGATTTAAGTGCTTCTGAAAGTCCCATGGCTGATAAAAAGGCTCCTGGAAGTGAGAGGGCAGCAGAGCGAGCAGCAGCTGCCCAGCAGAACTCTGAAAGAGCACGCCTAGCTCCACAGGCATCCTATGTAAATATGCAGGTATGCTTCCCTGAATAAACCCAAAGCTAGTACAAAACTTGGTAACTGCTAAGTGAAATTACCATGGAATGCAAAGGTGACTGAGGAGCAGACTGACTTGCCGTTACCAAGTCAGTAAAAGCCTTTTCCAGCAAATCAGTAATTCTTTCAGCTTAAGAAAGCACTGGAAACTAAACTCTTGAAGGTAGAAGAGCCCCTATGCTTCTGTTAAATAAGAAAAATTTCACTACAGAATAAACTTCATTACTATCTTAATCTACACAGGCATAATTTGTGTGTATAAATCCTATACTTCTACTTTGAGAAGAGAGAATTATATATACAAAAGACAACTTTTCATAAGCAGTGTTAAAAAAATGTTACTTCCGTAGCTTCAGGTTCATATACAGGGAGATCTACCGGGGTGACTACACTGGTTTTGCTTTACAAATGTGGAACTGTACATACATGCCTTTGGTTTTTTTTCTCTTGTACTGTTCCTACTTGGTTAACTACAGGCTAGTACTATACTATAAACTACTTCCATGTTATTGCAAAGCTCCTCAAAGAGAGAGACAGTTGACTGTCAGGCAGTAGTTTTCATGGAGTAGTTTTCAAGTATAGATCTATCAGTGTGGGCATAAATGGACTGCATGGAGTAGTGGAACAAGATTAGGGTTACTGTTCTGCAGCCTTTGTCCTTATCAGAGCTCTAGCTATTTAAAGTAGTAATTCAACACTTCAGGCTAAGTGCTGCGTTTTTGTAGTTTTATGTCTATGTTTAGACTTGCTAATCTGTAATTCAAAGAAGTGTAACTTACTGAACCAGGGGTGTCTAAACTTCCCGTCTTCAATTGCTGTAGGTAGTGTCAATAGAAGGCTTTTTAATTCTCTGAGAACTGAAGTTCTTTTCCTTTCAGAAAAGGAGTACATAGAGAAAAACAGCACTTGAAAGATTATTAAAATTAACTGTGGTGCCTAGATTTGCTGTCTAAGGTGATATGGATTCTTTTTACACATTTGAGGAATGTTTTCAACACTAGGAACAGATGATTAAGGAAGAGAAACTGCTAGAAAAATATCTTTTTAAAAAATAACAGCAAAGTAAAATCCTGCCTAAACAGTAAATACTGCTGCAGCCTTGCTCAAATGGATATTGTGTATTTACTTAATCTTTCTTACCTATGTTTAAGTGATGCTTTCTGTAACTAAGGCTCTAACTGGAGCACTGTCAAATTATTTTGCAGTACTTAAAGTTTTTCTTAGTTAAAATGGCAATTTTGGCATTTTGTTAGAATGGCAATTAAGCTATCTTCATGTTTAATTTTTAGGCATTTGACTATGAACAGAAGAAGCTACTAGCAACCAAAGGTATGTGGATAAGCAGTGATTTTCTGAAAAGTTTGTTAGTACGCGCTGATAGAATTGTCTGAAGTTTCAGTTTAGTAATCTGATTTTTTAAAATCAAATCTAAAGCTGATATGGAAACATTTCTATATTCTTGTTTTCCAAAAATTTGTCAATACCAACATAATATAAAGTACAGTATGAACAACTTGCAGATGGGATGCTGTCTCTTTGAGTATATCCATATGCAAATGATCCTTGTTGGTTTTGGACACCTCAGCAGTAATAGAGCTTTTGTTTGGATTTAAATTAAACTTTAAGATGTTTGTCATATTGACAAAGTTCCTTATTTCAGGGGTAAATTAGGTTAACAAATTGATAAGGAACTTAACTGTATCTTTGACCGTATTTAAAAATAAACCAAATACCCACACACTAAAAAGAAGACCAGAAAGCTCTCTTTGAAACAGATGGCTTTCTTTTGGCTTCTGAGCAGCCCTGTGGCGTTTAACCATTTTCTGACAGGAGATTGCCTTAAGGAGGAGTAGAATTCAAGCTATGTAGCAAGTGTTGGTGTATACAAATTGCCATTTGGGTTGCAGTCTATGAGCATACATGACTTGAGGGTTGTGACCTCAGTACCTTTACTAAGGTTGAGTTTTCTAATTTGTGTCTATTTTTTCAGCTATGTTAAAGAAGCCAGTTGTAACAGAAGTGAGAACTCCAACAAATACATGGAGTGGTTTGGGGTTCTCTAAATCTATGCCTGCAGAAACTATCAAAGAACTAAGAAGAGCAAATCATGTATCATACAAGCCATCTATGACAACTACATATGAGGTACAAAACAAAACCAGTATACTGTAGTGGAAATATTTATTTCTAGTGAATGATACAGTTCCTTATCTTGAGGAATATCTAACATGTAAAAATACTTTTTGTAAGATTTTTAGTTTTCCTCAAGTTTGTAAATACTACCTTCTGTTGTGAAAAGTGTTTCTTATGTAAATATTACCAGAATACATTCAGCCCAACATACAAAATTGTATCTGCTTTATAGAAAAATGCTTTATAGAAATCTGCACTTGAAAATATATTTGTTTAAAGAAACTTAACTTACAGGACCAAATATCTCAATAGTTCTAGACAAGTGGTAGAAATTTTGTAACCTAATTAAAACAATATGGATATAGTAGATAAACTACATAATGTGCATCACTGCATGGTGAAGCAGAATGTTAGAACATGAAATGGCTGCAGGTCATCTGTTGGAAAGCTGACAGACTGGAAGAGCTTTCTGTATTTGCACTATTCACTGGACTCAGAAGTTTCCTGGATAGAAGGCAGCCATAGGATTCAGCAAGTCTCTTCAGAGTCCCACCATGGGAATCTTGCAGGGAATGTGTGTTCCTTTCTTTTCAAAGGTGTTCTGAAGTTGCTTTTTATTTTGTTTCCTTGTTGTAATTTTTCCCAACTTCCAGAGAGACACGTATTGATTTATATAAAGAAATAAATGTTTTCTACTTATTTAAAATGTAAATAGTACATTTCCTCAGGACTAGGACATCATACAGCTTTTCTCTAGGTTACACCTGTCTTTTAAAGCAAAAGAAATTCTATCGTGGTAAAAATGTGCTTCCACTTGACAGATGAACACTTTGTGTCATTCAGCTACATGTTTGGCCAGATGTAGTGAGCTTGCCATGGTAACTTGGGGAAGAGAAAAAGCTACAGCAAAAATTGTTGAATTTAATTTTTTTTAATACTTTTTTTTTTATTACTTTTCTGATTGAGCTGTGGTGGAATTTTCCCCCTGACTGTGATGCACTGCTAAAAGCTCTAAGCAGGCATTGTCATTCTAACCAAGAGCACAATAACCAAGTACATAGTAACTAGGAGTTACTAGGAGTCCTGCCCATGTGCAGACCACAAGCTTGATGGCGGCCATGTGTAGCCTAAAGACTGGGAAGTTAATTTGTAAAATAAGCTCACAAAACAGATTTCATCTCCACTGTGATGTTTTAATGTGCATTCAATTTTCCAGAAACATTGGGTGATATGATTTTGCTTCCCAACTCTGCCATCGCTGTCTTCTGACATAATGAAAAATCCCTTTCTCTACTTGCTTTTGAATAAGACGTAGTCAGTTCCAGCCTTTCTTCATTTGCTGAGTCATACTAACCATAGCTCACACCATCCCAATCTTGCCAGTGACAGGAGCTTTTTGCCTATTTTTCTTCAATGGTGTTAACTTTCCTGGCCAGTAGAAAAGATTGCTGCTTCCTAAGTTGTACTTTTGAATTGGGATTTAATGCACATGTATATAATTAAATTGCTTGTTTGGTTCCACAATTTTTAGTTCATGTGAGTGCGTGGTGTCAATAACAACCAACTTTTTTTGGGGGTACAACCAACTTTTTTCCCACTCAATTCCATAGTTAACATCTGCTTTAAGGGAATAAATGCCTTAATTTTAAACATTCTGACCTATAGTGATGAGAGTTGATAATAAGTAGTTTAGAGGAATGTGAAAAATCTATTTCTAAAACAAATTCATAAACCATTGCAAAATTGTTGTTTTATGTAACATGTGGTCAAGTATTGTGTACTTGATCCGCTTGTCTTCAGACAGATGTTCTGTTGTATTCCTTCACAGGGAAGGGAACACAATCAGCAGGCTGCTTTGTCTAGCATTTGTGTGGGAATTTGATACCATAGAACTCTTTGGAAATCGACTTAAAAAGACTAAGCAATTTTTTTTGAAGCACAGCCTTAAAATAACTTCTGCTTAAAATCTGTAGACTGCGTATGTGTTAAGCACACTTGCGTTTTTTGTGTCTGTTTTGCAATTATTAAACAACTGCTCAGCAGCCAGAAGAATGTTTGCAAGCTTTAAAAGCTATTTTGTTTAACTGAGCTGCTTCAAAGAAAACATGTGAGTCACAAAGAAACTTCTTTTTTCTGCCCAAATTTTCTTTTTTTATTTGCAGGGCTCATCAATCTCTCTCTCTCGGTCCAACAGTCGGGAGCACCTGGGAAGTGGCAGTGAATCTGATAACTGGAGAGACCGAAATGGGCTTGGACCCACAGCTCATAATGAATTTGTCTCCTCAATTGGAAGCCTGAAACGTAAACAAAATAAATCAGGTTAATTTCTTCCAATCTCATATTAAACCCCAAACAAACAAACCCAAAACAAACAAACAAACAAAAAACCCCAAACATATTTATATCAGTGAATATTTAAATATGAATGTTTTGTGACATTACTAGCCATTTAAATTACCAGCACCTGTAAAGTAAGCTTATTTTACAAACTGAAAAAGTAAAAACATGCAGGATTGCATATCATGCTGTGAAATAATGGTCCAAAAGGAAAATTTTTAAGGAAATTTTTGAAATTCAATACATTGTTGCTGAAAGCTCCTTATCTTGGAAGGGCTTTTTCAAGGTGTACTGTAAACAGACCTATATAAAAGCTTATTTCCAGACTCCTATCATTCTGCTCTGTTACGAACACAATAGCCACGTCTTTGTTTTATTTGCTCACTGGTGTAGGAGTCATAATTTGTACTTATCTTGAATTTTAAAGTGTGATTCTCTTTATGATGATAAAGTAAGACTGTCCATATGTTTGGCATGTTCTAGAACATGATTTTAAACACTGTTTTCTGTGAATACAGGCTGCAAGATTTGTAATTACTTCTTAAACAGTATTTAAAACTTAAAAACTAATTTTACTTCAGTTGAACTCTTTGAAAATTTCATATTTTAAAAATAATTTAATACATGCCTTTCAGAGAGTGAAAAAAGAGGTGGAAAGTAGTGGTCCATAGTAATTTACTGTGTTATAGGGAAATAATTACCATGGCCATTGTTACCTTTTTTGGTGTATCTTTCTTATAAAGGCAAATGAAACTTAAATGCCAGGTTAACTACAAAGTGCCCAGATAGTTAAAATTTGACATATTAAGAAAGAAAAGCTACAATAAAGGAAATATTCATGGCTGGTATAGTTGTAATTATGATTTTAAAAAGCATACTTGTTGAGCTTTGAATGGCTGCATACCATATTCCATGTACTCTCAGAACAAAAGGGATTAAAAGTTTATCTTTGAAATCAGGCCATTGATGTTGCCAAGTTACTTGGACAAAAAAAATGGAAGCTTAGTCAAAATGGAAAGTTAATTAAAATAAATTATTTTAAATGTACTTGCATATTTGTTAGAAGAAAATGAAACTTGAACACATTGGCTGTGGGAAGCTCTGTTCTATAGCAACTGTAGCTTTCCCAGAAAATGCAGTGGGTGGAGGAGGGACAAAAGAAATAGTTACGAGTTGGTCTTCTTTGTTTTAAGATAATGTTCCCTGACTGCAACAATAAGAAATAATTTTTAATATTAAGTTTTTGATACATGATCTTGCATCATCTGTCCTGAGTGTAGGATCATGACTTTCAGCTTGAGTATTTTTAGTGTTATCTTACTTAGAAAGTGGTGCCTCAATTTCTTCACTTTTAGAAGTGTCAAACATCAACTTAGTTATTGCTTCATTTGTCAAACCTACTGTTCACATTTTCAACACTGAGGAGTTAGATGTATTTTAAAACTTTCTGAAATGGAGCCAATGTTGATAGAAATTATCCAAACCCTGTAAATCCAGTCCCAAATGTTTCTAAGTGATCTGTGCCCAGAAAATTAAGAACTGCAGTATAGCCAGCTGTGTTTTCACATCCTCACCTGGGAAAGTATCCTTTACCTCTTCTAAGCCTCGGATGCATTCACTGCTACACTATCCCATGTCTGTAGCTAGAGAGGGAGCACTTGCAGGGGCCCCATTTACACAGGTGCCTGATGCACTCCCTGGGAGTTATCTTTTTCTTATGCAGCATGAGGAAAAATGGTTATGAACTGTGTAATTACATACTATCAGTATGTACACCCAGTGGAAAGGGTTTTTTTCCAGTTTTTAATATCCAGGAAACCTTTTTACAGATACACATTTTTAGAATGCTATTTAATACTGTGTAGGGAGTTTATTTTCAGATTTTGGTCTCCTATAAAATGATTGCATTTAATTTTTCTGTATGGTACTAAAATAATAGCCAGATTGTGTAGCTACTAGGTAGTTCCTTTACCAGGAGTTGTTCCGTTGTGGTATTCTCTCCATCCAGACCATAAAGGGCTAGTTGCATTTGTGTGCAATGGTGTTTTCTAATCTATTCCCTGAAGAGGAAGGGGTTTAAGAGGAGGATAAGCAATGGGGTCTTGCAGCTCCTTCCCTTGCATGAGTTCCTGACTGTATCTCTGTGACAGTTAACATAGTGTGGTTTTGTTTTGGTTTGGTTTGGTTTGGTTTGGTTTTTCTTTCTACAGAAAACAAATACTGGAACTTAATTAAGAAAAAAATTTTTATGCTGTTCATTCTCTCAGACCCCCGAGGGGCTTTTTTCCCCTTAATCATAGATTGAAATATTTTGTTAACTTAATGATGTAATTGAACACGATATTGACATGACAGAAAATAATGCATGCCTGTGACATGACTAAAAAGTGCACTTATTCCCTTTCAGCTGAACACTATCTCAGTAGCAGTAATTATATGGACTGCATTTCCTCGCTGACAGGAAGCAATGGCTGTAACCTGAACAGTTTGTTTAAGGGATCTGATCTGCCAGAGCTGTTCAGCAAACTTGGTTTGGGCAAATACACAGATGTATTCCAGCAGCAAGAGGTTAGTATTCCTTTGAAAGACACGTTTGTGCTCGTAGCATGTTTTCCAGCAGCAGTTGTTCTGTCTCTTGACCAAAGCCATTAAGAGAAATACTCTGTGTGCTTTAACTGTGTCACCAGTGGTTGAGTTTATCATCCTCTTCTAACTGACTATAGTCTGAATCATCTGCCATACCTACAGACCTACCTGGTTACTTCCAAATAGACTAAAGCAATCCTTAAAGTCTCAAGAGTAACAAATAAATAAGATTAATTGACTTTGTTTTTCTAAAACGCATCATTTTTTAGCTTGTCCTTGTCAGAAGTCCAGAATAGCAAATTGGACAACTGTGAAGAAGCCATTGGAAAACAATTATTGCTGTTTACATCCAAATAATAGGTTGTCAAAGTAACTGTAAAATGCAGTAGGAAAAAAATTGTGGAGCTTTTCAGACCCATATTATGGCTTAATACTTTTAGGGGAAAACATGTTTTGCATAATTTTCTACTTTCATTTTACTCTAGATTGATCTGCAGACATTCCTTACTCTTACCGATCAAGATTTGAAAGAGTTGGGAATTACCACTTTTGGTGCCAGAAGAAAAATGCTGCTTGCAATCTCAGGTAGGTAACAGATTGTCATTTGTTTAAGTATTCTTTTTCTTCTCACTTGAGTTGTGTCTTTGTAGTTGACAAAGGACTTTGAAAAGAGTGAAAAGTAAGGTCTAATCGGAAGAGGTCAAATTTAGTTGACCCTTATCAGAAGGCACTTAAAAGAGCTTTATGGAGCTTTATTGTTACCAAATAAGATTTCAGTTGCGTAGTCCTGTGTTGCCTTGTAAAGCTGGAGCTTGATGGAAAGTTTGTTTCACAGCAGACTGTGAACTTTGTATTATGACCCAAGACTGTGGGTCATAGAAACTGTGGGATTAGAGTCTCTGCTGTCTGAACGGCACTTCGTGCTGGTCAGAACTGGCATCCTACTGGAAAAAAATGCCTGGGTTGAGAGAAGGCTTCAGTTAATTCAGTTAATTTCTCTTGTTTGGTTTTGTGGGTTGTTTGATTTTGGAGGTTTTTTTGTTTTGTTTTTTTTTCCCCAAGGCCAGTTGTTTCTGCAAAATCTATAGGCTTAAAAAGAAACACCTGTCTCTTATCTGGAATTTTTCCATTGCACTTTAATGAAAAGGTTGTCATGTTTCCTATGTGTAGAAAGACAAAGGCCAAAGGTAATTTCTTACAATGTGTTGTGGTATGTAATATCTAACTAGATTTTTTCTAATGGTAATAAATAGCATGAGATTTCATATTACATTGTCTAGGCAATGAATCTGTAAAAGAGGAAGAGTGTTTTTCAGATGCTTTATTGTAACACTGGTTTATTTTTATTAAATTTCAGTTTATACTCTCTGCCTAATTTTTTTGCCTAGATACAAATTTTCCTTTTGGTTTAGGTCAAAACATATCAAAGTTAATTTCTGAGAGATATTTTGTGTGTGTAATATTTGCAGAGCTGAATAAAAGTCGAAGAAAGCTCTTTGACCCATCAAACATACGTGCCTCATTTCTTGAAGGTGGAGCTAGTGGAAGACTGCCACGTCAGTATCATTCGGACATTGCTAGTGTCAGCGGTCGCTGGTAGCAGTAAGTTGTGGCTCAAAAGTCAGCTCTAAAGATGGACATAGAAATCCTGTGGACAGCCTTCACTGCACACCACCCTCTGCACTTTGGGAGTTTGGGTGTTAAGGACCAAAGCATTTGTCTGCACAATACTGTGCCAAAAAAGCAGAGAAAACACATTCTGTCTGTTGTCTTTCAAAACACCAATGTGGGTTGTGTTTTATGTGTGTAGATTGGACAGAATTTGCAATAATAATAAGAATAATAATATAGGGTTCTTTGTTTAGTATTTTATTACCTATAACTATAATGTATGCACTGAATTTTTACTTTGTTGAATGAAGGAAGAATGAAGAGCTGGGATGCCAGAGAGCATAGATTTTGGTTTTATCAAGATGGATTTTTCTGGTACTGCTTAAAATAATTATTGAGGTCTTTCTGCACTTTACATGTTCTGATTTCTTGTCCTGTGGAAATTTCTCTTTCATTTCCATATCAGTTTTTGTATTGGCACTAATCAAATTTTTTTCAGGTGTTCCTGCATTAAGTCACATCTCACTATAATGGTACTAGAAACTTGTTCTTATGCAGACTTTTCCCTCTCTGTCTCCCCCATAGTTATCTGAAGAGATTGTTCCTAAATCAAGCCACTTGGTAGTGGACCAATCCTATCACACTCTTATGAAGCAGTCTAACGCTGATTGCAGTAATACTCATTCACTGTAATAGATGCAATGAAAGACCGAAATGGACCTTGCAATATTAACCCTTTGCAGTCATCATATTTAACTGCTGCCTGTTATACTAAAACTGTTTTTAATGGTTGTCTCAAAGCAAAGGGCTATTTTTAGCACTCTGCCACTAAAGGACACTTATTTATGTCAGTCTTTTATTTTTAGATTCTACACACCTACAATGCATAACAGATTAAACTGATCTACTGCAGATCTATGTTAGAGAATGAAAGGCATTCATCAAACTAGAGCTCTGGGCTGTCAGTTTGATTAAACAGACAACTAATCTAATTTGACAAGACAGCACTGTTGCCATTTAATAAATGACACATATTACTTACATGACTATGCATGCAGCAATTGAGCGACCTACATAAAATAGGTGTAATAGCATCTGTTTTGTTCAATCTAGATTTGTAATTGTCAGCTGCAGAAGTGTTTAAAACTTTGGAGATGAACTATTTCTGAAACAAGTTATGTTCAACACAAGGAGTCCATACCATAAGTGGCTAGAGCTAACTGATGTATTCTTATATTGTGAAAGTCCAAATAATTTGGCAAGAATATTCCTCTCTCTTTACAGATGTCTAGTTTTGGGTTTATGAAGGGTCTGATTTAATGAAGAAATTCATAAAGTGCCTCTTTGCGCAATGCAATATGAAGTTTCCAAGCATTAGTTTGTTGAAAAGCATTCCCATAAGAAATATTGTGAATTACTTCTACTGTAACGTGTTATTTATGTTCAGTGTACAAGCCTTTTGAGATGGACATAAACCACTGTCAAGTGCTCTTAACAGAAGGCATTAGAAAAACATTTACAGTAGTTGGTTTTTATGCAAAAGCGGGTGAGAAATAGTTTCGACACTTTCCATAGATGATTGATTCTTTTAAGATGAGAATACAAAATGATGTATAGAGAAATTTGCACACACAAAGGGAATTTAAAGAAACCATTGAGGTCATAGATGATCAAGCAATAATAAAGTCTTGTGGTTAGCAAAAAAGTACCTGTTCAGTACTAATTTTGACCATACCTACTTAGTGGTGTATAGCTGGGAGTGTTTCCTTTTGGATGGAGTAGCAGTTACCTTCCTCTGGGTTTACTGCTGTATTAGAGGTCAGAATGACTGAAACAGCATCTTGCACACACACAGTTGTTCACATAAAAAGTATTGTGCTAAAATGCCAAAAGTCAGTATCCATATATCTAGGAGATACTTTTCTGTTTGTGTGTTACACAGGCAGGAGCAACTTGATGGAAAACCTTGTGGAAGCCACAACTTCTAATTCTAAAGCTACTTACACTTACCCTTACTTCTAAGCATGTAGGAAGTTCCACTCACATGGATTACTTATGTGCTTACAGATAAGCTGTCATTTAAATGCTTGCATTTGCAAGACCAGTGTATGCAAATCAAACTGTATTCAGTCCTGTTAATTTTATAAAATATTTTTTATGAAATAAATATTCAGCAACACTTTTTACAGAATTTTCTGCAACCCCTTCTTGCTTATTTTGCCTAAACTTAAAAGCATCAAGAAAAAACCTTTACGCTCTTACATTTTTAGCCTTTCATAAGTACATACTATGCATCTAGACAATGCTATACTCAGAATCTGATTTTTATTGCATTATTAAGTTGATGTGGTCTTTTGCTGAGCGGTGCTTATATGATCTACACAAAAGTGAAGAATTTCCCATTAACAACATTTTTTTTCAACAGGGCTTCTCACAAAAAAAAGAACACACTGGAGTAAAAAAATTTCTCACTTATTTTGATTCCACAAAGGGAATATGACAGTACAGTGTACCGTATTGTTGGTGTTATATTATGCACAAATATTTGACTTACTACATAAAAATATTAGTTTTAAATCTGTGCCTTAACAGTGACCAGTTATCTGTAAATATAGAGCAGATACAGATTGTATTTTTGTGGGTTGTGTCCTTTTAGTCATTTTTAAAAAAAATACAAGATGAAATTAAAACATTAAACATGGGAATTTTCAAACTTATCAGTGTTGCATAAAATAAATTTATATAACTCCCTTGAATTCTGATTGGTCAATGAACTATTTTTTATATAGACCAAATTCCAGGGATGCTTGCTTGTAAATAAAATATAAAAAGCAGTATTTGACACAATTGCAACATGTTTCCTTCACAGTGCTGTGTGTTTTACTATTTTTATATTATATACAATGTATTTGCCTGTCTTCTAAAGGGGAATGCTTTTAGAAGTACTTGTCTTTAAAAATTAATAGGAAAAGAGTTAAATTTTCTCAGGTTCACCTCATAGCAGGTTTTAATGGTTTGGCTTACTGGAGTTTTATTCATTTTTTGGTCTTCCTATTTTAATGACTGTATATGTTTTGGTGTGGTTAGCAGGAGAGTTATGTATTCTTTCATGATGATGGTTGTACTATCACTTCAGTTGGAGAAGGGAAAAAACCCAGGGTTTCTTTGTTTGGGATGGTGACCATGTAACCAGTCCAAAGACAGCCAGAAGCATAGCTTTCATGATGAGGTAATATGTACATCACGTTAAATCAGTCTTGTATCACTACAGGTCAAGCAGACAGACAAGTTTAATATTACTTACCTCAGCGCACTCAGGCATGTCACTATTCTGGCCTAATGCATTTTCTTTGTTAACTATTTTATACACACAGGTCTCCACTTAAATTGCAGTATTCCTTGCTTACTAACCTTTTAAATATCTGTGAGATATTTTTCTGAATGCCTACTCAGAATTGCAGGTGTGGGTACAAGTCTGGGAAGGTGTCAAATCAACTCTTCTGTTGAGGACAAGTGAAGGGCATGGTGCTGAGTGCCAGCTCACAAGGCATTGGCATAAACTGCACGGAAACTGTACAGGCTTGTGTTTCCAATCCCTGAACAGTAATAGACTACAGAGGTCTGGAACAAGGTAATTCGTTTTGTGGACCGTTTGTTTGGGAATATATCTTCTGATGGACCACCCTGTGGATTCTGTCAGCAGAGTGGTAAATATGGTGTGGGAAAAAGGAGAAGGAGCAGCAGAGATAGGTGGCTGCTCTCCTTGTGGTGCAAGCGGTGTTCCCAGAAGCTGGCATGGCATGAACAGGACTGGTTCCTGAACAAAATGGTTTCACCATCCAGGTGCTCATTACCTCTCTGCTCTCAGTCAGGAGAGCAAAACTGGTGATTTACACTCTGAAAATTTCTTCTAAGAAATAGATTCTTCAAGCTGTGTAAAGGTTAACAGTGAGACTGTTTGACCCCACTCCAATCAAGCTACAAGGTGGAGTAGACATATTTTTAAATCTGAACAAAATGGGGTTTTGTACAGTAGGTGTATGAGTACTGTTGCAGGCTGGTACAGAAAGATGTGGTGGTGGGAAAGGATATTCAGAAGTTTGTACTGTGAAGCAGGCCAAGATTTGATTCCAGACAAGTCTACTCACTGCTTGAGCTGCCTTTCATACTTAAGAACCAGCTTCCCTTTTGTTACAGGCATCTGAGCAAAAGAAAGGTTTGTCTTTTATTTGGAGTTCCTGCAAAGTTCTTGAGGATTTGACAAGATGGGAAAAGCAAATAGACTTTTAGAAAAATTTGCAATATGCATCATTGGCATTTGCAGCATTATCAACAGCTTCTCTGTAAGTGGAGAATTAAAGATGTGTAGGGGAAATTTTCAAACAACATGTGAAATGGTTAAAAGAGAAATGAGTTCTTATTTTGACTTGGATGTGGCTGTGAGGAAGACATGAAAACTCATTGCTCTCTGCAGCTTCTGGAGGAGAGGAAGCAGAGGGGGGGAGGTGCTGATCTCTTCTCCCTGAGATAGGACCTGTGGGAGCTGTTGAAAGATGCTCCTGAGGAGATTTGGACTGGACATCAAGAAGTATTTCTGTAGTGAGTGGATGACCATACACCAGAACAGGCTTCCTAGAGAGGTGGTTGATGTCCCTGGCCTGTCAATGTTTAAGAGGCATTTGAGCAATGCCAGTAATAACTGCTTAAACTTTTGCTCAGCCCTGAAGCAATCAGGCTGTTGGACTTGATGATCATTGTAGGTCCCTTCCAACTGAAATGTTCTGTGCTATAAATCAAAGTAAAGTAGCAGAACAGTCATCTGCCGTTTTTTTAGTATTGGCACAACTATTAGGATGTGATATTGACAAAACTAAGTTATTTTGAGTGGTTTTCCTCTCACCTATGAGAAAATATGCTATTAAAAAATGGACTTGGATATTAAACTACTGTAATAAGATCTAATAGGAATGCAACCATAAGGGAAACCAAAACTCAGAATTTCTCCTCACAAACCAGGTTCTCAGCCTTGAAGGAAATAGATTGTTGCAAACTCTCGTGTTGTTCTTTGGATGTCTTTTTTACTAATTAGTCCAGAAAGCACTCTGAATTTCTTGGAATTACACTTTAGGTATATTTGCAGTATATTTCTTGTTCCCACTACTCTATAAAACATATTGAGGTATAATTACAAGAAGTATTCTATTAATTTCTTTTGACAGACAGAGTAGATATGAATTATGTTGGAAAATTAAAATACCTGACTATGAAGATACAGAAACTTATGTCCTGGTCATAGCATCTAGTGTCAAGTTTCTGCCTTCTTGTAAGGAGTAAAATTAAGCCAACATTTGCTCTACTGAGAAATGCAGAACAATTCCAGATGTCTGAAAATACGAAGATTAGTACATTGTGATGGAAATTACATAGTTTGTGCCAAAACTGTTTTACAACTTCATGGAAAATAAGAGATGTAAAAAGCAAAACATAATATGTGAAAAAGAACTAATTATGTAACTAATTAAAAATTTGTCACTTCTAACAATGGGTGATGAATGTTTTAAGAAATAATGTCACTATTGTAACAGCTCTAGGACTATGACTTGTGATGTGGATATTGTTACACTTTTTTTGCTATTAGTAAAATCACAGTTTGTCATCTATGAAGAACAGAAGATTTGGAGAGCCCTGAATTGCTCACAGCACTAGGTTATAGATCCCAAAACTAAAATAATCCATAGAAAAGGCAGTCTCCTGCCATATATGCACAAGTGTGTTAAGACAAGTGGGAAAGATTTAGGATTTCGGGGGGATGATAATAGAGAAGAGACTTAAGTACTTAGTAAATCTTAGGAAATACAGTAAAGCTGTATGTGAAGTGAATGACTAAGGGAAGAGGAAGGTAGAATCCAAGAATGAGTCTATTTTAAAGCAAAGGAAAAGTCAAGTTCAGCTAGAACAAAGCATTGACAGCTTTTTGTTCTACCAGGAGTCTTTATACTGTGCAGCAGAACACTTTTTGTTTTCTGAGAAGTCAGCCTCTATTTTTGTGCCTAAGCCCACCTCTTTGCAACATTGCTATTGCCTGATACTAAAAAGATCCTTACTCAGAAATATTTGAATGCAACATTGGATGCTTAGCAACGACAATTCAGTACCAGAAATCCTGATTCCATTGTTACTTAAATACGTGGGGTTTTTTTTGTGTAGTCTGTCCAGCATTTAGAAATGAGTACCAATAAAGCTAACACGGTCAGTAAGGCTAAATTGCTGGCAGATTTGAATCTTGGTTGGGAACTGGATGGGAGAAAACTAACCCCTGTTGGCCAATGGACATTTTTGTGCAGCTATATTAAAATTATCTTTGTCCCAGAAGTGTTTCTTCTTGCACTGAACAGTGACAAGAGCTAGCACGCTGGAATGCTGAAGGCATCTGCCATAAAGGAAGGCTCCTGAGCATGCCTCCAGCATTTGTTTATCTGCACTGAAAGTGGTTGCAAATGCTCCATTCTGCAATTTCTTTCCATTATACTTTTGGACTCCAAATGCTAGATAGGGCTATTTTTTAAATTTTACATGCAGTTTCATGAGCTTTTTACTTGCACGAGCACAACATTCACTTTTCTTAGGAGTGATTAATATGGAGAGTGTCCAGAACTCTTAGTGTGGATGAGAGATTTGAAGGTTTGCTTGGGTTTTCTTTTGGGGTTTTGTTTGATTTTTTTGTGTATGTGTGTGCGGTTTGTTTTTTGTTGTGGGTTTTTTTGTTTGTTTGTTTGTTTTTTAAGATTTAAATGTCATGACTGGAAACTGGAAGTAATACTTCTGGCACTGCTGCCTCTCTTGGCTGCTGGTGGTGTCTGTTCACCTCTCCTAGATCTTGGCTCTCCCATGCTTGGCTCTCATTTCTACTCTCTTCTGGTAAGCAGTCAAGCTTCAAACAAACACTATTGGGAAGTTTTGAAGATTCTTAAATTTTCAGACAGACGTGTATTTCCATTGCTTTTTTGTGTTGGACTTAAAAATTTAATTCCTCACACTGGCTAGCAATAACCATCAGCACCTGTGCCTTCACTGCCATAGTTTTTAAGTACAAGCACAACATAAACATCACATTGTACTTACAAGGCCAGTTTGGATAAGGGCACAGTTTCTTCAGATGGGTAGTTGTTCACGAAGAATAAGTTAAGGAAATACTCATTTGCTTGATTGGTTCATTATTTTGGTATGTTCACAGAAAGGAGCATCTTTGCATGTGATGGTGTTCAGTTTTTGTGATTATGCTATGCAGGATAAAATGAGCATTAAATACTGTATAAAAATGTGATATTTTTTCAAGGCTCTACTATATACTTAATTTTGGAATGGCTTTTTACTCTTGTTCTATTTGGAGTTGAAGTGAAATTTTATGGACATTTTAGAATTTGTACACATAAAACCCCAGACCGTTATAACAAAGAATTGCTTAGACTGTCCCTTCTGCCTCCTTTCCCAAAACCAGATAACAGTTTAATATTTCATCTTAAAGTATTTTTTAATTAAGACTTTTCAAGTTGTCAAAATTTGGCAGGAGACAAAGTTCTTTGTGGTTCCTGAAGGCAAATAATTTTCTGATAAACACTCTGGTAATTTTTCATGTGCTATTCAACATAGAACATGTGCAGAAACATCAAAGATGTTGAAAGCTTTCTTTCTTGACCTCTAGCACTTTACCAGATCATCTGTTTCTTTTGCTTGAACCTAGTGAAGTTTTTCTTATACAGAAGAGAAATCCATGGTACATCAAAACTTACTTCCTCTGTGCATGCTGTCATCTTGCTTACATTTATTGGAAACAAGTTCTCCAGGCTTCTTGATGAGGTAGTATGTTGTTAGAAGTGTTCAGCTGTTACATGTTCACTTGCTCAAAGATTAAAAGTTTGTTCTCCATGATGAACATGCTCTGAATTTGGGTACCCAAGGGGACCAATTTATGCCCATGTTTCATTCTCAAACGTGAAAAGGCAAAACTCCAAGATGATATACGTTTTCAGGTCTTCCTTTTCCCAGAACAGGTGTCCCTTTCTGAGCTGCTGCTTTGAAAGCAGCAATTCCCAGTTAAATGAAGTGGACTGCTCCTGATAGGTAGTTATTTGCCAAAATACTCTGTATCTGGTGGTGGCTACTCAAGTCTGCATAAAAGCTTTACTCCACCTGAAACTAACAGTGGCAAATGCTTGTTTAATGGCTTATTTTCCTTTTCCAGCATTCACAACTTTCATTATGTAATATTCTGATGAAGAACTCTTCCAGCACAGTTTTCTTATTTGCCATGTCATAAACAAAGCAAGGAGTTGAATGGTTAAAGATTAACATGAACAGCTATTAGGAAAACTGTAGGTAAAAGCATCTATACTTTTCTTTGAGAAGTGTTCTGCAACAGATCTTGGAGGAACAGAAAATATTATAAACATTGTTTTTGCTATTGCTTATTAGCTGGAGTGGTTAATGATTAGAGGAGGAACAAGCTGTGCAGTGCACTGTGCATTTTTGGGACCTTTATCTCAGGTGAAAAAGGGCAAGAGCAGAACCTGCTTGGAAGTGTGTTGCTCCTTTTAAGAAACATCACCAAATTACTACTCTGAAGAGAGAGGAGAGAGGATGCTTCATGAATGCTTTTAGTATCTCGTTAAGTACTGAGCCTGTTTTTGGTTAATACAGGTCAATACCTCTACTGAGAAAGCATCTGAAAGCCTTCAATTGGTTCCAACAAACAGCTACCTCCATTATTTTAAATCTGAAATAAGAGGATTTTGTTTATCTATTATAAAGCTAAAATCGAGAAGTCTAATGCTTTGCTGTGTAGGTGGGTTCTACCACTGCTGTGAGCTTGTGTAGACAAGTGAAAACAAGTTGATTTTCAGAAAATGTCTGTCAAGCTCTGAGTGCAGCTTTGCTATAATTTGGAGGAGCATCACTGGGGAGCTCCTGGTCAGCTGATTTATCTCTCACTCATCACTTGCCCTTTTCAGTGCTTCCAAATAATCTGACTGCATCACAGTCACAAACTGAGTGTCTCACAGGACAGCTAGATAGAGACTTCATTACTTTCATTGGTTAAAAGAGACCAAGAGGAACCCTGAGCCCCTGTGGTGGATCAGCTGTAGCCGGCTGTCAGGTGCCCACCCTCAGCAGCCAGGGGAGAAAATAAGAACAGGGATTGATTACTGATTACTGTCACAGGTGAAACAGACTGAACTGGGGGAAATTAATTTAATTTCTTGACAATTCAAACAGGTTTGGATGGTGACAAAGACAGATTCACCCAACACCCCACCTCCTCTTTTCCTCCCCTCAGCCTGCCTTCTTCACTCCTTGCTCCTCTGCCTCTCCCTTCTCTGGGACCCATTTTCCTGTTTCTCACCCCTGTCCCCCTGAAATGCCCCCCATGAGGCTGAAGGGCTCAGTGTGGCCACCAGAACTGGCTTGAACCAGCTGTGTCCTGCCCTGGCCTCTTCTCACAGGCGCCCCTGCTGCTGCCCTGGCCCAGCTGCTCCCTGTCCCCAGGGTGAGTTTGGGAGCACCCCTGGGCAGCTCCCATAGGGAAGATGCTGCCACCAGTCATGGTGTCGTATTCAGACAAAGAGAGGTGGTACCTGTGGTTGTTTCTCCTTTGGCCAGGGAGCCAAGGACAATGTGCTGGTGTAGCACACAAAAGTAAGGATGTCCCAGCTGTTGGTAGCCATTTGGGACGGCTTTTGGTGCACAATGAGGTGCACCAAGAAGGCTGCCTGGTGAGCCAGCTCAGGTGCAGGTCCCAGGTAGGGGCCATTACTGGTGACCGGCAGCCCCTGGGCTCTTGCTGGGTCAGGTCAGAGCAGGATGGGGCTCTGCAGAACTGGGGCTTGGAGTTACAAGCTGGTTAGGAAGCGGATACCTTCTCTGGCACAAGCTCCTGCCTCAGTTGCCCTGAAATGAGGAATGTTGACCCTGACACGTAGAGAGACGTGAGGCAAGCAGACCAGTGCTCCAGGAGCACCCACAAAGGTGAGTTTTGTCCTAAAATCCTGTAGAAGAAACAATAGGATTACAAAGCTCCTGGTGGCAGCTTTTTCTTTGCTGTCTCTTACCTGCATGATGGGGCACCTCATAGCTGGGGCTTGTGTCTGCTGTCCCTGTAGGAAAAATGCCCATGTGCTGGGTCATCTTAAAAGCCTTTAGGCTTTTTAGCTGAGATCCAGTGCCTGCATTTGGACTACAGAGGATGTTTGGTTTTCCTCATTCTAAAATGCTTCTTTGTAGCCAGACATGTTTTTATTGCATTCTGGCCTCATCCAGGGCTTTGTCAGGTGTGGATGTAAATATTTACGTGGACTCCAACAGTAATACCCTGTGGAGGGTGCCCTCTGTTCCTGCATGCTTGGTCTTCAGGTCTGGAAAGTGTGAGGGTAGAGAGAGCATGGACATTCTGTGATGGACATTGTGTGGCTTTAAATTGCGTTACACTGTGAGAAGCTGTGAGATGAATTTGAGTTTTGGCTTTGGGTGTGACATTCGCACAGGTCAAAAGTCCTTAATCACAGCTTTTAAAAAGTGTTTTTGTAAGAAATAGGTCTGGATGGATTGTTGAATGCATTTAGTGATTCATATCCATGCAAATCTGATGTTGCATCTTTATTCCTTAGTCTGTGCTGATTTTTTATGTTTGTATGAATACAAGAGCAATCAAAAAGTTGTGATGATTCAAATTACTGATTTTTTAAAACGTCTGGTAAAAGAATTGTTTTCCATTTTGAATCACTATTTTTGTGAGGCACTGGGAGTAAAGGCAATAGCAGATGGCAAAAATGTACAGTAACAGGCAGTGTGACATCTAAGCAAAGTTTTCCCAACACCCCTGCTGTGCCAGCAGATGGAGAGATTGGCAAGTAGGGAGGATATTACTTTTATAAGCGTGTAGTGCTTTGAAAGATGAGCTTTGCTGGGGTTGGCAGAGCTGAATGCACTGTGGCACACAGGGCTGAGGGGAAGAGCAACAAATGCGAAGAATGGGGGATGCCAAAGGCACCACAAAAATGCAGCAAAACTCCTAATGGTGTTTTGAGTTTTTCCTTACTTTTGACTATTTGTGACTTTTTCCAAGGCAAAATATCAGATTTTTGGATTTCTTTTGACCTTTGCAGACGCATGCATGCACAGACACACAAGAAGGCTTTTCGGCATTTTTGTAAAACTCTGCAAACATGGAGAAACTTCAAAACCTTTCTTTGTTTTCTGGGACGAATCAAACTTAAGTATATGAGCACATCATTCAGGTAACTGCTGTCATCTGCACTTGCTATCACACGTGTTTAAAATAATGTCCATGATAGAAAATAAGCCCACCTTCTGCTACAACTTTGCTTTTTCAGAGCTGATAGAAAATGAATTTTATGAAAGCTTCTAGCTCAGTTCATATTTTACACTGTGTGTTATCTACTCCGTTGTGTTTCCTGCAACTCAACCCATCCAAAATGATAGAAGTTTAGTATCTCTTTATAAGCAATTTCTGTAGAACTGTTAAGAAATCTGAAGAACAGATACTTGGAACTGCAGTTCCAGTAGCTAGATTAGCATGTAAAAATCTTCACTGCTTGTGTTCACTAGGTTATTACTTTTAGGGCTTTAAAATGATATGCTGGTATAGTTGAAGATGCTCCTGCTTGTTGCAGTGGGGTTGGACTAGATGACCTTTACAGATCCTTTCCAAGCCAGAACAATCTATAATATCCTTAAAAACTAAGAAGTACAACTTAAAAGTACTTAAAAGTTCCTAGTAAGCTGGTTTTAAAGAGTTACTGACTGTGTTGCTGGGTAACAACCATGTTTAAAGGGAAAACATTTACAGCATTTTCTTCTCGGCTTTTCAGACTTTGCTATCAGCTTAGGGAAACAGAAAATTTCTTCAGATATTTATGGGGCTGGAGTGACATGAATCTCCTAATGTCACTGTAGAGAAGTGTACTGAGATTTCACAGTTGCTCTGATACTGTGCAATGAGAAGTACACATCCAGTGATGGGAGGCTAAGGAGTTTCTGGTGTCAAAGAGTAGCACAAGAACAGTTGCAGCTGAAATTTAGGTCAGAAGCAGAAAAGACACCTCCCTCTGAGCGTCATAGAGTAATTGGGAAGATTTTTCTTCCTTTGCATGTAAATTACTGTACGTTATAATTGTACTCAGTGGATTGTTAGCACAATAGACTTCTATTTAGTTGAAGCTTTGTTTGAGGACAGTGACCTGTGAATTGTATTTTAAATCTGCCACTGAGCTTTGAGGTGCCCAGAGGCACTGTCTGGACTCATCAGGAGTAATGAAGCAGCTGTATTTCATAAGTCTGGAAATTTACTAGTAATAGCCTCACAAAACAACGTAATTTAAACTTCATCAGGTCAATATAGCTACACCTACTAAAGAATTAAAAACATACTTTTACAAGGTTACACAAAAACATTGCATACTTATAGGCGTTATAACTTTTAAAGTCTGAGGAAAATTAGCTGGTATTTATTAAACTTTCTTCCATCCTCTGGACTCTGCAGTCAAGAATACTGAAGTACTTTTGTTACTAATCTGTTACTTTTTAACCAAAAAAGTAGTAAATAAATTTTTTTAGACTTTTCAATACTAAATAACTCTATTTTATGCAGTTTGTGGAACTGCAGTAACTTCGACTTCAATTTTTTTATTTCTGCATATGATTTCTGTAACTACAGAGAGGCAGGTTATGGAGCCAATGACTAATGTTTTATTTCCGTGAATGTTGTACTGTATTTTAAATAACTTCAGCTTTTGGAAAGAAGTTTTTTGAGAAGCTGCAGGGAGTCAGTGGTGCGGGCAGTGTTCTGAGTATATTTATCCTTACACTCTTCAGTGGTCAATATTGCAATCAAATGTAGTGCTGGAAATAGGAGATTTGGTGCATCTTGTTTTTGCAAAACCTTAAAGTAGATAAAGGGTTGTTTTGGCTAAAGCTTATTGCAAGAGTTAAGTGTATGTGGGTTCTTTTTTTTAATATAGTAAGGTATTTTTTGCTTTCATTTGTGACTGTGGGATCATGCTACTTTTTGTTATGTGTTAAATTGGGAGATTAGCTGATGGTTTGTTTTTATTGGTCCTGAAGTTGTAGAGAGGAAGATCTTCCTGGTAATAAATGAGTAACAGATTTCTGCTGCCGAAGCAGTGGAAGAGAAGTAAAACTTGCATAACTACAGCGTGCTGTGCAAGTACTTCATTTCTATATATTAAAAAAAAACCCAAGTTTGTAAAGCCCTGCTTGTTTGAAGCAGACAATGGCATACCTGGAAAGGGGTAGGTCAAGGTCTATTCAGTTCCAGGACTGTGCTGCCAAGAGCTGTGAATATTCCCTAGGCTTCCCTCTTGGGCTCCAGCAGATTACTTGGAGGATTCTACAAAACAGGATCAGGTTTCATTTTCATAGTTATGCTGAGAACATGAGGAAAAGGTTAACTGGGTAGTTTTCTTAATGTTTGTTTTTACCAAATAGCCTGGGTGCCTGCCTGGGCAACCTGACCCTTTTGGAGTGTTTGTCCCTCTCATGACGGCTTTCTAAGTAAGATGTAATTTCCATTGCTGCGACAATACTAAGTTTCTTCAAACTCATGACTTCTTGGGATTCGGCAGATCTGTGGCTTGAGTTTTGTTTTTTGGGGTTTGGCTTTTTGTGTGTGTTTTTAAAAGTGTTAACCTCATTTCCTGATCTACCCTGCTATTGCCTGAGTAAAAGACATGGATGAATGTGATGAAGGGCGAGGCAATATCATTCATGTGTTTCTACGTTGTCCACACAGTAAAAAAGGGGTGAAACAAGCTCTTCAGTGGCTCATTTCATGTGTGTTTTCCAACACTTTTCCCTATGAGTGATGTTCTTGTGGTACAGTGCTGGGAAAACGTTCCTCTTTTTCTGGGGTTTTTGTGTTGTTGGTGGGGTTTTTTGTTTGTTTTGGTTTTTTGGTTTGGTATTCTGTTGTTATGGTTTGTTTTTTTCAGAAAAATGTTGGTGTTTTTTTTTAAACTTTACAAGTTTCCTTTCAAGTTCTCCAAGAAATCTCCAGAGCTTCCCCTTCCCAACCAACACTGCCCTTGATTTCTAGTTGACCCTTGTGGGATGAAGTAATCAGCTGAAAGTTCATGTTTTCCTGTATCTGTTTTCTTACACAGCCTAGCTGCTTTATTAATTCTACCAGAGCAAGCATGTGTTTTATGTCTGATGACTTGTATTACGTTAGGAAATCCTCCCACAGCACCGACTTTTCTAAACAATGTTTGTTGACTTACAGGAACAAGATCATTTCTGTTGCTTCATGCTGGCCTTTGGAAAGGGGCTGATGTGTGTGGCAGCCATGTGCTCTGGGAGGTGGGGACAGCTCAATCCCCTTCCTGTTTGCAGAGTCAAATGAGTAACAACAGCAACAAAATGAAAAAGTTGTCTGAGTGACCTTCTATGTGTTGAAATGTATGCCAAGGCAGCTCTGAGGAGGCATCCCTTCTGTTACAAAGAGGTGTTTGCCACACACAGATATTTAGGTGGTAGGTGATCTATCTGGTTCTGTCAGCCTGCCTGAAAGAATAGGGGCATGAGCATCCAATTAAAAAACAAACACTTATCCACTCCCTCTCATCCTAATCCCCATCCATTAAAAATGAAGAAAGAAAAAAAAAAACAACAACAAAAACCTCATAGAAGGGGGGAGGGAGTATTGGCGTCTTCCTGAGGAATCTGTTAATCCCAAACGTGGTGTGAGAGCACTTCAGGATCACACTGGCACTCGCTTCCCCTGGTAGCTGCCAGCTTCCCTCCCACGCTGGTTCAGTCTCGGAGGAAATGTGAGTCTGGATGCTGGACAGTTAATCAACTGCAGGACAATTACCAGTTTTGGAAACTGTTCTTGGGTTGGGAGGTGCTTGCTGTTTAATGGAACGCAGCACGCTGTCACGTAGTTAATACTCACATGACCCTGCTGGCTGCCTGCTCTGCTGGCTTTTGGTTTTGGCTGCGGTTTCACATTTCTCAGTGTTGAATTTCTCTCTTCTGCTGCCATTGCTGAGGGGAGGATGGACTGTGCTGTGCTGGGGAAGGCACACACACACAAAAAAAAAGTCCAGCCCCAACTGCCCTGTGTTTTCTCCAAGACTACGTGCCCTAAAGAGAGCAGCATCCCCTTGGCTCTGGGTACCTGCATGCACCTGTGAGAAACACACAATGTGGAAATGGTGTTTTGAACAGTCCTTGTGATACTATTATTAGGAGAGGATGATGAAGGGGAGGTGAGGGACCATCTGCCAAATGCTGCACAGGTGATTTTATTGTGCAAATGAGAGGCTGCACAGCTTTTTGCTAAGAATGATTATTGGCCTGCAGGTGTGGAGCCAAAGTCCCCTCCTAGGGCAGACCCCTTTTCCCTTGAGGACAGGAAAACCGTGTGGAGAGGTTTTCTTAAAAGAGCCTGGCAGCAGTGGTGGGGTTGCTCCAGTGAGGGCTGAGCTCTGAGACAAACACAAGCCAACCATGGAGAGGAAAGAAGATTTGCACAGAAATCCTGCACCTTGGGTTGTCCACACCTGGCACTTGTTAGGATCCTGTCACTTGAAAACAAACTTGTCCCTAAAAAATCCTTGCAGTCATTCTTTTGCTATGATGATACATATGAATATTTGCTATGAAAAATAGACCCATTGATGATATGCATGAGAAGTGTTTTGCCAGTTACTGCCTAGAGTTTGGCTGATAGTAATCTCATCTCCTTTAGTGAGAGGGATTTAGGGAGAGGTGTTTAAATGGTGTATGTACATCCCACATCAGTAGTATGTGACTTTGGGGTGTACTGTAGCTCAACATGGCCTGATATTCCTGTGCTCTGGTCCAGCTCATGTGTTTGGCTTAAAAAGGGCTTGGTTTGCCCCATCCCACTGGCAACAGTTGTGTCCAGCTGCTCTGTGCTTTTCTTCCTGGAGCTTTGGTTCAATTTTAGATGTACATAATGTAATAAAAATATAGAACAATGTTTGTCCTATGATACAATATCCAAAAGAGACTGCAAGCAATACACCCAGACTCTTGAGGAGGATTTTTTTCATATTGGTTATGCTAAGGTAGTTATCTCTATTACTTTACTTTTTCTGAGTCATTTAAATACTGTATTTTCCAGCTCTGTGACATTTGAAAAATCTAATAATACTATTGGCAGCTTGCCAGCCTTCCTTCTCTTCAGGCACTGATCTCTTTCTTGGTAAAATAGCCACAAATTCAGCACTTCAAGTGTAATGGACTAAAGTTACTCTTATGAAAGGTTGTGTTGTTGTTTGGTTTTTTTGTTTGGTTTTTTTGTTTGGTTTTTTGTTTGGTTGGTTGGTTGTGGGGTTTTTTGGTTTTTTGTTTTGGTTTGGTTTGGTTTTTTTCCCCTGATATGGAGTGTGATTTTTAGGAACATTAGAATATTCATGCAGCGTATTATTTCATTAACCTTAACCTTCAGAATGGTCCTTTTGGGCACACTGGGAGAATGGCCAGAGAAGCTATTGCCAGCCCAAAAAACTGGTTGATATGGGGCAGTTGGGATGGTGCACGTAGCATGTGCTCACAAACCAGAAAACGAGGCTGCAGCTCAGAACACAGCAGAGGTGTGTGGCTGGAAGAGGTATACACTTTTAGGCCTGTCCAGAAACAACTGAGATAAGGCTTTGGAGGGATAATTTAGCAAAAGGAAATTGCTCTCCTCCCACCCATCACATGCAGGCAGGCAGATGCAGAGAGGGGTGGCCAGACAGAGACAGGAGGGGGGGACATTTTGTACTGACATGGCTAATGGCATTGTCTGGAGAACAGCAGAGAATTTTTCACTGTTACAAAACAAACAGATGACTTTGAACCCAGGAGAAAATACAGCAACTTCTCAAGAAGACATTGAACACTGCCATTAGCAGACCTCTACTCTCTCACTACAGGATCAGCAAAGCTTTACCCTAGATTAGCATAAGGGTTATAAAAAAAAAAAAATGTTTCTTGGCACTGGTTTCCTGGCCAGGCAAGAGAGGAACCTCCAGAATCTGAGCAGCTGCCCTTCTGAGTCTGTTCAGCTGTCAGGGACCACTTGCATCTCCAGACCAATGCCTCTGAGGAAGAACAGCACATGATCTTGCTGCTATGCACTAGAAGAAAAATCTCTATAAAACCACTATGTTTTTTTCCACCATTAAGGAAGAAATGGAAAATTTCAGTGTGGGAAAAATTTTAATTGTTCAAGTGTTAACCTTTCCTCAGGAATGAGAGCAGTTCCAGTATGCATCAGCTTTTGTTAGGAAGCCAAAATACAGTCCTTGTTAAATTTAATCTCTGTTGCTTTATCAGGTGCTTTTATATCTTAATATTTGTCTTAGGTGCCTCTCATGTCCTGTCAGTAAAACAGATGTTATTGCAGCCAGTTGAGAGGTGCAGGATCTCAAGGATCATAAGCTTGTCAGGACTGCTTCCACCTTGGGAAGACACTGTCCTGCCTCTCCTCAGCAGTGCTGCTCTGTGATGGCTTCCTGGGAGGTGGGTGCTGAGAAGACTGCATGTGTTTTGCCTTTCTCAGAGCAAGGCTCCTTGCTGGCTTCACAAGGGCAGCCTGCTGCTCTGTTTGTTCCAAAAACGGTAATTTTGCACTGTGGCTCCCCTGTGCTCGAGCCCTCTTCTCCAACCCTATTCTCTAGCAAAGCAGGCTTGGCCCAAGGTCTGTTAGACTATTGATTTTTATTTATTTTTTTAAAATTTATTTTCCATTACAAGGCTGAAGGTGCAGCATTGCTTGGTATTGATTTCTGACAGCCTTGCAACGTGTGCAGGAGGTGGTGTGTTTGCAGAACCAGCCCATCTGGGGAGGAGAGCTGTGCCCCCACACTGTAGGGCTGCGCATCTGTGTCCCCCCCAGTCCCAAAGGGAAGCAGAGGTGGACAGGGCTGATGTGAGAGGCAAAGGGCAGCACCCATCCTGTGGCTGACAGAATGTGCAGCTGTGTTTATCAGTGGGGCTGTGCTGGACTCTTGACTGCACAGCCTTGGAGTCTTCAGTCTGAGAAAACCTGCACGGTTTCTCAGTCTCTTCCAAGAAAAACACTCTTGTGCTCCCAGTACACAATAAGTCAGCACCTAAATAAAGGCAAAGCAGAAGTGAATTTTTCTGTACGTCATAAAGCATGTTGTTTCAAAAAAAATATTGACCTCAAATTGTTTGGATCATGCGAGGGCCTGTTTGCCTTTGACTGTTATATCCCATCTAGCTAAAACTGCCGTCATGCTTTTATGTATATATATGCCCGAATAATTTCTAATGGGCCTAGGACCTCTGTAACTGGGACCGATGCTCAGACTGCTGTGCTCCTGCTGTTCCGCATTTGATTTGGAGATAATTACAGCTTTGCAAAGCATTGGATCTAGTCTGGGGTGTGAAAAAAAGCATTTGAGAGTTTTTCCAGCCTATTGGATGCAGAATTTTAACTGACTCAGAGTTCAGAAAATAGAGTTTAATCCTGTGAGCTCTCCTGAATGTTTTTAGCTCCTGTTGTCTCACAGGGCTGTGAATGGAAGTTGCAATTCATGGACAGTGCAGCTGCAAGGGCCACAACTTGTGGGCTTTTTGGCTTACAGAAAATAAAAGGAGTGCAGGCAAGAGCTTGCCAGTGGCTTTTGTGTCCCCAGCAAATACAAAGCTGTGGTCTTAGGGTAATGTTGTGGTAAAGCCAAGGCCAAAAATCCTGCTGCTCTCCTTCCTTTCTTGTGCCCTTCCTGGGTGCTCTCGTAGATGGTATTTTGCTGAAGTGCAGTGCAGAATTACTGCTGCAGGAGCTGCGTTGCTTCCTGAAGGCACAGAGGCTGCCAGAGACCACCTGGCTCTCCTTCCCCTGGGACTGAGACAAACTCTACAGTGCTCTTTAAATCCTGTGGTGCAGTGGGTCCCCTTTTTAGTGTTTACAGCTTGAAGGAAGACTAAAAACTGGAACCTATGCAAGCATTTGTTCAAGTCCTTCCAGCAAAAATCAAATGTGTGCTTCCTTCCTTCTTATATACCTATTCCAGTAATTCATGTTCCCCAAAGAATAAAAGGCAAATTGTCCCAGGTTCCCCATAGAATAAAAGTCAAATTGTCACCAGGTCCCAGGAAGCACCCATTTATCAAAAAAATGCAAAACCCAAGTAAGCTGTTACTTGTAATATATCTCATAGAGCACTCACACCACTGTTTTCCCACCTTCCTGGTGGTGGTCTTACAAGATGAATTTGCCTGAAAATAAATGAAATAACTGATGTTAGTAAGTTATGATGACTGTAAGGATGGGTGGTTTTTTTCCTGTAAAGCAAGAAAAAAAAAAACCCAACAAACTGTTCGCAGTTCCTTCATTTAGGCATGAAGCTTTCCAGACATCTTTCAAACCACACAGGAGCTTAATTCCCAGAAAAAGGCAGGATTTATCTTCATCTTTTTTCAGAAGGTGTTGGTGATATATAAGGGTTTTCTCATCCAAGTGAGCATTTCCTTATCATAACATAACCTAGGAGGCAACAGGATGAAATTTAATATAATAAATGAGTGCATTTAATAAGATACCAAAAGTCTTTATATTAAACAAATAAATAAACACAAACCAAAACTCAAATCAAACACCTCTGATTAATCCAAGAGTCACTTCAGGTTTTTTCCTTCAGCTCAGTTGAGGTTCTCCATGTCGCATCCGAAAACCATTTTGGTCAGTGCATGTTTGGAGAATGACAGCTTGCCTAAACTATTGATACAAAAATTTAGCATATTTCAAAATTTTTTATGTTACTGCAGTTTGCAAAATGATTTCAACCTAATAGCCATTGGAGAAACATGACTGGTGGATTGTAGTTTTGGGGTTTTTTTGTTAATGGAAGTGCTATGGTCCGAGGTAACATTAAAATTTATTTTTGTTTTTGGGCCGTGAAACAAAGTCCAACCATAGAAGGTTTGAGTGTAAGCAGATTTTATTTGACAATTGACACAGGCAAAACTATAGAGCCAGGCAAAAGAGGGAGAGAAGAAAAGAAAACATAAGAAAGAAAGAGAGAAAAGTGGAGAAAAGGGGTAAGAAAGTGGGAAGAAAGAAGGAGAGAGAGTCACCAGCAGGGATGCAGCTGTCCAGCAAGTTTCTTCAAGGTGGCGCTGATCCTGAACAGGGTCTGATGCGAGACAGCAGTGGATCAAGAGAGGACAAAAAAGCCACAGCATGGACAGCCATATATACCCCTGAGTTCCTTTTGTTCCGAAGGGGCAGCAATCAGTCAGCTGTCACAGAAGCCAGGGTCATTGGCCTCAGAGCCATTGCAGACAGGCTCCCTGGAGGGGAGCTCCCACAGAAGGGTGCAGTCCCCATACACTCATCAGTTCTTATCCCCTTCTAGGTGTCACCCCTGTTGTGCTTCGGCCCAAGCCAGGTTCATTAGCCTCAGAGCTATTGAAAACAAGCTTGCCTGGAGGGGGGTGGTTCCAGCACACAGGTCTGATCTCTTTCTAGGTGCCACTCCCCAGTCTATTCCAGGTACATTAGGAAGTACAATCAAGGTGGCTTCCTCCACCCTGGTCAGGGTAGTCGTGCCTGGAGGGATGTCCCAGCATTGCAGGCCCTCAGAAAAGGGGAGCAGTCTCCACCCAGTCGTTAGTCGTTCTTCTCTTTTTCTGGGTGTCACCCCCTGCTCAGCTCTGGCCAGGCCAGGTCCTCCACCCTAGCCAGGGCTATTCACTTTAAAATTGCTCTTTTGAGACAATCACAAATCAGTGAGATCAGACTCTCACAGGAAACAATTCAAATTGGCATGCATTCGAACTTGTATATTGTTTTGAAATTAAAATGAAACAATATTGGGACCTGTGGCACACAGAAGGTTTTTTTTACTTAAAATCTCTACCAAATAGCTCTTCGCTAGTTTGTCTACAGATGATCTGGAAATGTTCTCTTATTAGGCAGATTTTAGCCTGAGGATTAGTATCATCAAAATATTTGCATTAGCCTTTCAATCTGGGGCACTTAGAGCAATAGCAGCTTGATTAACTGTGGTTCCTTCTTCCTTGCACAAACATTTTAAAGATTCTAGGGCCATTAAAGATGCAGCAAGTTCTTACAGAGTTTTTTGTAAAAAACTCTGTAAAGTAAGGATGTGAGGTATTTAAATCTGGTTACACAGACTTCAGTGTGGAGCATTTTGTTGAAGATGAACTCATTGCAGGTGTGCGTGTGCCTTCAGCAGCACCTCCTGAGCAGAGAGGCATTTACTAGCTGCTAATCATTTTTTGGAGAAGCTGTATCCATTATGGTGTCTTCATAATAGTGTTACTAGGCCTGAGTCAGTGTAAGCCATGGTGCAGGAGAGAGAGCTGGGGGCATCTCTTGACCCATTGCTGAGAGCAAGGGGGGTGGTGCTTGTGAAGCCTTAGAGCAACTCCAAGGTTTGAGATCTCTTCTTGCTTGAGTGTTTTCTGAATTGTGTGCTGCAGTGATGCATTTATCTCTAAGCTTCTAAAAACCATTTACTATTAATGATGAAAACAAGTTGGTCTTTATGGGAAACTTGATACACTTTCAGAAGTTACGTCAAGAATGGAATAAATTCCCATGTTGTCAGCCAGGACAGTTGGGTTTTTTTTTTTTGTCATTCATAATGTAGCTGTGAGTGCAAAATGTTGTATTTTATCAGGAGTTTGGTATAAGTTTCTAGCATGCATTTTCCTTCATTTGAAATTCTCTACATAATTGAAATTGCATGAGTCATTTCTTGTAAAAAGGATAAAACAACATTGCAAATAAAAAGTAAATATTGTACAGATTTCAAAAACAAAAGTGTTTCTGGTCCATTTGTTTTTTATCTAGTTTTTCCCCATATGTTGGGAAACTGTCAGGGACCTGAAGCCACGTTCCTGCGTGCCCTAGGGAGAAATTATATCCTTAGGATTTAGGAATAAACTGTTTACAGATATCTTAATAGTTGTAATTTATCTACTCTAATGAAAGCCCAATCAGGGTATGGTTTTTAAAAAAAAAAAAAAAAAAAAATGTTTGGGACACTTCAGGGTGTTCTGGTTTACAAGCAATATTCAAAGCCTTAGAAAATAAAGTGAGTGACATTATTCTTGTAATCAAAGCCCTCAGTGGAGGGAATTTATGTCCACAGCCTTGGTAGCTGTCATGTCCCTGGTGGAAGGGGCCAGGGAGGCTGTAGTTGCCCAGAGGAGCTGCTTTGCCTTCCTTCTACTTGCTGGCTGGAGCAATTGGGAAAAACCCCCCTGGGAGGGTGAATTCAGTTTTTGCCATTATCTGGGGCAGTGAGTTTCATAGCCTAGTCAGTTTCTTCTTCAACTGCAAAGTGAAAAGTCCCACTATAAAGCTTGCACAGAGCACAAATGCTGTCCTTTACAAAAAGGCCCTTTCCCTGAAATATGCAGTCTTGCCCAAAGTTTCCCTGTGGCTTTGGACTCTGTAGGTATGGCAAAGCTCTGGTCTAAGAGATGGCTGCAGTGGTCCAGACTGGCTGTTTTCACCAAGGATTCATTTGGGTGAGAAGAAGCCCTATGTGTGATTGGATGAGGTCTGGGGAAGGAGGGAGGGTGTTTGCCACGTGATATTTCTGTGCTGAAAGTACTGCAAGTTCCTGTCGTGCTGCCGGTGTCTGTAAATCAGATGTTAAAGGCTTTGGAGCATGTGTTGGTGTCATGTGCTGTGACCCAGCCCATACAGGACAGACAAAGGAGATTCCATTTCCTAGGCCAGGGTTTCCCTTTGAGGGAAGTGTTACCCTTGGAAGGTAACCAAACAATGACAGCCACCTTGGACCGTTTGAATACCCCTTGGTCAGACTAAGGTGAAACAACATTCAGGGTCTGTTTCTCTACAAACAAAATAGCAAATTTATTGCTCTAGCAGTTAAAGGTTATTTTGGAACAATTCTTAGGGAAAACAAATCACCCACAAGTATGTATGTATATATGTAGGAATAAAAGCACAAAAGCAGATATTTCGATTATTATATAAGTTCAGGCTGTGCAGTAACGAAGGCTGATTATTTAGATCACAAAACCTACAAACATGGATGGTAATGCTGTGTAACCTGGGAAAAACTTGTGGTTACTTAAAAATTTTAGGAAAGAGAAAGCTAAAGCAAGAGACTAGAAGAAGAAAAGAGGTATATAGTAGAAAATCACCAGTTCTGGATCCAGCATTGGGCCAGCAAACAGGGCAGGGTTGGTGTTGAAGAAACTCCCAAAGCCCACCAATGCAGCCCCTCATTTTATAGCCCTGTTTTGCTTAGTAAGCATGGTTGAGGCACATTAGAATGAAAAACTGGGAAAACTTTTAAGTCTAATGTGTGTAAAGCACTTAAAGCTCAAATGGAGTGTACGCCAACACAAGTCTTTCTCATAACCATAGAAAATATATTTTAAAGGCAGGGGATGTAGCATTCATTTCCCATTTCTATATCTGTCTATTTTTTTGATGGCAGAAATAAAGTCCCCAAATGCTGAAAATAACTTTATCACCTCCTGCTTCTGCTGCAAGCCCAAAACAGAAGCTCTGTGGCTCTGATAGGAAACCTGTTCTCATCAAATTGTCGATCCAAATCCAGCTCGGGTACTCCCACAGCTTTAGTTCAATACTAAACCAGCCTCCAGATGTTTGGTGCTGGTACTAATAGCTCAGCTCATGGATTTGTTCTCCAGTTGGATGCCTTTTGGGCTGTGAAGAGTGCTTTGACAGACAGCCGAATATTGGCAACCTGACTGCTGACTGCAAGGTCGATGACAGCTGCACAGGCTCAGACTCATAAATCCATTTTTCAGAGTTATGTATTTACATACTAGAGAAAGTGCTAGGCCTTGAATACACAAATCAGTAAAATTCAGCAGTATCAGCTGGTGGCCTTATTAAAACAAGGGAACAGTAACTGCCCAGTTTCTGAGTTCCTTGGCTACAGAGTCACCCTGTGCACTGGAATGTAATTTGCTCTCTGCTGTCACAGCCAGATTGTCTTTGTTTTTGTTTTTGAAGACTGACAGAGTGCCAGTTAGATTCCCTGTTTCCCAGACATCTAACTGTAGGCAATGTCCCACACAAACCTTGCTTCATCTTGTTTTCTGCAGATTACTGGGTATTTAGGACTTTAGAAGCATCTCCTGACTTTTTTTCCAAGTCCTATGTACTGAGAGAGAAGGACCTAACCTCGCTCTATCAAAGCTCTGGTAGATGCCAGGAGGACTCTGGTTTACAACTGCATTTCTCTCTGAAGCTTTGCAGCATGCTTTTAAACTGCATTTAAGAGCAAGCCAACCTAATTAATGGTTTCCCCCAGGATATCAGACAGCAGTATATCAGATTTCTTACTGAAATCCATAAACGTTAAATGGTCTCCAATTAATTTATTTAGCCCTTAACTTTTTCAGTTTCTTTTAAAAAATACAATCAAGATTGTTTGGCAATATTTTCCTCTAATAAACATACGTTGTTTGATGACGAAGATGTGAGTCACCTTGACCTTGTTTTCATTTAGCATTTCATGCTCAGTAGTAAAGAATATGACACATCATCTATTGAAAATCTACTTTTTTGTGTGAGATGTGTAATTGTTAATTCCAAATTGCCAAATACAAAGTTTTCTCTTTCCTCGCAGACAGACTTTTGTCAAGGAGCCTTTTGTCAAGACTTTTGAAGCAGAGAAGGGTTACCCTTATACTCCTTAAAGATAATGATTTACTGATGAAGAATATTCTGCTCCAGTTTTCCTCTCCACTGTTACTATGTGGCTTCCTAGATCAGGAAGGCCTCATCTTTTTTTTTTTTTAACCTAACAGTTATGAGAACATCTAAGGGTTTGATTGTGTTTCCTTTACAATCTATAAAAATTGTTCTGCTGAGATGTAGGAGAGAATTTCTGAGGAGCATGTGGGGAGGGGAGAGGAGGGAGAAGGGCTGGGTATGGGTGCTGTATTGATGGATGCACTGTCAGGCTGAAGGTGCTTCTGCCCAGCCACATGGAATGCAACTGACTGAAAAATGAATGCTAAGAAGTAAAGGGGATAACTAGTTGAAAAGGCAGCACTAGAATGCAGATTTCAGGTTTCTTAGGAAGTGAGACAGATTTTGGAGTAAGTATACACAAGAAAGATAAGCTTCACCTGAGCCAAGCATGGTTGGTTTTAATTATTCTGGTATGATCATACATCATCAAGACTTATATGCTTTTTTCTGTTTTTTTTTTCCCCCCCAATCTGGAGAAGTGACTGTGTATGGAAGACAGTAGAGATTTGTGTGACTCATCACAAGCAGATGAAATACTGAAAATCCTGTAATCTAGGAATAAAAATGATAGTGTAATAAAATTTGTGAAGGAATAATAAAGAATATTCCAAGTAATCACATCATGGAAAAACAGGCAAGAAACAAATGTAGAGGCATTCCTACGCAGATGCTGCAGATCTATGCAAACAAAAAACTATGGTGCATGAGAAGAAATGGCTGGTTCAAATGTAAAAGACATGCCAAAATCTTGGTAGAAGAAGTGGAATGCTTTAATAAAAAATCAACTTGACAGGAGTGTCAGCTCCCTCCCCAAGAAGTCATATTTACCAATCTTAACAAGGTTTTTGTAAGCCTACTTCATAGTGTCTTTGGATGTGTAGAAAAGTTACTATTAAGTGCTTCATTTCCTGTTCCTATATATACTAAGCTGTTGTAGGGTAAGATGGGTTGTTTTCTTCTGCATGGATTAACAAAGGTATATAGATAAAGCAGGATGAAAAAAGGAACAAATGGTAAGTCTTCACATGGGAGGAAGATCGTTGAGATTCCAGAGCAAGCCACTATTCAGTGAACTTAAAGCTACGTTTAAGTAGCTTAAGGAAAAGAGGACACTAGAGAGTAACAAAGTTTGTTGAAGATGCCAACTTATTTGGGAAGGTTCAAGCAGATGTTACTCAGTATTACTCAGGGTAGTGGCAATGCTGTTCTGGAAATTCTAAACCTCTAGATAAGAATATGTCAGGAACTTAGTATTGATAGAAAATTAATTTGAAGTTCAGTAGTTCTGGGAAACAGCTTCAGGGATAGGCACCAAATCAGCTGATACATTTTTAGGAAAGAGTTGGTAAGGTCATTATGGGAATGTTGTCTGAAAATGTTTGCTTAATGCCACTAAAGAATATATCTAATGAAGGTTTTCCTCCCAGATGACCAGCAGATAGGTTTTCCTTATAAAATGTTTCTTGTTTCAAGGGAAGATTCATCTTCTTGCTATAGTGCTAAGTAAATGAAGTGCATTATGTACCCCTTTCACTTCCCAATAACTCTGGCAGCTGGGAATGTGTGTGTGTGTATGTATGAATTCTTATTATAAAACATGCACTACTTTAAGGTCCAGCCTAGTTTTTAGTGTAAAGTTTTAACTCTGACCTTTCTCAAAATCTTTCTGACAATATTTTCTTTTAATCAGTTTGTATAATTTTTTTTAGCTTTAGAAACTCTCACTTTCTCTACATCAGAGATTTTCTTAATTCAATGGAATCTAGCACTAGTTAGGATTTGATACAGGTGAGGTGTTTGGAAACAAGATGTTATTTGTATGTTTTCCTGAAAGAATTTGTCTTTGTTTTACAGGCACTGGTTATCTATAATACAAATTCATGTCTTCTCCTGCTTGCTCAGTTTCCTCTTGACATTAGTAGTTTTGGATGCTGTTTGAGACTTATACTGGAAGCAGTTATTTAACTAAAACAGTAAACTAATTTCATAAAAGTTTAATTTCTAAAGGATTTGGTCTTTATGAGCTTTCAAAAGGTTGAATGCATAGTATTTGCAATAAACTTCTCTTACGTAATCAGAAAAGAACCTTCTGGAATAAAAGCCTCTTAAAATCTCCCTTGTAATTTTCTCTGATTATTTAATTTATTAAAAAAACAAAACAAAACAAACCCAGATTTTAGTTTTTGCAGCATTATAACATGGATATGAATGTTTAAATTGCATTTGGATTGTTGACCCGAGCAGAAGCTATTGCACAAGTGTCTCTTGCATTCACTGACTTGAGAACTATGGATGAATTCATAAAAATATGGTAAATCAGCACCTTCCTTTTCTGAATCGTTACACACAGAGTGAAATTCCCTGCCCTTACCTTCATGCTCACTTTTGCTTACCCAAGCTGTGGAGTGGGTGATACTCATCTCCCCTAGGAACTGCTTTTTGGATTTGTGCCCAAGAGCAGCCAACCAGGTGCCTGAGAAACGGGGCCCACCACAGTGCAGAGAGCATGAGGGACTACATTGTTTGCTTTATGAAACTTAAGCAGCAAAAATGAACTGTAAATCAGTTTTATATGATTTAGTGAGGGGGTCTATCTGCATAGAGAAGTACTCATATACAAATATATTTCATGTGGAAATAATATACAATATACAGGCTTTTTCTTCTTACTGCCAAGAGATTTTCTCAGCAGACTTGCTTCCTGCAAATTCTTTCATTCAGTTGACCATACAGATGCATTTGTTATTCTGTACTGAGCTCTTCCACATTTAAAAAAAAGCCTCAGAGGATTTTTCACAGGAATTGTTTTCTATTGATTCTCTGCTAATATATGCAGAAAGATGGAAAGAAATAGGTCATTTATTGTTTCATATGAAGACGTCCCATAGTATTAATAAGATTATTCTTTTTTTCATGGAAAGTGTAAGAGCTGACCTATAAAAAAAAATGGGTTTATTGTTCTGATCAGATATCAAAGTCTATTTGTTAATGAAAATATTTTTCTAACCCTCACATTCTTGAATGAGAAAATATAAGTTATTTCATTGCTCATAGTTAGAAATGTTACAGCACTGAAATCAGAAACAAGAATTTAACTCGGAGAAAAACTAGCTGTGGCTTCTCTGATCTTTTTCTTCCTGCCATTCCCTCCAAGTCTGGTACAACTACCAGTGGAAGCTGTAAATACGATATTTTAGAAATGTGTGGTTCTTGCTTGCATTGGACCTCAAGAAAAGCTTCAAATCTAGACCACAAATATAGAATTACCACTGTATTTCAATTGCTAATTCCTTAGACCTAAGTTGAAGAATGGTTGCAACTGTCACATTTTTTCTTTAATGTCTTTTAGAATGAAATCTTTTGGCATGTATAAATACTTCTGAGAATCACATTAGTTCAGCTGAATTACAGTCAGATCCTTAGAAAGATAAGCTCAGTATGCTCCAGCAATTTGTTTTCCTTTAATTAAGAAAGTAATATATTGTCCTATTTTATAATTCTCTGAACATTTCTCATGAGTATCCTCTATTAAGTGAGCACTAATCTGAGCTGATTTCGACTTTCTCTTTCCCCATCACTTAGATGGAAAGATTAATGTAACACCTCAATTTCAAGTAGGAGTAAATTCATAGGATCTTAAACAGGATCAAATCGGAGGATTTAGACTTTCATGTCATCCAGGTCACCTTCCTCCATCTCCAGTATGCCTAAATACTGCTCCCATTACCTGTTTGCTCCAGAAAACATAGGAAGGAGGGAAAAAAAAGAAAAAAAGAAAAAAGAAAACAAAAAAACAAAACAAAAAACAAAACAAAAAAGCCTTTTTATGCACCTTTGTTGCACAAGCAAAAGAGGCTCTTGGTGGTAGTGGGTCTGCAACCCTGTTGTGAAGACCCTGGGATTGTCAAGAGGGAATGTGCTTCCTCACCTGTGTTTCTCACCTTCATCCTCTCTGTGCTGTTTGCATTTCTTTAAGAACAGTAATTTATGCAAGCAAATGGTGACTGTCAGTAAAGTTGTTCCTTGGAAAAAGCAGCTGGACATGACTGGAAATGGCTCCAGCATCAGAGGAAGCATCCTGCTCTGTCCTCCCAAAGATTAAAACAAAGGACAGTAAATACCTTAGAAAATATATAAAATAGTGTATAACAGATCTGTTAATGGCTTCAAGTTCATTCATGGGCATTTTCTGTCCCACTGAAGCAGAGCTCTGGATTTTACCTTTCTCCTCAACATTTCCATAGCCAATATTCAGTGAGTTAATTCTAATAGCTCATTGTTGAGCTAATAGGAGCCATTTCTTATTTCCATTGATGTAAATAAAAGGGTCAGCAACAAAAATGCTCATTTTAGCCTCCTAGTGCAAGGCTTATAAGGACATGCTATCACTTTTTACCTCTGGACTCCAGTGATCAGCAGGAAGAGCAAAGGTGAGCCTGTGGGCAGTGGGAGAAACACCAAAAGAAAATATTTTATTTCCTGGATGCTCCCTCCCCCTGGTACTGATACAACACTGATCCTCTGCTGTCCCTGTGGTTTATGAACCATGTTTGATAGTGCATGGAAGTCTTGCCATATGGTTTCTCTTTGTATCTGAAAAGTACTAACTGCATTTGAGGCAGTAGGCTATCTAATAAGTACGAGTTTATCTGTCTAGAGACCTGTCTCATTTCACACTCTTATTTAACCTATCTTTTGTTTGTTTTCCTGAACCAGAAAGGAGACCAACTGCACCATTTCTGTGGTGCCGTCCTTTCAAGTTGGCTTCAAGTATGTTTTTTACTTATATGTATGAATGTAATGCAATTGTGAGAGCTTTTCAGTTTGTTTGGTGGTTTTTTTGTTTTGTTTTGTTTTGGGGTTTGTTTGGTTGGTTGGTTGGTTTTTTTTAATTGTCATTGGCAGGGTTTGAAACCATTTGAAATGCAGCCACATTGGGAAGGAATACACATCTGCCAAATGGATAAGAATAAAACTGGTGTAATGATATGTTGCAATCATGCTGCAAAACCTACCACAATAAATTACTGCTGTAACAACCTCCTTCCTGTTGAGAAAGGTTCCAGCCCAGGTTTTCTTGGGTCTCTCTTCTTGATGTTTCCATTCTTGAGAGAAAGTTATCTCTGGTACCCTTGTCACTGCACTTCTGCTAAGCTTCTAGGAGGACAAACTGAAAAGCAAGAAAGGAGACCAGGAGGGGCAGGTGCCTGATTTGGGCTGGGTGATGCTGCTGGGTGTAAGCACTGTTGGTCTGTAGTGGCTGACCCACAGCACTGTGGGCAGGGCTTCATCCAACAGACAGCTTGTCCAGACTCAGTGGACAGGGGAAGCATTGTCCTCTGAGGTAGCCTGTGGGAAATAGGCTGCACCTCCTACTTTCTTCCATCCCAGATGCATCTCCTCTCCACAGCTGTGTTTGGCACACAGTCTTGTTTTGTTGACGCTGAATGAAAGAGCAAAAAGGGGGATCCAGATAACCGCACGACTGTCTTGGTTTCAGAGTGATTCTCCTCTCACACTGACAGCCTCAGTGTGGGAAAGTTTTCAGGCTGCTTTCTAAGTTCTTTATTATCTGTGGAGAGAGTGGTTTGGGTTTTTTGACTCCAACTGCATGTTTGAGAAAGAATTATTGATCTGTTTAGGGGAAGGAGGAAAGAAAGCCTCCTCTTGGAGGAGAAAGCAGCAAGGTCCTGATGGTTTCAGAGGTCTAAGGTGATGGCCCTTTAACAGCACTTGCCAGAAAAGCATTGTATAAAACTTCATCTGACAACACTAAAGCAGGAAAACACTGGAAGGATCTCAGAGCTGCCTTGTGCTTAAAATACGCAAACCACCCAGTGCGATCCAGGCTGTCAGACCAGTGGCTGAGGGGCATTTCTCCCAGGGGTTTCACCTCCTGCTGGTAAGATGGACAATGAGTATTGAGGTTGCTGTGAATTTTACAGCAACAAAATCTGTGTGTCCCTAAAAACTGAGTGGAATGGAAACACCATTTTATCAAGGCACATTCCAGACTGGCAAATGAAAGGGCTCCCAGCAGCCTGTGCTTTTGTGCATGCTTAGCTGGGTGCAACATCAGCTGTTCCTGGTTTTTCCACAGTAGAGCCTGCTGTGCTGTTTTCCCTGAATGAATGAACTCCTTCTAATTTCTGTTCTATGGTGCTTGTACAATTCAATTTCATTTAAAAAAAAACAAAAACAAAAACAAACCCCAAAAACCCCCCAAACAAACAAACAAAAAACCAACAAAAAAACCCCAAAACCCCAACAAATATCATTAGCTCCCTGTACTTGAAGTTCATCACCACATCTTTGCAATCCCTGAGTCCCCAGCCTCTGCTGTTTCCAATAATAATAATAAAACCTGAAAGGCTTGTTTTGTCCTCTCTACAACTACAACAAAATGGATGTAGATTAAGCTGTGCTTTTCTCCTCAGATATCTGGCAGTGCTTGTTTTCTCTCTCTCCAAGTTTTCCCTGTGAGGAATGAACACAGCTGATCATAGTGATAAGGATCAGCTCAGGGGAGCATTCCCCTGGCCAGGGAAATTTTTTCCCTTTGATGCCCATTGCTCCTCATCTCTTATGTTTCATATGCTTTTCACATTCTCCAAGCCTGGAGTCATCTGAAGTCACAGGCCAGAAGCAGCTTCTCCCAGATCACCCCAAGGGGATTTTTACTTCTTAAAGTTGCCAGCAAAATATTTTGTGTGGCTTAAGTTGAGGAATCAAGCTATTTCCCAGCTATGGACAGTTTGAACCAAAGGCTGTTATGAAGATATGCTGTCTTTAATGGAGTCTTCCACTCTACACATTAATGGAGTGGTCAAGAAAAGCCCCAGATAAAAGCTCTGAATAGATGGGATCCAGTCAGCCAATTATTTTCCTTTTCTCTTGCAAGTTTAACTTGACTTTCTCTCTTAAAATGAAATCTGATATTTATGGGAATATCTCATTCTCTATAAAACTATGAATTATTTTTTTTCATGAATAGACCAAATGCTACATATAAACCACACAGAATATAAAAGCTGCAATATGTTTAAAAGAAGTGGATTTTTTATGTAACAGAAGTGGGTGTATCTCATTCTTTCATGCACTGGATGCTATCTATGGAAAATCCATTAAACAAAATGGGAAATAAGAAACCATTTCTCTGCTGCTCATGTAAAATGACAGAGAGGAGGAAGTTTGTGAATTATAATGGGAGAAGCAAAACTATCTCCCTAACTACTCTTTCCAAAAGAAAACAGGACATGTTAGAAATTCTACATACCAGTGAGATCAGTTTGGGCTACTTGTTTCAGTTTTGCATCAAGGAAGCTTGGTTGTGTTACTTGTGATATTGAATTGTCTTGGCCATAAGTGCCTTTAGTTGTCAATGCCACAGAGGATCCATTTCAAACCTTGTCTGAGTAATTACTCGAAGTGGAAAACAAAGGGAACAGAGTGTGGTTTGGGGTTAGACTGGAAAGGGATGAAGTGTTTCAGGTGTGGGGTTTAGTTTCAGTGCTGTGAGGACAAGCATCAGGAAAAGTAGAGTGGCTGGAGGCAAGCAGGGGCCCAGGCTGGGGTCTTGTGTCTTGGAGCTGTGCTGTGAGTGGAATATTTTCCTTCTTCAGTGCTGCCAAAAGTGAGCTTCTCACCTTCATTGCTGTGAAGAGAATGTGTTGGGAAGCACAGAGAGGGGGGCTGCTACCATCCCAGATCTTCATGGCAAGTAAGGAGAAATGGAGGTGCCTGGGCACACTTACCTCCTCTTCACCTACCTCTTCTACCTGCTGTTGCTCTTACCCTGTCCTTTGCTTCTTAAAAACCTCTAAGAGGTTCAAGTGGCATCAAAGGAGGGGAGAAAGGTTAGGAACTACTACCCCATCATCCTGCATTGCTGTAATCCTGTTACAGCAAGATGAGTCATGGCAGGGAAGGGTCCGTGGAAGCATGTAATTCACTTCAGATGAAAGCTGCCTCACCAATGGGGTCTAGTGTATTATTTCTGTGTGTTCCAATAACACTGGCTGCTAGGCCTGTGTTCAGTGAATGAGAATTTGAGCCCTAGGAAGCTGGTTTGTTGCTGTCACAGCTAATGGTTTGTCAGAGTTTCCGAGGTAATTATGGTATTTCAGGAGACCAGTTTCTTGATTGTTTCAAAATGCACTGAGCTTAGTCCTGCATCAGCCTAAGGAATACACTTCTTCATATGGTACTTCAGACCATGAAAGTAAATTTGCTTTTTTACTTTGTCTGCTTTTTAAAGCTTTTTTGAGCAGGCCTGCAGCCTACCATATGGTTTACCTCTCTTCTCCTCCTTGTTGGCTGCTGCTGGCATGGGCAGAGCTGTGGAGAGCTGTGGATGGCTGGACACTCAACTGGGAGACATCCCTGCCCCAAATGCAACTCCCCCATCAGCTGCAGGAGAAGTGCCATTTTTACTCCAGTGGACCACTAGATGGGGAAATTGCATTTAACTTTTTGTGTTGCAAAATGAATCCTGGCAGCCAGGATGGAGCTCTTGATAGTAATGAAGCATATCAAGCCTGTTATCTGCAAGAGATGTGTGGTTTGACTATGGAGGTGGTGGATTCTCCATCCCTGGAGGTTTTTAAAAAGAGACTGGATGTGACAGTGCCATGGTCTGGCAATCATGGTGGTAGAGGATCAAGGGTTGGACTTGATCTCAGAGGTCCTTTCCAACCTGGCTGACTCTGTGATTACTCAGGCTTTGTCCCCCTCTTTAACACTGACACCACAGCTCCTCCCCAAGGAGCTGGGCTTTGCCAAGCCACGATGGTCCTGGAGTGCTTTTGGGGAGGTACTCTGCAAAATCGACCTTTGCTAATGCTGTCAGTGTGTGTTCCACCCCCCACTTTGAAAGGTTTCGGTGGTGTGGGGCAACATAGGGGTTGATTCCTGGGGCCAGTGGGTGCCTGCCCCCCTGCCAGCCCTTGCATGCACCCTGCAGCTTCACACTGGAGGTGAGGAGAGGGCATAAATACTTCAAAAATTTTCTGGACAGGGAGCTCCTGAGGCCAGGAAACCACCTGGGCATCTCATTGAAGCACCTCACAATAGCTTCAACAAGGAAATGTGTGCTCAGAACCTTCTTTTGCTTTTTGTGTTTTGCTGCTGCTCAGCCACTGGCTTTTTCATGATGAAAGTATTTCTGCACAGAGTGGCAGAAGTGACAGCTGTATGGTGACCCTGGGTCTGACAGGCTTTCAGGTGGAAGTCTGGTGGTTATGGGGTGGGGTATTTCATAGGGTGAGCTCAAAAATATTTCAAAGTTGAGGATTAAAGAATTTTTCACCACACACGGCGATTATAACTTCTCAACTATTAGTTCACTTTGATTTAAAGCAAACACTTCGTAACACAGTGAAACCTTTTTCTTGTAAGCAAGTAGTAAGATTGGTTTTAGTCCATTCTGCATTACCCCAACCTTTAAGTCCACAAGCTAACAGGAGGTTTGAAAAATATAAAAAAATAGAAAAAAATGCAGCATGCAGGTCACAGGAATGATTTTCCTTGCTGCAGGGTGTGAATGATGGGATCATTGATGCAGTGCTTCTGACTTAATGTTACAGTAATTCAATAACCACTTCATGCAGTGCTATTTACAGAACAGATGTGCCTTCTACTAAGATATATAAAGTTTTTCAGGCTTTCTATGGGTAATATAACTTTGGAAAGCTGCTTTATTTCTCTAAAAAATATTTCTGTATTATTTTGAAGAGGACGTTTAAAGCAATGCAACAATCACAGTGTGATAGCAGCTATTGAAGCTCACATCTCTACCTGTGCAGGCAAGGGAATGAACCCTACCATGAGAAGTTACCTTCACGCTACTACAACTGAGTCCAGGCAGCTCTCTGTACCCTCCCTCTCACAGTGCCAGTGGAGTGCGGGGTCTGCACGGGGCTGGGGCCTCTTCCTCACTGCATTCACCTCACTGCATGGTCCTTGTCATAGCTGACAGATGATGCTTTTGTGAAAATTTAGTTACCCAAAATCAGTGGCAGCTCAGAAACAAGACATGAAAATGTGTTTAAATAAGCACATCTGCATTGTTTTTGGCACTTGGAGGTACTGTAAATAGCCTAGCCAAAAATAGGGATGTGTTCTTATAGCCTTTCAAATATTGCCACCAAACAACTACAGAGCCAAATATTTTTGCAGCAATTGCATGCTTTTTCTGCATATGCTTTGTGAGAGGAATGATGTCTTGTGGCTGTGTCTGGAGTCTGTAAGCGTGAGGTATTTAGGTAAGAAGATTCGTGTGAGCAACAGTATAGGGTTGTACAGGGTCCTTTATTTCCGTGCCTTTGGCTGAGAGAAGTTTCTGTCGGGTAGCACAGTGTGCTTGGGGATGTATGCTTGGTGAAGTCTTCCCCTTCTGAGTTCTAGAAATGTTTCTGTGAGGGAAACCTAAGGCCAAGGCTCCTTTTGAACTGAGAAATTTCTGGTAGGGGAGCAGCAGTGCAGTGTGTGCTCAGGGAAGACGAGGTGCTTGGGTAGCAGCAGATCTTTTCTGTGCCATGGAATAGAGGTAATCTTCCTATTTCATTAGGTCATCCACTTCACTTTTTTGTGTTTTTATCCACAGATCTTAAAATGATTGACACAGGATACAAGTAGGATTATTTCCATCTTACACGAGGGTAAAAAAAAAAAGTGTGAATAAGTGTGTGTGCCTGCACACTTGAACAGAACATCTCCCTCCCTCTTCCAGTCTGTGAGTGGGCTTCAGATGGGATAAATGCATATTCCCCAAAACACTTCAGTAACAGGAGGAGGAGGAGAACTTTCTCCAGGGCATCTGCTCTGATTTGATCTCTTGAAAATCTTCCAGATTGTATTGACTCTTCATCTCCTGACATGCAATAATACGGCATGGCAAGTTGTGCTGCTAGGTTCCTTAACACAAGCAGTGCTTTGGCTGAAAGCCAGATGAACATCAGTGTCATAGAATCATAGAATTGTCTGGGTTGGAAGGGACCTCAGAGATCATCAAGTCCAACCCTTGATCCACTACAGCTGCGGTTACCAGCCCATAGCACTGAGTGCCACATCCAGTCTCTTTTTAAATATCTCCAGGGACAGAGAATCCACCACCTCCTGGGGCAGCCCATTCCAATGTCTGATCACCCTCTTGGTAAAGAAATTCTTTCTAATATCTAACCTAAACCTCCCCTGGCACAACTTAAGACCATGTCCTCTTGTCTTGGTGATAGTTGCCTGGGAAAAGAGAGCAACCCCCACCTGGCTACAACCTCCTTTCAGGGAGTTGTAGAGAGTGATGAGGTCTCCCCTTCTCCAGGCTGAACAGCCCCAGCTCCCTCAGCCTCTCCTCATAGGATCTGTGCTCGAGTCCCTTCACCAGCCTGGTTGCCCTCCTTTGGACCTGCTCCAGTACCTTGATATCCTTCCTGAACTGAGGGGCCCAGAACTGGGCACAGTACTCGAGGTGTGGCCTCACCAGCGCTGAGTACAGGGGAAGAATCAGCTCCTTGGACCTGCTGGCCATGCTGTTCCTGATACAGGCCAGGATGCCATTGGCCTTCTTGTCCACCTGGGCACACTGTTGGCTCATGTTCAGCTTCCTGTCAATCCAAACCCCCAGGTCCCTTTCTGCCTGGCTGCTCTCCAGCCACTCTGTGCCCAGCCTGGAGTGCTGTATGGGGTTGTTGTGGCCAAAGTGCAGGACCCGGCACTTGGCCGTGTTGAACCTCATCCCGTTGGAATCAGCCCAACTCTCCAGTCTGTCCAGGTCCCTCTGCAGAGCCCTCCTGCCTTCCAGCTGATCCACACTTCCTCCCAGCTTAGTGTCGTCTGCAAATTTGCTGATGATGGACTCAATCCCCTCGTCTAAATCATCAATAAAGATATTAAACAGAACTGGGCCCAACACTGATCCCTGGGGGACACCACTAGTGACCGGCCGCCAACTGGACGCAGCACCTTTCAGCACCACTCTCTGGGCCCGGCCCTCCAGCCAGTTCCTAACCCAGCACAGAGTGCTCCTGTCCAAGCTGTGGGCTGACAGCTTTTTCAGGAGAATGCTGTGGGAGACAGTGTCAAAGGCCTTGCTGAAGTCCAGGTAGACCACATCCACAGCCTTCCCCTCATCCACCAGACGGGTCACCTGATCATAAAAGGAGATCAGGTTGGTCAGGCAGGACCTGCCCTGTCTAAACCCGTGCTGGCTGGGTCTGATCCCTTGCCCATCCTGTAGGATCTACTTTGATCTCACAGAGCAGTTTTTGAGTTTCCTTCTGCTGTTCTGGAGGGGCAACTGTGATGTGAGTGGAAGCTGCTGGTGGTGGTGCTGGAGGGAGAAGCAGGGGAGGGAGCTGCGGTGCAGGGCTGGATCTCCAGGGGTTGTGCAGCAGGCTGCAAAACTGAAGGGTGCTCTGGCACGCCAGCGAGCCAGGCTGAGTTTCCTGTCACAGAACAGTGATGGCAACACAAAACACTTTCTTGCCTTCAAATTAGCTTTCACATCAAAATTAGGTGTTAAGAATTAATCCACGAGCTGGCATATGGAAGTCAGAGAGTGAGACATCATCTCACCTGATCACTGAAACTGATAAAAAATGTTGCTGTTTCAGTCTTATTTTGTATTTTTTGCTCTTTGTCAAGGGTTTATTTGTTTATAATCTTAATTATTTATGGCAACTCTTTGGCTGCTGCAGGAGCTGCCACTGACCTTTGCTGCTACCTCGCTATCCTTTTGCAACCATTGAATAAGGAAAAGCTGCAGACCACAAACTCCAGGTAAAGGATCAGTAACTTGGCAAGATGGAGATAAGACACAATTGCTTATTCTTTTCCTTTGGATACATGGTTCACAAGGTCTGGCTTTATAGACTGAATTTTGGAGAGAGGCATAAGTACATGACTGACAATTTCTTCAGTCCCTCAAGGGCTTCCTAGAGCTCTCTGTCTGAGATCTCATTTTTAATGGAGGACCATCTGCTGCAAATGCACATGGTTGTTAGCAAATTCCTACCTAATGCTGTTCCGAGCAACACCTAAGATAAATGAAGCAAATTAAGTACATTTACAACTTGCTTTTCTATTTGTTTATTTCATTGCATTTCGCAACACATTGTGTATAGTCAGTTTTACTGTTCCCCCACAGGGTCTATCAGATTTTGGTTTGGTGTTCTTTTTTTTTCTCCCCACGTGGTGAGAGATAATGGAGGAAACCATAAGGACTGTAAAATCACAAAATAAATAGCTGGAATGCAGAAGTGAAGTTCATGAATCTATCTGGAAACTGAACATGGCTAGATTTGTAATAAGCAGAAATGTACCTTTAAAGCCCAAATCATCTTCAGTCTGCAAGTGTAAATTTATAGTTTCTTGCCAAGTCCCTGTTGGTTAGGCTGAAATACCTAGTGCAGTTTGGAATGGTCCCCTTGGTGCTTTTGACAGCCCTCTAACTACAATTAACTAATTAAAGGATGGACTTATTTTATCTCTGGAATGACTTATGAGAGTCAAATCTTTGCTTTCAAACTTCTTGATATCTGGACAATATTTTTTTTACAATTTGCATATTTAATTAAAAATTATTTCCTTCCTTGACCTTTGATATGCAATGTGCATGTCATTTGGCTGCCTACTCTTTCATAGCCAACATTATTAGCAAAAGTCTTTTAATTATTGAGATATGGTTGAATTCTTGTGAGTTAACATTTACAAAGCTAATATTGTGATGGTGCATATGACTGTTCCTAAGTTCTGAGCCTCCACTACTACCAAAACCTTACTATGCATGAGGCAAACAACATGCATCAACATCACGCCAACTTCTGCCTTGTCAAGGTAACCGCCTAAGAAAGGTCAATATTTAGGCAGTGGGAGTTGCCTGGGGTGCATTATTACATGGTACTATCAGTCTGGTACCGAGCAGTCCTACAGAATGACTGTACCCAAAAATAAAAGGGAAAGACCAAAGTCAATCTGACATGACTTAATTTCACTATTGATATCAGATGCAAGATATGTGACTGTCCTATCTTAGTGAGAGGGAAGGCAAAGAGATGTCACTACCCATCTGGACCTGCCCTTCTGTCCCTCCTCCTTTCCAGGACAGCTGCTCTGGATGGCTAAGAGCAGGGAGGTGAGCTGGAGAGCTTGAAGACCTTTGTGTTGGCAGTAGTAACATCTGCAGTTTCCTTTCAGCAGTAGGTAGGTAGGGATTTTGCCTTCCTCACTTTGGAGAAAATTACAGTTCAGCCACACAAGAGCAGCTTGAAGCCACTCACTTTATGGTACCCACTCTCTGATGAAGGAATCCTTTTTGCTCTCTCTGCCTAATTGAGTGGGTTGTCTCCGAGCAAAGCTGGTACAGCAAATCTAAGTGAGGATCTAGAAATCCCAACTGGGGGTTTACATAAGCCTTTTGCTTTCTCTAGGCCCAGGGCTTGGATAAATGCATCTCTGCTGGTGTGCCTTTGCAGACCTACCCCAGACAAACACTCACTTGTTCTGGTAGAAAATGTCTTAAGTGTCATAGCCAAAAACTAAAACGTGTTGTTTTCTCTCTCCCTTGTTTGGGGTTTTTTTGTTGTTTTTTTTTTTCCCCTTCTTTTTTTAATCTTCTTTCTGGCTTGGTTTTCACACAGCTGCAGGCTGAACAGGGAACCTCTATAATCTGGATGATATGACAGTGGTATTGTGTGGCACAGCCCCGAGAAGCAGTCAGATTTTCACATCTCCCAAAGTCTGTCACCTTCAAAGGGACAAAGGATGTGGGCTGGTGCTCCTGGGAGGAACGTGGCCTTCCCACTCCAAATATCCCACATTGACTCTGTATTTCCAATTTTTTTCCCTGCCTGCATGCTGGGATTCACATGTATCCTAAAATCTTGGAGATTGGCTGCTCCTGGGATTTTCTGAAAGGTTTTTCATGTCCTGTGATTTTTTTGCTTTGGGGATCAAAATACTTGCCCTTTTCATAACTGTTTCCCCCACTGCACACCCCATGTTGTCAGTGCAGGGCAGCTGTGCAGGCAGCTAAGCATGCTGTGCTGTGTCCTAACACTGCTATTAAAGTTTCTTGGTTATTCAGTGTAAGGTGGTCTGCAAATTGAAAACCTGATCCACTCAACTCTTGCCATGGGAATGCAAAGCTTCAGCAGTTTCTCTGCATGGAGAAGTGTATTAATTGTCTGGCAATTGAAGTGTGACATCATCATCAAAGTACCTGCACTACTCAGCTAATTTGCACTGCATACTCTGGGTAACTTGACTGTGCTGTGCTTGGAAACAGATGAAATTTCTCCAGGTGTGATGGACTGAGCCCAGCATTTCCTGGACTGCCTACAAGTTTCCACAATGCTGTAGCCACTGTCTGTGTCTCCTGCTTACGTGTTTGTCCTGTCAAGCTGAGCCTAGGCTCAAGTTAACTGTGCAGCCTCTTACTATGTAAGAAATACTTGCTCTGCACTTTGGGAAACAGAAAGACAGGAAACTGTTTACTCGCAGGTGCGATGGATGGCCAGAGGGAGTGAGGACTGGGGTTACTCATCAGACGTGTGTGTGGGATACAGCCTCCAAGCACAAGAAGCCCTGGAGAAGCATGAAAGTCAGAGAAACAAGGAAATAGATGGTAGGAGCTCACAAAAAAAATTGGAGGCAGCAACCGAAGTACTAATCTATTTCAATAGCATGGTCTTCTCCCTGTGCTGTCCTTAAAGCCTATTTTGTAAAACCAATTGTAAAGAGCTTGTATGATTTGCTGCCCAGTTTACTACAAAAAACCCACTATTCATTAAAAGAATTATGGGATAATGTCATACGAAAAAGCCTACAGTCTGCAGTGTAAACTAAACAGCTTGCAGGGATGGTTAAATGTCAGTGCATTGTGGGAGCATTTAATAACCACAAAAGCCACTTACTCCAAATACAAAAGGCAACATGAAGGAAAATACTTTGCTTTGGCTTGCAAGATATTGAGAGTTCTGAACCACCAGCACTGGTGTCTCAGGTTGGTTCTCAATGTGGGCTCTAGGCAGGGGGTAAGGAGGTGGCCGGCTGAAAAGATCTAAGGAAGTGAGTAATGAATCTCAGCCTCCATTTAGAGGAAAAAGGCAGCTCAGTGTTAGCTGATGGGCTAAGGAAGCTGTGTCACTTGGCATCCTGTCTTGTGTTTACCTGACTTACTAGCACTGAGGGATGGACAGCTAATGGTGATTGCTCTTTTAGATGCCTGTACCCATGGTTTGAGAAACTGAGCTTTAAGTTGTCATTTGAGATTATGCCTTGTATGAAAAAGAAATGGGACAAATAGTGAAGGAAAATGGAATTTTGGAGGGTCATCAGTCTCATGATATTTTAGGTAATGCTACTTCTCTCAAGGAGGTGGTCTTGCATTTTTTTAAGAAGGCAGGAGTCAGTGAGGCCATGTGCATCTGCCTGTGCCAACCTGTGCCCCTTTCTGAAGGGATCCTTGAGCTACACAGCCCAGGCCCATCCTGCTGGGAGGCTGGGAGCTGGAGCTGCACAGCTGGGCTCAGTGGACTGCAGTCCCCGGGGTCTGGCTCTGACCCAGCCCCTTGATGTGTTTCTTTAAGATAAACTTTGCTTAAATGCTCTAAGGAATAACAAATTCCCACAGATGCAGACAGTCACCCATGAGGTTTTGTAGTCTGCTGCTGCTTTTTTTCCAGGCTTCCCTTTAGATTTCTTTCCTTCTGTTTTTAATTTGTTTGTCTGTTTGGGTTTTTTGTTTGGATTTTTGGTTTTGTTTTGCTTTGGGGTTTTTTTCTTGCTCTAACCTCAGGTAGAGAGCTACTGTCTCATCTCAGCTCATCTCATGTGCAGCCCCAGCAGCCGCTGCCAGGAAGGACTGACCACTCTTGTCACAGACTAATGCTAGGACAAGTGTTTCCCTGACTCTAGGTACATCAAAATCACTGTTTTGATGGAAACCTTTGCCTGTGACCACAAAGATCTGTGTCTGATGGGGACACAGGCAGCCCTATAGCAGCATGGGAAAATGGAGCTGCACTGCAAGCCTTCATCCCATCATGGGAAATGGGACCACCTGGCAGCTCTGTATGTGGCACTCTTATGGTCAAAGCACAACAAACCCCAGTGCTGACACACAAAACAGTATAAAAGGATTCTCTGTCTTCTTCCCATCTGCACCCCTCTCTCAATGGTGTGTCATTGGGATGAAGGAGCAACTAAGGCATTTTCCTCTGGGACATAAAGGAGCTAGGACTGAGTTGCTACGACCTCCCCTCCCCTGCCTCCAAAAGACAGCAAAATTAGAAGGTATCTTTCCTTTTGTGAGAGGGCAGCAAACCATAAGGACTTCCTCAGGAGAGAACTCCATTTTCAGGGTGTGAAATTTCTCACTTTTTTCTAGCTGCCAGTGACACTTCTCGAATGCAGCAGTAAAGCTATTAACCTAGCTTTGGCTCCTCCAAGGTAGAGCAATCTGCTGCAAAAGCGGGGCCTGAGAAAAATGGAGTCCTAGTCTGAGAGGGAAATACAAGCTGTTGATCTGCATTTCATTTTTGTTATCTAGTGAACATTGCACAGCTACAGAACAGTGCAATGCAAAGCAGAAGCAAGCGTGGACAATTCTGGAGACAATGGTGGCAATAGAGGAAGGGGCATTAGGAGGTCCCTGTGGGGAATCACATTCTGTTTACCTATTCTTCAGGATACCTTATCTGTTATGCATGGGAAGGTGCAGCTCTGGCTGTGGCCTATGCAGGACCAGGAATCTGACAAGATCTCTGTGCAGGTCCATAGAGGATGTTCAGGATTACACCTTCACCAGGCACTGATGTTTTACAGCTATTGAAATCCTTGCCAGTATCTCTTGGCACCAACTTGGGCAGACATACAGAGGAAGAACAGTCTTACTAAAAAAAAGCAGCTTCTCTGGCCCACTCATTAGGGAGAGGGGGTCAGTTCCCCTTTGCAGATCCACAAGGTGCTGGATATGCTGCTCTGCTGCTGCAAGCCAGCATCTTGCTCTTCTCCTCCCATCATCTTGAGAGAGTGATCCTCTCAGTTCTTCTACTGCACAGACCCATGAGCCCAAAGGTTCTCAGGGGTTTGAGAATTTGTGAAAATCCTGAAAAATCTTACCACTGGGGAAAATGATGTGTTTCCCTGAGCAACACAGACATCTAGTAATGGATTACATGACTGCATGCTGACAAGACTCTGGTTATTCCTTTAATATGCCACTAGCATGTGAGACATTTAAAAAACAAAACCAAATTTCTTCAGGAGAAAGAAACCTTCACTGCTCTGCCAGGAAATGTACAATGGGTGGCTGCATTACCTGGAGGTTGTGTGTTGCTTGTGTTTTGGTCTGGCCTTTTTTGTCTGTAAATGGAAATAAACATGAAGAGTTATTAAACAGGAGAAAAGCACTGGGAAGAGAATGGTTAAGGATGAAGACAGCACTAACCACTGCACAATACTGTACAAAACAAGACCATCTTTGTTTTCTGTAAACAAAGTGTGCTCAACTGCTCTCTCTCTCATCTTTCTTTCCTTAGTAAGATTTCCATTTCTGTTATTTTGTTTGACCTGAAGACAATACAGAAATGAAACTTTAGCTTTTCTTGGAAAGACCCACTTAATTCAAGAGATTTACTCAGAAGGGCTGGGATAAATATGCACCTTCTGAATGAAACACTGAAGAGATGTAGATTTGAGATAAACCTGTGTGCGCTCTGAAGTAAATTATTCTCATTTGGTGCGAATATAGTGCTCAGCAGAAATTCTCCCTGCTGCTAAGATGCATAAACTGTGCTCCATTTAAAAACAAACGCACATACCCCTCAGCAGCAATATTGCTTGTCATTAATAAGCACACACTGGAAGTGAGTGTTAATTGAGCCTGTACACCAATTCCTCTTTTCTTGTGTTTCACAGGTCGTGCCAAACAGTACCCAATAGCACATGAACACAAACCACGGTAAATCCCATCTGGAAAGAACCTAAACTTGATAATTGTTACAAAAAAATCCCAAGATCCTCATGATGATTTGGAGGTGTTGATGGCAGAGGTATGGCACCCAGCAATGTCCCTGGGCATGGCTGAGTTTACTGGGCTGTCCATGTTCTGCATGCTCTGGTCTCCACCAGGCGTGGAGCAGCTCCTTGGGTGCCTCCACATCCCCATCACACAGGGGGTGGTCATGTTCAGTATGCTCTATTTGGTTTCCCTGCATCACCCTTGGGTCTGTGATCTGTACCACGGATGTGTTGTGCAATGAGTTTTAAACTAGTTTTCTGCTTTCTTTCATTTGGATAAACCCCAGGTTTGTGAGGTTGGCTTTCAGGATTTGTAAAGCTGCATTCATGGCAGCATCTGCACCCCTTGAAACAGGAGGAGGTTGCAGGGGGAATAAAGAGAAAGGCTGTTCAGGATAGGAGTGTGATGCCATTGGACTAATACAGTGCTAATAACACCTTTTCTGTCTATCTGAGAGGCTCTGTCACCAACCAAAACCATGCAAGTAAGAGCCTTTTCATGCAGAATTGATTTTGCTTTTCACAAGCCAGTGGGCACAGCTTTCTAATGGAATCAGAGACACTCATACACTGACTCTGTTTATTTCTTTGTGTATATATATATATATTTCTTTTAAAGATGTCTGCTCTGAAGCACTGTTAACCTCTGTAAGAAAGATCCAAAAATGTCTTGGGTCTCCAGGAGAGATGAACCATATTTAGAAAGCAGACGGGGCTGCCATTATGTGATGGGCTGTTTCTGCTGCCAGCGCAGCACGTAGGCAAGTGCTGTGCGAAGGTGCAGCTGAGAAATTTGTGCAGCTGTAAAGTTGTCTTGGGTGCATGACCTGACAGCCTGGTACACTCAGAGTATACCAACAGAAACACCCCAGCCTGCTGAACTAGGATTAATTTTATGAAAATCAGGACCTTCTGATTTTCAAAACCCAGATCTGTGTTACCTTTAGCTCCAGGCTTTGCAGACTCATTCAGCTTTGTTCAGTTGATGGAGGAAATATTCTATATAGTTTCTGCTGGTTTGGTTAATTTTGCTGTATCCCTTAAACATGTTTTTAGCCTTTTATGTTGTCACGTGGGGCTATGGCATAGAACATAATTCAGGTGGCTGACAGGCTGTCCACACCTCCTGGTTATCCAGCCTATGGATACTCTCATGTCCTCTCCTGCTCCTTGGGAGTTCACAAAATGCCTCAGGGACTGTAAATAATCCTTCTTAGGGCAGTGGATTATACAAGTGACAAATTATTGGAAAGATGCCTGTCTGGGATAAACAATGTGAGGTTTGCTTCCCTGATGTGGTCTGGGCTTCCCGACAAGCCTCCAGGAAGTGACAAAGTTTGGAGCAAACTGTTCAATGTGTGTGTGAGCACTTTCTATTGTGGGATAGTACCTGGTATTTGAAATCCAGCCTGACCTAAGGACTCAGTCCTTCCTGCCAAAACCCTATGAGCACCTGACTCATGGTGGAGGCTGTTGTGGTCATCTTTGGTGTCATTACACATTTCCAAACGCACAAGCACCGAGTCTAGGAGGCTCGTGTGGTGAGAGTGAAGTGTGAGGCAGCTGCAGAGCTGCCCTCAGAAGGGGGGGTATCTCTGTCCCTCCAAGCCCTTTCATGAGGGGCTGTGGGGCAGAGTGCTGTACTGCTTATGTAAGTGTATGTCAGTGGGGCACTGGAGGGTTTCTAAGCAATGTCCAGCTTGCAGAAGTTTCTGAAATTCAGAATGGCTGCCGTCCCTTGAATTATGCTGCTGGTCAGCAGGCTGGAACAAAACCCCCTGTGGCACACTCTTTTCTTGCTGCAAATTCCTCTTGGTATTGTGTGGTGGGATGACCCTGGCTAGACACCAGGTGCCCATTAAAGCTGCTCTACCAGTCCCCTCCTCAGCTGGACAGGGAAGAGAAAACAGAACAAAAGGATCATGGGTTGAGACAAGGACAGGAAGATCACTCTGCAATTATTGTCAGAGGCAAACCAGACATGAATTGGGGAAATTAGTTTAACTTAGTATCAATCACATCAGAATACAACAATGAGAAATAAAAGAAAATCTTAAAACACTTTCCCCCACCCCATCCCTTTTTACTGTGCTTATCTTCACTCTTGAGTTCTCTACCTTCTTTGCCAGCCACACAGGAGGACATGGAATGAATAGTAAAATACTACATGCTGCTCTTTTTACCTAATTCAGGTTCAGGTTCTAATATATAATACATAATTAATACATCATATATAATTAATATATAATAATAATACATAATATATAATTACAAAAAATATTAGCAGCATCTGTGTTTAAATTGTGAGTTCACAGTTCATCCCAGCAGCTGTAAAGAGCTGCAGCATGGCTGCAAGAGCCTGTGTGGGGTTTTGAGGATGAGATTAGCCTGGCCGGTGTGGTGCAGCTGTGCTTCAGCCTTACAAGGGGCAAAATGCAGAGAGCCAGAAAAACCCAAAACTGTCTCCAACTATGTGACTCTGAAGAGTTGGGGTCAGGGAGCATTTCTCCAGTGCCTGTCCTCTATTTTCACTGAAACAGATGGATTTTAGAGTGGGCGCTGACCTACATAAAGTGTAAAGTTTTGCCTTCAACTGTTCCTGGGAGATTATCAGAAAGGACTGGGTGTGGGGTGTAAAGGGATAATAACACTTCTAACATTTTTTTGGAAAACTTGTTAGCTATTTAGAGTCCAACCTCATTAAGTCCATGCATTACAGTTCAGTGGCCTCTGAATGAATGGATTAATTCAGTGTTATTTTATCGCTTTCCTCCTGTTACCTGCAGCTGTGCAGTCTAAAGTTATCTTGTTTTCTCATTTATAAGTGTTGCAAAGGAAGCTCCCTGGAGATGATGCAGTGTGCTGAACACGAAAGCCTCCACTGAGCTCAATTGCTGTGAACAGTCATCATAACAACTCCTCAGAGCTGTAGCCTGGGCCACTCTTCACAGCAGATGCATTAACTGTACATTTCCCCTTTTTGCTCTTTTACCTAGGGATCTCTGTGAAAAACCTTGCAAGGCGAAGAGCATCAACATAGCAGTATTGACTTGTAAGGTTTGGGCTCATTTTTTTTTTAGCCTGGGACGAGTGTGGATTACACCTTCCAGCAAAAGCATCAAAATAGCTGCAGGTCCAGAAAAATGGTATGGAGAATTGGAATTTGTGCTTTTCCTTTTATATAGGAAATGCTGGATTTTGGGTTCTTTGAAAAGAAAAAGATCTCGCTCTGGGCCAAGAGGCTTTGGAGTAGACAATCTTGGGCTACTTCTTCTCAGTGCACACTAGGAGGGCTGTGGTAACATGAAGTGAATTTTAAAAAAAACCCTCCAGCCGACTTTGGGGTTGCATTTGAAAAGACTTGCTGGATTTTGTCTTTTCTAGTTGATAATGGAAGTTTGATTTGATTTTCAGGATGGAGAGTTATTTAAACCAGTGGCTGGTAGTGCTATCTGTGTATTCAGCATGTCTATGCAACATACTTGACTTCTCCAGAGAAGGGACTGGGGTGTGATAAATCTCACTCTCTAACATCTGCAGTTGAACTATACCCCTGGTCATACCTCCCCTGAGGGCTGGTGGGAGAAAAAGCCAGCAGAATTTCTAGAGTGCAAACTTTCCTGGGAATAAACTGTGCTGTAGTACCCCTCGTCTCCTGAATGCTGTCTCTCCTGCAGGTTTCATCCATCACATATAACACTCTTCGTGCTTATATTTCAGATGAAGGGGCATCACTCCATGCCATGGTGGCTGGGACAAGTCCCACCAAGCACTGCTGCAGCTCTTTGCTGGAGAAATACAGGAAAAAGAGGCATTACCCTGGCAAGTGGTTATTGGGTGAAATCTGCTTTGTGCTGTAGGCAGGAGGGCCATTGGCTGGAGGAAGGCTCTGCTGGAGCCATCTTAGGATTTCAGAAGGTGATCAATAAATGCAACACGATCAGGGAAAACTTTTCCACCCGGTTACTGTATACTGTACACACTGATCTCTTAGGAGCCATTTACGTCTTTTGCTTTATTCAGAATTTTACTCTTGTTTTAGTTCAAACCTCTCCTCTGTTAAATCTGGGATGGCAATCCTCCCACTCAACTTTTTCCTTCTTGTATAATTTTAATGTTAATACTTCCATAGCTGGAGTTTCTTAGACCTCTGTGCAAGTTCCCCTGTGAAGTGAGCAGCCTGCCCACAGTCCTGGAATGCAGGACAGCTAACATGAGCATATGAATCTCTCTGGTTCGTTTGGAGGGCACTGGGGGCAGGAGCAATCCCATAGAAGATCCAAAAGGTTTTTTTGGCTCATGGTCTAAGCAACCTGGGGGATACCTCATCTCCTTCAAGGAGAAGCCCTGTGGACACTGTGACCATGTGCAGCACAGGGTCACAGGGAAGCTGAGCTGCCTGCAACCTCACTGCTTTGGAATGGGAACACATGTTGCTGCCATGTGGGCCTTTTCTCCAAACCAGCCAAGCCACTACCCTCTGGGGCCCAGCTGCTGGGCATGCTGTGTATCTTGTTTGGGCTGAGTATTTACAGGTCCTGATGTATATCACCTTTCAGGCTTCATTCTTCTGTCTGAACGTTGCTCCCAAAATGAAATCCATTTTCCTCCTGTGCCTTGCCAGCCGCAGGTTCTTCCTGCAGAAAAAGGGAAGAACAAGAAGGTGTGTCATGGGAAGGCACACTCTCTTTCCATGAGTAAAAGGCAGCCTCAATCCAGATGCACTTTTCTCCATTCTGTGTGTTTAATTTTCTGTTTGAAGTTGACATTGCATCAGGGAAAAGCTGACAGGTAACTTTCCCAAAGGCAAGGTACTTAGGCTGGAAAATTTCTTAGACTATTCCCTCACTCTATAGATAGTTAGTAAACTTCTCACTGGGATTGTTTCCTATTAATAGGTTTGAATAACTGCCCAGTTCTTATGCTGATTTGGGTTTGGTAACTGACATCCCCAAACCCGCATTTAAGTAAATGTGAAAAGTAAATTACTCACCAGTGCTCATGGGCTATAACTCCAGGTCTAACTATGTCGGTGCTGACTTAATGCTACTTTAAAGGGGAGCTTGTTTATGAGGAGCTGGATGACAGATCTGCAGAGGGGGATTAGACTCTGTGTGTCCTATATCTTTTAATTGAATCAGGCTGAGGTGCTTATGAGGAGAGGGTGCATTTAGACAGCATCAGGGCTTGGTTTGTACCTGTACTGCCCTGACTGAAAGCTGGAGCTACATCCATAAAACCCCAAAGGTGAGAGACAAATCATCTTCAGCACTGAGAGCTGCTCCAGGGCTGGTGTCTGCTGAGAAATGCTTTCAGCATGGTTTCTGCTTGGTGCTGCAGCATGATCACAGCAAGGGCATCAGGGCAAGATGGGGTGGCTGTGGGCTCTCTTAGGACCTAGAGGCAGGTCCTCTTGCATGAGGTTGTCTGCTCCTAGGAATGCAGAGATGTCATTCCCCATCCTAGCTATGCTGGCAGACTTGATCCATGCATTAACTCCTATAGAAATCATTCTCTCCAGGGGTAGAGAGAACATCCATTTCTGCCAAAACCATTTCTTTGCAATTATCTCCAAAGAGAAGGGCCCTTAGTGCAGAGATAAAACGCCAGTGGGATGAGCAAAGTGTTTGCTTTTTTCCTCTGAAAGTCCTTTATTTTCAGGAAGGATGTGGCTGTCATTATTAACATATGTAAAATTATCTGCATCATTAGATGGAGGCTGTGTTGAGGAGGCAGATTTTTTGATCTTAAAATCTAAGAACATTTAAGAATGTTTGGGCCATTTATAAATTGTTGTAAAATACAAATCTTTGGAAAAGGCTTAATGCAGTAGTCATGAATACCCACAGCTACCCACAGTAGCTCAGTGCACAAAAATCCATTAGGGCAGCAGTAGCTTTCTGGTTTAATTTTGACATACTCTCTGACAATTATTTTTGTCTTATTTTTAATCACCAGGACTATCTTTGCTACTCACAAATAAAAGCAGCGCTATGTAGGAGTGCAAGGGACCTATGGAGGGACTTCAGTCCAGCTCTAAGAGTTAATCTATTTCACCCCTGAGACATACTTGTGAAGCTCCTTTTTAAAGCCTTCCACAAGTATTCCCTCTAATTTCAAAGAAAAAAATTGAGTACCAGGCCCCAGACCATACTTGTTATCCCAGCAGAGGCCATACCACCATGGAAGAGAAGGGAATAATTGCCTGCTTTATTAATGTGGCCCTTGAAATCTGCCTCCTTTTCATCAGCATTGTTTTGCAAACTTCTGTTCAGATCAAGATGACTCCTAATGCTTTAATACATGTTTCTCTATGACTAGTTGTCACTGGCATACTGTCCATTTGATTTTTTTTTTCCTCCTCAATGTAGGGATTTGCATGCAATAAAATGTTTTGAATCATATCAAAGAGGAAAGATATATATCAGCAGCAAATATGGCTTTGCAAGTCCATGTGGTTTCTAATGTGACAGCTGCTTCAGTAACAGAAGAGAGGTTTCATTTCCATTTGGTAGGTATTATGTATTTTGTTTCCAACAAATATTATTAACTTCAGTAGGTTTTTTATCTATATTGAAAATAACTCATTTTCAGTTAACCAGCAACTGATTTCCTGTTATCCCCAGTACACATCTGAAGGTGAATATATTTATATTCCTGACCACAGGATGTTTTGTTTAATTATTGTAGAGTAAATTTAGGGTTTGTGGTGTACAGAAAAAGTCCATTTGTTGGGATATATTCTGATTGGTAGTGTCTTTTAGTTGTCTACAATTAACTAAAGTAGTTTTCTGTATCTGTTCTGATATAATATTCCATTAATATAAAATCTTGAGCCCAATGATATGTCCAGGTTTGTGATATCAACAGAGAGAGAGAAAACACACCCAACATATAGTACTGCATGTTTAAAAGAAATTTTCAACACATACAGAATCTATGTGAGAGAGTTTAGGACTTCAATTTCTTGATACTCGATCTCCGTGCATAGAGCTCTTGTTCTGTCTATGGGTGTAAAATCACCCTGGGTATGTGCAGATGGGTGTGTTAACTCCAGCTTCAGACAGCTGCAATGATTCTAAATAGGAGTGGGATGTGTCACAATAATTTATCAACAGACTTGTTTTCAGTCTCCTGTTCTAGACTGAAGAACCCCTTTGTGCAGCAGCATAATAACCAGCAGGCAGATGACTTTGACTCTTGCTCTCAGGGGCACATGAATGAGACCTAATGAAAACAGCAGGGAGACGAAGAGTGATAGCTACTTCATGCTGGTAGCAAAGATAGTCCTTTCTAACACTCCATACATCTGTAACAGCCCACATCTACAACACCCTGGACAGGGTCAATCACTATAAGCAACGTTATCAGAGGACAATGTGGGCTGTATGCATGTTTATCCTAGATAAATTAACAGGCCTGTTCTTCACTGGAGCAGAGGAAATAAAGCAATTCTTTGTCACTCTGCAAAACCTTGATTTGAAAAGAGCAGTTTTAACCAAGAATGTTTGGACACTGAATGTTAGTGGTAATGAGAGGCTGATCTTCCACTGTCTTATCTTTCAGTGTCATTCTTCCTGTCACCTGGAAAGAGGGACAGTATTTAAATATGTCTCATGAGAAGTGCAAAGGAATATAGAGTAGATCCAGTTCAAGCTTTTGGTTACAGTGTCTTCATAGCTTATAACAGAGATGTTTAACTCCCTGAAATGACATTTGCTTTTTTGTTCAAAATAAAGATGGTCTTCTACCAAAGCTTAAAATATGCATCCAATAGTAAGACCAATAGTCTGAGCAAATCCCTACCTAACAAACAAAACATCTTTAAAATGCATTGTTTGGTGTTACAGCAAAACTGCAGGCAAATGCATCAAAATAAATGGGGTGTTTGCCTGGTTGGCCTCACAAGCTGCTAGTAGGACCAGACATGAAACACCCAGTATAAATTATAGGTGCAAAATCAGTTCAGTTTTCTAAAATAGAGCTATGGTATATGTTCAGTGTGATAATAGCCTATGCAACACTGACCTTGAAGAATATTTTTACTGCATTAGCATGAAAATAATTTCCCCACTTGTTCAAGTCCATAGTTTCATCCCTGCACTTTCCAAACAAACGATGTATAATTATGAGACATACTTAGAAAAGAAAGTCTGAAGAAAATAGTGCTGGGGTTTGATGCATTTAACACACCCCCTTCCAGTCTTGACTGGTGTGGTTGTCCTCACTTGTCCTCACAAGTACCACATGTCTCACTCTAGGAGTAAATCCTGAGACCTATATGGTGCTTTCAGCACTCACATACCTGAGAGGGGTTGTGAAACTGGCTCATGTCTGAGGTGATGACTGAGATATGAAGACTAGCATATGGGAGAAGACCAGGGCATTATTTGTACAGTTTAGGAAAAGGCAGGAGGATTTGTGGTCACTTTCCACTAGATGAACGAAGAAAAGAAACACCATGGAAAACTAACTACTTCAAATAAAAAGCTGTCATGAGAGAAACTAGGTATTATGTACTCACAACTCTCAAATGGGAATAAAATCACAATTTCTAACCCTCATGAAGGAAAAAAAGAAAAAAGGTAAAGAAAATACTGAGTTTGAAATCAAGTGTTTATTAGCTGTGGAAAAAAAGAGAATAATAGGACAAACCTTGATGGCTTTTCTTTGTTTAGGAAAAGTTGAAGTCTTTTATTTTTATAAAGAAGTGTAGGTGCAGCTGTTCTTGTGTATTTGAAAAGCATTCATTGCTTCCTGAAAAACCTTTTATGCTCAAGGGACCAATCTTAATAGATCTGCAGCAGTACAGCTTCTGGTTGTGTCAGAGTTCACACTGAATAACAACCCTGCCACTCATTGAAATATGTGGGACAACTTCCACTGGTTGTACTTACAGTAGCACAGGCAATAGAGCATCCATCCCTGTCAACTTTGCAGCCCTGCCTGCATTTCAGAAAGTGCTTGGAGCAGGCAAATATGTAAGATCTGCTGTGACTGTGCCCACAACCTGGCAAAAAATTCATAGTAAACAATCCATTAGGCTTTTTTTCCCCTGCTTTGTTTGGATTATCTGTGGACAGCAGGTGATAATGAGTTAATTCAGCTTTCAGAATTACTCCATAAATACTTTTATACTAAAAAAATCCAGTCTGAAGCATTGGCTTTGACTTTGTCTTGACTGTTAATCCCACTGAGATCAGCCCCCTCCCTAGCCTATGGTTTGGAAGTGCAGAGGACAAGGAAGTGATGATGCCATTTATACACTAAAGGTAGAAGAGTCAAATGTTGAAAGCATCATGGGCCCCATTTTTATCTTTATGGGAAAGGCAGTTGAACTGAAGCAACTCAACTACAGCAAGTTGAACTGAAGCATCACCGAAACCTCGGTGTAAACTTAGTTATGCCCAGATTGAAAAGCACTAGTAGTTGTGCTAAAGACAACTGAAAAATCCATTTATACAACCAAGCGTACACTATAGTTATCTTTTGGTATTGTCTTTTACACTACTGTAAGTTTTAATATTATTTCATTCAATTAATACATATTACTGGGTTTTTTTCGAGAAAATCTTTCAAAATAGAATGACATTTACTTAATGATTTTATTACTTTTACTTCAAGTTCTTTTTTTAATTGGAGTGCCTTTCCATAACAAAGGAAGGAAAACTATTTGGCATACTATCTTCTAGTCACCCCCTAGAATTTAAACTAGTGCATTCTGAATAAGTAATCTGGAAGTAAGCATTCAAAGTGAACCTCTCAAATTATTATTGTCAGGTTGCCAGGGACCACACTGCTAATTGATTTTTTTTGCTATCAAAGCTGTATCTGAAAATTGAGCATTTTTCCATTACAGATGGGATTTTTTCCCCCCACCATATAGCTAAAGGAAAATATACCATATTTTGCAAGATTATTAGTGTGCAGGGAATCATCTTTCTCCGTGTTAGTACTGCATGCAACAATTATGCACCTGAGCACTATCACATACATGAGTAGTAGTGGTGTGATAAGTAGCCTATTAAAATGACAGTGAATGAATAATTTCCTTCTCGTTTGTCACCAGTCACTGCAAGACTGGACATGCAGGAACTTCTTTGTAAAGGCACCTCCTCCAGAGAAATTGCCTGGGTACAAGGTTTGGAAAACAGGTTTGGGCAGCAGCTTGGCACTGCTGTGCAGCCAGTCCTTGCAGCTGGCCAGGGCCAACTTGCCCCCTTAGGTGATTTTTGTATCAGGTGTTTTGGTGGCATGAGTGCCTGTAAGAAAAGTGCTCCTGAATATGATCTTGGGTCAGCCTGTCTCTACTTTGTCTTCCATGTTTGTGTGTATATAACAAGCGCTGTCGTGGATGGCAAAAAATGATGTGTGATTTCACAAGCAAGATGCTGGCCTCTGCAAACTGTTTACTGGCATCAGATTTGTAAAAGCACGATATCTTGGTAGCTTGGTCTCAGTTGGGTTAAGTAAGCCTAGTGTACATCCACCTTGCCCAGACAAAGATGAAGACCTTTTCCTGTGCAACTCTGCACCTCCCGAGGGCTGCCCTGTCTCATGAGCTTTGGGAAACTAGCAGGGTTTCAACTGTCGCTGTGCCAGCAGTACTCTGCCTGCTCCAAGTGTGGCTACACCAGCCTAGCAGCTGCTTGTGCAGCCACAGGCATGCTCCTAAAAGCTAGGCTGGTGAAAACGCAATTATAATGATAGAGTGCAGTAAGATCTGCTCATTCCACTATGTGAGTTGGGTATTGCACTTCTTACCACTGCAGCTAGGTTGGCAGAGGTAGGGATTGGAGCAAGAACCACCAAAGTGGTGGGATTAAGAGATAGTTTTTGGTCCTGGTGGAGTCTCAGCACAGAATTTGACTTATATCTTTTAAGTGCAGCATTTGTGGAGAAGACATTTTTTCCACAGGAAAAAAGATATTTTGTGCATTCTGATGTTCCTGACTTATGGGAAAAACAACTGGGAAATAAGAGCCAAGCTGTACAGAGAGTTGGACTCTTCGCAGTGGTTAGACTAGTCATGGAAGAAGTGCTTCAGATAATCTCTGGCAGAAGAGCAGGACATCTTGACATCTGGGGCTTACAGCTCTCTAGCTGAAGCTGCTCAGTCCCACACTCTCTGCTGAGTAAATGCCCACTGCTATGGGCACCCCCTGCACTATCTGAATGCTCAGATATCAAATATTATCTAATTTGTCAGATAATCTCATGGTCCTCAGAACATTCACAGCAAATAGGAGAGGATGAGGCCATGCAGTCTGCGAAGCCTCTGGACTGCAGTTTAACTGAGATAAATATATTTTAGTTCAGACATTTTTCTATTGATTACAGCTCACAAGCATGTGCTTTCTTTGTCATAATGAAGTAACAGATGCATGAGGTTTGATTTTAAGTATGAGAAAAAAGCAATTAACTCTGAAGCCTAAACCCATATTTCTACAGAAATGAAGCACCTTTCCAGTCAGATTTCTTCAAGAGGGCCTAATGGCATAATTTTCCCAAAGTTACACATCAACTTTGTATGTTTTTTTCCAGAAATGCAGGGAAATTATGTGACCATCTAATACAATTAATTCATATAAATATGCCTTGTGGCAATAAAGAAAACCAAATAATGCTCTTCCTTAATGTAATGAATCGATTAAAAAATTCTAAAACAATAAATGTATCGGACTTTGAATTTAACAGCACACACTGGAAAAAATGATGCTGTTAGAGCCAGAGTTCTAGGAGATGTTTTATTTCTTTGAGATGACAACAGAAAAGGAGAAAACTCAACTATAAACAGAAAATCATCATGTTTAACACCTGGTAATTAAGAAATCAGTAACAATACTATATGATACGGCAGGGTCAGCTGTTCTTGACATTTCTAGGACCTTCATCTCCAGACTTTAATGTAAACACAGAATTTTATTCATATAAGCATTATCGTTGTTGTCAGGGAGACAGTCACTTGTCTACTGTTGCCATACAGAGCATTTTAATCATCCCTTCTCCAGTCAGAATTCCTGCTTTTAAATCAGCAGACAAAGGTTCTTTTTCTCTCTTGCTTTAAATCCAGATATTGCAGTTAAACAAGTCCTGCATCGGGTCATGTGCGATGAAGGAGAAGTCATTCTAGGAGAGAAAAGAGGCACCTATTATTAGTGTTCCCAAGACACGCTCCTGTTAGACCAAAAAAAAAAGATTTATTTTTTTTTATTCTTAACATTGTTCTGTGAAAATGCCTGCTATTTTTGCTGTTAGCTTTTCACATTTGCTTGCCTGTTTTATTTGTTACCTTTTTATTAAAGCAACAAATGTCTTACACTAGAAAAAAAGAAATTTAAAAAAAAAAAAAGATGTGGTCTAGTAGGAAAGCTTTTCAGTCCCTTTTCATTGAATTAAAGAAAAACTGCCAAAGACCAGCACACCACAGAATGGTGGGAATCCTTACTGATGCTCATGTGTTTTTAGTATTACTGAATAATTTATATTTTAGGGAAAATCTGCAGTCTTTTTTCCCTTTAATTTTTGTCTTATCTGTAAGTGTAAGTTTCTCAATGAGGCAATATGAATCCTTTATAAACACTATAGGGATTGTGGAATAATTTCAACCCCCATAATATAAAGTCTGTGTCCATCAGTGCAGAATAATTGCCTCTCCAAAGACTAGCATAAAAAGCTTGGAAGCTCAGCCTCTTAACCCAATCTCTGGCTCCGAAATGCATCTGGCCTGTGCTGTAGGCTTTGTGTTGTTCAGGGGTAAAAATAGACACAAAAAATGAACTCCAGTGTGGCTGGATTCACATGTCTCTCTGCACTGTGTTAACACCACAGCCATGGTATATCATGAAACTGCTCTGAACCACCAGGTGACATCTCACCCAGGTTTGAGTGTGGGTGCCCAGGCCAGGCTGGCCAGCTCTGGCAGGAGATGCCACCACCCTGCATGGTGGGCCAGGGTGAGGATGTCCTAGTGAGAACTGTGTCACCCAGAGAATGGGAGATGGTCTCTGTGTATTGATCATGATAACTTAACTTCTTCTAAGCCATGAAAGAGGATTTAATCTTTTTTGAAAGTCAAAGATATAACTAATGGGGTCTTGGTGAATGGAAATGGGAATTTCTGAGCTTATGCTGGGGTTTGCAGCTCCTCAGACAGGTCCTGTCTCCCGCTTCTGTCTGTGAAGATCATTATTACTTATCTTGTGGGCACATTACAAAGTTGCTTAGCTAATACTTGTGAAATGCTTTGAATGGGAAATGTGTTGGACAGGACTTGTTTATTTTAGACTGCTTTATAAGGTAACAATAAGAAGGTACTGGAGTGCTTTTTCAGCATTACACAGTTGCAACAAACAGCTAATTTGCAAAGCAGTATTTTACAGTTTGGGTTTTGGGGTTTTTTTTTCCATTTCTGCACCAAGTTATTTGAAGAATTTCTCCAGGGAGAGAGCAAAACAAGGAGAATTGAGAGTCTTAAAGAAAAAGCTTACCAAAATATGAAGGAAGCTGGGTTAAACCTTGGTATCCATGTCAATGTTTCTTTTTAACGTTATATTGAAATGGAGGAATTCCAGAGATGTGTAATTTGATTTTTATTTCAGAGGTGAATCTATGAAAAAAATCATTTGGAGCCAGCAAAATCTATAAATTGTATGATCTTAGCTCATGTACAAAGTTGCTCTATAAACCATATCAAAGAAATATACTTGGCAGAAATACTAAGCTGGATCTAGTGCAGTTTCTGTCTGAATTGTGGATCTTGCCCTCTGCAATATGCAAGTTCACTGACTTCAGTCCCCATACAAAATAATCTTTTTTCCTCATGTCCATTTTGTTTATCAGACAGCAAATTTTTTATGATGGAGACTCTTGTTTTGTTTGGGTTTTAACAAAATGATCCTACTGCCTAGTAATATTTTCTTATCTTTGATCACACACCAACAAATATTTGGTCATCATTATAATCTACACAAGCATATTAAAGGATTCATAGCAGATATAAAACATTTTTTCCTAGGTAGACTTGATTTAAAATTAGGGACGGGAAAAAAAGAAAGCTATCTGCATGTTTAGTTTGAATTTGATGAGCAGATTCTTTGGGAAAACTTTTAAGTAAGTGTAGGAACTGAGACCATACAAATAAAATCAATTTTTATCATTCTGTTGTGGAACAGTTAAAAAGAAAGGCAAGGAAAGACCTGATGGGGAAGGAAATCTTAATGTTCCACTGTACCTGGCTTACCTGAGCAGGCAAACATCAAAACTGAAAGAAAAATTTTCACTTTGCTTTACTTTATTTCTACTTCTTCTTCTATGTTAGCTTCTTCTACAAGTAAAATTTTCTTCCTGTGACCCTCTGGCATAACTTGAGTACAGTATTCATTTTGATTAGGACCTCTAGGCAAACTTGTGCCCAGGGGCAGGAGTAATTTATTGCTTGCTCAACAAGAGAAACACATGCTATTTACAAACTGCACAGCTTTAGTTATCCTAAGTGTAATTCATCTTATTGTAAGGCAAATCTTTCACAATACAGCTCTGAAACTAATAGTATATTCAACAAAATGCCTTCCCAAGTGCATGCAGTTGCATACATCTTTGTAAATTTAATATAAACTGAGCCTACTTTTAATATAATGCTACTAGAATTTTCCAGGCCATTGGGGACCCATGTGTTCTGTAGAAGTGTAGAATGTCAATAAAATAAACTTTGCAAGACCATTAATTTCTATTTCAGCATAAAATCCAGTTTTGCTGACTATGGAAGTCAGTAAGGAATTCTGAAATCTGCAAAGAATTGTATATTTTTCTTGACTTTTTGTTCACAGTTGGTAAGACTGGCAGACTGGGAAAGAAATGCTACCTGTGCTTCATGATCTAACTACGTTTTACAGTGCATGCTAAGCATTACATCTTAAAGTCATGCTGCATCTCATCAGGCTAGATTCTCCTCATAACTGAACTAGAAGAAGCAGTTGTACCTTAATTGAATTCAGTTGAATAATTGCTGCACTAAAACAGTAGATCTCATTGAATTTACAGCCCAATTTAATGATTCAAAAATAAACCCTGAACATGCAGAAACTGCAAAGCGCTACAAGTCATGAGTTCCTCTAGCAGTTCAAAGGAGCTGTGTTACACTGGAGACAAAGCCACATTAATAAACTGCTAATACAACTGTGTATTTTTGCATTATTTCCTTTAAAAATTATTTTTCTTTTAAAAAATAGGCGTGTATAAAGTTTAGAAATCTAGATTACTTTGCTTATCTAGACCCCTTAGTTCTTTTGAGTAGCCCATCAGCCTGTGCACTGCTTCAAGGGCTTCTATGGAGAGTGATGACAGTATAAAGTGTGCAGCTGAGACCTGATCCCTTGGGTTAGCCAGCTTTGGACACGAACCAGTCTGCTTTCAGGGAGACTTCTTGGAGTAAAAATCTTGGTGAAAGTCAGCATGGCATGGTGACAAGCATACAACAAAAATGAGGTACAGAAACATATTATCAGTCAAAGGGAAAATGAGCAGCAAATCTGTAAGCTGTACCCATAGTCTGTTTATTCAAAGTGGTTTAAAAACACTAGTTCAGACTCACTGCCTCCTAACCCTAAGACTTTGATTTTTGATGGCTACTAAAAATTTGGCCTTGCAGTTAATTTTCTAACCTTGGGAGTCCTGTTGAGATAGAAATACCACAAAAATGTATTATGCATGAAAATTACTGAGGGGAAAAAGGTCTACTCAACTGATATTTTACTAATATAAAAAAATTGTTTCAAATTTCAGATGCCAGAGAGACATCTGAACATTGTTGTTTTGTTGGGTTTTTTTCAATGTTTCCTTGAGGGAGCCTGAAGGAGGCTTTGAAAGATGACCAAACTTCACCCTTAGTGAGGACAATCCTTAGCAGGCTCACCTGGAGCACTAAAAAGAGCCAGGGAGTTGGTAAGGCAGTGGAGCTGGCTGGTGTGTTGCCACAGCACACATCTATTTATGGATACTCCCCCACAGCAAGCTTATCGATAGACAGTGTGTTCGCTTCTCAGCTGTTCTGCAGCAGGACTCCTGTCACATGGCTGTTGCAAATCCTTTCTTGGGCTATACATTCAATGCATGTAATCAGCTGCCATTCAAGTCCATCCATATGACATCCCCTGCAGAAATAAACAGATAAATTATTTACTGTGCAGGCAAGATTACACTGAATATTGTGGAAGCTCAGTCTTGTAGTTAGTCACTAAGTTCCTGTGAACAGGACATAATTTATTCATAGTCAAGTGCAAGAACTCTTTCACAGGCTAGGTTTTTGTCAGTCATTATGACTTTCCATGTGTTCTGTACTATAGGAAACCCCCCTTGAAAAGAGGTCAGTAAATTATTTACTGTGCAGGAGGATAATACTAAATGGTGCAGCAGACAAAGCATTTAGCTACAGAGAAATTGCATGAGCATGGTGCGATGTTCACAAACCACTCATTCAGCCTGGTTTCTATGTTAATTGAAGCTGGTGATCCCTGACAGCCCATATATGTTTTTCATCTGTGAGACAGAGCTGCCTCTTGGAGAGCAGACACAGGTTAGCCCTTTGAAATATGCAGAATCTTTACATCTGTCCAGTAGACAAGTTATCCTTGCTCAGATAAATCTACAGAAGGCATCTAAACGTGTCTCTAGATAGTGCTCTGCCGTTTTAATTTGTTGTCATCTGGGGTCATTTCCTGCCTCTCATGGGCAGAGGCTTAATCATGTCTCTGCAATCATATCTGCTGCTGAGTCATGGCTACAGGACATGGTGTTCACAAGGGCAGTTTTGAGGTGGAATTGCACCCTGAAGTTCATGTACAGCACACTGCATCAATAGTATAGTCTGCTATAGACACTGATAAAACATGACATGTTGTTAAAGAGAATTTCTCTTTAAAAATGGAGAAAGAAGATAAAAACACCAGCAAAGATTTCAGATGGAATCTTGAGAGTGAAGTAAGTGGATTCAAGTGCTCATCCGCTATAATAGCAGAATATTCATTTTGAACACCAAACCCTCTTTGGAGGACTTAAAGGGCTTGTTATCATCAAAAAGGATTATCCTTTGGTTTATACAGAGAAGTTTCAAAGTGTCTGATGGTTATTGTGGTTCCCACACCTTACTCTGGGAACCTGGAGCCTAGTTCAATATGGAAACCCACCCTGCTTCAGTCCCTACGCCTCTCTGCCTTTGTCGCTTAGTGGGGGAAGAATACAAAGTGTCAGTGGTCACATTTTTCAGAAACAAAGAGGAAAATTCACTTTCCACTTCCTCATCCCGATCCTTTGTGTTCTTCAGATGCTTGTTTCTTTCTTAAGGACTATTACGTCTCCTGTCTGTAGTGCAGTGGTACTCGTTTTTTCTGCGGGCTGAGAGGTCATGTTTCTAATGCACAGATGCAAGTAGTGGTACAGTGAAGCTGAATGACGTGCCCAGAGCAGCACAGCTTGTGACTGGAAAAACCTTTCCTTCTGCTGTGCTGCTGAGGAAAGGGACTTTTCATCCTCTTTATAGTTTAACATAGATATGGAGGCATAAGAACCAGTGTGAAATCAAATTGAACACTTACCCGCAGAGAGTTAAAATCTTCTCATTCGATTCATTCATGTAGGCCTATATAAAAATGTGTTTATTGAAGATAAATTAGCTATCATAGCTAATTTATTCTGCATACTTCATACTAGCTATGATAATTCCCTTAACTTTCCACCACATTTCTCCTCTTTGCCTCAATTCCCGTTTGATCCTCTCAGCACTGGTTTGAATAAGTTTTACATCATGATTGCTGTGTTAAACACACTCCAGAAACAATCCTGTGCTTAACCCTTGCTGGTGTAGTGTGTCTCCCTTATAGGATACAACTCCATGTCTTTTTTCTACTTTCAAAACCCTCTTGCAAACACAATATTTTAAAATTTTGTCTTATTGAGCATTACAATATCTGGAAGCAGATGTGTTTGCTTGCTTGTCACCAGCTTCTATGCAATAAAACTGCCCCTTCTGACACTGAAGCCCTGAGTCGCTTGACAAGAGGGACTGCGCGGTCCTTTCTAGGATGCAGGAGTACCTGTGTCTTGCTGAGTATTTTACAAGGGATGATACCATGTGAAGTAGAATAGAAGACCATAAAACTATGTTTCATAGAATCATAGAATTGCTCAGGCTGGAAAAGACCTTCAAGATCATCAAGTCCATCCTCGTCCTAACCCTATAATCCTATTCCTGATGACTCAAAATTGGTTTGTTGAAGAAATTTAGTAAGAAGTGCTAAGAAAATTCCCCACACCACACAGTACACTTAGGAAAATACCATTCCTTTTCCTACTTTGAAAATTGTACTCTGATTTTGCCAATGCATTTTTTAGTTGCATTTTGGATGAATGCCCTTGTACGAGCAGATTTTCCCTTTAGATTTCTGAGGAACTATGTGCTGCTCATTCACCTTTAGGTGCTCCTGCATCTCACCTGTGGGATGCCACCCAAGCGTGTGTCCGTGTCTGGTTTACAGAGTGACTCTGAACCTGGGAGGTCTCTCTCTTCTCATGGGACTGAAAACTCCAATTTGACAGTGACGCAGTCTCTTGCCTCCCATTTCTCAGTGAGGTCACTAAAGACTTTCAGTATGGAGTTTCTTGCTAAGTACTATACTGTCAAACTCTAATTGCTGTAACCACTGAAAGTTAAGCTGTGGCTCTCCCAGCAGATGAGAGGCTGCTGGGAGGGAGGTCACCCTGGCAACGCTGCTGGCAGATGCCTGCTGAGGATGACTGATGAGAGCCCATCGGGGAGCTCTTGCAGAGCAGCAGTGGGTTTTGGAAAAAGCAACAGTGGCTTCTGCTCTCTCAGGCTATTTCCAGCAGCTCTGGGAGAAACAAGAGGGGCAAAGGAAATCCCTCTTTTCTTAAGACAGTCATACCCTCAGGGACTAGGAGAAGAAGGGAGAGTTAATGGTTGTCATTGCTTTTCCAGAGAGTGATATTTCCATGATGACCTGTCACTTCACTCCTTTCATAAAAGCTGAGGCATATTGAAAAGGCCATGAAAAGTATTTTTGTTCACAGCTATTATAAATTTTCTGCAGATTTATGTGGAGACCAAAATAATTTTCCAGTGGGAAGAAGAAGTTAGTGCATGGGGTCTCATCTGGGACAGAGTCACCTGGGGATGCAGCAACTCAGACCTTCACAGAAGTTCATTGAGTATCTGACATGGAATCCTCAGCCAGGGCTCACCATAACAGCATGTGCAAGTCTCCTGGGCTATCTATTCCACACCTGCCCTGTCTGACATTTATGAACTATAGTTTAGAAATTTACAACTGTATTTCAGAATTTTTGTTTTGTTTTTCTACTGTTTTGTAGCCACATAGACATTTGCCTGAAACTTTCCCAAGGAGGGCATGAGGTTTCTGATGTCCTTTCTCTGCATGGGAAAAGAGGACTATTTCATAGCTATGAACCGTACACCAGATTGTTTTCTAATCAGTTAAATTTTATACTTCTGGTCAAAGTCTGATCCTTCTGTAGTGCAAAGCTGTTAACCATGATCATTCCTTCAAAGACATTAGGCAGTCTTTCAGCCAAGATGACCTTTGAGCTGTCTGCTTCTAGAAACAGACTTAAACAAGTGCAGACCCTCAGTGTCAGAGTGGGAGATCTGCATAGCTGCCATTTCAAAAGCAACTTCAGAGCAGAGACCAAAGATGGCCCGGTGGGACACTTCAAGCAAAATACATTCTCAAGAACAGTGTCTGTTCAAGAGCAGAGGCTTCAAGTCTGTTCTTACAATAAGACTGCAAATGGAAAAATCTGCTTGGGATTGCAATTCATGTTGGCAAAATATTCCCACGAAAAAAATCCCAAGCCAAGAAAACAAGCAAAACCATTCCATCCTGTTCCTATCGGGCACACGTTGCACCTGCTGCCCAAGTGAGCAAGTCAGGTGAGAAGAAGACAGTGCTGTAGGTAAATTTTCACAGTTACAGTGTCACCCATCCTGAGCTGGCAGATGCAGGTGGGCATATCTTGCTGTTTGCCTGTTCTAAAAGTGTTCTCTGAGATCTAAAATCCTTTGCTGTGTTTAATTTACAATGCTCTTTTTTTACGTTACCCCCAAATGCTTCTAATGGAATTACTTAAGTCTCTGAGGTTGTTATCTGTAGAAATGCAACTTGAGAGATAATTTTCCCACAGTTGGAACAAAACATACTAGGTTGATTCTAAGCAAAATGATTGGTACGAAGAAGCTCTGATCTCTCTAGCCCTTCATTTAAACACCCCCGGATGTAAAATTTGATATATAGATTATGAATGAGTAGTGCCATATTTTAATGAGTTTGCAAGGTACAACTAAGGAACATTTGATTAAACTGGCAGTTATTGGATGTATAAAAAGCATGAGCAGATGAATCAGAAAGGATTTTTGTGAAGAATAGTAAAACCAGTATAAGCCAGGGGCTTTCAGACTTCACTGAGAAAATCTATTTTTTTCAAGATTTGCCACATCTCTTCATAAAAGTCTAGGCTTTTATTCCAGTTTTAATTAGACCTGCAGAAGGAAAATACTTGCCTCATCAATGTTTAGCAAAGCTGTAATCCAGTAGTTAAACACTACACAGGAAAACAGTCTTGTTAACACCTTTCTAATTATTTCTCAGAAAGCTCATGATGGCATAGTTTTCAGTACTTGAGTATTTACCTAGACAAAGGTATACACAGATCCCAGGAGAATAAGTCTCTTCTGTCATGATAAAATAGAAAATGAATCTGTTTTGTGCTTTGATTCCTGGTCAGGGTGGGAAAGTTCCAAAGCAGGCACAAAGCACAGCAACAATTTAAATTGAAAGCATTGCTTGGCAGGCTCCACATTTTGCCTGTAACATAAGCTAGTGAGTTACAGCAATTAGTAGCTGTGTGAGGATGTCCTCATTTTTAATGAATCTCTGATAATTGCTGTTTCTTCACAAGACCTCATTAAAAACCTTTCAGATTTGGAGCTAGGAAGAGATTAGCTTTTGGGATTGGATTCTTTGCAAGTGCTTGCCTGATGACTGGCTGGTCACACCCCACTAAAGCAAGCTGTCATTCACAGACAGAGTTAATAAAATAGAGCAGGGGACACCACCAACACACTGCAGAGAACTGTTAACAGGGGACATAAAAGCACAGAAGAGCAATGATGTTTGGGGGCAAGGTGATTACCAAAAGGTTGTCAAGAGACATGTAAAATACATTTTCTTTCCTGTGTGGGCCTGGTATGAATGTGTTTGTGTTACTAGCACAGCTTTCTTTTTAGTCCAGTGTATTAGGAGGTCTTTGGAGAAAGTTGTGGGTTTTTTGCTGTCCATCAGGCCATTTCTAGCCTGTGAGCAGAAATTTGTTCTTGTTCCTTGCAATCAGTGCTGGCTTGTCATCTCAGCAGCTTGTGGAAGGAAATGAGCCTTTTCTGGTCATCACAATTTTTCAGACAACATGAAGGCTGAGGGAGACTGGGACTCAAGACACCTTGCCTCAAGTTTTTTGTATCTGTTGAAAGTGTCCAGTTTAATTTGAAAAATCAAGGGTGAGAAATTTCTGCAACAGCCAAAAGTAAAAACAGGCCTTGAAAATAAATTTCATCTCACATTTTGATCAGAGCATTTATTAAAATAAAATAACAGGTATAGTTCATCTTATGTCTTCTCTCTGGATAATGCATAAATAAAGTTTGGGAAAAATGGGGGTTTAAATATTGGATCAGATGTCTATCTGCTCCAGCACATGTATTTTGCTTGACCCTACCTCTCAGGCCTCCCAATTTGTTACTTTGGCGCAAGTTCTTCACTGGAAGCACTCTGTACCTTTCCATGGGAGTTCACTAAAATCTGCAGCATGGAATTTTTGGCTAAGTGCTATACTGTCAAAATTTAATTGCTGTAAGCCATGAGAGTGAAGCTGTGGCTCTTCCAGCAGACAACAGGTTGCTTCACATTTTTATTCTGCCTTTGTGTTCAGAATTGCAGTTTCCCAGATGAAATACAGACAGCACAGCACGCAAAAAACCATCTATGAGAACGTCTTTGCTGCAGCTTTCAGTGACGTACATGAGTAGAAAACCTGATTTACTTGACCAGGCATGCAGTTGTTTGTTGATGTCCTTATGCTTCCTGGTATAGAGCAAAGTGCTGATACAGTGTTTCCTGACACAGTGTCTTGGAGTTCCCATGGTAATACCCTGGCTTCCTTTGTTTACACATTTTAAGTATTATCATTTTAATTCTTGTTTGCTTCCTTTGGCAGCGTTAGCTTCAAATCTTCTTCTGCCTGCAGCATTGTAAATTTTGCACAAGGTGCAAATTTACCTTTCTTGTCATGGCTTTTCATGAGTTCAGCAAGTCTGAAGTCACAGTCACTGGTCCTGTTGTGTTCCCTCACTGCTTTTTCTGTTTCAGTGCATATGCTGGTTCCTGTTCATTGTTAGCTACAATATTTCTTTATTATTTGTCCTCTAGAATGCTTTTATTACTGGTGTTATACTCTTTCTTCAGATTTTTTTTCTGTTTTACACTGTCTATTTAACCATGACAATGATCCCATAGGTTGGCTCGGTGACATCCATCTTTGTCTGAAAGCCTGACTGGAGCTCTCAAATTGTATCAGGTGTTCTAAAATAATTTACCAGTTGATGCAGACTTGGGAAAAAACAGCAATGCATGCTCTGTTTTGTTTGTGCCTCTACTACCTGTCTCATCTGAAAATGAGGTGATTTTTGGTGCAAATTTTTTGCCCTTATGCCTAAAGCTGCTTTCCAATACCAAAGCACCCCCAGTGCTTCACTGGACTCACCAGCACACTCCAATTTTTGCATTTCATGTTGCATTCCTGAGTTACTGGGCTATGGTACATTTGCAGGAAGGCTGGACTTTTCACAGAGCTCATTGATTGTTTTGGGCTGTCAGCTGACAGTGTAAAGAAGATGTGAGTGCAATATTTCTTAAACACAAAGCTGATTCCTCCAGGTTGTGAAATGGTTTCCATTCTCCCATGCTGGCCCTGGGAGCACAGGCTGTTCTCCTTGCCTCTTGCTGAATCAGGGAAGAAGCTGGTGCTCAAAGCAAAGCTACAGAGTTGTGTGTTGCCACAGCATTAGCTGGTGATCAAAATATTCCTCCTGCATCATAGTGGTGAGGCCCCTAAAGCTCCCAGCATGGTGATAGGAAACACATCAGCAAGATGATTATTCTAGCAAAGAACTGATATTACCAGGGTTATGTTTTTTCATAGGACTGTTTTGCTTGTCGGGGCTTTGGACCTTACACTAGGTAAATATTGAATTCTCTTTTTTCTTCAATCTCATATTTATCAGGTCTCTTCATATACTTAGAGTCACTTGGCACTGAGAAAAAAAGAAGGCAATTACAGGCAAAAATTACACAGCTAATAGGTTGTAAACATGTTGTCTCCTGCTCATAGCTCTACAAACTAGTTCTCTGCTGTCACTGTTTAATTTGCTGTGTCTCCAGATTAACCTTCTTAAAAACTCTGTTCTCTTGTCTTGCACAGAAAGTTGTAGCAACATGTTTACATAATCTGTCAGTTGAAACAAGAAATAAAAATAGAAATTTTCACATGATGTATTAGTCATTCATCAAACAAACTACACAGCTTTGCATGTAAGGACAGTGTATTAAGAAAAAGTTCCCTGGACTGCAGAGTTCCTGCTTTGCAGCTTTCCAGTTGCACTTCCCTGTGAAAAAAATCACTGAATGGTGGGCAGGAGAATCCTAGAAGAATGTTGTGCTGGCCAGGAAGAGCTGTGCTGGGGAAGGTGGCAGCTGCCCTCCCAGTTTCCACTTGTGCAATTAGTTTTGTCTTTATTTCAACTATATAAAAAACCAGGAGACCCAACTCTAGCTGCCACAATTAACATACACGGTTTCCCTCCATAAAACATTACATGTTACTGTAGTCTAATAGGACTTTCTAACTACCATAAGCAGATTATTCTTTTTCTTCTGTGACAGTGCTTTTAAGTCTTACAGATTTCACACGGAGGATTTTAAGTCATAATAATAGAGCAATCTGTACTAACGTAACTGGAACCATTAAATTTGCTGAGTTTATCAAAAGCCTGTTGCCTGCACAGAACTCAGATAGTATTCAAGGAAAATTAGGAACCTGGAAGAAGATGGATCTGAATTAGTTTTCTTATGATGCATACATCTGTTAATGGGGCAGTTTTAGAGACCTATGCTTATATTAATTAAATTATTGAATTCAAGTTCATGTCCAAAACGTGGGGGAAGAAAAAGGGGAGGGGCTTATGGGAGGTCAGTTTAAGCTTTAAACTCATATGTTGGACTTATTGGGCAGTCAAAGTAGAGTATAATTAAGGTTCTTACTTGTAAATCCAAATTTTCTGTTTCAAAATATCTTGAAATAGCTGCATTTTGAGCCTACTTACTAAAGAGGAAGGAAGTTAGTTGGTGGGCAAGAAATCAGTGTTTACACAGAAACTGATGTTCATTGCTTGATCACATCAATAATGAAGAGAACCAGTCCCACTCACTCTTGTCTCTGATGGCTGATTCCTGATTTGTTTAGTGACATTTCCAACAAATGGACTCATGCTCATTTTGTAGAGAAAGGCAAGAAAAATTTTAGGGGAAAACATTCTGGCAGAGAGAAATGAAGAATAAGGGTATAATTTATGTGGTCAGACAAACTTAATTTCAGCCTCTGAGATAAATTTAAGTTTCTAGTGGAGAAAGGCATGAGGATAGTCAACTGTAAGCTGCAGCCAGATGAACGCAGATAGCAAGATAAAAGTGTTTAAGAGTGATTTACAATTGGAACAAGGTATCAAAGGAACTGATATATTCTGCAGAAGTACCTAGTTCATTACTGACTGCCTTTCAGCATAACATGCTTAATTCTGGGAAAAAGTCACTGAATTCTGTTCTGGAGCCTTCTGGACCACCATTAATATCTTTCTAGAATAGATCCCCATGTATATTGAGGAAAAACACTAGAAAACTTGCTACTTGGGTATGATGATGAGCTCCAGCATGTTCTGTTACTATATAATAATTTGAACTGGCTGAAACATTATTTCATTTTCTGGAAAACCAAAGAAGTCATTAGTGGGAAAAATTTCTGAATCATCTTTTAAATATTTAAACACCCTTTAAATAAGTTAAATTCCTCTTCTCTCTCCTTAAAGCTCTAGTAAAATGGTGTGCCTTCTGACAGTACATTATTTTTCTTAAAAAGTATTTTCAAAGCAAAGACAGTGAAGAGAATTTAGAGTGATGCACTGGGGAACCTCAAATAGCTCCTGATACACATTTGTGATACAGCAAAAGATATCTGTGTTACATTAGTTCTCACATCTCAATTTTGAAATTTGTGTCTTCTGGATAGACCTGTGTTTTCAAGGCCAGTCAGGTTACCAGTTGTGTGCTTTTTCAGAGCAGCTGCACTGAATTAGCAATACTGTAGATTTTCCATTATTTCAGTCCTGATCAGTGGATGGTTTATCAAAACCATTTATTGCACTGAGACTATTTTTATAGCTCCAGAACCATTCACTGACTACTGGCAAGGTAGACAATAATTCACTATAATTGTGATAAATTTCTTTGTCAATATTTTGAAAATAAGCTGTTTCAAAAAATGTGCTGCATCTTACATAAACCACACCTGGTGCATGCAGGGAGCTGTGCCATGCTGCAGGCTGGGAGCTCACTGCATGTACTTGCTGTGCCTTCCCCTGCCCTCCCCTAACATTACAGCACTGCAGCATCTAGGCTTCACACCACAATAAATGCTTTTTGTAAAAACTTCTGATACATACACCATGAAAAGATAATGCCTGCCACGATGAATACACTGAAAACTATTCATCTGAACCAGCAACACTGGTTTAAAAAGCTCATCATTATTGTCTTGAGTTAGCTCGCTACTAAATTCGTTTGCCAAAGCCCAGCTGTGAATGTGAGGTGGAAGACCTCAAGCTGAAGTTGAGCCACAAATAAATTTTGGTTTTGTACAGAAAAACATTACCTCCCTTTCTGTAAACTAGACCTATATTAATTTGCCAAACATCCAACTCATCTGAATTTGAAGCCAGAACCTGCTCCTAGATGTGAATGTGCAAACAGCATGAATGTGCTGTTCCTGTATAAACCAGAGTCAGAGATACATGTGCTTAAAGACTCAAATGTAACTTTTCTGATCAGGCTTGGGGTATGCTGCTGAAACTTGTTAATGTTTCATTGCAAGGTTCGCTTGGACAGACAGAGGTTAGACAGTTTGTGAAGCACACTACTGAATTTGCTAAGACTGAAGGGGGTATTTTAATAAATGAGATTGAATATCCAGCTTTATGGAGTTTGAACAGTGCGCAGATTGATTCTGCTAATAAAATTAATGGACAATAGTTAGCTTGTGCATGAAAATACATGTTAAAGCAATTACAGGACAGTAAAGTAAATTTTTGCAGACATTGCAGGAAAAATCTGGCAATAATATCTTGCTTTGCAGAACAGAGATTCACAGCAAAACTGTGCAGCAAGGTGATTTATTTAATCTGATTTATGGGTACTTTTCTAAAAAAACCAATCAAACAGACTATGAATACGCTAAAATCAAAATAAATCCTGAAAGGGCAAATATTTATGTGGGCTTCGAGTCAGAATTTTAGGTGTCATGAGGCCAAGATGAACAAAATCCAAGAGCCAGAAATCTCTGAATGTGTTTAGAACAATAGTTTTAAACAAAATAATCTGCCAAATTTACTGTAGAAAAAAACACAGGTTACATCAGTGCCAACATTTTATGCTTGAAGAGACAGCATGCTTTCAAAGTACTAAATAATGAAGAGTTTTTCAAAAGCATTCTAACAGTGAAAATGAGGACACAGAATTGTCCCTTTGCAAACAAAGGAAGGAACTCTGCAGTATTTACGATGAATCAAACACAGCTGAACTCTAGAAACCAAGCGTTTAGTGCTGTGGTTGTGAGCGCAGAAAATGTCTGCCTGTGTGCGTTATGCGCCTCTTGCCTGAAATTAAGTTTTAGATCAGAAATTTTTGAGGCCATGGTAAAGTTCTCTAGTTCTTTCCATGCACAATCTTTCTTTTTCTTGGAACACAACCACTGGAGGCAGATGGCATGCTATTCAGACAAGTAATTGAGATGCAACTGAAGAAATAAAAGTGCTCAAAAGAAGAAAGCAGGAAAACCAGTTTTGTCAGGAAAGCAGCTAAGCTTTGGTTTGAATCTGATTGAACTGACAAAGATTTTTGAATACCTCATGACTTATGCTGAGTGGTGATTTGTCGCCTTTTAATCTCCCTTAGATTTTTATTGTTATAATGAGCAAAATACATCTTTGCAAGGCTAAGTTTTCAGGTTAGGCTGCTTAGGGGCTTTCAGTTTTGGGATTTACCACATAAGTAAGACTCTTGCTTCAGTGAAGGTATAAGAAGAGGTGTTGGGCTCTTTCACCTTCAAGTGCCACCCTGACAGCTCTTAAACTGTCCCCTGTCTCCCCTTCTGCTCCAGCTGAGCACCCATAGCTTTAGACACATTTCTGGTATGTGTTTGTTTAAACTTCTCTATAAACACTGCAGCATTTCTTTCCTGCACAATTTCTCAAGGGCTTTGGTATCCTTACTGTTAGAAACGTCTTTATTTTTTTTTATTTTATAGTGAAGGGGGGAAAGGCTGAAAGAGAGAAAAGGGGCTAAAGGTGGTACTGATGTAGTTTCCCTCTTAATGTATTTGGAGCTTGTTTGGTATCAGAACACAGAGTATCATTGCAGGATTTGAGGGTCACTCCTTAAAAATTTCATGCCAGCAAAAAAGGCAGTTTTAGAGCAGAAATAAAGCCTATTCTTGGCTCAGGTTGCCTATCCTGCATCTGCACCATTGTAAAACAGAAACCACATGCTCCTGATGCAGAGGCACATGAAAAAGCCACAAATAACAACATGCTGGTGTTTTGTTACTGTCAGGGCCGGAGGGGAGGAAAACTGCCACAATGCCCTCAGTGGTTCTGGATTTTTTTCCTAGTTCTCCCTCATGATAAAGGCCTCATACCTTATAACTGACATGTACTTTGAGATACCTTTTCATCCAGTTTTCTTCTTGTAGACTATGTTCTACAAGAATTGTTCATTTTCAGGCTGAACAGTGATTTCTTGCCAGAAAAGCAGGCAAAGGTAGGCTTTCATGGCCTGTCTATTCCTATTTTCCACCAGCTGCTTGAGACTGAAGTAAAAATACTGACCACCCAGCTTGAGTATTTCTAGGACTGGTATGCCTTTAAACAATAACACTAAGAGCACTTTATATAAACCACAGATATTAGTAACTGCTACTTTTTTTTTTTTTCAACCACAATGTATAAAACATCCAGACCTCACAATATTCTCTACCAGTATCTGACTTCATCATTCAGATTTTCTTGTTTTATGTTGGAGGAAAGAAAAAGAAGAGTTCATAAACAGACAATTGAAGCTAGGAGAGCAGCTTCAGCTCTAAATAATTTCTTCGCATCTGCTCAAACTCAGCAGCCTCTGGTAGCTTATGCAGAATGTGGTGCTCCCTGCAGTTCTACAAACCACGTACAAGGAGAGATGCTTCAAAAAAAGTCTTATGGTTAGCTGGGATGCAGTGTACCTTTGAGTGGGCAGATGAGTTATATAGCACCAAGGACATCTTTGCCTACTGGGTGATGCGGATTTGCACATCCCTCCCCTTTCTCCCTGTCTGAGTGTTTCCAGGAGCTGCAGGGCACATGCTTTTTCCCCCAAGCAGTGAGGTGTGTGCAAGAGAAAATGTTGAGTGGTTGTATTGACTTGTGGAAAAAAAAACACCACAAAATTTGAAAGTTATAGAGAGGTGTGTTTTATTCCAGCACTGGGTGCAAGGGAGATCTCTCCTCCTAACTTACACACCAAGCCCATACCTAGGCTATTGTTATATACACTGAATTTTACATATTCATTAGATTTCACAATACACCTATACATATGCATCACGTACTCCCGCTTCAGGTTAAAATTAGTCCCAAGAGGTCATTTTCATAATCTCCTCCCTCCTGCGCTTGTGTAGGTTCTCCTGGTGGTGGTCATGAGGATGAAGTAAAAATGAAGCAAAGGTCTTTCTGTGGGTAAACTTTTCACCTCTTTTTCTCCGGGCATGAGCATTTCCTCAGTCTTCAGCCAAGCTGACAACGTGTTCTGTTTCTTATCACAAGGTTGCTATAGTTATCCGTTTACCACATATATTTCCCTTATCAGGTGATGACTTCCTAAACAATTTCTTAGCTTCTATTAAACAAGCATTCTCTGTCAGCTTCTATCAGGTCAATGGACACCTAAACAACTACTAGCAGGCATTTTATATTAACCCTTACATCAGTATATAAAATATCGTGGCAAGTAAAACTGAAGAAGGTGAGGTTGCTCTGGTGCTCTTTAAGAAACCAGCATGAGAACTGGGAGACTGAGCTGGTAGTGTGTGTGCTGGGAGGACTTGCTGCAGGGCTCTTCACCTCTGCAGTGGTGTTCCTGAGGGCTCTGAGCTCTCCTGTCTCACCACAGAGGCATTTCCAGGCATAGGGGTTGGCTGTTGTTGTGGTATGACTGAACATCTTGTACACATTGGTAGATAAATGGTCCTGTTAACACTTCAGAGCATGTTGAATATCTTTTGAACCCTTCAGGATAAAAGATGACATGTAAATGTAGGAGACTGGTAGGGAAAAATTCCTATCTGTGTGTACTGGATAGGTCTAATTCATCTCTGTTAGTGTCAGTGAGGTTTCTGGCTCCAGCAGGAAGAGGGCAGAACACTTTATTTTTAAGGAAGGTGTTTCTTTGTGATGTATAGTCCTTGTGGAATAATACTGCTTTGACCTGTTCTTTTTATGAAAAGGAATAGTACATATTACCTTTATTCATTTCATCTAAAAACACTGTTGCTAAACCTTAGCAAGGCACAATAATTGAAACCTCCCGAGCACTACTTCCTTTATACTAATATTTGCCCTGGACATGGACTTGAACATGGGGGATTCCCTTTGGATTCACTCACTGTGACTGTCCTTACACAGCAGATGGGATTCTTTCAGCTACCAGCTTTTCTTTCTCCTTTGCTTAGGGTTTTTTGTATCCTTTTTGTCTTTATCCTGTCACAACAACACAGAGCTGAGGTCAGATTTTACATCTGAATGTTTTCCACAAACAACTGGGTACTGTTTTCCCTCCTGATTCCACAAATCAGTACAATAAACTTTATCAAGCACTATATAAGGATTTCCTTTTAAAATAGCAAACTGGTTTTTTTTCTGGCTCCTGTTTGCCTCACTCCTGGTGGCTTAAGGATCTGTAAAGTCTCTTCCCCTGCCAGGCTCACTCTTGGTGGGATGCTTTAGGAGCCTGCAGTTTGGATGCATGAGAACAGACACGTGCTGTTTCCCAAGGCAAGAACCCATTTGTTCATGTGAGCTGCTCACACTCTGCTCTCCACAGGAGCTCTTCCCCATTGAACTTTTGAACCACTGAAGCAAATCGAATCATGTAGCTCTACAAAATGGAAACTGGCATTTGGGCAGCGGGAAGGAAGTGTTCCAGCTTCTGCACCATTGCCCAGGGAGGCAAAGCCAACAGAGAAAAACATTATCCTAGTGACTAAAGAATAAGGGCCTGCTGAGCGAGTCTTGTCTCTCAAGCTTCTCATGTTTTCCTTGTGTTGTCTCTTAGGCATGACTGCATGAAGTGATAATTTTTCCTGTTTGACTGTGATTGCCGAAACATGTGCAGTACCTGCTAGTAAGGTTTCCAGGATGGGTGAAGATAGTAGGAACCAGTGCCAGAAATAATATAGGTTTATACAGGTTTACAAAGGCTGTGACAAGGAGATGTATCAGTTCATACAAATGGAACCACTGCAGACCTCTCCCCGGATTCCCTACCCACAGCCTCCTCCAAGGCAGAGCTCATATGCTGCCTTACCAAGAGATTGCAGCTCCTCTAGGTGCACTGGGCTGTATGTAGGGGGACGGTCAGTAGCCACAGAGTGGGCGAGGGATCTTGGAGCAAAAGTCCTAGCATGCAGGGCATCTCTGGGCTCCTAGGGCAGTTCCTTTCTTCCCTGAGCAGCCCAAATAGCAGATATGGCTGAGCAGAGGAGAAGTTACAGTTCACCAGGCTGCTGACAGCCAGGTGGTAGAGCAATGCTGGGCAGAGGAAATGAGTGGGGAGCACACATTAGTCCTAACTGGGCCGGTTCGTTGGAAAAATTGAGGCAGGGAAAAAAGCCTGCAAATAATAATTGAAGAAATTGGTTGACCTGTTGTTAGAACAACTTTTAAAAAATATTATCACAAAACTAACTGCCCTTCGCTGTATTTTTCAGAACTACCACTTCCTTAAAATGAGTTTAGAATAACCACACCTGCCCTCAGGAATGCTGTATAACTGGGGTCAGATTTCAAAAAGAGACATAGGCATTTGCACAGCCAAGTGCTCAATTGTTTATCGGAGTAAAGAATACTTTTTAGCTGATCTTTGGTGAATTTCTTTTCCAGTAACACATTCTTTCAAATCTTGATGTGTGTCATAAAAACCTGGACTCATAGAATAGTTTTGGTTGGAAGGGACCTAAAAGACCATCTAGTTCCAACTTCTCTGCCATGGGCAGGGATATCTCCCACTAGACCAGGTTGCTCCAAGTCCTGTCCAACCTGCCCTTGAACACTTCCAGGGAGGGGGCAACCACAGCTTCTCTGGGCAGTCTGTCTACTTCAGAACAATGTCCTCAAGCTTGAGAGGACCTCTCTGAGTAAAGTGGGGTCATCTAAAAATCTTTAATCTTTCATGCAGAGATGCTTGCAAGCTTACAGAACAGCAGTGAGTCATAGGATTATATTTTAATTCACAAAGCAAAAGTAAAAATTGTGTTCTTTGACCCTCAATCCCAGCATTGCTAAAATGCAGGACACATATAATGGATGTGCTTTATGCCCTGGAAAAAAAGCAATTTACTAGCAAGTGATGACATAGCCATTGTGGACAATCACACTGTCATTCATCAGTGTTAGCTTACTTTTCATGTTACCTTTCCTCATTTCAAAGTGGAAATATATCTTAATGATATTTCTGCACTTTAACTGGGAGTAGGCAAGGTCAAAGGTGCTAAAAGCCCCTCTCATATATCAGAGACACTACAGCTGTACATTTGCTCTTTATCCTTAATACTGTAGTAATTAATCCTGTTAAGGATGGCATATGATTTATGCAAGCTTTAACAAGTGAACATTGGTCTGTCTTTTTGACTGAGGGCATGATTCAGCAAGTCTCTTTTGTGTTTGCCTGGCTAAGAATGCACTAATCTCACAGAAATTAGCTGTAACACATCACTGAAGTGAGATATTTGGGCTGGGTCAAACATGTGAAATCAAATGAAGTTGATTTCAAGTAAAATCAACAGCTTTCACTGCAACTGAGTTCATATCTTCTGTATTTAGCTTTATAAATTTCAGGTACATAGCCAAGGTCAGCCATCTAGGTGGTGCTGGTCATTGGAGAAGATCCCAAGATAATGATATGGTAGAGGGAGTGTCAGTCAGTGCACTGACTGAAGAGTGAGCCTATGTACTGGTAAGAATTAATCTCTGCTGTGTACCTGTCTATATATGCCTTGTGAGGTGAATCCTACGTAACTCTAGAGTCTGGCCTTCAGCTCATGTCAGACCACATTGTTTTATTTAGAAACAAAACACACATTGGAAAAGGTATGTTGAGCAAAGGATATAAGGCAGCACTGGATGTAGTCATTGTCTTTTAACCATCTCTTTCTTGGTTTCAACTATTTATCATCACTACAAGATAAAATAGCTTTTAATTTTTTACTATTATTAAATATTCCAAAATAGAACATCATCTTGAAGTCCAGTAAGCAGCCATGTTATTAAACCCTTGAAAGCATGGGTGTTCAGATTTAAAGTTTTTTGCAGGGCACTAGAGATCTCCACATACTACAAACTTGAAGACAAATTATAAGAAACATTTCTTAAGCCAATATAGTTGCTTAATCACCTTCTTGGTATTACTGTTTTGGGTTTTTTTTACTGAATGACATTTGAATCTACAGATTCACTGTGCATTATAGCCGATTGACAGCAGACAAAACGAAATACATGTGCTAAAATTGGTACACACATCAATAAATGTGTCCCTTTAAATATAACTAAGGAAAAAGGCTCATATTGATTTACATCAACTCTAATTAGAGTTGCATGGTATTCTCTTCTGAAAAAAAAGCAGAATGGCTGCTGATAAGTGAATTGTAGGCATCAGGGATTACATAGCTAGCTCCCATTGCAGTCAGACAGACAAGGCAAAACAAGCAGGGAGCCATAGGACTTTGCCAGTTTCTATCAAAGAGGGTCTCCTTGAAAGCAAGGATTTTACACTATGTTCTACAGCTTAAGTGTTCATTTAATTTTTAATTGGTAAGAAAAAAAAACCCAAACCACAGGAGGGAACCTGTCTCTGAACTGAAGAAATATTGGAATACTTTGCAGTTTATTTAAGGTCTGTATTTTAGGGAAATTTGCTCCATACACAATAACAGGGCCTATGCTGCTAGCATATTCTGAGGAGAATTAAATGTGTTCCTAAGATGACATCTATCTTCAGTTTCCTGTGACAGTTAATTTTTAAAGTCAGATATCTAAATGCTTGTCACATGTACACGCTCTAATTTGCTGAAGTGTGCTGCTCTTTTTGCCCATGGATGGTAGCTGTTCCTGCCCTCTCTAGCCTTCCTTCAGCCTTCCTGTGCAGGAGATTCAGTGGAGGTAAGGCAGCCTCCTCCAGTTCTGAAGCTTGTCAAGTGCCAGGGTGCCCAGAAAGGCAGAAAGTTCAAAATGCTTTTTGGCTGCCTTCTCAGCACTTTAATTCAAACTTCATTTTCATTTGGTACTTTGGCTTGAACATGATGGATATCCAGACTGGGAATACTTCATCACCAAAACTTGCTTTTGGCACAGTGTGATTTTGACCTTGAACTGTAGGTTTCAGTTTGTCTTCTCAGGGTTTGTTCAAGGTGGGATTTTCCAAAGTGATGATACAAAGAGGACTGTGGAATAGAGAGTACCAAGTTGTCAGACTTGTAAGGCATGTAACATACTACCATGGGTGAGAAGGGTCACTGGAGCTGGGGATGCAGGGTGAAGCACAACATCTTTCTAGACAGCTCAGAGTGCATGCAAGCTAGGGAAATAACTCAGTTTGTTGTATCCCAAAGAGTCTGCAAATTCTTACATATATTTTCTGCTCAAAATGATTATTCTTAAGACAAAATTATGGACAGCTTTCAAACTAAAAAAAAAGCCTCATGCTGAGAAAAATGGGGAGGGCAATGGCTAAGCAGCTTTTTTTTTCCCTCTTTATTTGCTTTCCTGTAAAGTAGCAAGCCTCAGGTATGAAAGTGAGTGCTGATCTGCACTGTCTAAATATTGTAAGGCAGTAAGGTACAGCACAATATGCAGGATCATAACAAAGATTCCAGGTATATCTCATCAACTATTTCACCATTGCCTATTCTTGTGATTACTGGTGTTCCTCAAAAATGGAGGCCTATTCCCTCAGACCAAACTTCTCCAAATTTTTTTTAATACATTACACAAAGAACATGGAACAAATCTAAGACAAGACTTGTGGGCAGAAATCAGGTAAATAGCAAAGCAGATCTGGCTACAAGTTCATGACACCACACAACCTTTACTTTAGAAAAAAAAAAAAACTACCAGAACCTCTCCTGAAGAAGACTGTTTCTTACTTCTAGCTTTGGATAAAGTAACTTGCTGCCACAATAGCCTTTCCTTCCTTCACCTATGTGTTTTTCCTCAGGACTTTATCTCACCCCTTCTCTTGCTGTAAATTCAAAGAGACAGACAAATTACTGTCACTTGTAGTACCCTCACAACTAGGGCTGTTCCATTAGCATTTATAAGAATAGAAACATACATTGGTATATTTTACTGGGTGGCATGGAGCCTGAAATGGAGGAGTATCCATGAAAGTGGGATACCAGTGGCTAAAGCTCCTGGCTGATATTTAGACGTAAAAAACATGCTGGGATTTGCTTTAGGAATGGAATGTGTGGGTAGGTCTCTTGTTCATAAGAGTAGCTGAAGAATTCCATACTGTTCATTGACCACATCTACAGATTTTTCTCATACTCCTCTAAGAATTGTGGTAAAATTAATTAATAAAAATTGCACTTTGGAAACAGTACATTTTCTTTCCCTTATCAGAGGGAATTTTGTGTGCCACACAAAGTACTAGAAAATCCATGTGTTTTTAATGTTGTCCATTCTTTGTGTTTATTATTATTGAATTCTTTTTTATACTGGTTAAGAAGTACTGGATGCCCACAAAAGATTAGCAATCCATATGGGTCACTTATCTAAGCTCAGATCTTGTATACAATTAACATTTTCCTGCAACTATAGCTAAGCTTTGATATTCAAATGGATTAAGAGGAAAGCTTCTTAAAAAGATTGCAAATAGTTAGATATTTTATTGTGTATAAATTGTACATACGTGGTTACAGACAGATATGCATAACATGCTGATGTAATTTGTTTTATCAGTGTCATAGGTGAATTTAGAAAAGTATCCAGTTCCAAACTAGCAGAATGTTACCCAGGATCTATCCCTCCACTGCAGGCAAGTTTTATATTTTGGCCTTGTTCTTGAAAAATCACTGATATTCAGCATAAGTTTAAACTCATGTATGGAGGTATGTTTCATGTCTAATAACTTTCAGAGCAGCACTTTCAGAGCTGGTGGAATGGTACCAAAAATTCAGTAGGAAGTGTGCATCTAGCTCTTCCAGACCCCTTGGAAAATCTCTGTCCAAACATGGAGAAATAAGATAGCTGCAAAATAGATTAAGAACTTTCTTGAACAAGTTTTATGAAAATTTGAATGTGAAGTATTTTTAAAGCCCTTCCTGTCCCAACTCTCCCTTCTCTTTCAGTCTTACATGCAGCCTCAGCACAGTAGAGCAAGATGTTATTCTTTAAAATTAATCGCATTTTAATGGATAGACATTTTAATTTTTTGTTTTTGTTTTTTTTTTAAAATCTTTCTTGGGCTTTGAGAGAGAGTTAGTTTTCAAGAAAAGGTCTATACTTTAATGTAGACAGCAGACTGGAGATGCCAGCTCTCTGAACCTGTCCAACAATATAAAACTTCAGAATAAGTTCTGAGACAGTGTTTTCTGGCCAGAGAGTATAAAATGTAATTAAAGGTGTCTAAGAGGTGCATGTATCAAATAGCTTCGTGGTTTATCACATAGTTGTATAGTTTATCCCAGGAATATGACTTCCAAGGCATTCCTGGATGTATGTATAATATGCATGCCAGCCCTGGATTTTTTTTGCTGGAATATGTTTCATGGGAACACCAAAATCTGTAGAAGTCAGAGATCAAAACTGAGTGTTATTTCCAAAATATCAATGATACACAGAATGCTGTCATGGAAACCTTCCTTACAGAATCCTTAGTGTAATTGGAAATCATCCCACACTGTGCTGCAAAAGCATTAATCTGTCACCACACTGGACTATGTAGTCTATAAAGTATAGTCCAAATAAAAATTCAGATTTTCCTCATGATACCTTTTCACAGTCAAATAGTGCAGCCTGCTTTTCATGACTGAATATCTGGCTATACATTGCAAAACTATGTGGGGTCAGATGGACTATGTTTCCTTAAGAAAATTGGAATTTCCTCTTTCCTCTAAAACCCAGTCTAATATCAAAAGCTACCATGCTTTCATGAAAACTTTTTAGCTTGCTCCTGACTTGAGGTACAACTCTTACTTGATCATGTCCCATCAGAATCAGCATTTCATTGCTATTTACAGGTGTTTATCCTTCACAAAATCCTTGTGGTTATTAGTTATAGTTCCTGAAATAATTTGTCGTTTTCCAGACAATAAATTCAGAAGCACGGCACCGAATTTCCAGACAATAAGTCAGGCAACAAGTTGTTGTCTTTACCAAGTGCAAAGCATAGGCAGATTATCCCATCACAGTTATAATTTGATAGTGATATTTAGACTGAGTCTGAGAAGAAGATGTAGCAGACTTTTTGTTTTTGTAGAAAAGATGAGATTTTGCAATGACATAGCAAAAGGCTTTATATTATGCCAGATTAATTTTCAAGACATATACTTCATAGGAAGTCCAAATTCTTGAGTGAGAGACCACAAAGTTATTCAGATAAATAAGGTATGAGACTGCAGCTCTGAGATTACTTTGGGTATGGTTTAAGTGAAGGGAACAGTACATTCAAGAATGTGTCACATTATGGTTTTAGTTGCATCGTCAGTTTTCAGGTGGAATAGAAAGGCTGAATCACAAAGGTTAAACCAGGGCATTTGGAATTTACGTCAGGGAGAAAAGAGGGAAATCATTGATCTGCTCTTGGTTTGGGTTAGATTGTTTCCAGTAGCTGATTCCCACAACATGTAAGTGGATTTTTTTTCTGTACTTTTCAGTGCAGGTTGTTCAGTGCCCAAAGGGTATTAATGAATATTTAAACAGATTGTACTAAGCAGAATGTATGTTAAAAACAAAACCAAAAAACCTTCAACATTTGCATAATGGAATCATAATGATTCATAAATTTTAGTTATTATAAAAATAGGAAGATAGATGTTCCTATATGCCCACGTAGGCACTACAGTTACCCTCTGTGTCCCTTATAGGTGTTACAATATCTGATGCAGTGCAGGGAAGTGCTACATATCATTGGAATATAAAGCATTAATAAGATTGTCGATTATTTTAAGTCTGCCTCTGAATAAAAAACCAAAAGAATGCCAACTATCTTCTTTCTCATGCTGCATGTTTGCAAACAAGTGCTAGAAATGAAGTTATGTAAGTTATACAGCTCATTGTAGGACCTACCTAGTTCTCTCTGCACAGCAAATAAAATTACAAGAAAATAATCACATGGACTACAAAGGAATTATGATCATATAAGATTCTAGGATAAACAAGGAGCTTCCAGAAACTGGTTCTCTGTGATTTGGACTGGAAAGCATAAAGATCAAGATGTAGGAGATAATGGGCTTAGGAAGTTTCACAGAAGTTAATGGCGCTTGTAGCATTGTATGGTACCAACTTTGCTCTGTGAAATCTGTTGTGTTCTTGCTCTATGCTGTGTTGCTTACTAACCAGCAAAAAATATTTTGTTTAATTGGCTTTAAAGGTCTCTCTATAGACTGGCTGACCACTGACCCCAATTCTCAACTTCTGTTTTAGTCACATTGTGGTAGTTGAAACAAAATGAGGGTAAAAGAATATTTAGAGCAAGTTGTATGAATTTTCGCTACCAGATTGTGGGGAAGCTTTCTTCGTCACATCACAGAGAATGCGTATCCAACCTAACTTAAAGCTGCACATGTGGCATACTGGAAAAGTAAGTCTCTTTCTCAGATCATTTCACCCCTAAAAAAGAGATCTCAAGTAAGAGTTTCTGATTTTCTATTAAATATTTAAATTTTTCAGGATCTCCAGTAATTTATGGAAGAGGTCTTCTGCCTTCTGCTTTAATTTCCTCCCTTTTACAAGGAAACTCTTTGTTCCTGGGTCTAAAAGTGAAGAAAACTACACTTCATTAAGCCAGCAATTGTTTAGAACTAAGAAGTGTAGATTGATTATCAAATACTCTACAATAGTTCTTATAATGGAGACAGCTTAAAATAAATGGGGTTTTAAACTATTCTTAGAGTTTCTAGTGCTTTTTATACAGTCTAAACATGCTGTGTATACTATTCTTTGACTCCACTGTGTTCCTGGAGGGGAATGAATTGGAATATTCTGAATGCCTTATGTAACGTATTTAGAGAACTTTTTTGTTTGTATCTTTGTTTGAATTTCTTAGACGGAATTAATTAATGTCTAAGTATAAAGGCCAACTTTGAAACCCTAGCTGACTTCTACACTAGAGCTCAATTTGTATTCTGCATCAAGGAAATGTTTGGATTTGAAAGAAGGACACCATTATAAAAGAGATTTCTGTAGATGGCTCTGTTCTTCAGAGTGCCATCTCTTTGCCACAGAAGTGCAGCTTTAACATTTAGGTAATTCAAAATGAAATTAATTTTTGATCAGAGTACATATTTAATTTCTTGTTAAACTGAAGTGCAGAACAGGAAATTGTAACCGATTTGGCATAGGAAAAAATATATAGGTTGGATTTGTTTAAAATAATCCTAATTTCAGAGAAAGGTAGAGAGATTAAATCTGCAGCTGTGCTTTTTATGGTCCTGCAGAAATCTGATGGAGTAGCACCTTTTAGGAAAGAGATTGTTTTTCTTTTATCTATATTTGCATTGCAATTTTGTAACTTCCTTTGTACATTAGTGCTCTACTGAAGTAATATGTAAGGAGTAGTTTCTCAGTGGATAGAAGTTTGTGTAGCTTCACTGAAGACAGTGGAATAAAGATAATCCATATCAGCTTCCAAATGTGTTCTTCAAGAGTTTGATCAAGTCAGTAGGGTAATCCTGCCTTTTGTCTTTGTGGAAAATGGGGCTCTCTATTAAATGCCATGTCCTATTTTACAGAAAACTAAAGCACTGTTTTACAGTATGTTAGCATGTATGCTTCACCCCTCTGCCTGCTCCGCTGTAGAATGGGCAAAGGAGAGCAGGTGGAGGTCCTGCTTGCAGATCTACACTTTCCTAGATTTCAGATTCTGCAGTCAGGAAGGGCTTTCCTCATAGGCAAAGCAATTCTGCTTAAGTTATAACAGAGAAAATGAAAAAACACAGTTTGGGGCTATAACACATGCACCAGCTTCTGTATAAAGCTACTGGATTTTCCCCAGAGTATGCTGCAGGGAGAACATTAGTGCTTGATCTGCACATCGTGGTGCCCAAAGGATATTTGATATCCAATATTTGCAGAAGACTAGACTAGTACCTGTGTTAGAGCTGTAGGACGCAGAATGTTCAACAAAGAATGACAGAGCTTTTCAAGTCAGTGCTTTCTGTTCAAGAAGCACAGGAGAATATTTTCCAGTCTAGAGATCTCAAAGCTTGGAGAGGGTCAAACTTGCTGATTTTTTTCCTCATCTGCTTATTATATTATCAGTTTGTGTATATTATATTCTTGAAGTTTGTGTAGTCACTCAAATCTCTGCAAAGTCAGAGTAATGCTCTGGTAGCCTTTATATAGTGCCTAGCAGTAGGGTATTTTAACACTTTTAGGTAGATGAAAGATCTTGTCTTTATTCTTTCCAGGATTATCCTCCCTATCAAAGATAGATTAGACAGCAGGGAGTAAGGTGTTGATAACATCTTTTCTGCTTTTGAATATATGCAGGGTAGAGAGAGGATCGGTTGAGGCATTCTTTTCTGAGATTAAAATAGTTTTTCTCCTCACACTAGTAACTTTCTTTTTTTCCTTTTTAAACATTTGTGTATTTTCTGCCACATTTATTTATTTCTGTAGCACCATGGTATAGTCCTGATAAATGTTTAACACTGTCCAGTGTGTGTCTCAGGAAACAATGGATCATTAAAGACAATTTTATAGCACCAAATTCTGGATATTTATTGCAGTCCTATCAGATTCCTATTTCTCTGATACTGACAAACTTCCATATTTCTACAAGAGATAGGTAATTAGGATATGGACAGTAGCTGGTGTACAGAAAGCAGCCCAGCTTCTCTGGCCTATTTGACACTGGGCACTCATGAATTTCCTCTCGAGCTGTTGAGAACGCTGTGGACAAGCCTGTGTTTGTACATCTGCAGTACAATGTGAGCAGTGGCACAGAGAGGCTGCTGGGTGCCTGCCAAAGGACCCACAGAAGCAGCCAGATCATCTCCCTGCAATGCAAATACGGTGACAGCAGCATCAGGGAAGCCTGGCTGGGCAGCCACTGCCTCCTGCTCGCCTCTCCAGTTCTGGTACTGGGAGGGTGTGCGTATGACAGGGAGGTCACCAGGAGTGCTGAGACACAGGGATTTGGGGAGCAGGCTGCTGTTAGAGCTCAAAGCTCACACCCACACGACTTTGGGATAGGACCGGTAGCATACCAGGTCCCTTGCTGACCCTTCACTTTGGGTGTCTTTCATGTTTGGCTAGTGGCCAAAGTGGGCAGGACAGTTCTTCATTTAAGACCTCAACACATCTTCTAACAAAATCTATCTTCTCTGTGCCCAAATGAGGGGACTGGTGGAAGTTAGAGGAGGAGCACCAGGAGGGCAGTGCAGAGCTCAATGTGAGGGGAAGGGCCCACAGAGAAGTTGCCATCTCCACCGTGAGCAAGTGCAGCTCCTCAAGCAAGGACCCCAGGCAGTCACGCTGTACACAAGGTACGGTTGTCCTGAGGCAGAGGGAGACTGGAAAGTGGGCAGAAAGGGAACTAGAAAATTTCTGAGCAATTAGGAGAGGAAGGTGATGAAGAGAGCAGAGAAACTGGGACAGAGGATGTTGGAAGAACATGACACTGTCTACAGGGAAAATGAGATTCACTGAGAAGTTCAGATATGTGTAAAACTAGGAAATAGTGATGCTGCAGGGGAGCAGAAGGAGAATTTATTGTAGAATTAATGGCTTGGTGCAATTCTGAGTATGCAATGACTGAGGGATTTGAGTGGGAATACCCAACTTGTACAGGCAAATTTGATGTGCATTTTACTTTAAAATTTTGCTCTGCTGGCATTAATTTATTTTTGTCTGGTTCCTTACACATATCCAAATTTTATGAAATTACATTCTTCTACATTTCTGATCTTCTCCTAAGCCACGAAATTGGAAAATTGTCAAAAAACAATTTTCAAAACAAAGTTTCCCTTCCTGAAATCAGAAAATACAGGATTCATTGCATCTTTGTCCATCAGGTTTCCCATCTGTTCAAAAGGTTATGGCTGTTTCCATGCAATTAATATATTTATTTATTAATTTTTATTAATTCCATATTTATTAATATATTTATTGGAAGAGAGAAGGACATGATTCAGGAGGGAAATGCATGATTTGGGAGAAAGATGTAAAAGATGGTGTTCTCTTTTAATGGGATGGTTAGATCTGCTCTTTAGCATGTGATAAAGCTCAGATATGATTTGTTCTCATTTACTTGAATGCCTTTGGATCCCAGATACCAAATGATAAAGGTTTTCTTGGTTTTTTGCTTGTTTTCTGACTGGACTTTTATTTATTTATATATGTGCAGAATGATTTATTCTACTGGGAGGGATGTCGGACTATTTATTTTGGCACCTAGTTTGAGAATTAGGTTTTTTTACTGTGCAGTTGAAATGTTTTTGCTTCAGGTCCCCTTGGAATTGTAAAATCCACCAGAGTAATGAATGCAAAATGAAAAGTGAATAGTGAAAAGTGAAAATTTTAGGTTTATAAAATTCTCAAAACTTTCCACAGTTTTTTTGAGACATAGACTGTATCGACATAGATACAGTCTATATCAGATGTATTTAACTTTCCATTTATATGAATCTCCCAGGAATCATCAAGCTTGGATTTTTATTTTTCTTTTCATTTAAATTATTATTGGAAAGCCAATTATATAGGGTATTAAGCTCCAACTGTCTCTATTTTGATACAAAATTTTTTACTGTTTGATTAAGAAGACTTGTCCAAAATAACACTATATATGTCATGACAGAGTACTTTTTATGCAAAATGTTATTTTATAGTATTTCCCTACTGAAGTTTTTCCTAAGACTTGTTCAGTGCTTGGAAGGCATTCTGAAGACAGCTGGCTGGTACAGCCATTGCTTAAGCTTTACTGTGTCATTATCAAATGCTCAAGACACACAGGGTAGGATGCCTGTCTGTAGAGAGGCTAAAAATTGAGCCCAAATTAACTCCCTAAGTAGCACCTGCTTGAAAAGATAAATCACGGCTGGGAACAGCTGATACAGTGATACATCTAATCCATGTCTGAGTGATGTGTGGGTGAAAGCATTTGGGCTGTTGAGGCTCTTCCCTGTCCTTGGGATGCTGGAAAAACCCTGGGGGAAAATTCATAGATTCTTAGAATGTTTAGGTTGGAAGAGACCTCCAAGATCATCCAGCCCAACCTTTGACCAACACTACAATCTAACTACTACACCATGTCCTTAAGGACCAGGTCCAAACGCCTTTTAAGTGGCTCCAGGGATGGTGACTCCACCACTGTCCTGGGCAGGCCATTCCAATGCCTGACAACCCTCTCAGTGAAAAAATGTTTCCTAAGAATGAGTGGATTCATCCCCTAACTTCTTCTGTCCAGACAGACTGGTGATGGTTGCATAAGGCTCTTCTTTCACCTCTTTGATAAATACAAATGATGCAGCTTAAAATACAGCCTTGGTCTGCAGCTGAAAGAGGAGTGGTGACTGTGTAGTGACTATCCACCTCTCTGACCTTCCTGGTGCTGGCCCCTTCCCTATGAGCTCTTCACTCGTCTCAGGGAGTGAGCTGACCCCACACTGTCAGTAAAATATATCCCTGCAACAGTCTTGGCTGCCTGATGCTAAAATCATTCTGCAGATACTTCACTTTGCAGACTAACATTGCATTTTCTTCCAAAAGGTGCAATTTTGTATTTTGTTTTTTTGGTGTGAGAGAATGTAATAGTTTAATGTTTTTCCACAGATACAAATGTCAGGCTTTTACACTTAAGCAACAGGGTGGAAATGATATCCTACTTTTTTATGCTTATGACAATAAATGTGATGTAAATAGCTACATTATTAGGCTTATTTGAAAGTATTTTTACTAGGGAATGTGCAAGACATTAACTTTTCAGTAAGAAAAGTGTAAATGGCCCTTGTTGTGTTTTCATATTTCTTATATTTGCATAAAAGCAACTTTTCCTATGCACTTAAGAGCATTTTTATTTATCACAGTAGCTGAAGCATTTTAATAAGCTTTTTTAGTTGGAAAATAGGGCTGTCATTTAGTAGTAATTTTTTGCTCTACCACTTCTATTCCTAAATTCTTTCATAAAAGTCAGTGTATGTTTTTATGAATATAAAAATAAAAACATGGCTGAGGTTATATAATCCTAATTTTAGATGCTGGTTTAGAGAGTGGGTAAGTACCATTATACTGAATAGAAAAAAACCCAAACCTGATTAACCATCTTGTTTTACAGGTGGTTGATAGCACATTTTGTTCAATTTGTTTTAGCATTTCTTGCTGTTACAAAGCTTGCTTACTCTGTGGTTCATTTACCTGTTAGCAGCAAGATACTAGTGGACAATATACAAAGAATTAAAAATTAGGAACTGATTAATTTAGGGTATTTTCATAGGTTCCAAAAATTAACAATGATTTATACCACCCTATTAAATCTAATATGCTCCTTTTCAATGAAATGGTCTAAAAGATCAAGCCAGTTTCTTATTACTGTTTGCATTTGAAGTTGCATAGACAAAATTTCTTTTAAATCTCAGTGATTTTATCTCATCAGAATTGTGATGGTGCCGATTTTGACGCTGCTAATTTTTTATCTTTCTTAGATCTTATATGTTTCTTCTAAGGGAAGGTATGTAGTATAAGTACAGAACATTGCTCAGTAGGAATTATTCAAAATTCATGGGTGTATAGGGATGACACTCAGAAGAGTAGCTGTGGTGGACCAAGGCACAGAAAGACTGCTCTTTGAAGCAGGTGAAGAAAGAAGAGTAGGCACACTCTTCAAAGAGAGAAATGTCATGGTAAAATGAAAACAGAATATGACTAGAAGACAGAAGAAACCTATCATCAGATATCTTTTTTTCAATAATAGCAGAATATAGTGAATCTTTGTGTAAGAGATCCATAGGAGGAGACCTCATGGCAAGAAATAGTTTTAGAAACTAAAACCCACAGGGATGTAACACTGTTTTTATATAATCTTGTCTTTGTTGTTTAACTCCAGTAATTGTGAAAAGTAACAAATTAATGTGAAATAGAAAAAATTCCTATTTCCAACATCAACAAAATAAGGAAATATTGGAAAGAACTTAAGCATTTCCCTTTTATGGGTTACACACACACTCACACATGTATATAGCACATTGAAAGCAAGACTCATAGTAAAAGAATTGTTGCATGCACCTGACAACAGCAGGCCTCTGTGTTTTCTTTAAGGCCTAAGTCAGCGAAGTCACTTTTTCTAAAAAGTGTCATTTTGAGCATTATGCTCTTTTTCTCCCGATAATTCAATGTGTGCATTATTTCAGTATTATTTCACGGTTCCTCTACACACTTCAGGATTTCAAGAAAGCAATTTTATGTACACAGCATTTAAGCACCCACAAAAGCCTGCTGATGATTGCTGGAAGTACACAAAAAATCCTGCAGTGGCTGCAGAGAAGGCTCAGATTCTTCCTGCAAAAGGCTAGTCAGACCTTCACATTTGATATGATATTTATTGAGAACAATGTTAACAGCTACCATATTGCTGTACTCCCACATTGATGCAAATGTTGGCAAAAGCTACTGTGCCAGATGCCCACTTACACACTCTAGTGGCACCTTTGCTATTCATTAAATCCACAAATTGGTGTTTGAGTTCATTTAATATTCAAACACTGGTGTGGTTTTTTTTCTGTCTCACATATTTAGCAGATTTCTGTCAGGAAAAAAAAATAAAAAAAAAAAAAAATCACATGGATTCAAAGCCTGTCAAACCAGACCAAACTCAGGAAAGTTAAGACTGTTTCAATGCCAGGAAATACCCTGGAGTGGTCTGTGTGAGTATTACGAGAGAAACAAGGATTAGTGCAGAGATTTGAGGAGATTAAACCTTAATTAAAATGAACACTTGTACACAGTACATATGGCAGACAACTATTCTTATAACTGTAATGGAGCAAAAGTCCTTCTCCTAGAGTTACTCAAGTCCTGCCTCTCATCCTACCCACGGAGTGGCTTTACTGCAGTGACTGCATTGTTTAGGTCAGTATAGAAACATGCAGAAGACTCCGTATGGTGCTTCTCTGTAACAAGATGGTGGCTTCCATAATCAGCATTTGTATGTAAACTGCATGGTATCTGCCCTGCTGCTCATGTACTGTTCTCCAGCCCATGATGGTATGGTTACCATCAAGCCAAAGCATGGCACCTGCATTCCCCTCTTTAGTCTGTAGGAGTGGAAGTGACCAACATCTCCAGCCTAAGACAGTACCTGCCTGCTGACCTCTAAAAGAGGCTGCAAGGCCATATTGAAGACTTGAGATGGTGTTTCTTTTAACTTTACACAGGTAAATTTATGTTTACACAGTTTTTCTAATACAATTATGTTTCTTATATTTTAAAAAAAGATAAATCAAATATAAATCCAGTGCATGACACTTCTGTGCCTCTGTAATCACTTTCTGTATCCCTGAAGCTTAATTTTGATTATCAGAAGGGATTTTATACTCTATAGACTTGTGATGAACAAGAAGCATGTAAAGATCATGCTGTGGAGGTGTTGATCATTAAAATGTGGAGAAAAAAACTTGAAACTTGTGATGTACATCTTTCCAAAACTTAATGGCCACTTCAGTATTTTAAAATAGAAATACAGAATATCAAAACCATATTTAAATGGCATGCCAACATCTTTCCAAAATACCAGCAGTACCGTTCTTGTCTGGAATTTGAATACTAACTCAAGAGGGGTTCTTCTGTAGTATGACTGTTTGCTTTCAAAACTCCTGCTGTTATAATCCATTGCTATCCAGTATTTTATTATTCTCAGTAGGACATTTACTGAAGTGATGAAACATGAGTAAGCCATAATTAGTCCTTTCAGCAGTTCTAGTTGTGTATTTGAGCCTACATGGAGCTACTTTCTCTTAAGTAGAAACCTGAAGGGTCTCTCCATTGGTGTTTGCCAGTATTCCCTTTTGCTTTAGTCTGTTTTTTGGTGTAATGTTATTTTAGGGACATATTTGATACTTTAGAATCAATGTCTAGATACACACATATACATCTCTTAAAGCACTGGGGCTTCTGCTGCACAGACTCCTCTGATAACTTCATTCCTTTACATTATTCAGGGGTTGTAGAATGTAAAGCATAGCTCCAGATTGTTGCCAAATTAATTGTTTATAGTTTTAGGGCAAATTATGTTTAAATTATTTGAGATAGTCTCATGAAAGGTATAAACTAATTAGTCTAATCAATGCTGAAATACAGTGCCATCGAGCTCCAGCTGTCATTTTAGAATGTTTTTCAGTGAAAATCCTTCTGTGCTGTTCTGCTGATGCTACTGGGCTGGATCCATCTGTTTCAACCCCTGTGTTTCAGCCAGTGAACTTCCTTCTTGCTTTCACTCTGGAAAGAAAGAAAATAATCTGGTTTAGGGGACTTCATAAGAGATATTTTATCCTTACACTTTTTCCTCCCCTTTATTTCTTACTTGGCAAATATATTGGTGTTCTACACAAATACAAAAATATATATATTACATATACATCTTAAAATGTGGCTCAACAAAAGAGGCTTGAGAGGGGGAAAAGGAAAAATATTACTTTAGTGCAGAAGGATATGCAAGAAGTTTGCAGAAGCAGAGAAAAACTCTTTCTTTAGATTCTAGTAAGCAGTATTAGTGACTTTTAAAATAATAATAATGTCTGCTGGGACATGTACAGAGCACTAAGCTCAGCTATCTGGTGGCTGCCAAATGATACTGCTCTGCAGCCCCTGCTTCCAATACAAATAGCTCACATACATATAAGTATCTTTACTGGAGGCAATCAATCACATATGGAATAGCATTTATAATTATGGTCTGTCATTCTTATACATTCAGTTATTTTTACAACTAAACTATATTTGAATCTGAAATAAATAGTGAGATAACTGAATGTCTTCCTCCTAGAAGAAGTGGAGAAAAAGAAGAGTGCAAATTGTCAGCATAGGTCAAGAAATAATTGAAATTTAGAATTCAGTGCCTGGATGTATTTTGTCTTCAGAACCAAAGCACTGCCACCCTGTGCAACCTTTTGAAAGACATTGGTGCCTTAGGCTTAAGTACCTAACGTCACAATGAATGAAGGGACCCAGACATCCAACTTACTGCTTGTGATGGAAAACAACACAGCAAGTGGAAGGAGGAAAAGCACTATAAGAATGTTATAAAAATTACAAAGATAGTTTAAAGAAAATTGTAAATAGAAAAGATACCTTTGAGCAGAAAGTTAACTTCTTGAAACTCCCTGTGTCTCAGTGTTTCTCAGCGTGATGACAGCAAAAAGCTTTAAATGCATTTTTTAATATTTATTTTGCTGTCAATATCTGTTGGACAAACACTTGTTTTGAAAATTTCCATCAAGTATGAATTTGCACACTGTGGGTTACCATCTCTCCAGAACTGTCTGAAGGAGGATGTCTGAAGCATGATCAGCTTGGCTGTATATGCAGCACCAGCCAGACACACAGATTCACTTGCTTTTCTTGAGGTATTAAACTTGTTGAGGTATTCTCACAGACTCCACCCATGAACACTGCTAATCCCTCTGGTGTGTTCAGGTCTTGGATTCATTGGCTTTTTGTCATTTGATCTGAGCACTGCAATCAAGGTGTTTGCAGTGTGCCATGATATAGCAAAGCAAGATAAAGAATGGAACAGATCAGACAGTTGTAAAAATTAATGGAAAGGACAAAAGAGCCTCTCTGCATCTTGTTACTCTCCATTCTGCTGCTGTTCCTTCTTTACCCTTCTTTTTATTTTTTCTTTTACATTTTGCTCTCTGCCATCAAGATTTTAAGCATTTTAAGATATTCTCTCTGTCTTTTTCTACTAAGCGCATGAGTGGTAAGGAATGAACAAAACTGAATAAATGCACTCTTCCTTAGGAGCAACAAGTAATTCACATACTGCAGGAGATGCTGACACAGCACATGGGGAGCCTCTGACCAGAGTACCACAGCATGTTTGCAGAAATCAGCATGCAAAAAATGTCAGACACTGTGTGTCACCATGTGGTAGCTGGTTAAGAACAACCTATTTTTCTCCAACCTGAACCTACCCCAGGAACTATTTGCAATATCTCTGCTCCAGTTCTTGGAGCATTTGTTCAGTTTTGGTTCAGTCTTACTTAAGATTAAAGTGCATTTGCTTAGTTACCTCCCATTTCATCAACTGAACATCTTATTAGCTAAATACCAGGTAATGGATTATCACACAGGATTCTCTGGTGGGGTGCAACTCCTATTAAGTTTCTTGTATACATTTGAAAGAGGGTGAATTTTATTTCTGTTGGCCTTTTACTAGCTTTGGATATTCAGAAAAGACTTTTGAGATGGCAATACCTGTGTTGAGCTCCCCGCTATTTTGCTGTTCATATTCTGCTCGTTACACATTTCTCAGTCCTTATGTAAGGAGATTACATAAAAGCAGTCTTCAGTCTCCAAAATCATTTACCATATTAAACAGCAGCTACCATCAATGGAGCTTTATCAGCTGCCTGGAGCAGAAAGGAGACATTTGGAAACCAGTTGTTTACAGTACTCATCAATGTTTGCTGCCAGTCATAGGCAGATGTCATCAACAGTCATCATGCAGATCTGAAAATAGAACAAAAGACCTGGATAGGTCCTAAGGAATTGATAAACTTCCTCTGATCAACATGTGGACCCATTCTCTCCACTAGCCTCTCTCCACTCAGGGATTCTGCAGATCTAGAGCTAGGGCAGCATGTGGAAGGGGTACCCAGCCAGGGTGCACGTCAGGTACTCAGTCAGTAAGTACATACCAAGCTGAAGTCTCCTCACCCCTAAGAGTTAGGGTTTCTCTGTGTGTCCCCATGACCTGTCCTAATAGACACAGAAGCATGATCAGCTTGTGCCTGATTGTCTTTGCAGCAGTGCTGTGTCATCTCTAGAAATGGCAAGTAGTATTTGACCTTTGTTGTTCTTCCTTTTTCCCTGTCCCCCAGAAACCACTGGTAAGCAAAGACAGCAAGCATTTTGGGGTGGAGAAGGGCAAAGAGATTTTTAGAGCTCCTCTGCCATGTGTGTACTTCTTTGGCTGTCCCAGGCACTGTGCTGTGCCCTGGGATGGGACAAAAGTATCAGGGTACAGAAAGGCTCCTGTGCATCCATCTTGCCCTCCTCTCCAAACCATGTGAATTCAGCATCATGAAAGAACTTCTGCAATTGCTATGATGCATGGAAGTGAACAACTTGCCATGGTCTTACATTCATACATGTGCCCAAATCTGTCTTCCTCTGTTTAGCTCACACAAAAGGAGGGAGAGCACAGAAAGCAGCTTCCTTTCCCCTTCCTTCCCCCACCCTCACACAAGGCTTGAGAGAACACTGCCTTCTCCTTTTCTTTGAAAAGTGCTGGCGAGGACAGGCTGTTACAGTCTCCTCATACAGTGCCTTGGCATCAGAAGTGGTCAGCTGATCCCATGCTCCTGTTTGCTTGATGTCATGTGGCAGAGACCATGAGATAAAGGAAGGAAGGCTCTCCTGCTATACTTCTGAAATGAGGCATTAGCAATCATTGTGTGCCCCCAGCTCCAGCTGGCCTGCCCAGTGTTTGCTCTTTAGTGAGCAGGCGGAACATTACAAGTGACTTGCACTTAGCTGCTCCCCTGTGCAAACCCCTCTAATCTCCAGAAGGCCTGAAAGACATGATTTAATGCTTTAAGAAATGTATTTTTGGAAGTGCACAGCTAGCATTCATGTGGTAATGTTATCTGTGAATTACAATAGTGCTTTGTGAAGGCTACCAATACTGCTGAATGTAATGACAGGGAAAAATATTTTTAAGATATGTCTCTGGCAGATTGATATTCTGTTTTTCAGAAATAGCTAACTGTCCTCCCAAAGTGGAAGAAGGCTGGATATATCTTTGCTGTTTGCTTCTTCTTTACCTTCCCTATAAGGACTGAAGAAGAGGGGCTTTCTATTTGTTTTTACACTTTCCCAAAACAAGTAGGACACCACAGAAATAATCTTTTGGTGACAAAAATATTGTACTGAATCAAAGTTTATTATAAGCTATATGGCAGAACAGACTGTTACACTTTATCTGTGCAAGAAGTGATCTCTTTCTTTAACAGCAGTTGAAGCAACAGGAATGTTTCTGACTTCAGTTTTTGGTTTTATGGTTTTCTAATCATTCTCCTTCTCCCTTTTGGTCATTCTTGAAGTTCTGACATGAGATTAGGGAATCTTAAGAGCTTAATTGAGTTCTTAGCATACCATCATTTCAAGATGAATAAGCATTCATGAAGACTGCCTGCAGGAAGGGAACTGATGTACTATTTGAATACCCTGACTTTATAATTTATACAAAACTTTCTCTGCAGGAGTGTGCCCAGTGCTGAAAACTTTGCCTTGGAGTTCAGATGGATCATTCAGTAATGAGGCTCCATGGCCAGTTGAGGGGTAAGAAGAAGAAGAAGGAAAAAAAATCAAAAGCAATGAAAGAAATACCCATGCTCATTGTTGTAGAAATGCTTTTGCTCCTGCATCCCATGGAAACACCACATAATAGGATGGAGAACTGACCCTGCTCTCAGTTGCCTGCCTTGCAGCAGCATGCAGGATTGCAACCTTTGGCTGATGGAGAGAAAGCTGGCTGCTCTGCTCAGAGGTTTTTTGAGATGAGCAATTTTCTGTTGAGGTCAATGAGAGTTTGACAGCATAAGAAGTTCAGACCATCATTCTTAGAGAGGCTGGAGAAATCCAAAATGAGAAAATAGGGATAAGACCATACTTTCTCTCTAAAACTGTTTGAATGATCAATTTCAATCTAAATATATTTGTCCATAATGTGCTTTTCCCAGCAAGATGCAAGAAAGGAGGTTTTACTTCAAGATGTATTCAGTTTGCATAAAGCTTGCATAATATGTCCGTATAGAGAGTGCTGACAGAGCCATTTTAGCGAGTACTGAAAAAGCCACACCAACTGTAGTGCAATAGCACTGCTTGCTCCTATTGCTGAATTGTCACTCCTGTCACCTGCCAGGCACTTGCCTTCTGCAACCAAACAGCAGCACATTGTAAGCATCTTTGCCTAAACTGTCTGCTAGTTAATAATGCTTGCTGATGACAACTGTTCTCATAAATTTTAGATGGCAAATGCCAAAGCACTGTGCTTCAAAATAAAACCAAGTCTCAGATGGGTTGGTTTTACCCACGCTAGCCACCATGGTCAGTGCATACCTGTTTAGATGATTTTTGCAAGTCTTCATTAAGAAGTTAGCTTTGAACTACCTGGTCAGAGGAGTGTGGAGGACACACCAATGTCTGCTTTCACAGCTGGGCTCCCCAGTGTGTGTCTCACATGTCAGTTAGAATCTCTTATCTCTCCTAACCATGGGAAAAAGCCCTGAAGAGATCTTGGAGCTCCTTCCCATGTTTTCTCCCTGAGTTATTTGATGTCACGTTTTTATTGAACATCACAACTCTGGTGCTGGAAGCAGGAAGGTTTGCTTGCAATTCATGTAGGGGCCAGTCACATGCCTTTCCTTTTGGGTGTTTGTGGTAACCCTGTTATTAACTCCTGAGGGCATAAGACTTAGTGGTCAGGCTATAGATAGCCTGTGGCTCTGATTGCTGCTAATCTCATTAACCCTCAGACTTAGCTTCATTTATACTTCAATTTGCTCCCCCTAGTTTATAGTGATGTATTACTCATCTTCAAGAACAGAACCACAGGGCACATGATAAAAAATGTGGTAATGAAGCACTTTTGTTCAGGCCTAAAACTCCTTGCAGAGAATGGAGGGTTCTGATACAATTCAGTGTCACTGGCACTCTTTTCTATTGCAGTATTAGGCAAATGTGAATAGTTTTGGTCAGTGCTAAAGAATTTCAGTTTTCTAATCTCTCCTTAGACTCACTCTGTGCCATATCTGCCTTTTCTGCATAATATTGCTTGAATAATTTTTTTGAGTGTAAAAGCACATGTATTAGTAAGTTTCTAGCATTTTTACTATGAACGAACATTTAGCTCTGCTCCAAAAATGCACACAGCTTTCATCATTTTTTTAATATCAGGGCTGGTTCATTCCTGCCAGGAGCTGTTTAGTGGTACATAGGAATTAAGGGGATTTTGTGATCAGTTGTTCTATGACATTAGCTGTATCACTGTTAACATGTGTATAATTAAGCTGATGCAACCTCCATATAAATCTGATGGAGCTAAAGCTATAAAATATTTTAAAAGGGTAGTGACTGGTCTAAATATTTAATAAAATAAACTGTAGAAGTGTAGCTATTACCCATGCAAAATAGAAAGACTGATCTAGATGACTAATGCTTAAAGTACAATATCTCTTCTCTACCTCATTTGCCTTCCCTAGCCCAAAAATGACCAGGTGGATGTCATGTGGTATAACCTTAAAAAGTACTGTCAGTGGTTAAATTGAATTTATGTGGAGATATATTAATCAGAAGTTGGCACTGAGACACATGGGAGTAGGTGAGACTAGGTGAGACTAAAAATGGAGAAAAATAAACCAGAGAGATTTAAGAAAAAAATATACTGGTATTAAAAGGGGAAAATAGAGAAATCACTATAGTAAATTTGGTTTTAAAAAAAAGCAAAAAAAAAAAAAGCTCATGTAATATATCAGGTTAGCAGCTAGCATGGAAGAAAGGGAGGAAATTAGAGAAAAAGAATTTACAGATACAAGTTCAGCTTTTGATACAAGTTCAGCAGGTCACCGATAAGCAGTGATCAGACAAGTCTGAAAACATCCCCGTGTTCCATCACACAGCAGCCACTGTCAGACCTCTGGCATTAATCAACAGCTGTGCCTGGATAAATGGCCACTTGTTCTGCTTTGCAGCCAGTACTGTCCCTATGAGCTTTTAGTGTAAATTAAGCACCATGAACTTTTGACAAGGAGATGAAGGGCTAGTCTTAGCCTAGGAGAGACAGTGTTGCCATATTAGTTTGCTGTTCTCATTTCTGATTCCAGAAAATACTGCAGATTATCATAGACAGCTGTTGCAAACATGTATAAGAATTGAGGGGGCATTCACAAAGACTAGAATTAGCCTCAGGATGGTTTTCTCCCCAGCTTCCTGTAGAATGAAGAGAAAGTATTTCTTAAACAACTCAGACCACCCACAATAAACTCCCACTGAGACCCTTTGTTGAGGATTTTATCACTCCCCACTGGCTGTGGAAAGATCCTAAGGCAAATAAGCTCCTTAGGCTAAAGGTAGTCTTCAACAACTCTCCTTTTGTGCAGGCTGGCTTAAGAACCAGGAGCAGTATATCAGTCACTAGCAGATTTTGGTGTCAGTTCTAGGATTTTTGAAGATCACAGAATGCCTCAACTGACTTTAAGTACTTCAGGCCACTGCATATGTACAGCTACTGGTAATCTGTAAGGAATGCTATCATTAAATAACATAGTTCAGGGCTGCCATACACACGGAACACCAGTAGCAGTGATAGGGCATCATTCAGAGCAGAACATGGTTTAATTAAAATGCTTGTGAATGTTCTTACCAAAACAGTGGTATAATCTGTCTCTTAACTGCCTGTTCATTTACTCTTTCTAGCTAATCTGCCTGTATATGTGTGCTATAAAAGCTCATAGTAAGTGACTATGAGTCAAGAGAAATTTAAAATAAGTCTCACTATTCATCTGGGCTCTGAACCAAGGGCAAAGAATGTCTGGGTGTTCCTCCTCTCATTTGCTTAATATCATTTTCCTCTGTTTCCTTTGCAGTTAACTAGCTGTTTTCATAGTAGCAGTGGGAGTATTTTGTCTTGCCATGTCACCTCAGTCATAGCAGGTCCTGATGGTACAAGAGCTGGCAGGCAGAAGCATTGATCTAGAATTATTATCTTCTGTGCTTATACAGAAGCTCTACAGTAACAAGAAAAATAGACCATTAGACAACACTGAAGAACTAGTCACTTAGATCTTCTTTCTTAAGTTTGTATGTTACTGAAGTGTACCTCCTACTTGTCCATCTTTGAAGAGTTTCATGTCATCCAATGAAAGTATTATGACAAAAACCTAACACACAGGATCAGCTGAGGGAGCTGAAGAAAACATTTTTGGAAAAGGGAAGGGCAGAAGAAAGACTCTAGAAAATACTGTGATGGAAAGCCAGCAGAAACATGTCTTGTTCCAATGCAAATGGGAAATACTGAAGAGTATGCGTCACTGTGGGCTACTTAAAAGTAAAATATGAAGTGCTCTGGAAACAGAAAACTGGAGGGCCACCAAAACAGGCTTTTATATTCCAAGTTGTGTGCACATGAGAAAAATATCATGAGGATACACAAAAACAGTTGCCAAGAGCTTAAAGATAATATGAAGAGTCTGCTTTTTACGTCCTGAAGGCATAAAAATGTAACATGACCTGGCCAAGAAAATTAGTTGTAATTAATTTGTAATATGGAGATAAAACTTGAGACCAGTTCTTATTCCCACTGGAGCTAATTGGAATTTTGCCATGAAGTTTATTGGGAAGGGGATTAAACTTTAATTAATGGCTTGGTTAAGAAATCATTGATGTAATTGTGAACTGCTGGGAAAAAGTAACTAAGAAATACATAACAAAATATCACCATTAGTGCTAACCCATCTGAGGTGCCCATTAGGGTATTTATAGAACTGATGGAATAGTTGTTAAAAATGCACAGAGAACTGAGGAAGTAGAAGGAGACCAATAGTGTCAGAACGTCACAAGTCTTTAAAAACTGAATTAAGTGTAACTATGGAAACAAGTGTCTTATGGGCATGGCTCCAAACTGAAATAGATAGCAAAAATATTAAAGTAGAGGGGGGGAAAGGTATTCATATGCAGGTGACTATTACCATGAGACCCTGATATGACAGGTGTACTACAGTAAAATAAACAAGACAAATTAGAACCTTTATCCTTCCACTTCTTTAAGATGAAGCCAGAAGATTAGTAAAGAATAGCATCACAACTTTACAAAGGTATTTGGTGCCCTGCCACATAATATCCTAAGATTTACAGAAACAAGTCAGCTTAGGCTAAAATTCACTTAAAGCTATCACAGGCTGGCCACTGAACTGTAGACAGAAAGTAAACATGAATAACAGTAAGCATTGTCAAGAACAAGTGGCTGGTAGTATCCCTTAAGGTCAAGATCTGGTCCAATATCTGAAGGATAAAGCATTAATTAAATGTGAAAATCATACTGAAGTAGGAAGAATGCTTAACAGAACAGAAGAGAGAGGAAATAGAGAAGGCTGTAGTTGTTCTCTAGGGATGCTATGGATCTAATACAGTAAGGCTAAAATTAAAAGAAAAGCAAATTAATAAATTATAATACTAACCATTAACAGTACTTTGTGCTCATTAGGCAACAAATAAATTTTATTAAGCCAAAAATACATTATTTTTTTCTATGAAAGAATTTATCTTCTTAAGTGCTTACTCAGGCTGTATAAAGCTGATGAGAAAACTGAAATTTGGAAAGCAGCAGCATAAATAGCATTAATAAAATGGTAATTTGTTTGATGTCTTTCTGTTGATCTGAGAGAAGCATTCCTTTTTAATTGTTTATGCTGCTCAGAATTGCACACCCAGGTTATATAGTTGTAGGGTTCCACACTCTGAAGTGCTCAATATGAATGTGGTGTGTGGTAAGGAATGAAGGCTTAGATAACAGAGTGTTTCCTTGATGGTGCTGGGTCAGACCAGAGACCTACCTAGCCCAGAATAGTCTCTTTAGTACTGGCTGACAGTGTATGTTTACAGAAAATGAAAAGCATCACAGTCTTCAGTAGCTCTTTCCCAGACTCTACTAATTTTCCAATTAGAAACTCTGAATCCCTTGTGAGTTTACTACTCTATAGGATTTCTTTTCCATGAACTTTTCCAGCCTCACCTCGGACCAATGCGAACTCTTAGCTCTGACACCATCCTTTGTCCTTACAAGTCTAACACCAATTGTACAAAGTACCATCTCCTTCTGTTTATTTGAAACTGGCTGCCAAAAACTGCATTTGACACCCTCTTACTATCCTTTTCTACTGGGAAACTTGGCAAACAGTCAGACTTTGGCCACCTTGTTTGTGCTGCTCAAGCTTTAGTAAATCTCTATTGCATATCCTCTTGGTTTTCTTTTTCACACACTGATTGTCTTTTCATCTGAGTAACAGATGAGTTTTCCCCATAAAAAAGCCATTTTCACATACTACTGTAAGAAAAATTGTAAATTCAGGAGTAGGTCCCCCAGCACTAGAAGTCATGGAATTACCTAAGAATTGCATCTTTGACATTTTGAAGCATGCTTTATAGCCTTGCAAGAAAAGCCTGAATGCAATTGCTGAAACGAAGTCTTTTTAGCAGAGAAGAAAAGCATTTTGTGATGTATGAACTTCTGCATACATCTCACTTGAGTGTTTCAAGAAATAGTGAGGACTTCCCAGCATCAAGAGCAACATCAAAGCAGAAAACCACAGACAGACCCTTTTCCAAGAGAGATGCAGCCTCACTGCTGGACTTTGTGTCAGGGTGCTTGTCTGCGGTTGTTACCTTAGCAGAGAGTGGGAGAAAGATGGAGAGAATCATTCCAGAGCTAAAACTGAATACTCTGCTGTTCTGCCCTGGATTTTCCTAGAGAAAAAAGGTAGAACTGTGCCATCATCCTCTTTGAGTATTTGAGGATGCTCTTGCTTTGATCTCTGAGAACAAACAAAGAGGTCCCCAGTGAGATCCCGTGCCTAGTGCTCTAAGCTGTCATATGTCAATGTCTGTTTCTGTGTAGAAAAGGAAGCTGTGTTGCTCTGCACTGTACATAGTCACAGCTTTCACATAGAGACTTTTTTTTTTTTTTAAATAATTTTTTTTTTGTCTTTCTGTCACCAGTGTGCGGATTTTACTTCTGTCCTATGGTATATGAATAGTAGCTTGCACACAATCCTTTGCAAGTATGTGCCTTCACAGGCTTGAAAAAGATGCATCCACTAAAGACAAGGAACAACTGGGAAATTGCAAAGCATTTTTTTCCTTGAAAATTCAGGAATTTGTTGCAAAGCTGAGTCAGTGCTACTTTTAGCACTGACCCAAATTGCTGGATACTGGTTTTGACCCTTCCATTTGTCTGTCCTTTAATGCATTGCTTTTTTCCTCAAACCCAACACATTACTAGGAATTTATTTTCTCCCTTGCTTTCCTTTCCTGAAAACTATGTCTGTAGCCTTTCTGCCTTCTGCTTGCACAGTCCACTGAGCAAAAACATAGGTATTTTTTATTCCCAAATCTGAACGAAGAGCTCCAGCTGAAGACTGAGAAAGGAGGTGTCTTTTGTAACTTGCAAAAAAACCTGCTACTGTGAAATACAAAAGTGTTTCCAAATAAGAACAGGGTTGCTTTACACCTCTGCTGCTGCAGGGCAGTTTTTCCAAAATAGGATGCAGCACAGGCAGGACAGAACTTTGAAATGGTGTGAGGGTTGCTTTGTGAGGAGTAGAGAAGTGCAAAGTACCTCTCTTTTATGTCTTGAATGAGGTTGTGTGTCCTAGGGAAGAGGACACAGCTTGCACACCTCTCTAGCTGGATGGCAGCCTCTCTGCCTGTCTGCTGCAGAGGGGTAGCCCTACAGCAAGATCTTGGTGACCTGCCTGGGGGGCTGTGAGTGCCAGGCTAAGGTGTGGGAGTTGAAATCGTTGAATGTAACCAGGCAAAAGGTGTGTGTCACAGCTCATGTTTCCTGGCACATGTATCATGCTAGAAAATGCTGCTTCTCTCTCCTTATGAGAGTTGCAATAACAACAGCCCCACTCTTAATTAACTAGAGGATTTAAAGGTGAAAATGCTAAAGGCTGCTGCTGTGGCAAATTCTTTGCAAGTTTTTGCAGGTCTGAACACATGAAAGTCTGTTGTCTCTAATGTTGTCCTGCCACTGGCACACTTCCTGTTACATAATGTTGACCCATATTTGTGATACGTGACATTTTTTGCTAAACATTGTCAGGGATAATCCATCAGAGAATACATTTTCTGATTATATGCTGAGACATTGTCATCTCTTAGCACAAATGTAACCTGTGCCCCAGACAGTGCTATTCCTTGTTAAGACAAGTGGAGTACGTCTCTTTCCAGTAGGAAAAACACTGAGAGTATTGTGTGCTTTGAGACCAAAATACCTAGGACTAAATTTGCTACAGAATAATTGCACAGAATTGCATCAGGGAATAATTTGGGCTTTAAGAATGTTGAGCCCTAGCCCAAGTGATAGAAGTAGCAATTGGCTGAAGGAAGCATGAAGGCTGAAATGTGACTCTGCAAAATGCTCTCTCAGGCAGGTCCAGATTGTTTCATGCTTCAGTAAAGTGGAGCTGTGAAAAAGGTTTCTCTGCTCTTCCAGTGAAGTCTGCCAGTATTTGTAGAATAAAAACAGTCTTTTGGGGTTGTGGTTGTGTTTGTTTTTGTTGTTGTTGTTGTTTTGGTTGGTTGGTTGGTTTTGTTTTTTTAAGAAAAGTGTAGGGAGATAAATAGATATAGCTCAGACAGAGGTTATTGATGAAATGAGAAGCCTTGGAGGAATGGTGACACCCCAAAGCTGTCTGCTTTCAAAGAGCTATGCACAATCCACCTGTTCTTAAAAACCTGATTTCATTTGCATAGAATAAAAAGTAGAGGAGAGAACGTTGTATAAAATAGAGGCAGAGAAGGTAAAATGGGAATTCTTCTGGTATTAAAAAACAGGGTCTGCTTTGAATGGACTTCATATAATGCAGCAAAGAAGTAACAAGACTGTATGAGCTGCTGAAGCGTCTGCCACATTGTGGAAAGGAATGAATCTGAAACACAAGGCCGATAGACTAAATAGACCACCTTCAGACAAAGAAACTTTCCAGCCTTACGTAGGACATGACTGTGTGCTAGGAACAGTTGCAGTATCTATGCAGGAAATGAATGCTTGTCAGAGCCAAAATTAAAACCTGATGCTGTCTCACCCACTTCCATTTCTTCCCTTAGATTCTATGTTTGTCCTCATTCTGTCTGTGCATTCATTCACATATTCCTCTCTCTTCCCACCTCCTCATTGACTCACTCTATCTCCCTGTTATTGCTTCCTTTTAATTTTATCTTCCTTTAAGTTTCCTTCCCACTTATTTCATTTCTTCTCTGCCTGACCCCCCTGTGCACATTTTCCTTTACAGTGAAAAAACATCAGAGAGACAGAGGAGGAAAAAACAGAAGATGAGAGAGGAAGGGAGGGGGTGAAGAGGAGATAGTGCAGAAAGGGTGCTCAGTGTTGCACTTTCTTCCCAAGCTGCACTACAGATCTTTGAAAGTGCTGTAGGAGTGCGGAGTCCGAAAAGCTGTTCCTTTCTCCCAGGCAGCAGCAGTTGGCAGTGGCTTTGTGAAAAAGGTGATGCCAGAGCTCATTTCCTCAGATTAGTGTCCCTAGAAGCCATCATAAAGTCTCAAATAATCCCAAACTCCAGATGGCAGCCACTCCTGATTGACAAACATCTGGCTCTGTGTGGACCTTGCTATTGCGCCAGATCAGCAGGGACACGGCAGGAGGCTGGGTGGCTCCTGGGCATCCAAAATGGGAAACTAGAACCTCGGGAGTACCTTAGACTTGCTGGCATGCACTATTCACCAAAATACATCATGGCAGGCTTGCTGTGGGTGGGTCAGCGTGTGATGAGCTGGTGTTTCTCAAAGCATGTGTCTTGAGCTGCCAAATGTGCCAATTTTGGTTTAGTGAAACAACAAAGAGGTGCCATCAATGCTTATTGCGATGGGCAGTAGGAAACGTACTGAAATTTATCTGTAGACTAGGATCCCATCCAAGCACAATGGACTTGATCCCAAAGTCAATCCATAAACTGGAGAAAGCCCTGTACCCCACATCTCTCGAGGGCCTCCTTCTTCCACCTTGCAGAGCTGTGGTGAGGAGGGAGCCAAGCTCTCAGACCCACAGCGCTGCACAAATTTTAATTTCTTCTCCGATTGCTCTTTATTTAAATTTTATCCATTTCTGGCCCCATTCCTGTTCCTGAAGCTGTTAACAGAGGTGGAATTGCTTCTCCCCAAGAAAAAAAAAAAATATTTTCACAAAAGATCAGTAGAAATAGCAGCAATACACAGCAGGTTATATTTCTCCTCACCACAATAGGAGCAGGAGGGAAGTGTGCAGGGCAGGTAGCCAGGAACGACTCATTTTTGTAACCTGTCCTGCCATCTACAGCTTCCTGCTTTTCTGGTTTTATCAATTTAGCAGCGGATTGTATTTCTTCAAATTCTTGCATAATTGAAGCATCAAAACGAATGCATGCAGCCCTTGCGCTTTAGTGTGATTTATGTACAGCGGTCATGGTGCGCTGCGTGCTTGGGGGAGGGGAATCAATACCGGTGAAGCTCTTGAGGTTTAGGCGTTGATGCGACTTCCCTCAGGCCGAAGCAACACCACGAGGCACAGCGGGGCCAAGCCAAGGGGGCGGGGGAGTGTCCCTGTGCCCGAAGCCCATCCCGCCTGCTGGCAGGGACTGGCGGTCCACCCAGCGGGGNGCGCGATGGAGGCTCCGCGCCTGGCGCACACTATGAGCAGCCCCACTAGCCCCTGCGAAGAGGTGATCAAGAACCTGAGCCTGGAAGCAATTCAGCTCTGCGATAGGGACGGTAAGTCCGGGATCCACACGGCTAAATCCCCGCAGACGCAAGATGCTGCTGCCCTCATGGATGCTAATGCAAATTAATCCCCTTGGCGTATGGTCCTTTGTTATCCCCCATGTATTTGTAGGTGCAAGTGTTCCCCACCCCTCTCGCCGCCGCTGCCGCCACTCCTGCCATTGAGAACAAAAGAGAGTGTTGCACCTTGCTGGAGGGAAGGGAGGGAGACCCGCCGCTCCCTAAGCCAGCCCTTGCGTTGCAGTGCGTTCACCCCTGGGCGAGCCTGCTGCACAACCCTGCCCCTGCCAGGAATGGACGCCGGGGTTTATTCCGGGAGAGGCAATAAGGAGAACTAAAGCAGGTGCTGCAGGGTCCGGATCTAGGGATGGGGTAGCGACCCTGGTGGGGTTTTTGTTACCTGCGATCTCCAAAGTCTTTTGTATTGCAGAGCAGCTCCTGTGCTTAAAATGCATAGGCGAATCTGCTGGCTGGCGTGGGCTAGAGGAGAAACTTGTTGCCAGTCGCTTGTGCCAGCGATAAGACGGGCAGTGGAACGACATCGAGGCTCAGGGGAGGCGTCGGGGCCGATGGTTCAGCACCGCGGACAGCAGCACGCCCCCGGCGGGCACCCCTGTGCTGGGCCGGGCTGTGCTGGGCCGGGCCCTGCTCTGCCGTGCCGTGCGGCCGCACCACCAAGGGAGACCGCAGTGCCCCGGAGGCAGCGGCAGTCCCTCCTGGGGAAGGAAGGCACAGCTAGAGCATGGAACAGGCGAAGTTTGCTTTCCAAGTGCAGATGAGGATATGAGAGATTATTTGGGTGGAAGGAACTGAATAAATGTAAGGTGGTGATGAGGGACAGCCAAAGCAATTTTATGTGCTTGAAACAACACTGAAAGCTGGTAGAAGAGAGTAATACCGTTTGTGTACAACCATGATGGACAAAACTGAGCATAGAAATTGATAGTCAAACAACAAAAAGAATTTTTTTTTTTTTTTTTTTTTTATTTTTTTTTTTTTTTTTTGTAGAATGACATATAATTTGTGCTCATATAACCAGATTATTCTCATCTTCTCATTTGACATTGAATTATCTAACACAGTTCCTCATTTTTTTATCTAAAATGTGTTTTGGTTGTGGAATTTATGTTATCTGGTAAATATATCAAGGACTGGAGATACTGTGTCTGTGAATAGTACAGTTGAATTAAAGAAACTATTTACTTGTGTGTCTGATTTTGGAGCATAACTGCTATAGGTGATGCTTATAGAAACAACTAGCCCGGCATTTTCAGTTGTTTGGTTTTTTTTTTTAATAAATCAGTCATAATGAAATTTTCCTTTCTTTTTTTTTTTTTTTTTAGCCAGGCACATTTAAGATTTTATATGCTGAATTTTTGTAAGCCCTTTTTTTGTTGTTCTTGAAATACTCTTTTCAGTATTTTTTTTAATAGCTGAAAATTCTTTGAAATTTTTTGATGTTTTAATTAAGATGCAATATGCACTTCCATTCATTCATTCATGCCTAATCACTGCCTAGAGAAACTGACCTATGTTTATAGTAGTGCTCCTTAGACTGTTATTTTGTTAAGACTTATTAATGTATATCTCTTTTTATTAATATTAGATATGAATGAAAATAGATAAATTACTCAATCCTTCATATTTGTCTCCCCCAAGTAATTGTAATGAAGTACTCCATGTTAAGAACATAAAACCCCATTTGGCTCAACATACTGTAGTGAAGGACAGCTCCTTTTCTATGGAATAGTGTCATAGGGGCAAGCAAATAATAACAATAATAAAGTATTTTAAAATTTAATTCTGTTTTAATAGGCTTCACTGGAAGCAAGAACTTTCCTGTAGATTTCTGGCTTTACAAACTATAACCTTCAGCAAGTAAGCCACAATCATAGAGGGTCACCTCTCCCTGTGTTACATGGTTGCATTTCTGAAGGAGGCACCTATACTGAGCATGTAAAATATGCAACGCGGTGACTGATTTGGCTCAAGACTACACTAGATCATACTTCAGTGTTCCCTACAGGTGGTACTTATGTATCAAAAAGCTTGTTTTAATGGGAATGTAAAAGGAAGAAAGCAAAGGTTAGGGCACTTATCTTTTAGATAAATGCAAATATATATGCAACATATTTAGATCCCTAATTGTGTATGTGGATTTTGTTAGAGCACGTATATTATAAATATTTATGGATTATTTTAGGGTGTCTGCTGTAAAAGATGTAGTTCTTAAGGCATTATGTTGATATCACTGAGGTTAATCAAAGTTTTGTGATAAGTATCAGTAAATTACGTGTAGTGAATTAAAAACAGGTTAGATTCTCATATTTTGAACATGTCCTTGATTTCTGAGCTGTAGTAAATATAAAGGCAACCAACTGAATGATAATGTTACAAATCCAACTATGATAAATTCTGAAGCACACTTAGTTTGGAATTGCAGACAATGCTGCCATATAAACATAAACAGTAATGGAATATTTATACAGTAATGAAATATTTTTCTTGTATTCTAAGGGGGGGTGGGATAATATTGAAGCATTTCATATTAGAAAAGCTGGGTTATACCTCTATGGGAGTGTACTGTGGAGCCAGAAATCCAGTAATCGGAGTGAGCAATTAGTAGTATTATAAAAACTCATATATTTTTAGAATTTTTTTCATGTTTTTTTCAGTGTTGTTTTTACAAGAATTGTCATCTCTCTTAATGAAACAAGATCATTCAGAAAACAAATTCATGCCTTTTTAATTTTTTTTTTAATAAAAACACCTAGCAATATTTAGTTTAAAATGAATGAAACAGTATAAATCCAATTATCAGTTTTTGTTTTCAGCATTCCGTGCTATTTACAAATACATCTTGCATTATTGTTTATTATTATTTTAGGTGGGTCCACTAGCACAGCTTAATATTAGTCTGTTACAGTCTAACATGTAGTTCCTTAGAATTCTGATGAACTCACTTTGCGTAGAGGAAATTTTTTTTATATGCATAATTTTTAATTTTTCTTCATTGTATTAAAAAACTGCAGCCATATTTCTGTAACATTAGGCCAGGAAAGAGTGTTTAACCTGCACTAAAAAGTCTGGTGACCTTTTCATAAAATTTGTATGAGACCTACCTAGGGATTAGACCTTTAGTAGATGGATGCCCTATGTGTCATCAGAAGGCCAATTCTATGAAAATATATCTGACTTCAGAAAATCATAAGCCTTTGAAAAAATTGCTTTTCACAGACTTGGTACAAGAGCAAGGTTTTTAGCATCTGAATTTCTTGAAGCTCCCCGTTGAGGTCGTGCAGCGCTCCCCCTACAGACACTGCACTTCAGCTGCTGGGGCCCTGCCAGGATGAGGGCAGTGATGCTCTTATCTGCTTTCTGTGCTCTTACAGTTGGCACAGGCAACTGGAAAGCAGAAGACACCATCAAAAAGCTTAATATCAAAAGCAGAGTAACAAGCCTCCAACAAGGATGTTGGAACTTGGGAGATATGGATTGGGAGAGGGGCAAGAAAACTGGAAGGCACTTGGAGTTGTTATTAATAGAGACTGAAGCAGTGCTGGTCAAGACAAGGGTAGAACAGGAGAGACTTAGCAGATGGGAATGTTTGTGAGAATAAGCTTAAATGAGAAGGCAGAAGTGGGCAAAATGACCCTGAATGATAATAGTAAAAGAAGATGAAGAGACAAGGGATGTAATCCAAGTTCAAGATGGGTGCCCAGGAAAGTAAAAGTGAGAAAAAAGAGGGGCGGGTTGTTCACTCAGATGAGATGAATTGGATGAACAAGGATGGAATGAGAACTGGGAACTTGTGATGAGTAAATCTGGAGACATGACTGCAAGGAGGAGAAAAAAGGACAAGAATCTGGAGGGGGGAACTGGGCAGTTTGGACCACAGAGGTTGGAGTAAAGGAATGGAACTAGGTCTTTCTTAGCAAAGAGAATGGGACTGAAAAGGCAGCCTCAGTCTGAATGAAAATCAGGAGTTTGTTGGGTTTTTTTTCCTAATTAGTAACCATCTTCTACCTTCTGTCTCAGTTTTCCATGTGTAACATGGAAGCATTATTAGTGCCTCCCTTCACAGAAATGTTTTCAAAATAAAATAATGAATGTTTGTTAAGAAGCCAGACACTTTAGAAGCCTGGAAATCCCATGAGGTGCATGGAAAAACCCGTGATAAAATTAATAATCTTCTCCTCAGAGCAGAATATGAATAATGTGTAGCAAATAAGTCCTGCAGCTACACACTGAACAACAGCAAATAGCTGTTATAAGAAAAATCAGTTCATTATGTATGCACTGTTCATTATGAATGCACTGTTCATTAACTATTCTGAATGAGTCAGAATTTATGTGGGAAAAGAAAGTATTTAACCATGCAGTTAAAGACTATATCACAATCTAAACAGACAAAAGGGCCAATTTAAGGTTATTCACATATGCTTCATTCTGATATTTTCTAACTATTGATAGTTTAAACTGAACAATTTCACTGGATTGCTTTTAAAGTTGTTTTTGTTTGATTTTGCTTTATGGTTGTGGGATGTTTTTTTCTGTGTTCATATATTCAGATAGTGTTTGGGTATCAGAATCAGAATTGCAATTGATGTCTTGGCCAGCTTCCATGGAATAAAACAATTCCATCACCTTCCAAACACTTGACACTATCAAAATTATTTAGTTTAATAAGCTTGTATAAAAGCATTACGTCATACAAGCTAAGATGTCATCTCATGTAAACAGCTTGCATCTGTGGCTTTCTAAGTTATTTGAGTATGTTTTGTGTTTTCTTATTTGTTTCTTGTTTATTAGTAAATGCTGAGTTTATTGGAGAACTGTGAAAGCTATTTCTAGAGTTTGTCTATGGGAGTTTTCATGGCTATATCATATACATTTTCAATCCCTTTCAAAGAGAAGGGATAAAGTGTCATCATCCAGTCCGCATGCTTTCTTCAAACTCTTTTTTTGGCATTATGGAGCAGTATCTTAGCTGCTTCTGAAAGTTTATCCTGTAAGTCTCAGAGACAGAAAATACTGAATTTCTAGGTAGACTCCCAGATGAAGGGCAACTGAGAGGTTCAAATTTTGCAGAAATTCTTAGTGTTCTGAATGATTGTATTTTGGAGGTTTTTTGAACTTTGAGAGTTTCAAGCACAGGAATAAACAATTCATATTTTCATACCCAGCATAACAGAGAGGTGCTTTTAACTGTGATATTTTGATAGGATATTTTGACTGTTTTTTTTTTCATCTACCCAACTGCAAGTTTGGAGTTTTAAATTTAGTCTTTTCAAAATGCAACCTGTATGACTTTTCTAGGGTCTGAATGACAGATTGCCCAACTGAGAAATCTATTAATTTAATAAAATTTTGTCTAACCTGGATGAACTTCAAAATAATGAATTTTTTTTTTTTAAGTTTTTTTTTTAATTTTAGTTTTTGGCAAACAATAATTATGTTTCAGGTAAGAGCTTAAATCCTAGTACATGGCTTATAAAGCTCTCTTGTTGCAAAGAACAATACTTATTATGGTTTTACCTTTACATTCTTACCAGAGACTAAGATTTTCACATGTGATGTTCCTTATTGTTTGGACACAGAAAAATACTAAATGGAGCCAAGCCACTATTCCAAAGTCTTCATAAATGACCTTTAGAATTGTGGAAGAGAAGAAAACTGAAATATTTGCTTGTGTCTTTATCTTCTGTTCACTACTGCATATATTTTGTCCTACAGTTATGCCTGTATAATCTAGATCACAGTCTGCCCTACAGGCCACTTCATCTTTTACAGCAGCCTTCCAAGGTCCCTGGTCCCAGAGCCATAGCTTCTAGAATGAGCATAATTTTGATTTGTCCGGTGGAGACATGAAAGACTGTATTACATTTGTATTTAGAGTTCTCTAGTACTTTGTCATTCGTTTTTTAATGGGTTCCAGTCAGACATTGTTGTGTTCAATTATCTTCAAAGGCTTGCTGAAGCTTATCTTCCTGACCTTGGGTTTTCCTCCTGGGACTTCTCCACCTCATTTTTTACCTTTTTTCCTCTAAAATCTAGAAAGATCTACTTCTTTATCCATTCCTTGTAATTTCCCCCACTTGTTATTATTTGTGGCCTCTATATAGCAGATTGGAAGGTCCCTGCTTTTCTGAATAAGGTAGTTTTCAGTTCCCTTTGTACTGCTGAAGTGGTGCCAGCATCTTTAACCTCAATTGAGGGAGTAATTCTTAAAAGTCCTTACAGTCTGGGTTTGTTTTTTCAGTCCAGTTGGTACAGTAGGTGTGTCTGCTGTGCTGCCAGCATGAATAGCCTTTTGTGCTTTCTGTGATCTGGGAGGCTACATTAAATTCTGTCTGAATACAGCCTAGAATCTTCCACTGGTGTTTTATTTTCTCTGGTTATAGAAATTTTAATCATTTTACTTGAAGACTTCTTTCTTGCTGAAAATTTACAAACATGTCTGAAAAAAACAGTGCCAACATTTCCAATACATGATACTGTAGAGGGCTGACCCTGGCTGGACAAAACTATCAGAGGCAAAACAGACTTGAATTGGAGAAATTATTTTAATATATTACTAACCAAATCAGAGTAGAATAATGAGAAAAGCAAATCCTAAAAGACCTTCACCCTATCCCTCCTTTCTTCCTGGGCTCATCTTCACTCCTGAATTCTTTACTTTCTTGCCTGCAGTGGCACAAGTGGATGGGGTGTAAGGGTTGCAGTCAGTTCATCACACATTGTCTCTGCTGCTTCTTCCTCCTCAGGGGGACAGATGCTCACACTCGTCCCCTGCTCCAGAGTGGGGTCCCTCCCATAGAAAGCAGTCATTCATGAGTTTCTCTAACTTGAGTCCTTCCCATGAGCTGCAGCTCTTCACAAACTTCTCCAGTGTGGGTTACCTATGGGGTGCAGTCCTTCAGAAACAGATCATTCCAGCATGGATCCCCCATGGGGTCAAGTCCTGCCAGCAAGCCTACTACAGTTTGGGCTTCCCATGGGCTCAGGACTTTCTTCAGGCATCCACCTGCTCCACCACTGGGTTCTCCATGGGCTACATGTGGATATCTGCTCCATCATAAAACTCCATGGGCTGCACAGGAACAGTCTGCCTCACCCTGGTCTTCACCATGGGGTCCAGCGGAATCTCTTCTCTGGTGCCTGGTGCACCCCCCTGCTCCTTCTTCCCTGACCTGGGTGCCTGCAGAATTGCTTCTCTCACACATTCTCACTTTCCTCTCTGTTGCTGTTGCAGTTGCTGTTGCCTTCCCTCATCTTCATTGTGTCATCCCAGAGATGCTCCCACCATTACTGAAGGGTTGGGCCTTGGCCAGTGGCAGATCCATCTTGGAGCTGGATGGGATTGGCTTGGCTGGGGAAGCTTCTAGCAGCTTCTCACTGAAGCCACTTCCATAGCCCCCATGCTTGCAAAACTTCCCCATGCAACCCCATACAGATAGATGTATAAAAGATGTCACTGTTATAGGAAAATATGAACAAATACAATGTTTATGATGTTGGAACTAAAGAAAGCTCTGCTCCAGTATCACTTCCTGGGGTGTCTGTGCAAGTTTTTGTGCTACAGTGGAGCATCCTTTATTTGATCTTGAAAATGCTTCCTTCATCACAGAAGGTTTAGTCAGAATTTGTTGCAGTATTTGTAGCAGGATCAGTTTTCACAGTGGTGTTTGTTGTTGAATCATTAATCAATTTTATTTTATTGTTTTCAGTGAGTGTTCTTGTTTTATTTATGTTTGAATGAACAAGCTGGTTCGAATGCATGTTTTCAAAAGCAATTATTAGCTATACTGTTTTTATAACCCAACAGCAGTTTCTCTGAGCCTTGACAGTTCCAGGTGATGCCCAAAAGGGGAAACCTTACAACTAGTTAGAAGCTACTCTTACATTACTGCAGAATGGAAGAAAGAAGCATCAGAATTGCATTCTTTCTTAGTTCCAAGTATGGAGTGACATCTGGAGTTTATTTCTCCGATCCTGTTAAGTCAGACACAGCTGACAGTTCTAGGAGAAGCACAGTTTGAGGAATTCCCATTTTAAGCTTTGTGTATCAACACACACTCATTAGGAGAAATTTGCAGTTTGCAGTCATTAGAGACATCCCATAAATTTACTCCCCGAGCTGTACCCTTAGCTTCCACTATAGTATAAAAAAAATTTGCCTTCCTCAGGTGGCGTATTTTAAAACTACTATATTTTCTTAACATCCTTGTGTGTATTCTATCTTATTTCATACAGATAGGCATCAAATTTGAAATTTCTCTCCTTACAGTTTGTCTGGATTTAATCAATCTTTAGTTTGGGGCTAGAAATACGATTTTCAAAAGATTATTCTGGGATTTTTTGCAGTTCACTTCTATGCATACTCAAAGTTGAAGACACATGGACTTCAAAATCAGCAGGATAAAGATGTTAAAAGGCTCTTTTATTCTTGGCCAGTCACAAGAACTGGTTTACAAGTATCAGTGAAGTGATTCATGCTATGTAATTGGTCCTTTTAATCCAAATTATGTAAAGGGAAATTATACTTGACCGTGTATAAACTAAGAGATAAAATTAAGAACAGAGGCCTAGCAGATTGTATTTTAGTACTGAGACTGATGATATAAAGTAAATATTAGGCACTTAAACTTTTATGATGGAATTTATTCTAGTAGTTTAATGTAAATGCTCTGTAGTAAACATGTGCTTTTCAGAGAGCTAATGTTTCTGACAAATTTCTAGCCTTTACACTTTCAGTGTCATTTCAAGGCATATCTCAAATCACAGGAGCTGAAAATCCCAAGCCTATCTGCTCACTGAATCCACTTCTTCCCAGAGAAGTTCTGTCCCTCTTGTGTGGAATATTCTGGAATATTTAGCCAGTATTCCTTGTTCTCTGATGACACAGCTATGACCTTACCCTTCCTGAAAGGACAGTTTGAGTTCAGTAAGACTTCACACACAATTTATTGGGACTGTCTCACTGCCTCTGCCCATGTGTAGAGGATACTTTCTCTCCTCCCCCTAGATGGAGGTATTAGAGGTACGTTTCTTTGTTTCCTCTGTCTGTGAACTACTTTGGAATCTCATCCCACTGATTATGTTGCTTCTGTACTTCATTCTGCTAAGGTCCTTAACAGAACCTTGGAGTTCTTAAATCATACTTGATTTACAGGAATATGACTATAACAGCTTTTCTTGAGTATGAGAGCTTAACTTCAAGTTTTGTGATACATCAAGAAGCCAGGTGCTCCAGTGTGAGCTCTGTAGTAGGAACATGTCTGGTATTCTGTGTTTTCTCATATCTATACAAGTGCAAGGAAGAGAGAGTCAGAACCCGCATGTGAGAAATAAAATGCTGATTCTCCTCCATTTTTTTATATTCTCTAAGGCTCAGCTTTTTTTTTGAGTTGCTTCCTTAAACAAACCATCAGCAAACCACTTAGGCTGTCTGGTGAAGCTGCCCGCTGCAATGCAAGTGTACAGTGCTTGAGATAGAAACCATACAGTGAAACTAAAGTCTTTGGTATATCTTAGTATGTACTTGGTATACTTAGCTTGCATAGTATGGAGTGTGAGTTGAGAAGTGTTAGTCAGGATGCTTTTAAGTGCTGCAAATGCAAAAGATGAAAAATTAATCTAAATCTGAATTATTTTAAGGACCATGTGCAAGGGAACAAGGTTGGCTTAGTGAATTTGTAATAGGTTGGGCAGCTGTTCCTCTGTAGGTAATAATTCAATTTTGTCTTTCTGTGGACACGACTGATAAGTTGGTATGATCCTATGACAGATAGCCTGAAAGATAGGACTTCAGAAAACTTTATAATGGAAATTATTTAGAGTATTCAACTAAACTGTGCTTTACAAAAAGTATTGCCAGAACTGTTGAAGAACATGACATTCCAATGGATTTGAAACTGATGGTTTATAATTGTTACAGATTTCTTTTAACTTACATTAAAATTTTGATTTTAGTTTTCTCCTCTTCATTAGACAATTTCCATTGGAGAATCTACATGAGAGATCTGTTAAAAATGCTGTGGGGACAGAGAAATGATGAGCTGGAGTCAAGACTTACAATAAAACCACACAATCTATATGCTATGCTGTTTCTGTGTTAGGGGTGAATTCTAACACGGTGAGAACTCTGCTTAAAGATTGTTTTTCACTACACTATTCAGAGCTGTCTCGTTTTTATATTCTAGTATCTGTGAAAAGCTGTAATTCATTGTAACCTTCCAGTGGATAGGGAGTATTTAACATAGTCCTCTTTCGTTTCTGCATGCTTGCCTAACTTAATGGAACTAGCAGCAATCTGAATTATATATGAGTTCTCTACTCTTGCCAGAGGTTCAAAAGTTAGTATCAGTCAACCAGTGACAGATCCACACCCAAAGACCTTGACTATGTAGTGTTGCCCTAGGAAACCAGCTAGAAGTGAAAGAAAACAGAACAACTCCATCTCCTGCCAAAAACAGTCTCTCAAACGTCCTATATCCTTTATTGTTCAGAACCTGAAAGTTGGATCTGTTTAAAAATTAAGCAAAAGAGTAATACAAGTTACACAAGAGCAGAATTTCCTAAATTATTGTGAAAAAGTAGTACATTTCAAATCACAGTTAAAAAACACAAAGTGGTGTAAAACAGAGACAAATCGTATTCTTACAAGAGGTTTATGTGAAAAGCATGTAGCAATCACCAGTGTGCTGAAGTACAGAAATGCCCATTCATGCTGCAGACTGCCAGGGTATCCAGGGAGTTACAAAAGACCACTCATGCTGAGCATGCCGAGCACCCTTCTTTCTCAAGAAAAATGTTTAGTAAAATTGTGTCCCCTGCCTTGATTTCTCTCCTCTACTTTTCAAGTGGTGAGTTTTGCCTTTCTTTCTGAGCTTCCCTTTGCTTGAAAGAAAAGTGGGTCTTAAATGAAAATCTTTATGTGATCAAGGCAGTTGCAGTTTTCAGCCAAGCTGGCAGATCGAATTAAAGCTCATGTGAATACAAGGCTGACTCTCCTTGTTAGATTTGAATTTGCATGTCTTAACTTGAGGTAGAGAACACATTTTTCAGTTTGATTAAGATACAGCTGCAGTAAAAAGTACAAGTTGTTGGCAGCCAAAAGAATGAGGTAAGCAATTAAGAACGTGAAGTTCATAATGATAAACTAAAATGAAAGTGTTTACTTGCCTCTCATTTTTGTTTAATGATGCGTGAAAGCAAAAATCATGAAAGGCCACTCACTTCTCTAATACACAGTTAATATTAAAAGCAGTAGAAGAATAAGGCCAATGCTTTGCCCTCAGTTACACTGTATTAGACAAAGAGCATTGGAGCAATTAGGTCAGTGACCCAGAGAAGTGGAACTAGGATTGGAATCTGGCCCCGAGCAACTTGTCCACGGTCAACACAGTCAGTGCCTTCATCTATGAGATCTGGTTTTTGTGTTGTTCGTCTTGGTGACATGGGCAGTTCTGCAGTCGTTTGTTCTTCAGAAGAGAAAAATTTCATGCCATAAAGAACTCTAGATCCCATCCTACTCTAAGATCTTCCCCTTTAGTAATCAGGGGGGTGGAAGTCTGCTGAAGAATGTCACATCCTGTTTTCCAGCAAAACAGTACTGAGATAACATCCTTCCAAAAATATACTAAAAAAGGGGGCTGAGGTCAGTCTGAAATATGGTCAGAACTTGATAAGGATACATAGATACCTGACAGTCTTCTCCTGCAAAGTGAACAAAGTACATGTGATGAATGGATCTGCTTTTATAGTAGTATTTCTTATGTAGTTATTTGTTTTCAAAATTTGGAATTCCATTTAACTTGAAGGTAGGCCTTGTACACAAATTCTAGTACATGTAAGTGGCTGTCAAGTTCAATTTAATGTTTAAATTATATGTAAGTTAAACAAGAAGATGGTTTAGAGCTCTTTATAGTCCTTATTATGCTATTTCCCTTTCACCAGCTAAGTAATGCTCATTTTAACTAAAACTTGTTTTTAAAATGCATCTTGCAGTCAACACATGCTGAGACCATGTACTTACCACCCATGTACGGTAGGCTTGTGCATGCTGAACAAAATTAGGAGTAAACACTCTGGTGGCTTAAGTGTTTGTGGTCTATTTTAATGTCCTCTTTGATTTCAAGAAGGTAAAATTGCATTAGCCCAGCTCTGGTGGTCAGGGGCATGAAAACCAACAGCATGCCAGTACAAGCTGTAGTGCAGCTGTAGCTGGTTTTGACACACTGAATTTCTCATGCCACAGAATGTTGCAGAGGAGCTTGTTTTGTTTCAACGTGACACGGAATAGCAAAAAAAAGAACCAAACGTCTTTAATAGAAGCAGTCTAAGAGAACTTTTTTGAAAAGCGTGTATCAGTATAAATTCTTTTGATATATGAGTCAGCAGAAAGGGTGAGGAGCAAGATGCTGGTATTTGATGGTGTTATTTACACTCTATCTCAGCTTACCTGGCCAATTCAGTTTACTTGTTTGATATCCCTGGACCATAAAAGCAGATCCCACCACATCTCTTCAGCTCTCAACTACAGAGGTTTGGTCAGTCCTTAGAACATGGTAGGATCAGCAGATTTGTGTATCTTAGATAAGGTGAAAAGAAGGCATGATGGCATGACAATTTAATCTTCCAGGCCAGGTGATTTTTAGTGCATTACATTTTCCCAGTCCTTAGCAAAGATATGTGTACCCACTTGATTATTCACAGCTTTCCAGTGACCTAATTTTATCTCTTAATGAAATTCCTTCTTTTTTGTAATTTCCCCTTATAATTGTTAACACAGTGAAAATTAAATTTTGTGTGCTAAGAATTTTACCAAGTTAACACTTCTCAATTTATGTGTTGAAACAACTGAAAAGGAAAAACTGAATAATAGGGACCCAGATTTGTGGAACACTAACTACTTTACAGAAGCATAGAGGCATCCATTTTTCATAAAAATTTTCTTCCAAAAAATATCTATAAGGAGTAAGGGAAACTCTTAAAAAGGTGTAATTGTAACTCAGCAGAGATTTGAATCTATTTCCATGTTAGTACTCAGTTTATCAGAAAATTTCTTGATCTTACTGACATTCCAAAAATGTGATTTAGTTTTAAATGAGTAAAGTATAAATACTAAAGCCTTCCAGACATCAGGATACCCAATAAGAATTTAATTGTAATGAAGGAATAATGTCAGCATTGCCATATTAGCCATTGCACAAGGTGTTGTTTATCAGATTTTGTCAGGTTGAGTATGCAAAACTCATGTGCCTCTACAATTCACTTTCAGCCATAAGTATATATTGTTAGGTATTTGCATTGAAGTTTGCAGAAGGCCTCAAGTAAGCCAGGTTAAATCCCATTGGCTTCAGTAGGAGTTATTAAAATCATTTAGGTACTCCTGAAGATGTTACCAAATGTTACGTAAATTTTTGCTTCACATCAGGGTGGTTCAGAAATCAAAAGATTAATTTGCACTGAATTAAAACAACTGGCTGGTAACAACAGAAGAGGACTAACAGTGATATATCTGAATTGTTTTTATAGTAATAAAAATGGGGGAAAAAGTATTTTCATACATATTAATTGTATCATTAATTTTACTTATTTTAATGTAAAACTAATAAAATTACAGTTATTTAATAATTTAGCTATAATTACACTTAGCAAGATATAAACTCATTCACATTCACGCCTGAATTGTCCTGAGATATTTGATCCAATTAATGCTTTCAGAAAAAATACTGTGGGGATAAGTGAAAAACGGAAGTATTTGACACAGAAGTTCAGAGAAATTATTCTTGAAAAGTTTATTCCTTTCAAAGTATCAGTCCAGAGGGCATTTCTGAGTCAGTGAGATATAAAATTCTTTGCTATGGGAATTTATAAATTGACTGCAGTGTAATACTTACTTCCCTCCCAATTTTATTTTTCTTGTTTCTTTTGGGCAGGAATATTGCAAATTATCAGAAGTTACTGTTGCATCTTGAGAATCGTGTGAATTGACAAATGTAATCTATGAAATAATTCAGCTAACTCAACTTCTGTGACATCTCCCTCTAGTCTCTGAAAAGAGTTAGACTCATCCAGGGCAAAGTCAAATGTGAGAGGTAAATGTAAGCACTCAGACTGTCCCATTTGGGAAACTGCCTTTCTTCCCTGACCAAAAAGTGAGCCTGTGGAGACCAACCTCCTGAGGCTAATGCTTGTCTTTTTTAGTATTTTCTGTCTTAACATGGTAAGAGTATTAGTGATTCACACAGTAGGACCTGATATCAGTATTCCACATGAACATTGTTGCAAGCCTTATGTATGAAATATTTTGCCTTTGCTTTTGAATTAGAGGATGCATTTTTTGTACAAAATCTATTACAGGTGTAAATCTACAGAAATCTCATAGGATTCCTAGGCAGGAATGATTGTTCCTACTTTTTCCTTGTTACTGTATTTACCGTCATTTTTAAGAAGAAAATAAATGTTTGAGTTTTATTAACTTTTAACTTTGAAGGAGTGCATATGGCCCAATAGTTCTACCCTTGAGAATTTTGTTTCTAAGCCAAAATTAATATTCTACAGAAATGTTATAATGGGACTACTTGGTTTCTGCTTACTAATTAGAGTAACCCATGCTGGACAGATACACTTAACTTAATGTTGCATTCAGTGCACACTGAGAGAGTGCTTGATTTGTAAACCAAAGCCCTACAGTTCTGGGAGCATAATTGCATTCCAAAATATGTCAGTATAACTCTTTATTTGCTACTACTAGCTGTCAGGTTTTCCACACTTGCATTGTGTATTCCCAGTGTTAGTGGAAAATACACACAGATGAGCATCTCAGTCACTAGTCAAGGGAAGTGCAGACCTTCAATACTGTGCTAAATGTTTTTCTTACTTTATAAACTATCCTTCACCTCCTGTCAGGTAGCAGCAAAGTCTCTGGGCCATCTCTGAGAAACAAGAGGCAGCTTGCAGAACAAGGTGTCAGTCCTGGAGCTGACAGCAGGCAATGAAAAATGCTGCTTTGTAGAGAGCAGGGCACTGCTGGGTGGGAACTAAGCCTGCCCATTTGTTGCTGTCAGTGTCAGAATTGAGATATTGGTCTGCTCCTGGTTTGAATCATGGGACCACCTGTAGAGTACATTTGTTCTCCATGTGAGATGGAGGAAGAATTGAGTCCTTTCTGAGATAAATTCTGTAATACAGAAACTAGACAATCCGGAGATTGCTCTGTACTTTATACATGCAGTGTTTCGGGGTACCCTCTGCTGAAGATGGCTTTACTAAGGCACAGTCTAGCTTTATTCTCTTTGTTTTGCAACATGAAATATTTCTGCTAAGTCAATGGTGTAGGTTGGTAGGAAAGAGCCAAATTAAACCTTTTATTAAAACCAAATAACAAGAAAATCTCAATGTTTATTTCAAAAACACTCAGTAAGTACAGATATACATATGAATAAGTAATACTTAATTTTTAAAATTATTTCTTAAATTTTTTGACAGAGTGCATGTTGTCTTACTAGGAAATGCACAACAGTAGTGTCAGACACGGGTAGGAAATGAGGAGAAGATTTAGGGGGGATTTACAGGATTATAGCGCCAGGCATTTTCTATTTAACATAGGAACTGGTTTTACAAGGATACTCAACTAGAAAATATTCTTAAATATGCTTATATAAATATAAAAATCTGTATTGGGAGTTAGTTTACCAGGATTCTTGGAGAGGGGAGAAGACAGTGACTTGTAGGAGTCTGAGACTATCCACTCCCTTTTTTTGTACATGAAAAGAAGCATGAAAAAGCATAAATACTACTTAGATAGTTATGGATATCAAGTTGAACTTTGAAATTGTATAGCCATCCTGGAGAAGTGTTGCTCATATGGCCTAACAAATAACAGCCTTGACATAAGAATTTGATAAATGTTGTTGTATTTGTATTTCTCCCGTGTCTCCTTGTCTCTCCTGAACAAAGTGCTGCAGTGAACATAGGAATTCTTGATATTCAGGTTAATTATTTGCTTGGTAGGGACAAATTACACTTACAATTTACAGTCCTGTAAAACAGTTTTACATAGTTAGCAGCTGGACAGGGACTCATTCATCCCAGAGCTCAGGAGAAAAACACTGTATTTTATTTCTGCTTTGTTGATTTTAACATGTGCAACTTATATAAATCATCCTGGCATTTTCTGTCATTTTTGGTGGTTATAGAGGTGGCTAATAATTCTCCATCATCCCAAAGGTTTGAGTAAATAAAATACCTCTACAGTAAGTTGGAGAATTCACTCTGAATCATACCATTCAAGTATTGTCAGCCTATATATTTTTTCCATAATTACAAACCTAATATTTTGCCTTTATAGAGGTGATATACCATCAATGGGCTGAATTATCAAGACAAGGGAAGGCAGAAATTTTTCTGTTTCAAGAAGGGGTAATCTTGTCTCTGTTCATTTTGTGGGAGCTATTTTTTCTGAATGAGTTGGTTTTAGTTGTTAGTGTCAGTATCTAGTAAGAGGGTTTCTTGTCTCATCGTACTTAGATGCTCTTTATGAAGCTGATCCCCTCTCATCAAGCATTTCTACTTCAAAAGGTCATAGCTAATGTATTGAAAATATTACCTTCAGAAAAACACTTCCAGTTTTCCCCAATTGATATCTTTTAAGATCTGAAAAAGTGATACTTTTTTAAAATTTATTACAAGATTTGGTTCAGCGTTTGGTGTGTTTATTACCTGTGTTATTGGTAGGGGTATAATGTAAACCTGATCTTTTGGGGTCTTAAAAATTCCTAAGTAACCCCTGCAGCTTGAGAATGTGTTAGCTAGATTATTGAGCTCTTCAGTGTAAGTTACAGCAGGAAGAGACAGGAGTGTAACTGGAAATAGCCATCTCTAACAAGCATTCCACTGTTCTTGTTTTGTTGGGGTTTGTTTTAAATCTAGGCCATATTAAGTGTAAAGAGATTCATCCCCAGATAAAGAAGCTTCTTAATGTCAGTGATTTCAGATGCAAGGACAAGTATGAGGGTTGCTAATAGACAGCGCAAAATGCCTCAGTGTGTTTTACAAATCCTTTGGGAACATGTTTTCAAGGATCCATGGCAATGGTGTTGGCAGCTTCTGCATAATGGCGAGGGGGTTTTTTTAATGTCTGCTCCAAAGGCATCAGAAGTCCATGTTTCCCACAACATGACTCTAAAGACACTGAAAATTTTTCCCTGAGTACAAAGAAACCTCGAATCAGATGATTTGTCTTTGTCCATACAACTGGGGATTTTCTAGTGTGATGCCAAAAAAAGGCAAGTTATTTATACATATTGAGGGGGATTCATAATGGGTTTAAATGACAATGTAAGTTGCACTTCATTAAGATGAAGTAATCTACATCTTGAGGGACAGAAGGACAAAGCTTTAGCAGGAAACAGTCAACAAGAGATTTTGAGTAAAGACATTTTATCCCTTTCTTCTCTTTTCTGTTGGTTGTTCTCCTGGTATGTTTGGGCTCGGTAATATAAAGCATATTTACATCACTTCAGGGACGTGAAACTTTCTACTGTTACTTTGAACATATTTAAATTTTGTGGAATGGTGGTTTCAGACAGATTTCTACTTTTTTCCAAATTCTGTTTAGATATTTACATTTTTTCCACGTACAAAATTATTAAGTATTTTTTGACCAGACTTGAAAAAAATACCTGAACTGTCTGAATCTTACCCTCCAGAAGGGGAAACATCAACCTGAAAAGCATCCTTGTGTTCCTTTGCTGGTCATTCCCCCTAACCAAGTCTAAGTTGCAGACAAATGGTACTATTTAACAGCTACATTTTGTCATTCATACTGAAGGGATCCTTTCACAGCTCCAACAGAGAAGAGTGTTTCACCCAGCCCTTCCTTCTTTTACTTTCTCCAGATTAAATGGGCATTTTTGAAATTGTATGAGTATTTCATGAGTTTACTTCACACTGAGTACAAGCAATCATGCTCATTATGGCTGGAGTATTTGTAGTTGCTTCCCTACTGATGGCTGTTAGGTTATTGTATTCAATCATTTGCAGGTTCTGTTTCCTGTGAATTTGTTTGTTGGCTGCTGGATAATTTTTCACAGTGCAGCAAGCTCCATAGTTAATGTTGTGAAAGGTGGTGTATTAATGTTATGGATAGATTTGATTGCTGAATACAAATCACATGATTCTGAGTACTTTGGAGTTCTGCTGCAGCATGTCTGACACACAACCTGCTGATACACAATCAGACATGTATCAGTATGTCTGATACACAGCCTGAACCTGTCTTTTTACATGTTTCCAAATGCTGAATTACATTCAAACTATGGGAAATACAGAGGTATGTGTAGAGATTCTATATATTAATTAATTGTATGTCATAGCACTTTGGTTAATTTGTTTCCATTGTTAATGCTTACAAGCAGAAACACATTTGCCAAGATACCAGAGATGTCAAAACATCTATAAGCAAGGTCACAGCAACCCAGAAATGTATTATTTTATTGATCTTGTTTCATAAAACCCAATTCTGTGAACTGTAAGTTTGATTAGAATGTAGAACACAAATTAGCCCTTTCTTATTTCTTTTGTGGATAACACAAACCATTTGTCTGTGAAATTAAAAATCAGGAGTCACATACTCTCTTGCCCTGCTGTTATGCATTTTTAGAACAAAAGGAAAAGAATGATCAGATATTCTGAAATTATAAAAATTCAGTGATTGTGAATGCTTACTAACTGCCAATGAGAGATTGTGTTAAGATTCTTCTCCATCATCCTTCCACTGCTGCAGATGTAATGGTTCAGCTTGTTTCGAGCGATGAGGAAAATCTAAAAAAATAAATCCTTTTCTAAATCTTTTCAGCGTGGGTTTATCAATTTCTAAGTCTTATTTTTGTCTCCAGTAGTGACAGATGAAAGCCATGAATGTTCAATGGGAACTTTCTGCCTTTTTTTTTTCCCATTCAGAGATAACTTATATAAGTAGAAGATATAATGAGGATACTGAATTAAGTATGTCTATGGGTATATAAATAAAATTGTTTTGGTACCCATTTGCCAGCATTTTTTGGCTCAGCTGCAGCAGTGAGTATCATAACCGCTTTAAAATTGATTAGACAATTTAACTTGAAATTTAACTCTGGATATGGCAGGGAGAAATAAGCCTGTGAACAGGAGCATGAAACATTAATCTTCAAGTTCTCCAGCTCAGTAAAGCTGGCATGTTGTGTTTAGTCTTTAGGTTTGAAGAAATTTAAACTTTTATGCATCCAGTGTGACCAATGCACACACAAGCAGTCTTTGACTTTTTATTGTATGGATCAAGAATCACTAGGCCCTTTTACTTGTTCTAAAAGTGAACTGTATTTTGGTTAAACTGTAGGTGTTTCTGCAGCACAGGGGGATGACATGCCAGATTTTTTTTGGCTGGCAAGACCAGATTTGTTTGACTACTAAGTCTTTCATAAATTTCTGCCCAAAGGAGACTTGACAGCAGTATTTCTACCCAATTTTTCTGTCGTTTCCAGTGTTGAAGCAACATGAATGTGCAAAGTGGTCAATATAACTGAGAGCTGCTCTATTTTAATTTGATATGAAGCTGTTCAGCGCAACATTTCCTGTGTTACTTTCATTTTCAATTTTTTCCTGTATTACGATGCTTCCTTAAAGACAGATCATTTTAGCCATAGTGAGGTGGCAAAGCAGCGAACATGAAAGCAGCTAGTTCTTAGGCCTTCTCCTCCTAGTTTCACAACCTTAACAATTACAACATCTTTTCAGCTGGAGTCTGGGCGCACTTTAGGGTAACTTTATGCTGGTTTTGAGTAAGTCCAGAGGCTATTTCTGCTATTTCTGCTTTTTGTAGACATCCTATTACTTGATGTTGTTCTATTCTTTAAATTGATCCTGGTATAAAGAACTGGTTTGAAGTGGACATGCTTTCCAGTATGAAAATTAATTCAAAATATTTACCAAAGCACAAATGGAAGTCAGGGTACACACAAGTTATGTCTATCTGTCAGGTTTTGATCTCCATGGTGCTTATGTTTCACTTGCCACACACATGGAATTTCCAGTTTTAACTAGTGGGTAGGCTGCTAAGCAGTCTTTTCCAGCAACCAACATTTTAAAGTGGTTTGGTTAATGATATTGTCAGATGGTTTTTGAACCCCAGCTTTAGAAGTTGAAGTGTTACACTTGACTTCTAAGTTCATCTTGAAGTTATCTTTCTGGTATTGAAAATTCTGTCCATTCTTACTAGTTTGCCTTATAAATATATAACTATATTCTAGTAGTTGTAACACTTTTGTGATGTTGGTGTAACCACAGTATGTAGTTATTATAAAGCATGTAGGTACATTAACAGATGAGAGAGGATATTCTGACTCTCCTGTGCCAACCTGGCATTTTCATTTCTTTCTAGTAGTACAGTAGTAGTACGATTGTAGTACAGTGATGTCAAGCACTGTATCTTACATTTTAATGTCATTTTCTAATATTGCTCAGGACAGAATGCCATTCCTAACATTAAAAAGCTTAGTTAGAGCTCTACTTAGTCAGAGCTTATGCTTTACAAGGGAATGCTTCTTCAAAATTGCTTGGTGGTCTGAATGCTGGGGTGTCTGCTGCGAGGGCAAAGCTGGTCTAATACTTCCCTGCTTGATTCCTAGGATCAGTCAAATCTAAGAGGGCAAGAGCACGTTTTTCATGCTCTGTTCTTTTATGCCTTGTTCCCATGTACATCAATTGCTTTTCAGAAGTCACCATTTACTAATACTAACTGAATCATCATCCTCCATATTAATACTATGGATCATTATCAAGTTCCTATTACTGCCTGTCAACTCAATAGATTTTCACCTTCAGGCTTCACAAGTATGTATCTAAATATAAGCATGCATTGCAAATATCACAGATATTTCATATTCTAAATAGAAGGGAAACTGAAGTGTTGCTTGCTGGTAATGATAGTGAGGCATTTTGCTTTCTTATTTCATATTCTGTTCATAATCTGGTGTATTTTAAAATCTGTAAAATTTCGAAGAGCTTCAAAGAGTTTAGAAAAGTGTTTATTTTGGATTTTCTTGCGTCACTAAAAAGGGGTAGCTTAGCACTTAAAGATGCAGGTGGTTTCATTCCCTGACATATTAAAAATTATTGCTAAAAATTACCTGGAGATTTTCTGCTAGATATTTACCTAAACTATTTGTTCATTTCTTAAGCAAAGAAAGCAAAATGATCAGGTGTGCAGACATCTAAAGGTGTGTGCCACACACTATTTCCAAGTTTGTACAGAAAGCAATACCCGTTTACAGAAGCATTGTTGCTCTTCCACTGTCACTAGTGTGCTCCAAAATCTTTTTCCATCTCTGTTACTTTTCAGTGTGGTCATTACTACTTTGCACATCTCCTGAAACTTAAACTACTTTGGCTGTTTGTAACACAGCAAGAGATCATAGCTATGGAATATAGGCGTTTGCTTTAGAAGCAAAGAAGTTGCACACTAATGTTTTTGGGTATATATATATATAGCTTGGCATTTCTGATTGCATGTCTGTTCAAATCTTTATTCTGTTGTTCAGTGTACTGGGACCCAAGTCCACCTAGTTCTCCAGGAGGTCTGAGCACCTCAGCAGCATCACTCCATAAACTCCCTAAACACAGAGCCTAGCTCCTGGAAGAGTGAGCATACATAGCTTTTTGTGGGTACCTGGTAGAGCTTTCAGTCATTTTTCAAATACAAAAATAAATACAAGAAAGCAAAGCCATTTTCTCCCTCTTGACTTTCTGAAATCTCATGTTGGGAAAAACAGCATGTATTTCATATGAACAGAAAACTTTCAGTAATGCTATCTCTGAGCCTATTGCAGCCAGTGCAGTGGTTGAAAATGTCATTTTGGATGGCATAAATAGGATAGGATTTTGAGCAAGAACATGCATCATATGACTTTGATATTGGTTGAAAAGGAAAAAATCCCAATAGGATGTTTAAAGAACAGACAGCCTGCATAAAATAGAACAAAAATATTGTTGTTTCTTGAAGTCATCAGTAAAATTACTTTTTTCAGAATACTAGCTGGAAATCTATGAATTCTGCAGACTCTGTGACTGATTTTCACATATCCCTGAGGGGAATTTGGAACAATCAAGCTAACATTAATATTCAAGCTTTGAGGTGTTGGTATAATTCTTTGACAACATATGTCAATAGGTTGCCATGTCCTTAATGTCTCCCAAGTCAAATGTTTATTATTAATAATGATTAGACTCACCTTCTGGGTCCGGATTTTTATCAGTTATGGTGGAAGTATACAAATACCATCTTCTTCTATAATTAGATGTGACTACAAGTAATCTTGACAGTGCATTCCCTTGAATCTCTGCATCAGCTTCCTATCTTCCTCATCTGGAAAGAATCTGGGAATTTTCCTCTCTTTCTTACACAGACATTATTTCTTTTTTATTATTATTTTTTATTATTTTCTAATCAATGTTAGAATTTATTTTTTTAAGGCCTATTTCTTTACTCCTCTTAAATTATCTTCTCTATTTTTTCTTTTTTACCCACTGATTTTTACAGTTTCACTGTGGGTTTTTTGTTTCTTTGTTTGTTTGCTTTTGACTTGTGTCACATGTAGTGCAAGATCAGCTAATGTTTCTTAGTTTTAATGTTCACAGAATGGTCTGCTGCATGGTCTATTTGGGAACTAAGGGAAGACCTAATCTTAGACCCTATCATGCTATTTATGGTCAATGTTAGTTTGTTCATCTTCCATATGCACTCAGAGAACTGAGAAACAACTTCCCAAGAAAACTGCAGGGTCTCAAATGGGCAAAATGAATAGAGAGAAAAAGGACCAGAAATGGAATTAGTGCATATGTCTCTTACTGTGGCTCAAAAAAGTGATCACTGTTAATTGTTTCATTATGAGACAGTGTGTATATGTATACCCATGTATGTATATACAGACACCATCTATAAACCTTGAACAGACTTGGTCTATTTTGTGCTTGAATAACAGTTTTCGGTGGAATATGATTTCTGTTTGTATTTATTTCACTGACAGGTGTGGATAGGGCTGTTACATTAACTGTGGTTGTTGCTGGAATCTTATCTAAACAGATAGCTTCAGATGGGTCTTATTCTCAAACTGCGATTTTTTGCAACTATTGCTCACAGTTGCAGTAGTAACCAGTCTGTGCAACCTGCTTACATGTTATTGGTGCTTATTCACACGAGGAATTTAATCCTTTTCTAATACTTCTCATCACTGAAACTGAGATTTGTGCAATTGTTACCTCATTGTTGCTTCTGACTTTGTGGAAGTTTGTTCAGAGATGTGATTATATTGGAGCACAGAAAACAGATATCCAGCAGGCCTTTCACTGAAGGAGTCATGCTCTTTTTCAATGCAGGGAATAAATCACAAGATAGTGGGATTGCAGAGATGGAGGAACTTCCAGTCCCACACAACATCAAAATAAGCAACATCACATGTGATTCCTTCAAGATTTCTTGGGAGATGGATTCTAAATCCAAGGACCGCATTACTCATTACTTCATCGATCTCAACAAGAAAGAAAACAAGAATTCCAACAAATTTAAACACAAGGTAATTTTCATTTAAAAATCAAATTGGAAATTCGTGATTTTAAATAGATTAATATCAGTGTTTTATTAACCTTTCAAAGCCAGACCATGGGAAATAGGCATTGGACATCCAGCAAATGCGGGCTTTGATTCATCCAATTAAAAACTTTTTTACCTGAACTAACTTGTGTTGGATAAGTTATTTCAGGTACAAAATTTTAGAAGTTCCAAAACTACTTTGATTCCAAATTAAATAGAAAAGATAATGTTCTGTTTTCTATTAAACAAATGTACTCATGTGTACACACACATATTGTAGTATTACTACTATATAATTTTGTAATTTGTTGCAAGAGAGACATTTTTATTCCTAACTGATTAGTTGTTAATCATTACTTAAACTATGTATTCTGTGCCTGTCCTTGTTCAGTGACAGACTCATGAGGGCATCCCATGTCATTTCAACAGAAGAGTCACAAGTTCTAATGCACTTTTAGGAAGGCTTCCAGCAATTTTAGTTTGCAGCATTCAGCACTGTGACCTGAATATTCATCTGGCCTCTTTCCTCAAGTCAGTAAGGCTTGAATGTGAATATTGAATGTGTTGCAGAATCTGTAGTTATCAAATCCAGCAAAATTTGCTTTGACTTCAGAACAGCTGAAATACCGAGATGTTTAGAGAAACCTGGAATAAGATAGATGGTTAAACAACACAATAATCTATAAGTTTAAAAACCATGTTGGCAATATCTTTAAAAGATGAGATTTTCCAAGGCACAACTAACCACCCAGGCAAGTACAGAAGCTCTTATTCTACCATAATAAAAATTACTAGTAGTTTATAAACCGTCGGGATAACCAGGAAATATTTCCACTACTTTCTCTGAGTCTTTCTATTGAGAGAGTATTTTTCCTTCACTTCCAAAATTTATATCACAAAGATGAGAGTAGAATTAAGATGGAGAAAAAATTATGTTGTTAGTGTAAGCCATTAGATATAGATAAGCCTTTAGATATATGTTGCTTGTTTTTATCAATTTGTACTGTTATAAAGTGTTTAGTCAAAGGAGAGAGGTAGTTGGTTTTGTAAGAACAGAAGGCTGAAGTCTATCACTTAAAATTATGAATAAATTGGATGTCTTGTCTGAAAAGAACTGAATATCTCTTGCTATTAATTGTGTTAGGGACTTTGGTAAAGCTTTTTTGGGGAGGTTTTTGAGCTGTTGTTTCATTTCCCCTGCCAGAGGGATGGAAGCCCAGACAGCATACAGGGTGGATGAGAGAACAGCATACACTGAATACTCTAAAAACTGTCAGAGCACATATTTGTTATCTTTCACACAGCTTTAGTACTAGGAAATTTTTAACACACTTTCAATAATGAATCTCTGTTGAGAAATTAAAACTTACTCAAATTGAAAATTTGCCCAAACCCTACTAAAATTGAGGCAAGTATCCTTCCTCCCTGTAACATTAGTTACAGAAGTCTCCCACCTGAAGCTCAACGTCAGACCTGCTGGCTAGGGAGCTGATAACCTGGAAGCTGCAGCACCAGGGACTGAATCCTCACAGGGAAACAGAATCATTTTGGTTGGAAAAGAACTTTAGGATCATTGCATCCAACACTGAACCATATAACAAACTTCATAACAAAGCTATTGTATAAAGGTGAAGGATATCATTGTTCCTTTCCCCAGCAGAGCTTTTTAGAAAGAAAGGAGCAAGCCCTACCACTTAGTTATTAAAAAAGAGCATTGGTGCTTACTCTAAGGAGACATCCAGCATTCAGGCTGTGGGAGGAGACAGGCATCTTCATGTTAAAAAAATCACTGTTACTTAGCTTATGGGTAAGGTCTGCAAGTGCCTGTCTCTCTCACAGGTGACAAGCTCAGATAACCACCTTAAACTGCTGACTTCTAGAGAGTTAGCATTAAGTCTCAGTTTCCTCTCATGGCTGTGGATATGTGAACTGGGATATAGACCCGACCAGATAGGTAGATAGTTGGATGTATGCTGTAATTGAGGAAAGGAGGGCTGTTTGTTTCCATGTGTACCCGGGATAGTATACATACATGAATCAAACTTTTGATACATTTTCTGTTGGCAAATATATGAAATATGTTCAACGTATTTAGGATGGATATAGGTTTTTTTTTTTTAATTATGACTATTGTCTTCGTATCTGTGAAGGAGGAGATTTTTAATGGTAGTGTTATGTGAGACCAGAATTCTAATGAGACTTTGTCTTTTTCTCAGTTCAATTTGCATACCTCCCTTCTTTTTCAGAATATGGAAGTACGTTTATTCCCATGTAAGAGGAAATATGGCTCAGATATTTAGCAGAACTAAAACCTGGGTATGCTGAGTTCCCATAATGTGTTGCACAAGGAGTCCTGGAAAGGATAGAATAAGATGAAATTGGAGAAAGCTGAAAGTGAAAAACTCCTTCTTTGGCAATTAAAAGGGACCATAAAGTAAGCCACTCTTCCCAAAAAAGGAGACAGTGGGACTTGTATGCATTTCTGCTTAGTTATTCAGAGCTTCCAGGTTGTTTTTGGAAGTTCCTGATGTCCAGGTACCTTTAGAGTTACCTACTGGGTGCTGGAGGTGGAGTAGCCATCTGCCACTCCAAAATCCTGGCCAGTATGTAGCCTCCTTTATACTTACCTGTGGGCTTAGCCAGGAGTGAGAGCTGAGCAGAAAAGATGTGAAAGGAAGAAATAGAAAGTCCCCAGAAAAATTTCAACATGAATATTTGCACATTTTTTCCCTGGGGGGCGGGGTTTGCTGAGGCAAATAGCACAATCAAGTAAAAAGGAAAGAATGAAAAGCAGCATTTCAGCCCCCTCCCCCCCTGCCTAGTAATGCAAAAGATCTTTAACATGATCTATATGTGTGCCCTTTTTTGGTACAGTTAGAAGAGATCCTGATACACAATAAGAGGGTAAGGCTTTGATGCATGGGGGTAAACAGTCTTTTTAGGTTACATGAAAACTGACAGAATTAATGGAGGCAAACCCCACCAGCAAGTTGTGGCACAAAGTCCTGACCCAGATGGAAGCATTTTTTACCATAGCCAAAGTTAAAATGACAGGAAAACTACTGACTGTAACTGTAGCAGCTGCTCATTGCTTCAGCCTTAGGCAGTTCAGTCCAGTGGGATGCCTTTGCAGTAAAGTAACAGGGTGGCAGGTGAAATTGTTATATGAGGTTTCTTTTATTTTTCCTTGTAATTTTTCTTTGTCTTTTATATCCAGTTTATTTCAGAATGCACAGCTGAGTCCTTTGCAGAGAAATTTTTCTCTTAGCTATTGATTGATTTGAGAATTAGAAAAAAAAATAATACTGACAACAGTCTTAGCCTTGATTAGCTGTCAATCACATTTCAGTTCTTGTAATAGCAATGCAAAAACAACTTAAGAAGAGGTGGTGAATTGGTTTGATTGCACTGATGACTTGTGTGTTGTTTTGTCTTTTTGTTTCCATCAGGATGTACCCACTAAACTGGTGGCCAAAGCTGTTCCTTTGCCCATGACTGTCCGCGGGCATTGGTTCTTAAGCCCGAGAACAGAATACACTGTAGCAGTGCAGACAGCATCAAAGCAAGTTGATGGTGATTACGTTGTTTCTGAGTGGAGTGAAATCATCGAGTTTTGCACAGCAGGTAACAGTGCTGAGGAAATGTACACAATTGATGCTAGGTTTGCAGTGTGAGTGGGTTTACCGGCCTAGTTGGTCCAGTAGGTGGCTGTTACAGTACTCCTTGGGACTGGAATTGTGACTTAAGGCTCTGTATGTGCTCAGTGAGAGCTGGAAGTCAGTTGAAGTTCCTCTTTGTTCCATAACAGCCAAGCTGCCCCAGAGTGCTGTGCCTGGCATCACTGCTTGTCCCAGGCTAGGAAAGGAGACTGCTGAACCAAAGCAGAGTGGGGCTGCTTTTGTGCCTGCTGCTTTCTACAAGCACCTGTGGAGAAAAGTGGCAGCTCCCTAATAGCTAGCTTAAGACATTCTGCTGCTCTCCCTTCTCTGCATGCTGCAAAGTCCCGACCCTGTCTTGAGGAACAGTTTAGCCTGGTATTGTTTTATAAGAAAGTCTCTTCCACTGGACTTTCATCATCTAGTGCCAGTGTGCCTGCCCGTGTGAGAGGTGAGAGCTGAAGTGAGTTCTCTGTGAATCTCATGTTTGTTGAGATGCTCTTCTGGCTCCTCTGCAGTGTCAAATACAAGGAAACCAGCTCTAACACAGGAAATCCTGATCTGAAAGTTTTCCTTGGCTTGGAGGGTACTTGTGGGGAAAGGAGTGGGGAGAATCAGACGTGTGTTCCTGCCACTTGCCTGCTGTCACTGTTGGAAACTGGTGCTGGGCTATATAGTTTCTGTATGGCTCGTGCATGATGTAAGGTGGCTGAGACTCTGTTCCCAATTTAAGGTCTGCATGTCTCTGTAGCTTTTGGAGAGCACTGTGGGTTTTCCTGCCCCTCATCATAGCAGATTGTCTTTTCTTTCCAGATTATTCAAAAGTTCACCTAACACAGCTATTAGAAAAAGCTGAAGTGATTGCAGGCCGTATGCTTAAACTGTCTGTTTTTTATCGGAATCAGCACAAAGAATACTTTGATTATACAAGGTAAGAAAGTAAACGTATGCAAAATTGTTTTGCAAATTAAGGGAGTAATGAGAATAAGTGGAGGCAGCTGTGCTAAAGGTAGAGCAAATGTCTCTGTGCTATGAAGAACAGAAAAATAAACATAAAATACAATTAATTTCTTCCACCTTGCTTAACTCAGCACTTTCATTAGGCAATAAAGTTAGTGTTTTAAATATCCTGAAGCATTACAGGGTCTCCAACCTGATTATAGTGTATATTATCAGAACAGAGTGGTTAGTAGCCAAATACTTCTTTTGTACTATATGTTTAATAATAGGAGTGCACAACTGTGTGCATAGGCATTTACCTTCCTATTAGAGTTCTGGTTCAAATATTTATTCTCCATGTACAACCACCACATTTCTAGGCCCAAATGTAGGAACTGGGGCTCTGCAATTTGGATGTTAATTTACACATTATGTCGGGAGGGAGAGAGGGTACTATTCAGACAATTTTACAACTGCACTTCAATTGGAATGAATAAATGGGATGGCTGGAGTTAGGTTCGTTATTTTTGGCCACATTGTGCCTTCACACATCCAGTCTGAAGCATCATTACAATAGAAGAGAAGACTTGTCAGTAGGAGTCAAAGTTCATGTAGTGACTGAGTAGGATTAGGGAGCATGCAGGGGTAACCTTCAACCTTCAGAAGAACTTGGATGAGAGGTAAGCAGTGTGTCAACATCTGTTTCAACAGTGTGAGAGGAGTGGCAGCACTGTCTATGCTTCACATGTATGGAGGTGGGGCTGCTGATGTTTTACACAGAATCACAGAATGTTTAGGTTGGAAGAAACCTCCAAGATCACCCAGTCCAACCTTTGGTTGACACCACAGTCAACTACCAAACCATGTCCTTAAGGACCAGGTCCAAATGCCTTTTAAATGCCTCCAGGGATGGTGACCACCACTGTCCTGGGCAGGCCATTCCAATGCCTGACAACCCTCTCAGTGAAAAAAATATTTCCTAACATCTAGCCCAAACCTCCCTGGGTGCAGCTCCCATCCATTTCCTCTGGTCCTTTCACAGTTTAGTAAGGAGAAGAGGCTGTTTCCTCCCTCACTCCAAGCTCCCTTGAGGTAGTTGTAGAGAGCTATAAGGTCTCCTCTCAGCCTCCTCTTCTCCAGACTAAACAACCCCAGCTCCCGCTCCTCACAGGACTTGTGCTCCAGGCCCTTAATGAGCTTTGTTGCCCTTCTCTGGACACACTCCAGCACTTCTATGTTCCTCCTATAGTGAGGTGCCCAGAACTGAACACAGTACTCAGGATTTGGCCTCACCAGAGCTGAGTACAGAGTGGTGATCACCTCCCTGTTCCTGCTGGCCACTGAGTTCCTAATACAAGCCAGGATGCCATTGGCCTTCTTGGCCACCTGTGCACACTGCTGACTCATATCTGTCAACCAGTACCCTCAGGTCCCTGTCCAGCTTACAGCTCTCTAACCACACTTCCCCAGGTCTGTAGCTTACCATGGGGTTGTTATGACCCAGGTGCAAGACCTGGCATTTGGCCTTGTTAAACCTCATACAGTTAACCTTGGCCCATTGGTCCAACCTGCCTAAGTCCTGCTGTAAGGCTTTCCTACCCTCCAGCAGATCAACACAGCCACCTAGTTTGGTGTCATCTGCAAATTTACTGAGGGTATACTCAATCCCCTCATCCATATCATTAATGAAGATACTGAACCCTGGGGGACACCACTCATGACCGGTTGCCAGCCAGATTTAGTTCCATTCATGACTAGTCTTTTAGCCCTACCCATTTTATGTAGGTGTCACACTAGTACCTGCCTAAAATTTAAAAATTCTGATGAAGAAAAAAAATACTTGAGGGAATCCAACTCCACCACCTTTGGAAACATTCCTACTTTGAAATCATTAGTACATGCTCGGTTCCAGGAGTATCTTGTATGTTCCATAGTATGGGGGTTTGCTCTTTCCCTTTTATGGTTTGGAAGAATTATTTTACACAGTGACAAAGTTACTCAATAGAGGTAGAGAATAAATTGCAGTTGGTTGAAGATCACCATGAGGTGAACTTTGAGGACAAAGATCACTTTGAGGACTTCGTAAATCCCTGTTGCCATCCTGGCCTAAACATAACAGATGGCTCCTGTGGTTCTAATTCTCTTCTTTGTGTTCAGCTACATAACCATAGTACACCTGATTTTGGGTTCATAGAGATTTGAGCACTGAGCTGCATTTATAGGTGTAGTTGTGGTCCAGTTCTGCCAAATGTGACTCTAATTGATTGCAGTGTATATTTTACCCTCCTTCCTGTTATGTTCTTGGTCAGATACAAATAGAGACCAGCCTGTTTCCCTCTTATCATTGCACTAGAGACAAAAAGCTGTGTGTTACCTGGTCAGTAGGAATCAAGAATGCCTCTAACTCTCTGATGGTTGCCTGTTCCAATCAGAAATGTACTTCTATGGTTGGAGGGGCAAGTCCTCTCATGATACACCCTTCTGAATGGTATGTTTAAAACAGTAACTACAGGTATCCTTTTTAGGAAGAATTCCTTCTTAATTCCTTCTCTTGGGCTGCCAATGGCCACTGTGGTGTCATAATAAGTAAACAAGCTTGAAAAGCTTAGAGTAGCTCTAGCAGCAGTGCCAAATAAGCAGCTGGCACGGCGCTAAAGCAGCAGCCCCTTAAATGTAGAGTTTGAGGTGTGAGCTTCTTAGTAGTGTTCATGTCATTCTGCTACTTAACCTCGGCTGGGTAAGTAGCTCAGACCCTCGGGAAGAGTAACCTATAATTAGCTTAATTGGCCACTGGATGTCAGTATCTCACCACAGAAACAGAACTGCAGGAAACCTGACTTTTCAATTTGCACAGATGGTGTTTTTTTCAAGTTGATTATTTTTTCCTTTTCCTCCTTAGTAATCGTTTCAGTCATAGTATTGCATACAGTTGTATTCACAATGTCTTTTGAAGTAGGGCATGATACAATAACTACATACTATTTGAACAGCCCAGAAAACTTAAAAAAAAAGATTTATCTTAGAGTGAAATAAAGATACAAATATGCTGCTGCGGGGATTAGAAATAATGAAAAAAAAAATCAGTTGGAGACATTACTGAGTTGATTAGAGCCTTTTGATATGTTACACTGAATCTCTTTGCTTTGACCAATTGTAGCCTACACAGCACCATGGTATACTTGGAGCTATTTGAACTTAAAAAAAGAACAGTCTCACTCTTGGCTGCTTACCCTCTCCTCAAAAGAATTAAAAAAGTTGGCGGAGGGAGAGGAGAAGGGGGGGGGGGAAGTAAATCTGGTGTTTTGCAGGACTTACTGTTTCTCTTTCTGGTATCCCATAGTTTCAGGGGCAGAGAGAGCCAAGTGTGAGAGCAGCACATCCAGAGAGGTGTGGGGTACAAGTTCTGGGGAACCTCCTGTTCTACATAAAATCTCAGGAGCTAAGCAGGAATAAATGGGGTGTTTTGGCCTGTTCTCCTAGATATATCAGGCTAATGCTGCTGAATGCAGTTTGGGATTTAGGATTTTAAAAATTCATGTTGTTATACTGAATGTTTTCTCTGGAACCAAACTGACCTCAGCTGACAAAAACAAAACCAATACAACCAAGAGTGAGTCTCATACATTTTTGCCCCTCAGGACTAGTGGCTGCAGAAACTGGATAGAAACCAACGAGAAAGCTAACCAAATTACCTGGTACTCTGTGCCTATCTCTGCTTTGATTTAAGTAAGCAGTAGAAAACTTAGACCTGAAATTATCATTTGGGGGAAAAAAATATGGCAGAAAGTACATTCCTTCCTCTGAAAAACACTTGGTACTAACTTTCACTGTCAGTTTTCTAGATAAAATATATACAGCCTATGCTAAAAACTCACATTAACAAACAGTATATTCAGCATATTGAGACTGACTGGCTTGCAATTTTCAGCATGTGATTAAATTGGTGTTTTTTGCTAGAACTGTACTTGAAGGCTGAACAAATCAACTAATTAACAATATTAGTGATTTGGGGGCTTTTGTGTTTTTGCTGTTCTTTGCCTACATGTAATACTCAGAGCTGACAGAGAAGCCAGACAAGAAAAGCAGACTTTTCTCCTGAGCAGCAGTTATTCTAGCTTTTTTCTGTGCTCAGTGTCACTTGATTTTCTTGATCCTAAGATCTTGACTACCTACAGTTTTCAGTTTAACTTTTTGCCTTTGTGTCCCATTAGCAGTTACCTAACAGCACAAGGTACTGCCACTTTTTCTTTAGTATGTGTTACAAAATAAACAATACCAGTTGTTCATTTGTAGAGAGCATCATGGGAATGCTATGCAGCCCTCTGTTAAGGATAACAGTGGCAGCCATGGCTCTCCAATCAGTGGGAAGCTGGAAGGTATCTTCTTTAGCTGCAACACTGAGTTCAACACTGGGAAGCCACCACAAGATTCACCCTATGGAAGATACAGGTTTGAGATTGCAGCAGAGAAACTCTTCAACCCAAATACTAACTTGTACTTTGGAGACTTCTACTGCATGTACACAGCCTACCACTATGTCATTCTTGTTATCGCCCCTGTTGGATCACCAGGAGATGAATTCTGTAAGCAGCGCCTTCCTCAACTAAATATAAAAGATAATAAATTTCTGACCTGTGATGAAGAAGGCGGTGTCATGGTTTACCATCATGCCCAGGATGTTATTTTGGAAGTAATTTACACTGATCCTGTGGATCTCTCCCTTGGCACAGTTGCAGAAATTACCGGTCACCAACTAATGAGCTTGTCTACTGCAAATGCAAAGAAAGATCCCAGCTGCAAGACCTGCAATATCAGTGTTGGACGTTAAAACTTCCCTTGTTTCATAGGAGCCTTCCAACCTCTGTTGCCCATTTCCATAGTCAGACATTTTTGTCAGAAGCATGCACATTGCCACTGTCACCAAAAGCAAACATGACTTCCAATTCTCCAATAGCATTTTTAGTATTTCTTCTCTCTCTCTTTCCCTTCTGTTTCCCTGATGCTTTAAATGATTAGAAGTCCTGGATTGCTTTCTGGCAACCATTTATACCTAGATGCTGCAAAAATTGTCTTCTGTTTCTTGCCAAACATAACAAAATCCTATATAAGCTGCTTTAGCAAAATAAAAATAACTGCTTATAAATGGTGTTTAAATATACATTCATTTTAACTACTGAATAAATAGTTCAGTAGTATCAGTTTGGATAACTCCAAACAGCATGAAAGGTCATAATTGCAGCATGATTTAAATTTCAAAGCCTAGAAATGTCAGCACTTCCAACGTGTGGTTTGACAGTGTTATTTATGTTATTTATGTTAGCTAACTGAAAACAGAAACTGTGTCTTGACATAATAAATATAATAGAAAAATATTTTATTTGTACCATTGTATAAAATACTATACAATCATATAGAATATATAGATTACATTTTAATATCAATTGTATACATACATCATGAAATCATTTTTCCTTATCAAAGATGTAGTTTGTAAACTTCAAATAGCTCTGTATCTGTTCCTGTTGCTCTAAATTACTTTAATTAAAACAGATTTATGAAGGAGACCATTTCTGATTCATCAAAGTTGTTATAAATTATTAAGTCGGTACACTGAAACAACAAACCTCAGAGAAATAAAAAAAATTTGTTTTTAGTATTCATACTTTTTCCTCCAATATACTTGAAAATGTGTATGTCTTCCAAATCATGCTGAGCCATTACATACAATATAAATACAAATATGGTTGGCACATAACAGGCTTTATAAAATGAAGATCCTCTTACCATGATAGAAAACAGGTTAAAACAAAACACTAAACATTATGCTTTTTATTCAAGTCTCTTTTTTTGTTTTGTTTTGGGTTTTTAGTTGTTGTTCTTTTGTTTTCTTTTAATTTTTCCTTCCTTTGTGTCTGGGCTAGATATTTACCAGAATCCCTGCTTTTCATTTCTCGTACAAAATCCACTATTAATTCTTCTGCTAATAGTCCACTTTTCACACAAATGATCTATCACAAATAGTGAAAAAAATCTCCTTAATATTACAAAGTATGGTGCTCTGAAAGTTAAGAAAGATGCATAATTCCAATGGAAAAATATCTTTTTTTTTATAATCTTATTTTTAGTAAAGAAGTCTAACATTCCTCCTCAGATAACTGTGACACTCAATTATATACCATCTACTTCATCTATCCAAAATATCTTAGCATAATGCAATAATCTAGACTTGGTTTAGTGTGTATATATGTATATATATATATAAATATGTGGCAATTTATAACACAAGAAATACTTAGACATTTTACAAAGTGCATGCGTCTAAACAAGCTTTGGTAGTTAGAAAAGCAAATGTTTTAGCATCAGGCAAAATAAAGTGCAAAGTTTAATACAGAAATAAAAATTAGCACTTAGTTTATCTATTTACTGAATTTTAAGAACTTTGAGCCAGGTCCTGTGAACCATAGTGAAAAGAACAGCAGCCAGTACATTCACTTTATCTCTTCCCCGCAAACTCTGTCTATGTCCTAGACAAACACTAGACAAACTCTTTTTTTTTTTTTTTTTTTTTTTTTTGCATAGGCAGTGTCATTTTGCTCCCAAAATCTTTGCTCCCAAAACGTTAGCTCAAATCTTGATTCTTTGTGGTTCTTTGTGTGCACTTTTATTTGAAGCTATCGGAATTGAATGGCAACTCTGTCTTGAAAGAGAGCTTTGGCCTTGAGTTTTTCCTTCATTTGTTTTAAGATCATACTTCTTTTTATCTAGTGAATCAACAGACTGAGCACTGACACTAATGGTTAATTATAGTGCATGTTAATTCTGAAAAGAAATGTGTGGTATATTACCACATACTAAAATGTACTAAAAACCTACAGAGTGTTTCTTCACACTTTTTAAAACTAGGAGCAGGTCAAACTCAATTCTACTTCAATGTCCTTTTAATTTCTAACATTCTCACAGTGCATTTCAAGTTTTTTTCAAAAGGAGAAAAATATATACTATAGTCCACTCACCCGTGCTTAATATTCCCATATATTGCTGTCCTCTCTCATCCCAGCTAGTATAACTGGTAAAGTGCATCAAAAATTTCAGTGTGTCAAATAATTGTGCAGCGGAACAAGACTTGTAAAATTACTTCCTCTTTCTCATTACTTGTGTGTTTGCTTGTTTTTTGCTACAGAACAAGACCACAGCATTGCATTAACTTCAAATTGTTTTGGAAATATCATGCTTACTGATGAGGACCTCCAAGAGCCTAATTTTGGCTTTTGTGTGCTTGTATTCAGAGTATTCTTCAGCCATTGGCACCCGATCTTCTTTTTGAGGACTCCTAATAAAAGCAAATAAAAGTGCCATCACTTTTAAGAGTAAGATGAGAAGTAGCCTTCAAAATTATTTCTGCAACAACTAATGTGGACTGGACTAGGTTGGATTATTGTTTTTCCCCTAATTGTAGGTGGCTAAAGATAATTTGATAGGGCAAAAAAGCTCCAATAGACAGAAATGAAATAATAGTATTTAAAATACTGACTTTTCATATTACAGGTAATCTTTTTCTCTTGTTAGCTATGCAGGTAACATTTTTATTCTAAAAATTGTATTCTAAAGTATGCAAAGAAGTTATTACACAGTGTTTTGAAAACTAACCAAAATACTACATCTCATCACTACATGCATACATTCCAGAGGAACTAAGCAGAGAGATGGATATTTTCACAGAGACCAAAAGCCTCCATGCTGTCTTCCAGTCCTGAGCTGCAGCTTCTCTGGCCTGCTCACCCAAGAGTACCCACCCAAGTGGAAGCACCCATGTCTGTATAGCAGCCTGAAGGGGAGAAGGAAAGGCCTTTTGTTGAGCTGGTTATTTACCTTCCTGTCTGTTTATAGAAGTGTTCCTCAAACTCTCTCAGAGCTTTGCGAAGTCTTTTCTTATCTGCTCTTGTCTCTCTGAGATGTTCAAGCAGAACAGGCCTGCAAAAGAGAGAAGAGAACATGAAACCCTCATGTGCCTGGAAGTATTGTAAAAGCTGTGGCTTTGAGTAATAAGCAGGATGATACTATGGGCCAGAGCAGACACTGAACTTGCTGCCCCACCACATTCCACCACTTGCTTTCAGCTATGGATATAACTGGCTATAACATCACACATGATAAACAGCCATGTTCCTTCCAATTTACCAGTATCCCAACCCTTCTAATAAATTGAAGGCAGAAGCTCTGTGGACAACACGGGAGGAAAAGCTTTCAGGATTGTATCTTGCTAGTGGTCTTAATTCAGTGTGGAGTTAATTTGAGTTGACAGGGCTCTGCAACTTCAGGGACACGCTTTGCAATTCTATAACTGAGTTAAAGTCAATATCCAAGCCCTAATCCTAAAAGCAGCTTTTAGGAAGTGTTACTGTGATCCAGTGGGAATGTTAGTGGTACCCAGAATTACCATTTTTTGGGGCCATATTTTAGCCAGTATTTGAAGAATAAGGGTGGACTTTTTTCTTTTTTAATCAGAGAAAGAATTCTGTTATAACATATTCAACTGGTGGTTTGGGTGTTTTTTCCATAACAAAACAACACAGAAATATCTTCACAACATTAGTGATCAAACTATTGCATACACAGTTGCATTTTACATAGATAACCAAGGTGTTTTTCTTTACTCTCAATTTTGGTAGAACCTTGTCAACTTCATTTATGCATCTAAAAGCTCACAATAAAACAAGAAAAAGACAACATACTACAAGCTATGAGAGCAGATCTGTTTCTTGAAGGCATATTCTCCAGTGAGTTTGGGGACTGAGTGGTAGCAGCTCATGCTCATCTTGAGATCTGCTATCTCTTGCAACCCTTAGCTACACATCAGAAGGAGGACTTTATTTTGGTTTTGTAATGAAGGGTAGAAGGGATGATGTTAAGTTTCCTGGACATCCAGACACTAATAAATATTCTTATGCAAGGAATAACCTGATTTTACACCAAGCCAATGTCCTGCCATGTGATCCTTGACTCAGCTCACATTTTGCTGTTTGCATTCCTCATACCTCTGGCAGTTTTACATCACCCACCACGTGCCAGTGCACACACACAGCAGCAGACTGTCCTGTTTTGCCTAGCTGTGCTTTCTCAGATGGTAAGTAGTTAGATATCTAATTTATCTAATTTTTTGCAGCAATTATAGGTAGGTCAGCATATCTTTACTAAATCACTATTTAGTATCTGCTACTCTGTAGTTACCTCTCTTGTATACTTATGTTATGTTCCTGCTCCTTTCTCTTCATGGACTTGGCACAAAATTGCTTGAATAAACATGTCAAACCATAGGTATTCTGCCCAAATGATGAATATCCTCTGCCTCTTTTCTCCCATAAGAAAACATTGAATCACTTCTTTGGTATAGAATACTGCCATGCAGTAAGTATGGATCATGGTTCATTTAAAGGTTACATAAAATATTTTAAAACATTCAGGGGAAAAAAAAGATGGAGCTTACATTGTTGCCTCATGTAAATTGGACATAGACAAGGCTGTTTGCCTTAAACCTTTCTTTTCATCCAGAGGTGACACATATGGAGTCTCACTCTCCTCCTGAGAGTAACACAGATGCTCATCCACAGGGAGGCAAGATACTGGGCCAGATGATAACTCATGGCTGCTTTGAGAATGGTCTTCATCTGAGTCTTCTTCCTCCTGCTTGTAAAATATAAAGCATTATTATTATGCAGTCCTCAACATAAGAAGGACATAGAGCTCCTTGAACATCCAAAGGAGAGCGAAAAAAATTATCAGAGGGCTTGAGCACCTCCCCCGTGAAGACAGGCTAAGGAAATTGGGGTTGTTCATCCTGGAGAAGAAGAGGCTTTTCAATATCAGAAGGGGACCTACAAGAAAGTTGGGTAGGGCTTTTTGTGCAGGTGTGTAGCAAGAGGACAAGGGGCAATGTTTAAAACTTGAAGAGGGAAGATTTAGGTAAGACATTAGGAAAAAATTCTTTCCTGTGAGGGTGGTGAAACACTGGAACAGGTTGCCCAGGGAAGTTATGGCTGCCCCCCACCTGGAAGTGTTCAAGGCCAGGCTGGATGGGTCCTTGAGCAGCCTGATGTAGTGGGAGGAGTCTCTGCCTGTGGCAGGAGGATTGGACCTAGATGATCTTTAATGTCCCTTCCAACCCAAGCTGTTCTATAATTCTATGATTATTAAATATAGTTATATACATGACCATACTAACAAATAATAGCATGACAACATAAAGAATTAGGATCTAACTTCCTGGATGTACTAATTGAAATAATTTACATATACTGAAATGCCCATTGTAAAACGAGATTGTTCATGCAAGGTCTCGTGGCCCTTGGCCCTTCTTCTGGGTGTCTCCAGCCAGCAATTTTTATAAGGAGCAAAGATTTAAAGAACATTCTGTATTTAGGGAAGCACTGCAGTCTTGCTGGAAGTTGTACTCCTCTTATATACCATCTGCTGTTTGTATTAGGTTCATAAATTCTGACTGTAACAAGAGTAGGAGGGAGAGATTTTATGGCTACAAATGCTAGCTACCAAAACAGAGTGATGTTGCTGTCTTCCTCACATTCCTCCTAATTCCTCAGAAGAAAGGCTGAGATTCTGGAACTAAGGCTTAAACATAAGAACTCCATGGAGCAAAGCTCCTTAGAAATAATACAAAAGAACCTTCAGTTGTTTTTTAATAAGATATCCATGTGCATACATACAAAGATGTAGACTGGGATTTTTCAAAGAAATCTAAAGCTCCATTGTCATCTAACATGAAAATAGTTTATCATTTTTAAATCAGCCTAGCCCCAATCACTATTAGATTATTGGTTTTGATAGAGACATGCTAATTAACTTCCAAATAGTTATTTCACCTCTGAGACCAGTGCTGTTATAATACATTGATATAGTATTAATTAGGATACCAGAAATTATATGCTATATGATTGCTAGAAGTATTGTGAAGAGCATATAAAAGCTGTAGTGCCAGCATATGCCTCATGGACACAGGTTTTGTTCTCATTTGCATCTGTTAGCCATAACAGAAAACTAATGCAGCCTCTGACCTTGTACCCAGTCATCTCAAGCGCCTGCCTCAGAAACTGCTGGTGTATGTTACACTTTATGGCATGCTTAGAAGTTGAATTTTACTGAATATTTTCTCTGTTTGAAAACATCAACATCCCATGTTAACTACTGATCATATTCTTCCAAAATCAGTAGTTCTATTACTGTCAAACTCATCTAAAGGTACAAATCAAACACAGCATTTAGTATGTTTTCTTGACGGTGGATATGAATTCTTTCAAACTTACAATTGTGGTGATCAAAGATGGAGTTGCGAGAAGTTTCTTGATAATTCTGTATCTGTCATAAAGAGGTTTCATGAGACCCTTCTCTTGCTTAGTTACCTAAAGAGAAATCATAATGAAATATACTCCTCAAAAATTAAAAATAAAAAATAAATGTTTCTCATTTGGTCCCTTAAAGCAGAGAGAGGTATGAGAAGAGTACGACCCAATTTGTGTTTTGCTTCCACGGATATTCCATGGGAACAATAGTTCAATCCAGACAATGTCTAAAAAGGACAATTACAATCTGTTTCCTAAGGGAAAATGCTCAATGTGGATCACTCCCATCCTTGAGACAGACTGCCCAGACAGAGGGCAAACTCTTTTCTGTCTCCTTCTGAAGGTGCTCTCAGAGTTGTGAGAGTTAAGATCCTCTTCTACCCTGCATTGCATTGATACCTCACTTCCTAACTGTAATAATGGCACCAGGCCAGCTGGTGTAACACAGAGCAGTCTGCTGGGGCCAGTGGGGTGAAGACAATATAGCTGAGGGTATAGGTGAGAATACAGCCTCAGGGGGCAGCTGGCTCTATGCAGAGTTGTTGTGTGCATGCCTCTCCTGAGCTGACTTCCACAATTGGAATTAGCCATCTGTTTATGTAGTTTGCTCTTTTATGAGCACTGATTAGGAGGAGAATATGCTTTTAGCTCAGGTATTGAGACTCTGATCCAGCCACAAATATTTGTAACTACAAAAAAAAACCCAAAACCCAAAACCCTATGAAGGCTAACTGTACAGTAGACTGACTATAGGGTACAAAGGGAAAAATAGCAAATTCTACCAAAAAAACCCCAAACAACAACAACAACAAAAACCAATCAAATTAAAAAACCCCCCAAAAAACAAAAAAACCCCTACCAAACAAAACACAACCCTACAGAAGAACATGTTCCGCAGTAATTAAATGTCCAAACAGTAGTTGCAAACTTACCATTTACCATAATTGCAAACACCATCACCACCAGCAGCCTCATTTGATACCATTTCACTTCCTCTTGCCACTGCAGCTGCACAACTGCACTTAAACCCACTGAGATGAACAAACACATGGCAGGTTTGAAGAGATGTGGGCTGGCTAACAGTATGGACCAGAGGTGCTCAGAAACAGACAAAAAGTCAGCCATGAGGAGTGAGAGGGGCAGTAGAAAAAACCAGATTGATATGACACTGCATGTCTGGCTGATTGACTAGTTAGGTACTAACATGCCTGGCTGCAGAATGCCAAGGCTTGTCTATTGCTGCTAGTCCACTTCTCTTGCCCAGTCTTCAGCTTCCATTGGACTGCCACACATAAGAGCTCTAGGAAATGCCAAACCAGAGAGAATAAATCATATGCTCTTTTAAACCTAGTTAGTGCCCTCTCTGTCTGCCTTTGCACAGGTAAGTCTGGATAAAGATGGTGCTCATCACTGGACATCAGCAGGGCAAACATCATCACCAGAACTCTCCACTGTCTTTGAGGCTGTGCTCATCATACTCTGCATATGCAGCAGCTTGGTAACTTTTTCTGATGACTTCTCTTTTTATACTCCAAAGGAGGTTTCTACAATAACTGCAATAACTGCGACTCTAGGATTGAATTTTTTATTTGCTTAAAAATTAAAAGAAAAACAAACAAACAAAAAACCAACCAAAACCCCACAATAAACCACAAATATTTTTGCATAATTTGATAAATTTCTGATTATTTTCTTGGAATCCAAATACACTTCTTTCAATTTAACCTTTTGACAATGCTATGGTGCTAGTTGTTAAATGACAAGGCTTGCCATAGGTTGCTACTTCAAACATCTAAAGCAGGGAATTTGAGGCTTCAGTAGTCAATGTGCAAATATTGTAAAAATCCATTTTCTCTACTGGGACAGCTCTTGGCTAGCAGAGAGGCACCTGTGCTGTGTGTCACTGGAGTGCCTCCACCCGGGCAGGCACCCATTTGCCCTCTCCAAGATTAAAATTTGCTTACATAAGATACACAATTATATAAGCTTGCAACTCTATATGGAGCATCTCCAGATTGCTTGTTTATTTTCAACAGCAAAAAAAAAAGATGAAAAAATTTTGACGGCCTTCCGTTTCCCTGCTTTAAATCCTTGTCTGTCCTTGAGCTTCCTGTGACCTGAAGTCAGAGTTGTTTGGCAGACGTAGGATTCCCTCATGGCTCCTTAATGTCACTGATCACCTCTTTCCTTATGTGGTTTATATCCCTTTTCTTAGCTGGTTATAGAGCTGCTTCAATCTTGAGAAGAAACACACTGTCTGAACACTGTGCTATAAGCATGCTCTGTTATCTTTTCTGTCTTTGAGTCTTTAAGTCCTTTATTTCTACATAGCACTAACAACTCAATTTCTTTTTTATTCTCCTTAGAAAATACAATTCCTTCATATATTTCCTGTGTATTCTCTTCACCTCTCAGAACTATTCCAAGCACCGTTAAAATGGACAAAAATTATTTTTTCCAAGAGTGATCAGATTCAGATCATAATGACTTTAAGAACTGGCATATTTTTGAACACATGCAGGTGCCACTCCCCTTTTACTCTACTACAAAAGTGACTAGCCAGAAACAGACTGATGAGAAGAGAGACACAGACATCAAACAGGAATTCCTTGATTGTGTTTAGAGAATTTTTTAATATCTCATCTCAGTAATAGTGGCCGGTTTTTTGTGCCTACACCTAGCATTTAAGTCCCTTCCTGTCCTGCTCTGAAGTAAAGGAAAACACAGATGACAGGTCATATAATTTTTGTATTTCATTTGTCAGACAGTGCCCTATAAACCTTTCTCAGCTGCTAAGCATTCCTGCCTTTCACAGCTACAGTATGTATGAGCTAAGGCTGCTGTGGATATATAATCCTCCAGCTTTAACATCAAAACCTGCAGCTTCTAATCATGGAGAGTGATGTCGGGACACTAGACACTTGCCATTTTATTTTTAAAAATATAAACCAAAACCATCAGTATCAGGCAATAGACTTTATAACTGATAATTAGTTTGGAATAACTAACATTATGTTAATAATGTAAAATTCAGCTAAATTTATTTAATGTATGCATCCAAAAAATATTTGTTAGTGAAGTTAAATAATTTTTAATTTACCTATCTTTCCATGGTATACTAACAGGTCATCAATGGATACTCTCAAAATACAGCAGACACTTCTGAAGACTGATTTTTTTCCAAAGCCATTTGCTTTTTTTGTCATATCCTATTTTTAAAAGTTATAAGATTATGATTCAGGATTTCATGGCAAGGGTGCAGGTAGGTATCTGTTTAATAATCTCTTCTCCCCAGAGAAACATTGATAATGAATTCTGTTTCCATCCACAGTGCAGTCAATATGGACTTGGCATTGACTTAGCAAGAACAGAGTCCAAATGTGCATTACTAAAGTTTTAAATTAATCATAGTACATATCACCCTCCTAAGGCTAAGGCAAAGCTGAAAAAAACCTAGGAGATACTTCTACTGAGTAGAGCAGCTGTCAGCTTAGGCCTGTACCAGTGGAAATTTCCCTGCATTCACTTTGCCCGGCCAAAGCAGAGTGAATTTGGACTGAACTTGTGCTCACTCTTGTGGACAAAGTTTCATGAATGAGAAATTACTGAAAGGTTGGAAAATTATTATTTAATAAGCTTAAAGACAGGAAGAGATATTTGACTACTGACTAAACAGCACATCTTTATCTGGGAAGTTTCCAAGGGTATGTCTCAGTCAATACAGCAATAATCTTTGTGTGTTGATTGCTCAGAGCCTGCAGCTGAGAAAAATTTTCCAGGATTGCCAGTTTACAGAAAGTCTAAACAAGCAGAGGGTTTTGGTTAAATATCACAGCCAAATTGCATGGACATGGGGTATTTCTCATGGGCTGGGTGTTGGAAGGTCAGGCTCACAAGAGACCACAGCAGCATCTGAGAAGATATTGGCATTGAGTTCTCATTATATCAGTGCAGATATCATTCTTTGCTAGAATATTTTGCGTTGTTGAGGCAACATTTATGAATAGTTGTAACTGAAAAACTAAATAAATATTTTTCTCACCCATTTGGGGAGAAATGAGTTAAGGAGATCTGTATTTGACAGATAAGTTCATAAATAATAGAGAGCATCCCCCATTATATATTAAATATTATTTAATTGTAACAAATTAGAAAAACAACCATTCTAGACTCAGACACTTGGAAAAATGCAGAGAGGACATTCCTCAACTTTTTAATTATTCATCAAGACAAATAGATTTGCTTTGGCTGGTAAGCAATGAAGAAGAGAAAGCTTCACCTATGCAAACACAACACATTTACAGAGTGGAACAATAGATTCACAATGAAATCCCAAAGTATCCAACCATTGTGATATCATTGCTAACACTCTGTAAATGCTGAGTGTTCTAGAAGAAGATGCTGTCTCTGAAAATGAAATGGAAAATAATAAGCATGAAATTACAGGTGGACAGTGTGCCTCTGTAGAACTGCTGCAGGGGAGCTGCAGAAAGTGCAGCCCTTTATTAGCAATGAGAGCAGATGTGGGGTTTCTTCCTCAGTCGCACTTCTGGCTCTGCTGGGCTGCACACCTGACACTAGCAGTTTATTTCTATTCAAAAATCCCAATATGAATCACTGGCACCAGAAAGAAAAAAGCTGATTTTTCAGTGATGTGGCTTGTCAGAGTTGGTGATATATCAATATATGCACAGGTGTCTGCTGCAGGGAGCACAGTATTTAGCTGGTACCTCTCTCCCTTCCCTCCCTCTTTCTGAGAAGATCTGCTCCTGACACTTCCATACTTTCCTCTGGGTTGGAACAGCAAGGAGCACATGAAGCTAATGTAATTTTCCAGTCTCTGCCTGTCCACAACATATCTTTATGAATTAAGGCCAAGTGTTTGGAGGGCTGGAGAGAAGCTCATCCACCACAACAAAGAAATGTGAAGAATGAAGGAGTTTGAGGTTGGGGGCAGGCCTCTCCGCAGAAAGGCAGTGACTAGCTCTTGTACTGACAACTTGGAGAAGTATTTTGATTAATTAGCCTCTACTTTTAAAAATATATTAATCCCTGAAAAAGTAATGCTCATCTAATACTAAAGGAGTGCCTTGCTATTAACTTCAGCAGGAGCAAAACCTTTTTTGCTTACTGCCCAAATACAACACAGTGCAGAACCACTAATCACATTTGTCTTAAAGATCTGAATGCATTAATCACTCAAAAATGATCTGTCATTCATGTTAAGAGAAGAGCTGCTAACTAGAAAGTAGGAGTACTGAAAGGCAGCTAATTGGCTTACTTATTGCTAGATCTGCAATTAATACAAGATTAATTCTATCAAAAACTAGTAACCCTGGAGAAGCTGAATAGTTAGGAGGAAACAGGGAGTGATCATTAATCTTGATTTTACACAGGAGAAACAATCTCAAGAGGGTTTAACATTTGTGCCTATTTCTTTAGCTCATTTTATTATCAATCTCAAAACTGGTTTGTATTGAGCTAAGCTCAAAATGGCCGATAATTTCAAAAGCAAAGATGGATGGAATCACAAGCCACAGAATTGTCTGAGACATAACTGTTAGCTGAATTCAGCAATATGAAGTTCAGTGCTAATTAAATAAAAACACTGCTTGATGGCCAAGTAAAATTCTACAGTTGAACTTCAGGTGAAAACTCAGAGGGCTTTTATGGAAACACTACCCTTGCCCAGAATAAATATATCTTGAAAAAAGAAATGTTTATGTGCTACTAGTTTCCTAGTAATCTAGCTCAGATTCTGGTAGATGATCTAAATGTTATCTAAAAAATAAAATATTGCATATAAATAATATCTACTGTAACACCAGAGCTTCATGCAGCTGAAATGAAACCTTTGATCTCTCCTGCAACCACCAGACATCCTTGAGTCATTTCACATCAGTGCTATAAACCTCATTCTCTCCAAAAAGCCCAGGATGATTCAAAATCAAAACTCCAATCTTTTTTAATGTTACATTTACTGGACCTACTAAAAAATATAATTTTGAAGTAGATCAATTTGACTTCATATGTTCCTTCTCAAGCCTCTCTTCTGTAGCATTTTCATAGAAGTGTTATCAAACAGCTTTGGTAGCAAATGGATAGTTCTCTCAACACAAGTGTTCGCTACATTAATGCAAAAAGAAAATAAATAAGATCTTTAAAAAATAAAAGTTCGATCAACTGACAAATGAGAGAGATTGAGATCCACATCCATCTGACTCCTATAAGAGAGCTTTTATGGACAGGACTGCCTCATTGACATCTCTTTTGGTGTCATCTGATCTCACTCTTTGCATAATAAATAAGTTCTAACAAGTGAAAATATTATACAGTCTGCACTGTTGGGATTTTAGGACTATTGTCCTGGTTTGGGCCAGGATAAAGGTGATTTTCTGGTTTGTACTTTTGCTTTCGGCTAAGCTTCTTGTAAGTAGCTGCACTTGCTGAAATTAACAGCAAGTTTCTCAGACAGTGTCTGCTTCTTGGAATGATAACACTGGATATTTATAGTTACTGCCAGGCACTGGTGTGCAGAGCCAAGGACACTGCTCAGCTCTGAGGAAAACATTTTACCCTGCAGAAGGAGTAAAGAGGTCCCACCTGAACCCCTCCTCTGGGGAGGCCCGAGACAAGATAGATGCCAGAACTGACCAAACAGAGTATTCCATCCCATACACGTCATACTCAGTATAAATTTGAGGGATCACGAGGGTCAAACACCTTTCCTGCCCTTTCCTCTCATCCTGCCTTCCTTCGCCTGTTCCCTGCGTGCTTCATCATCCTGGGAGGATTCCGTCTGTTCCTCTGCCTGTGGTCCTGACCCATGCCAGCCTGAATCTGTGTGTTCCTGCCTCCAGCTCCCAACTGCTGACCCCAGGAGTCCAGCCTGGACTTTCCCAGGGCTGCCCTGCAGCCTCCATGGTGACATGAGAGTTATTGGGGGAAAGGGGAGAGGAACGTGGGATCAATATTTTCCTATATATTTGTATATTTGTATATTTGTATATATTTGGCAATTTTTCCTATTTATCATTACTGTTTCATTAAAGTTGTGTAGGTTAGTTTCCAACCCATAAGTCTCTTTCCCTTATTCTCTCTCCTTTCCTTATCAGGGAGGAGAGGGGGATTACTAGAAAATATCTGTTATGCGGTTTAATTGCCAGGCCAGTGTTAAGCCATGACATCTTCCCAAAATAAAAAGTGTTTCAGTTGTAGTTAGTTCTTTATTAGCCAAGAGTTTGTCTTAGTCAGGAGGCTGTTTTGTACTCTGTCTCACAGAAGATTTTATCTTCAGATCACTCTGGGTTTTTCTCTCATGACATTTCACCAGAGTTCTTAATAAAAAAAAAAAGATTTCTTGGTTAAAAAAGTAAGTCTTGAAACCCATGTGGGCTTTCAGCATTTCTCAAGTGAGTGGGGACCTTTATTGTCCAAAAAAATTAAGTAATGTTTTTAATCACACAGTTTCTGTAGATTCCAGATAGGACTGCTTTTTGAGTCACCATCTCCACTATGCTGGAACCTGCCCTCCCTGAGCACAGAACCTCAAGCAGACAGGTTTCAGCAGTGCCAGGCAAACAGATTTATACATGCACATGCAAAAAGCACTTAGCACTATTGGAAAAAATATTCTGCACCTCTTTTTTTGTGTGCAACTCTTCACAGAAAAGTAATTTCAGACAACTGCACTACAGCTCCCATCTTGCTAGGGAGAAAATGCCCTGCTGTACTGAAAGAAACAGGATTCACATGCAACAGCATACCCTGAGACAGCTGCACACTAATTCATGTCTGCCTCAGATGATAGAGTTCTGACAGAAATGGCCATACTTGTTAAATACCTTAATAGCCTCTGGAAGGTTGAAGTGTTGTCTTTTCTCCTTTAGTCGTCTCAATACACTATCCATGGTCTCTTCTACTGAGGAAGATGTTTCTGTGCTTGTGGCCTCTTGTGTCCCAGCATCATTAGAGGTCCCAGTGTTTTCGCAGTGGTCATTTCTTTGGGGTGCTCTGGAGGCACAGTTTTGCTCTTCTGACATTTTGAGTTTCAGCTCTGAAAGGCAAGTAAATAGACTGGAAATGTTTGCAAAGTTTCCTCTGACACTATAAGAAAAAAAACACACCCCTCCTTCTTGCATAAAGTTATCATGCCACAGTTGTGTAGGAAAGTAACTCTGATTCACTTCAACATGTAACATCTTTCACCTGATTACATTGAAAGTCAGTGGTCAAGGAGTGAGATCTGTACAGATCAATGAAACTTAGTGCACAAATGTACTTCTCTTTTTCCTCCAAGCTCATCTTCGAAATAAAAGGTATTACCATGGGTGAGGACTGAAAAGGCTCTGGATTAAAGAGTGGGGTCTGAGTAGGAATCAGTGCAGAATGTCAGAGGGAGTGACGTTAAGAAAGAGACGTAAAAGGGCAAAAAGCACTTGAGAATATTTGTGGGACATCAGGTGAACAGAGGGGATATGGAAGCAAAGATCTCTTGCTCTTCCTTTTCCTCACTAAAACCATGCAATTCCAAATGATCTGAAGTCTAGATGAGTAAGAGCATGTCCAAGCCAGCTTGTTTCAGGATGCAGTTCTTCACAGAGACCTTCCTGGACACGGGGCAGTGTCTCTGTAGCTGCCTGCCCCACTCTCCCCCCAGCTGCGCTTGCCTGCCCTGCTGTGATGCTGCACAAGTGAAGAAAAGAACAAAGGCCCTTCCCTAAGAAGGGCTGGGGTGGCCATGCTGTGTTACAGAGTCCACCATGCCAGCTTCCAAACTGCTGGAGCCATGTACTCCAGGTCTTCAGAAGCAACCCACTCTCTAGTGCAGTTTAAACTATAAATCTCCCTTCCAGAGGCTGCATGGCCATCCCAGCCAGGTCACTGAGCTGGTTCTCACAAGGGAAATGAGACACTTCACTTAAATGTTTTCCTGTAGCAGAAGAGCACCTGAGCAACCCCACAGAAGATTTATAGGTTACACTATGTCCTAGTTTCTCAGTCAGCAACCTGCCTGTATGCAGTAATGTATGTAAGTACCTCAGCTTGACACCAAGCCAAAAACTCTGGAGCTGTAGGGACCTGCACAGAGCAACAGGGAAATTAAATTAAGGCCTGAATTAGCTCCTATAAAGCCAGGCCTTGCTTCTAGCATTTGGCTGGCTGTTGAAGGACCTTGAGCAAGGCAGACTGATGGCTCTAAATGTGTTAATTTTATTGAAATCTTTTCAGAAATAGTAACATAATTTTTTAAACTGTGGCAGTCTGAGGACAGAAAACAGATTGGCAGGGGAAAATAGTAATTTCTATTATACTCATAGAGCTAGGAAGGATAGGAAAGGCTTACAAACTTGAAGAAGAACCAACAAGCGCCTGAGTGTTTTTCCATTTCAGTTGCACGTCTCATAAATCTCATAAGTCTTGCATCACTTAATAGCAGTGCCATTTTTCAGGATAATAAAACCAAGGGTGTTCATAGGATTGAGGTATTTTGGGTGTGCAGGTCAAGCTGCTCTCCTGCTAGACCCCTAGCAAGCTGAAGCAATGGGTAAGCCAGAGAGATGATTTTCAGAAAGTTAACTAAGCAGTTTGGCCATTGCCTCTCATTTGCTCTTCATGGATTTGTAACACAAAGTTCAAGGGGGCAAAAAAAAAAATCTAGCAATTAAACAGCTAGAAATAGATTCTCTAAAGGAGAACTTTCAATAAAAAATTTACCAGAAGATGAGTTTCGAATTCTTTATTTATTACAATCATACCCCCTGTATCTACATTCTTAATCTGCATTTGGATATTCTTAACTATATACAAAACAGAGATGAAACATAATACTACAGTTTAATCAGTAGTGTGAATCTATTTATAATGAGGAAAGAAGATTTAGATAAATCATAAATAGTTTTTTTTAAAAATAATCAATCAGTCCTGGCTAATTACTCCCTGAATGCAAGCATGTGATACACCCACTGATATTAACAGTGTGGGATGTAGACATTCAAGGGCAAAACTTGACCCCTTAGACCAAATCCAATATCAGGGAAAGATCCATTTTTCTGATTAAATAAACAAATAAATAAATCAGGCTTTAGAGTTGTGTAACCTCAGTCCTAAATAAACATTTTGTACCTCCATTTGCACTACTACAAAGGAACTTTTAACTTTGCAGTTCTGTATTTCAGACACTCATAAAAATATTCAGAATAAAATTGTCTTTTGCTTGAATGTTTACAGTGATGTGGCAGAGATGTTGTCTTTTTCCCCTTCCCCTTTTTATCCTTGTTATGAGTGTTGAACTGTCGTACTTCAGTCCCTGCTTTTAGGAATGAAGTCGATTATCTTTGTCGTTAGGAGAATTTCTACCACACACTAGGGAAAAATAACCAGAACACTGAAGTTTAAAAATAACTTCAATATTCCAGGTACACTCACACTTCCAAAAGCTTCAGCAAAAAAATGAAGCAATATGCTAATACATACCTTTGAGCTGCTTACGACCTTTGGCCAAATCATTCATCCATTTCAGAACTTCAGGATTGGAAGTCTTGTCACCATGTGAAGGCTGAATGTAAAGAAAAAAGGAAGAACAAAAAAGAAGGAATTGATGTTTATACAATTAAACAGATAAAAACCTATGCACACAGTGTCCTAAAAAAAGTCCATAGTTCCAACTGCACTATATCACAGTGTCACAAAACAGCATTTGGCTTGATGATGGTACTTCTTTATCATGCCCATTATCTCTCTCCATGGTGGCACAGTGCCACATGGATCTGAATATTTTGGCTAAAAAACCCCAAAACATTTATGACCTTGACTAATTTCCTAAGAACACTGCATGACTTTGCAAGATCTGATCAAACACCAAATGCTAGTCAAGTTCCGAAGTGATTTTCAGGATGGTAACCAAAGCACTCTGTCCCTTGAAGGGACAATTTCTTACTGCTTAAAGGCAGGGATTGTCTTGGGAAACAGCAAGTTAAAAGATTTAACCAAATAGCTTAACTAATCAAATGAAAATATCCCATTCAACAGAGTGACTTCAAAAGCAGCATACTACAAACCCTTTGTATATCAGCCATTTATTTGCATTTACAAATTGCTTCAAAATTAAAACCAGTTTACTCTTTATCTTTAAAACTCAGCTACTTAAATGGCAAAACAGTTTTGAAAAAAGAAATGGCTGAAAAAAATTATTTTCTGGTCACAATGTGATGACTGTATAAGCATGAAACTTTACTTCTAAAAGTATATTATGACCATGGGGTAGTACTACTCACAAATGTACATTTAAGTTTGCAGTTGTTGCTGAGATTACAAGGTAATATACAGTTACCTGAATTTTCATTTTAATGTAGTTATAAAATATCACAGCCTTCCCTGTTTCCTATTCTACACATCCATAGAATGACAGGTGTCTCAGTGTATTTACAATGCACCATTGACATTGTACAAACTAGCTCGTGGTGAGCAATGACCTTGCATACACTGCTCAGAGCACACCACTAACCTCAGCCACCCACAATTTCTATTTCTCTATTTCTGCCCTCAGCTTCTGTTGCACACTTTTGGAAGTGTAAAAGAATCTGCCTGAATGAAGGAATCTTCACAGCAGAACAACAGTTTCCAAGCAAATTACCTCTATCAAGTAAATAAGTAGCTTTTCATCTTTTGAATCATTTTGGTTCACAAGCCTGTCAGCTATGTTTCCCTGGTTCACACTTTTCACACATCTGTAAGATGGATATTTTGACACAAAGGCAACCCAAAGAAAATGCAAATTAATCTCAGAACTACTTCATACACTAAAAGATGGTAAAAAGATAGTCCCTCAATGTGGATCTTCCTATTTCATTTTACCAAAAATATCCTTTCCCTATCATTACACGTTTGTCTATGCTGGGATTCTTGGTTGTCTTTATCTTTTCAATTATTATCTTACCAGGTATTTTTTTTCTTGCTCAAACTTTTCTTCATACTTCCTAATTTTTCTCTTGAGACTCTGAAGATGCTTGGTAAGTTGTGCTACTGTTTGTGGTTCTTTGCACTCTTCACTATTACATCTAGAAGAACTCCTTGGCCTGTAAAAGCCAAAAGCATAGGTTAGCTGCATTACAGAACTTGCTGTAATGGATGATGCCTTGTTTCAGGCACACTTAATGCTTTCCTGGCACAAGTTTGGTTTCTGTCTGAAACTCACAGCTTCATCTCTGGAGACCACACATGTGAACAGGCCCTCTGTTCTATGACATTCTTATATTTTAATGAATGACTCGAGCTATACCTCTATTACAGCTGAAATTTTTAGTATTATACCTTGATAGCCCTGTCTCATGCTCTCTCATCAGACCAATTACTAACATTTAAAACTATCCTTGCTAACTATAATTAATAAAGATTTCAGACAATATTGTACTGTGTTTTGCCTGAATCAGTAGTCCTATTTCTGGTATTGCATATTAACCGTGACAAATCATGCTACAGTATGAACATCTATTATTTATGACAGCAGTAACTGAAGAAAATATGAAGAATAAAACATGTCATGGTTTAACAAATCAGGACAATGTCTTGTACAAAAATTATTTCAAACATATAAGAAAAAGTACATTTTCTTACATCATGAAAGGTTGAGCACTTGGTGGAGAAGGGGCAGACTCTGTGTCTAGATTAAATCTCTGGCTTTGGCTAAAGATAGAGCAGCGTGGTGACAAAAGAGGATTGTCTCCATCTGTAAGGTGATACAGCAGTCGACTGATCCCTAGGGAGTGATGTTCTTGTGGGCTACTGTCCATCTCATTTTGCCAGTCTCGGTGGGCTGGCACAGGCTCTAGAAAGAAAACATAAGCCAGTATGCACTGAGGATCACTCATGAGATCTTTGTCTACCTACATAAACACATATCAATACTTACAGAAGTATTCAAAGCATAAGCACTCAAAGTAAACAGCAAATAGTTCAGCCAAGTATCGCATGTAGGATAAACAGAATACTGAGGATGAGAATATAGAAAGGACAATTACTGGCTTAACATAAAACATTTTTGAATCCCACAAGAGAAGTGTGTTTGTAACCTATGAAATATAATATAAAGATGAAGGGACTCCCAGAATAGTATCTTTAATTGTATTTTCATAGATCTTTTTGCTTCTAACAGCCACATTCATGCAGAAGATAATGAATGTACATTATGTACATCATGTACATAAACAAGTTTAACTTTATGATTTAGCATCTCATCCTTTGGTCAAGAGAAAGGCAGATCAAAAATATAATATGTCCTCATGCTAAAATCCTTCAGCACCCTGCAGAATTCTGTTAAGGTTTGAAGCAACATACATGAGTCTAAAGAACACAGGATATGAAAATAACTACAATAACCAACATTTAATTAGTTATTCAAGGTTGTGTGCAGTGGCTGCAACTTGGAAGAGTTACACTGGGAATATTATGTTAATATCCTCCTTGACTGTAGAGGGAAACCCCACCACAGGTACCTCAAAAGGTAAGATTTGTTTTATAGAGGTGGTCAGACTAGAATACAGAATTATTTATTCTGGACTGAAAAAGTAGGAATTGGAAAAGTAGGAATTGGTGAACCTCGTCACATTGATTCTCTTTGTTTGTAACAAAAACAAACCAACACACAAATGGGCACGTTACAGAGCCTACCTCCTTGGAATCTTCCCTTTTCTGCACCTGGGCACATTAACAGGATGAACCATTGAATTTTTTTCTTCTCCCTCAGAGGGTGAAAAGGATGGAGGGGGTGATCTAACCTAGTTAGTATTTTGGCTATCAGATAATTGTGCTTTAAAGAAGATGTTTTTAGGAAGAAACTCCATGCTCCTTCATAAAAGCTCTTCCCCAAAAAACAGTTAATATATGTTAAAACAAAGAATGTGCACTGTTTCAGGTTTGTCTACATAAGTTTCCATAGTATGTAATATTTTACACCAGCTACATTATGTTTTTCCTCTAAACCCATGTTTGTTTTCAGATAAATTATTTTATATTTCCAGGCAGCATGTGTGTTATTTTCAATAAGTATTATATTTGCAACATAGCACTTATTCTAATACATGTCACAAAATCTTTTTATTCAATAGAAGCCTAAAACTGTACAGAAAAACAACTGTGGATTTACTCACAGAACAGCAGGCAGGTTTCTAAAAGTTCTTTCACCTTCAGTTTCTTTCAATTTTTTCATTTGTACATGGACATGACATTCCCATGGTGAGTGGGTATTTCCTTCAGGAATGTAATAGAACCTTTGTAACACATTTTCTTTAATCTCTGTCCATCAGATACTGAAGCTATAAATCCCTATTGCTGCATTAGGACAACGAGGACAAACCAGCTCTGAACAATAACCTTCAAAGAAAACAATGACTGATTTCAAAAATAGTCATTACAGTGGCCTAAAATATTATTTTATCAGGCACTGTCCAACTGTTTTTGCTTTACGGATAAAAATTTCAACTGTATATTGTATAATTAGTCTGTATGCAAAGGGTACTCATTACTTCTGGTTTTGCGAATTCATCTACTCTAACAGCACCATCAATTATAATTACATTCAGCCTTTTCACAATGAATCAATGTAGCTGATTAATTCTAACCTAGTATCTTTCCTCCAAGTACTTTGTACTCTGTAGGTCAAACTGAGATCCCCAAGATACCGTTGCAACATCCAAAACCTCTAAATCATGTAGGAGATTCAAATCCTCCCATAGAGTTCCAGAAAGGTATCTGGGAGAAGCTGAGGTAGAGCATTGTACCAGACACAGGAAATTAAATATTCATACAACATACTGGGATAGAGGCTGGTATAAATGTTCTGCAAACAAAAGTGTTGTCTCTTTCTGGCAGGTAATCCTTCCTTACCCTGTAAGGTTTAAAAAAAATATTTTTTTTGTTGGGTTTTGCCTTTTTGTTTTTTGCAGGATTTTTACCTTCTGAAAAACAATATTTCCAATAAGAAGAAACTGGCTTCCTTCCTTTTATTTCACCATCTTTGAACTTAACCACTGTGAAGCAGGTTGACTAAAGAATAGTTTCACTATTTCTCATGATCTGATATTAAAAGGAATAATTTCTTTATATTCATATTAAGTAGCAGTCACTTCATTTTGAAAGGAAAATGATGTTACAAAAAAAAAAAAAAAAAAAATTCAGTCAGTCTTTGTATGATAGGTGGAGGGGAAAAGTTTCCAGCATTTGTATGATAGGTGGAGGGGAAAAGTTTCCACCATTTGCACTCCTCTGATTTTCTGTGCAGTCCTCTTGCAGGAGGTATTCTGCTGATAAACTTCAAGGCCACAGACTTTTGCTTCTTTTCACATTCACAGCCAGGCAATATTACTTGGCCCAACTCATTCACATAAATAGAAGATCAGTACACATCCAAGACTAAACACTCCTGGAAGATTAACGCAAAGGACAAGTAGTGGCTGGAGTACACCCAGTGTAAAACCAAACACACAGAACTGCAGCAAGTTCAAGGAGGTTTCTATACTCAGGTAGAAAGTGAAAAGGAGACAACCTGAATGCTAGGTGAATTTGGGAGTCTTTCTCAAAGGCCAGGGCCCTTCCATTGCAGTGGCATCAGGGCCTCCTGACAGCATTGCTCCACACGAAAGCTTGCAAAGCCATGAAACTTTGGTATGGCCCCAAGAAAGGTTTCAGTCCCAACCCCAACGCAAATGTATCAAATTGCTACCTGCTGCCCAGAAGTGGTCAGCAAGTCATTTAAACCAGTTCATTTTTTGTGGCCTGATTACTGTAATAGTGGAGCAGCCCAGGATGGTGACAAGTTATAACGAGCCCAAATTTTAATTGCAACTTAAGGCCATCATCCTGATTCCAAGATCCTAAATAAGGTACTAAGCATTATCCTCAGAGTACCCCATGGACTGACCAAACATCTACCTGTGTTCATATGTCTTATCTAATTCTAATTCTAGCCTCTATTATTGCCAAAAGTGAGAACTAAAGCCTCCTCTAGACAAGCCAGTAGATTGTCCCTTAGACTGCGTCTCCTCCTCCTTACTCTATTCAGTTCAGCTTAGCACTGACAAGAGCTCACCACATTAATTAAAGCCAAGGTCTTATAACATGCTTTATGCTTCATAATGGGGAATTCAATCACATGCAGGAGCACCTGATACTCTAAGGAAAACAACAGTACACTGGAAACTATTGTCTATAAAGAAGGGTATTCAGATGTAATGCGCCATTCCTCAACATGCTATGTCCGTGAATGCCAGCATCAACATATTTAATTTAGAAGACATTTAGAACATCTTGTAGCTAGTTTCAGCTGCTCACCACTGAAATCACATACTTTCATGTGTTTCAAAGAAAAGTGGAAATTGCTGACTTTGCTTCAAAGATAAGAGTTACTGTTCTCCCCTTAAAATTGACATCCTGAAGTACCCTATCATTTCACTAGACTGGTCTAGCTTCACTTACCATACACATAATGTATTTTTTCAACATTTTCTATATTAGGATGGGAAACAAAAGAAATTCAATAGACTAGGCAGTCAGTCAGGTTTCATTTTTAAATAAAAAGGCTTATAACTAGAGAGATAGCATATATGGTACATCTGCTAAAATCTCAGTTCCTAGCCTGGTACAAATCTCTAGACTTCCATTCAAGTTTGATCTGAATTAGCCAACAGTCCCATGTGAAATGAGTATCTAAACTGAGTGTATCAGAAGATCTGACTAGTAATTTAAGAGCTAAAATTAGGACTATCTTTATTTATGCAAAATGGCAATTTATTGGGAAAAAATAACAAAACCCAAAGCAAAACAAAAACCCCAAACAACAACAACAACAAACAAACAAACAAAAAATGCTAACCACAAAGTAGAGCTAAACAGGAATGAACATTTATAAAAATCCATCTAATGAGCAAGATTTAGTCACAGAATGAATATGAACTGCTGAAGCGTCAGAGCATGCTCTGAACTGTACGAGACAAATCATACAGAAATCATCATCCAATATTTGCCATTGTAGCTGGAGACAGGCGAATAGGAGCTAGAGAGGATATTGGATGTAGGGGTCACTAACAGTAGGATTTAAAAGAAAATTGAACCAAAACAGCAAAAAAAAAGATACATAAACAATTATGAAGCATCCTAACAACAAATCATGAAATGATAAGAACAAATTAATGGAACTACTAGACAAGGAGAAAAAACTCATTCTGCAGTAAAGGAAAAGAGTCAGTGCAGATTTTGGATGGGCTGCAAAATGCCTGTGCAGATCAGATAGCAGATCTGTCTCTGCCTGAGATCTACACCAAGGGACTAGCACCAGTGCAAATGCCATACCCATATCCAAGAGTTATTGAGGTATTTGCCTAGATGGGAAAAAAACCTAGGACATTTAGTATTTTTTCCATTATTTCATCTTTATAATAATTGGAAATAATTCAGATTCTACATACCATTTTCCTTAATTATGCAATGCAAACCTCAAAACTTCAGAATTTCTTAAGCAGAACACTATCATTTGTGATTTTTTTAAAGTTAAATATTTTACTGTTATTTCTTGCTGAAAATTCTGAGCAAATGGCTCCTGAAAGAAGTTATTCTGAATCCAGCCTTTATTCTGACATAAAATATCAATTGCAAAGGATTTACTGACCTATCTGCCTTAATTTGAACCATACATAGTGAATGATTTAAGTAATTGTGTATTCATGTTGCTTGCCTGGGAGATGCATTAGTCACATTGCCTTTGACCTATTTTTTACAAACAGTGATTCCTCTTCTATTGAGCATCACAACTCTGTCAGCCCTGTGACTACAAGCTGTGAATTGACAAAAATAGTGCTGAGCCTTAGGGCTATTTTTTTGCAAAGACTGGTTTTCATATTGAGGGGAGAGGGAGAGATAGCACACCACAATTCGCCTAGATGGATAATAATGCAGGTTCATTAAATATTAAAATCCACATGCTGTAAAAATCTCCTTTGCTATCTCTCTGATGATGTATTAAATTAAAATCAATAATAGGAGACATGAAGTTATATTGCTCTGATAAAAAATATCACAAAAATACAATTGCATGATATGGCAGGTGAGCTAACACAATAGATACATAGGAAGTAAAGAGCACAACGTACTTAACAAAAAAAGAGGAAAAAAAGAAAGAAAAATTAAACAAATTTAAACTGAAAATAAAAGAATTTGGATTCTTTAAATCTGTCTAAAAATCAAGATTCCCAGAAAAATTCTCAGAAAAGCAGAAGGCTATAGACATTTATTTCCATTCTTTTAATAGGGATCCCCCTCTTTTACACTACATAGCATTTGCACCAGGAAATGGTGCTTTGCATTAGCTCTGCTCTGTTTCTCAGAAGGTTGCAAATCTGATATTGAAGTGCAAGTCACAAGGCTTTTTATAATTGCAAATGAGAACACATCATGGCACGATTGCTTACCTCCACAACTGGCCCCATCAGCTTGCACACTGGTTTGGGCTGAGGAAGGGGCTGGATCCTTGGGTGCAGGCAGCTGAGGAGTTTCCTCCTGGGTTGGCAGAAATGCAGAGCACAGATCAGTTTCAAGGGCTTGTAGCTTCAACAAAGAATTCTGCAGACAAAAGCAGAACATTGGGCTAGATAGAGAACAACAGAATGCAGCAATGGCTCTTCAACTCACTGAGCCCATGAGCAGTGCCTGCAAAGGGGTGTTCCACTCCCAGCTCTGAGAGGATGTGCTAGAGAACAAACGTGCACAGTTCCACGAGTTTCTTGACTTCTGGTTATTTAAGTCCCAATTTACAGAGAATATTCATAACATGTGGGAAAGATGACTTTGTCAGCAAAAGAGGATTTATTCTAGGCAGCCAAACAGAGATGGTGTCCCTTTCCCTGGTCTTGAAGCAATATATTAAGCAAGCATTTCATTCATTGGGCTGACATCACGATCTGATGACATTATGTCCCTCCCCATTTACCATTCATAAAAAAACAAATCTCCCTCCCAAGCCTATTGTGCAGTAGGCACCAGTGAACAAAGAGTTACTGAGAATATGCTCCCTCATTGGATTCTTGGAAGAGATTCTTTTTGATTAGCTTTTTTAGACATCTCTATGCAGACATATCTTTTTATGTAGTCTGCTGCTGCTGCTGCTGCTTCTACAGGGCAACCTAATCATTTTCTATCTGGTGCAAAAGTAAAATTAACAGATTGCTATCACTGCAGAAAAATCAATGAGGACAAAGCTAGTTATCTACAACATCACTTCTAGCTACTGTGTCGTGATTGGTCCATTTCCCATTTTAATCTCTAAGACAGCATGTAATATTCAGCTGTACAATCTGACAGAAGCATCTTGCTGTGAATGCTGTGAAAACCCTAATCACCATCTGAGCAGGCAAAATGAGTCACTGCCATGCCCCATGCATTCAGTTCCTCTCTCAAGTGAAATACAACTTGCAACATAAAACAAATTTACAGAAGAAAGGCTGACTTAATATTCACACAGTTGGCACACACAGGATTCTATGTAAAATTTTAAGTCACTCAAATGGTATTTGCAAAAATCAAATTCTGAAAAAAAAAAATCTAAGTCGCAAAAGAAAAAAAAGCTCCTTTCCCCATTCTGTGAAGTACCTGAAACCCAATGAAATAATAATTATAGTCATTGAGATAATTTTCTTCATTTAACAATGTCACCTATGTACAAAGTAGTTTAATATGGATTATTATTATTTTATTGTAATAAAGCCCTTTCTAAACATAAGGATGTCAGCATTTTTAAGTAAAAAGAAAAAAGAAATTTTAAAAAACAAAACTAATTTGGTGGAGAGCATCAGGGTAGATTTCAGCCTTAACTCTTTCATTCATTTTATATAGAATTCAGGCAACGAAAAGGGGTCTTTTTCTAGGAGGTACCTCAAACCAGGGAAGTTTTGAAAAAGCACAGGATCACTCTAACTAGGTCCTATACCCCTCCATGTGCTGTTTGAACTGCTTCAAAGTCCATATCCTATTCTGCAAAACAGATCAGGTTGCAATCAAACACTTAGACTTTGGCCTCAGTTTAGGTCAAAAGGAATCTGGGAATATATTCTTTCTCCTAGTCCCAGAGCAAACAAGACCTCTGGCCATGCCTATCAGAAGAGATTGATATTACAGACGTGATCAAAGAAATGGTTTGAATTATATATTTTAGAATTAAGGTCCTCTCATCTGTTGTCAAGATACAATTTGACATTTCATCCTGCAATACCAGGAAAGAAGTGATTTCAAGATCAAGCACTTATTATTCACAATGAAATGTCTAAATGTAACACTATTTTTTAAAAAATGGCATGATAGATTTGTCTCCATGATCTGAGGCACAAGACACTATTCCCAGATATAGGTTGCATTAGCAACCTACCATCCTCTGCCCCAGCTGTCATTTGTAAGGATAATTTACCCATCTTGACCAGCAGCACCTCATCTTCACCTCAGTTTCTCCAGGACTCTTGAATAACTGGCATCTTTTCCTTGTCACTTACTGACACTATTTGGTCCAATATTTTACATTTATACTTAACTCATCTGGCTCCTTTGACCTGTCTGCTAGGAAGTTTATACCAGGTGTGCAAATGATCCCAACGTGGGGTTTACCGGTGAAGACCAATATGAGGACTTCACTCAGCCTCTCAGTTTATGGCCATTTCACCTCAGTGCCCATTTTATATGTCATCCAGACAGCAGCCCCAGTGATACTCCATCTGGCTTCTGCTTTTGATGTATTTAGTAGACTTCTTACCATCAATCTGAGCATCTTTTATGAGGCATTTAAAAAAGTCTTCTTTAATCCCCTACAGAGCTTACTTGTATTAGAGATCAAATGACTGAAACCATCTCACCTTCAACAGTTTTCAAGTGGCAATGAATCTTTGTCAAGAGAAGGGTGCTGACTTGAATTATGCCCATGACACTGTTTTGGGAAGAGTTTTCATTACATGACAGGCCTCATTTTCCACTGCTTCTCACACAAAGAAAGTGGCCATGGAATTATCACCACAGATGGGCAGTGTTTTACAGTCATTAATGTCACAGAATCATAGAATGGTTTGGGTTGGAAGATCACCTAGTTCCAACTACCCTGCATGGGCAGGGACAACTTCCACTAGACCAGGTTGCTATCTAGAAAAAGATGACTATACCAGTTACAGATCAGTGAAGTCCTTCTCATGAGAAGTGCTGATGGCAAGTAAGGAAAACATAGGTAAACATACCAGAAGAACATACCAACAAGGTGAACATAGGCAAATATTTCATAAGTATACCTAACTTTCACAGACTGTTATTTCACTCATTTGGGAAAAAAAAAAAAAATAAAAAATCCCATATAAAGACAAGATATTAACTTTGAATTACGGTTTCTTATGACAAATAAATATTTATGGAAAGTTCAGTATAAAAGCATTCACACATACTACACTGTTAAACATCGTATTTTGGCAATGCTTGTGCTATAATTCACCAGCTGATTTATATTCAGTTTCTCTAAATGATATTTTTCACCCATTTGTAAAAGCTGGGTGGATAGCAAATTTCCAGTCCCTGCCAAATACTAAAAAAAAAAAATTAAAAATAATAATAATAATAATAATAATAGAATTACCCCATATGATTTCATGAATCTATCCTTGAGAGGAATTTAATGTAGGGAGAAAAAGAATAAGTAGCTTTGATCATTTTGATGTTAACAGAGAGATAAAGAATCTGGAGTATGCCATCAACCTCATCTTCTAAAATACAGCTGAGTACTACAGCACTGCTACAGCGCAATATATGTGAAAAGCCACCATGTATTCATGGGCACACACATAAGGTGATATAGCTTTAAGCAAAGGCCAAGCAAAGATCTGCCCAGCATCACCAACTCCTGGGCAACAGGAGCATCCTAGTAAATGGGAGGGATGACCTTGCTGCCTGCCCTGCTGCATGTCCTGTCCTACCCCTCTCAAAGGGCTGTCTGAAGTCCTGCAATGCCAGAGCAGACTCTGACCTCACACTCTGTGGCAGGAGCAGTGAACTCCCCTGTTTCTGCAACTGCAGCCCAAGCAGAGCAGCAAGGTTCTCTGGGAGGGGACACGCCATAGATCAGCAATTGGCAATGGGTTCTCTCTCCTGGGGCTTGCTGGGGGCAGGCCAACATGCCAACAACTGCCAGCAAAAGGAACACAAAAAAGGAAAAATAAAGTTTGCACCCTGTATACGTCTTCTAAGCCTCTCAAGGTTATCCAAAATCTTACTGACCACTTCCAACTTCCCCCTAATTCTCCAATTCTTCCCAGTACCTGTACAGCCCTGGTGTGACTGCAGGTGTCCTGTCACAGTGCTGGGGATGTGCACCCTTCTGTGTTGCACACACTGAGCAACACATCTAATCTGGATATAAACCAGCCTGTGCATGTGCTACTTAAAACTCTTCCATGGTTCAGACCTGCCCCTGGGGCTCGCCTGACCAGTCTCTGGTCTTTGCCACTTAAAAGAAGTTGCAAAACATGTTAGAAACAAATACCAACCACTAAAATACAGAGAGGGAAATGTTAGGTCGTGGTGAGTGGCATCATACATTCCAGTCAGCTCTTACATGAAAAACCAGCATCACTGAATTTAAGTTATTGCATATGGTATCAGCTAATGACCTCAGTTCCAATACTTCAGATTTAATGATCATTCCAGCTTTAATCTGATGCCTAACACTACTGTTTCTGATTCAGTAATTCCTGATCTATGCTAATGTGTGTTTGAAAAAGAAGCAATGATAATTCTCTCAGGCAAAGGTTTATATCTATTCTTATGTCCCCTTAAAGTAACTGAAAATTGAAAGATCTTAAACTATGCCAGTTCCAGTAGAAGAAGAAAACCATCTGTCACTATCACAGATCACAGATAATGGGAAAAATAAAGACATTTACAGGAAGTCTAAGAAAAGCAGGAGGAGAGTCAGTGTGGTAGTTCTATTTGTTATTTTTGCTAATGTTTTGAGAAAAGTTAGTCATTAAAGTACCATGCCTTTTACCTGCTGGATTAAAAACAGCACAAAAGGACTGCCAGCTGCAGAGGAAGCCATCCTCTTGTTTCTTTCTTGTAAAGAAACCATCTTTACAAACAACTAAGCCTGCAGACTGTACCCCATTCACTATTTTCTCTCCATCCAAAGATTATTGAAAAGTAAGAGCTGAGGTCTGAGGGCAAGGAATGATTGGGATGATGAATAACCTCTTACACCAAGAGATAAGTACCATGTGCTGTCTGCTAAACCCCTCTGAAGAGTGGGATACTGAATGAACAAATACTCCAAAAATCACCAAAATGCTGTGTCAATGAATAGGTTCCTGAAAAAGTTTATAAACTTTTTCTTGGTAGGCGCCATCAGTAGGTCCCCCTCCAGCCAGAGGTCCCTGAATGGAGTCCTGCAGGACCAGCACTATGGGACATGTTGGCCAGCACATTCCAGGGGCCCATAGCCACCACATAGCCAAACCTGCCAAACACTCAGTACTTGCTGCATATCTGCAGAGAGAGCAGCCAGCCAGCCATGGCCACAAGAGCCATTGCTGATATAAATACTTCCTTTCTGTGATAAAGCATTATTATCAGCAGCATCCTTTGCTTCATCCTTGTGGAATTCCTAAGGGATGGCAAATTCCCATCCTAAGGGATGGAAATGAGGGAAGAGAGAAAAGGAACAGGTCTGCCCCACCTCTGGACCCTGCCTGCTCTCAGGCTGGAGACTGACAAGGAGAAGGGAGGAGAAATAAAGCCCAGACTTGGTGCTTTCTGCAGAAACTGAAACCACCTTGGCCCATGCACAGCATTTCTGAGTATTATGGATGCCTGCACCCTGCTCCTGGGCCTCCTCCTGCCCCCTTCCCTGCCCCACGACAGGAAGGCAGCTATTCTATTATATCCAGTTTATTGCTGGATTTGCTGGATTTATGAAATCAGCTGAGGCAGAGGAGAATAACCTTTCAGTATTTAATGCACTTTGAGGTTATCCATAAAGAAACAAAACTGAGCAAATGTCAACATGCTCAATTTCTTCACTGTTAGGAAATCAGTGCTTTCACGTGTTACATTAGAACAGTGATGCATAAAAGCATCTCCCTTGTTTTTCAGTCTGAGTTTGGGCTAAAGTAAGATAGGCATATTTTATGTGAGTATAAATAAACCTCTGCAGTGTCTGCTTTGGCCATATTTGTGTCTTAAGGCATATGACATTTTCAATTCAGAACTTCCTTTACAAACAAACAACAATAAAATAGTACAAGATACACCTGGGTGAATAGTGAAGAGAGACAACACTTTCTCTAATCCAAGAAGGGATTTTTTTCTTATGACACGTGCATTTGGGTTTGCAGTAGAGCTAGATACAATACAATCTACGATTTTGCATAATAAAGCACCAGAATATAACCCTTGTTCCTTCTTCAGAAATTATTAGCTAATTATTATAATTTCTCATCTAATTATCTGGTTTCATATCTTAAATTGATTGTATTTATAACAATATTTTTGTCTTAACCTTTAAGGAATCCTTTGCAAGAATTTTAAATGGAAGATGTTAAGTGGAAGCTTTGGTGACTATTTGAAATTATACTTCTCAAAAGAAAAAATAACTTAATGATTTCTCTCAGAGCCTTAACTGGTTAAACACAGGCTGAGTGCACTGCCTTATATTGGTCATGGAATGTGCCTTACAATTTAGCATTGAGATTTTCAATAATGTGCTGCACAACAATACAAATACAAAGGAAATAATTTATTTTAAGGAGAAAATTAAGTCTGAATTCCTTTAAAAGGATACACTGCGGTTTTCCCCTAATGAAAGTAAGGCAAAATATTAATAGCCAAAAACGTTCTCTGTCTCATTTTGGAAACAAAGCTCCCTTTTCCATGATTAGACAGGAATGGGATTCCCTTCTCCCCAGCTTTTCTGTTTTTTCCATTGCTTCTGTTGTTCTGTTGTCTGGGTCAACACTTAAAAATATTGCTTGCTCCTTGTTTAAGTCCAGTACTCTTCACTACCCTTGCAGTGTGTAACTGCAGTGTGTATTAGGACATACTCTGTCCTAATATGCAGATACCCTGGTTTGTGGGAGACAGTTTCTAAGGCTTCTCACTCTGAATAATTGCAAAGTTTCACTTTAGGCTCCAGTATATTGCTAATTGTGAGAGTCCAGCCCAAGCTCATTCATTGTTTGACATGATCACACCAACAGCTCCTTTGTGCTCTGCTCTCTCCCCCTCTTCATGGAATAATCACTGTGCAAACAGCTGTTTCAAGTGCAACAGGTCTTACTTGGCTTTCCTTGCTTCCTCTCTCTTCACTCCAGCTCCTCCCACCACCCGTCTTACAACAAGAGTACATTCTAGACTGCATTGTACATAGTTTATTTATGCAGGATGTAGCAACCTTGAGAATTCCTTATTTTTAAACAAAACATAACCAATAGCTGAACATTTTAGAGCTGTAATATGAGGAAAATATCAAATGGTCATGAAACATGCCATTTTACTCAGTAAATATATGTCTAATTCTTTTCTGAGCACTATCAGAAAGCAGCATAAAGTTGACTTAGAATATTTTAAAAATCTCTTGCTTTTGCCTTTAAAACCATTATAGCAGTTTTGTAGCACTTCTTTTTTCATTTGGCTTTTTAAGCTTTTCTCAAAAAACACTACTAGAATGATTCATTATAAAGCTAATCTATGGTTCTCAAGTGATTACAAACTTGTAATCCATTACATTACAATAATGTAATGGATTACTCCAGGTCCTTAGAATTAATAAAACAAAACATCTAATTAAAAATCTGTAACATTATATTTAACTTTTGGTAAAGCTTACCTCATTTAAGCTGTAAAATTGTTCAGGAGCTTCTTTTGGTGAAATGTATGTGTTCTGATCTATTCTACAAAACAAAACAAGAATTTTCACTCAGTAGAATGCTTTTGTGTGTTGCAAATATCTGCAAATATCTTTTCATCATGTCTGTACATAAATTAAGTTATGGGATGAAGTTGTTTTATTAAAGAAATAACATTTGTATGAAAGTGACATCGGTATTTTATACCCTCATTCAAAACAACATTTTTTTTACTGGAATCCTAAATAATATATTTAGACTGTGAATGATGCCCTAGAAACTATTACATTAAAATTTGGGCTCACTCTGTTGCACACAAAAAGTTCTACAGAATAATCATCAGCTTGCAGTATCTTGGAGAGCTAGTAGGGTTGAAGCCAAGAAAAAGCTAAAATATACATCTACCTGTAAGCATGATTTGTCCCACATGCTGTAAGTCAGTAACAATAGCTTTCCTTTCAGAGCCATGAAGAATAAAATCCAAATTTAAATTTGATGGTATTTTTATGATCCCACTCTTCAACTTTCTGCTTAAATTCTGTTTTGGAAATTTCACATAGAACCAAGGGACTCTCATGAGGAGCTGGAAATCATTTGACTATGACAGACATCTGCATTTTCTAAAGAGTGCCACTTTGCAACCATCAGAGATGTCTGTATCTTTGGATTTCCCTCAGTGTTTTACCTCTCCACATAAAAACAGGAAAGGAAGCTCCTGGTCCAGCAAGGGGAAAATCTCTTTCCTCTGCAGCTCATGAGACAACTGTCCCACATCCAGGCAAATGTCGTTGTGATCTAAAACTCCACACACCTACCAGCGTCAGGATTAGATACAAATTCACGAAAGGAATGAAACTGAAACCTAAAACTTTTTTTTCCATGGATTAGGTAAGCAACCTGAATAGCCTCATATCACAGCTCTGTCCTTCCTGCAGGCAAATAGAAGTTTTCCACAGTCAACTTCGAAGTCTGACAAGGGTGTATCACAAGTTAAGTGGCAACTCATCCAAACCAAGAAACTGTTGCTGTCTCAGAGAATGGGATTTCTCATTGCTGAGAAGGTGGCAACATTTGCTGGCCCCTGGGAGACTCATTCACAGGCATGAGCAAAACTAACTCCTTTGCAAAAATAATTTCTGTTTTTCAGCCTATTGTGCTCAGTCATGCCAGCAAAACCTAGCAGTTTTAAAAGTCCCTGGAGACCTCAAAAACAGCACAAACAGATGCCCAGGCATTTATTTTTGTGCTTCATAGACTTATGAGACATTTAAAGACTGAAATGATGGATATGCCTTACCAAAATAGATACATAGATCTATTCACACCAGGGTGAACAACCATTTGCCTCCAAACAGGATCCAAGATGCACAGTTCACCTAGGAACAAAAATGGGTCATTTTGGTGGTAGCACCTCTAGCAGCAGAATGGGAGGTATCACAGGCCAGCCAGCCTGCACCCACTTCAAGATACACAGGTACACCACCAGAAGTGAGTAATATACTTAAGCAGCAAGGTGCCTTTGCTGACTGCTGCACAAGCACCTATCTACACCTATCTCTGAGACAGCAACAGTTTCTTGGTTTAGGTGAGTTGCCAGTTAACTTGTGATACACCCTTGTCAGACTTCGAAGTTGACTGTGGAAAACTTCTGTTTGCTTTCAGGAAGGACAGAGCTGTGATATGAGGCTGTTCAGGTTGCTCACCTAATCCATGGAAAAGAATTTATCAGGTTTCAGTTTCATTCCTTGTAGTTCTTCACATATATATACTTTGTCATCTCACCTGAAAGTGAATAGCAAATGTCTCCATAAAGTGAGAGGAACAGAAGGCAAATGGAATTACAGAAACAAAAAGGATAAAGCCTAACAACCAACCTCTAGATTTAAGCAGCAGAGAGGACTATAACGCAGCAGAAGAAAGTTAAAGAAAGTTAAAGAAAACTGAGTTAAAGAAAACTGAGAAAAAGCATGGGGATAGCAAAAGGACTAATTCAATAGGAAGGACTGAAGTATTGAGTTTGGTTTAATACCTTGTAAGGAAGGACCTGCAAGGCTACAAACAGCTGAATAATTAAATCACTAATGGATAAAAAATATTTAGAGTGATTTATTGCATTGAATTAGAGCCAGACATAAAGGAAAGGAAGAAAAGGACATGTCAGATTTGTACACTTCTGGTATTCCTTTGGATGTCTCCTTTCAGGGTGCATAACACACAGCAAATGTGAATTTTCTTTGGAAAAGGAAAACAAAATACCTAAGTACTAGCAGCAGTTCTTAGAGGTACCAGTTGATGTTCTACAATGGTAAGTTTTACACAATTCACAGCTGTATCACTCCTGATTCTTGCACTCTGGAGAGCAAAATGTTCACAGCACCTCTGAAGTACCCTCACCACAATCAGGTTGATGTTCTTGTGTGCTGTTTTAAAAAGTCTTGCATTTTACTGTTGTTTCCTCACTAAAAATACTGGAGTAAGATGCTCTTAGTTTTCCATTCCTTGGATTCTGAAGAAACTGAAATCATTGTAACTATTCTTGTGTGAAGACCATTTACATTAAAAGTCATATATGTAGCCCAGGCTGATCTTACTCTATAATGTTTTGGGGTGTTCTTTGTTTTCACCATGATTAACTGCTCTGCTAGGGAAATACAGATTATCTGATTGTCACCAGGCAACAAAGGACTTACAGTTTAGTAACTATGGGTTGGATCCTACTCTCATTAAAAGTTAATCACAAAATATCCATTAACAAAAGCATCAGGAACAAGCCCTAATTTTCCATCTGTGCTGAGTACATCAAAATTATTTTAAGCCTTAGATGAAATTTTGAATAATTGCAGGCAACCCTTATTTTGTATAATTTACATAATGTAAAAAATGAAAATTGAATTCTCTCTGTGGCTACTACTCATGTATGTGTTATATCATGCTTTAAAAAATGTGAAAGGCCTGGTTTCTCACCTTCCCTATAGACATCTGGCTTTGGCAGAATTATCCTGTTCTGCATGGCACAGATGGCAAAGATGCACCACAGTAACATGAACATTTTAAGCTTGTGGATATAACAAAAAATTAAATGTAAACACTAATTATCATAACAGTGCTTCTACCAGACTTCAAGGGGAAGGTCAAGTCACATGAACAGTGTGTTTAAAAAAGAGACCAAAGTCTATGAATTATTGAATTATGCTTTATTATTGAATTATAACTTCCAAGCTCGCATAAAATTGAAATAAAAGCACATAATTTAAAAAACAGGTAAAAATGTTTAAAGACATTCTAAGTCACTTTTTATTTCCCAGACTAAACCTAAAAAAAAAAAGAGCGTTACTGCAAGTCACAATCCAGTCCAACCCTGGATTATAGTAACCCCATCCTCAGGACACTTCCATGTTCATACACCACAATGCCACATCTGCTCAGTGGCTTGAGACAATCAGTTTATTAGTGATACCAGGATAAATCACATGCTGTGCTGTAGGATGGAACCTCTTTTCCAGATTCACTTCCAATTTACTCTGGTCCAGTACTCCTACCCTGTTTCCAGTCTAGCAATCAGTTTCACCCTTCCCACCATGAGGGTGGTCTAACCAGGTTAACAGCTCAGACTGATTCAGCCTATCCAGAGGCAACACCACAGAAGTTCACAGAAAGGCAGATCCCAAAACCAATGCACCTCAGCACAAGGAAAACAAAGTGGTCCTTTCTGAGACCTCCTCAAATGTCAAAAAACATGATGAAATTCAGTTACCACCTTACTTCAGTGCTGCAGGTGTGTTTCAAAAATTTCCTTACAAAGAAATACAGAATTGCAACAGGATGAACACTAAATGCAAACTTGCAATGAAAGCACTACCACTAAGTTCCCAAGGCCGTTCGGATACATCTTAGGCTACTCCTTGGGCAGCTTGTTCAAGGATCTTCCATGCCTTGATACAAAAAGTATCACTGGAATCATAAACACCAATACTTTAACATAAAGATTCCTGAAGAGACAGTTAGGAAATGCTAAGTCACTTCCCAGCAAAGCAATATTTCACCAGGAAATCCTGATTTGCTGACACAGAGCTATTTGCAGACACATATTGGTTGTGATGAATTTTTGCCAGGTCTGAGGCAGGACTTGGAGGGAATCTGGCCAAGTTCTCTCCCTGCTCACCTGGCTGCCTGTGTGGGAAGGCAGCCTCACAGGCTCTGCTCACTCTCCCAGCCCCACCATATGGTGCAGGGGCACCAGCACTTCTGCAGCTCCCCTGCTCCCTCCCACACATCCCTGGGCTGTAGCTGTTCAGTGGAAAGTGTGGAAACTATGCGAGTCCTGGCTTGAACTGCACTTTTCAAAGCTACTTGCTTGAAAACTGAAATACTGAAATCCTCACTAGAGTGTGATCTCCTGCAGGGGCACATGGAAACCCTGGAAGAATCTGGCTGAGATCCACAAGGGCAACCCAGGGCTCTGAGCATTTTTCTGGAGTCATAGTTCTGACAGCAAGTATCACTCCACAGCCTCTGCAGAAATTAGGGACCAGCTCGGGGACCACCTGAGACCCACTAAATGAAAGCACTCCCATATTATCTAGGGAATAGAGATGAGAGGAAAAATCAGGGCTTTTCCTTGGCAAAAAAACCCTCCAGGTGTAGTTTCCACAGTGAGTGGAATGCAACCTTTTCTGAAACACTGACATTCCCACCTCCTGTAAGTCCTACCTTTCAGCCCCCTCTGAGTAACAGGCATCTGAAGCAAACGCCATCCTCTGTTCAGGTAACTGCATACACAGCTCTGCAATCCACACCAGTTTTGCTGATTGCCTTTGAGAAGGTGATCAGTAATACCAACTTTTTGTAATCAAATGTTCTTTTCCATACTGGCTTTCCTGTTCTCTCTGAAGAAAAGGAAATTCTCTTTATTGTAACCTTTGTTCTTGGAGCCTGCATATAACTTTTATCTCCCAAGGGTGCCGATTATATTGCACTCTGATCCAAACCAAACTACACACAATAATGAGAACCGTACTCACTGTAGTTGCTGGCAATAGTATTAGAAATTCATATTCTTATAATAAAATGTAAATGTTTCCTTCCATGCAGATGGCATTTCATATTCTAAATCATTATTGATGTTCATAAGTCATGCATGATAAACACCTCTTGACATTAAAATCCTTGATTCACAGGTCAGGCATAGCTTAGCCAAGAATGAGACATTATTCGCTCATTCTTTGGGCTGTAAACCTCTTCATCAAGTCTATTCTGCCATTTTCCTCAAATCCTACTAAAACTTTTGTCACTGTTTCAGTGGTTATCCTGAAATGAAAGCACCCCTCAAAAAACTAATCAACACATATACTTATGACTCACATTTCTGTAGATTGTTTCTCATATATTGCCTGTTCTCCTCTTCTCTGTCATGTATCTGTTTAGGAACACCACTTGTCAGGCTATCCTCAATCTAAATCATTCTGCTTAACAGGGGCCATACTGAAAAATTTTTCATATCTCAGTAGTTTTCAATCCATGTTAAGATAAAGTGAAACTATGCTGGGTTTAGATGCCTTACACTTCCTAGAACAAAATTTTTAAAACTCTGTACAGTTCAGAGGTATTTGAGGCCTTTAAAAACCAATGAGACTAATGACAGCTACAGTAGTCTGCAGAAACTAAATTAAAACAGGATTAACAACAAGCTACACTAGAGATAATCAACCTTCCTTCATAGTGCAAGACAGAAAGATATACTTCTTCTCTGATCCTACACACACATATCTCTTAGAAGAGCCTTCCCAGTGGCATCCCTGCAGCAAGTGTGGCCATCTCCTCCTCCCCAAAATACCAGGAAGCTTTTGATTTATGTATTAGGGATCCCAGGAAAATCTAGTGTTCCAAAGCATTGATAATTTTGCCAGTAACCTAGCAAAACCAGGATGGTAGATAGTGAAATACAAGTTTGTGGACTAGCAGATGTGTTCTGTCAAAATTCAGCTATGATTGTTGCCGGCTGCCAAGACTGACTATTTGACCTTTGCCATGTCCCAGAGCAGGGCAGGCAGAAAAACAAGGCCAGACATCATATCCTGGCAGCTGTGGTCCACAGCTTGTCACAGGAACCAGTTCTGTGATCCTGATGCAGCCAGAGGTCTGCATGAGTGTGTAATTGCTCTGGCGCTATCAAAGCTGACTGACAGCAGAGGGATAGGGCAAGCTGCCAGTGACCCTTTAAAGGAGTCACCAGACACAGTGACCCTCAAACCAAAACTGGTAATTTCAGAATATCTAATTCAAAGTGCTCTGGCCCAGCTGGTTGGTGGGAATGGTTCTCTCCAAGGAAAGTTAAGACAGTTGCAGTAAATAAAGTGTGCGTGTGTGAGGCCAGGAGCCATGAATTAATGTTTCAAGTTCCTTATTTGACAGTAACATTGCCTCCATTTTGTTGTAATGTAATCAAACTAAGACATGCCAAATTTGAGATCTGATCACTGTGTTTCCATAGCTCTTAGCAAGGTCAGTCCAGGTACTCCTACTTAAAAGATTAGCTATTGTTCATAGCATGCTTTCCAAGGATCTGCCCTGGTGTTAAAGAGGAATAAATAGCACAGTAAACAATGGTTTAATACCAAGTAAAATAAAAAGGCAAAACTGTTGAAGTGGACAGAAGAGCTTTGCTTGTGGTTGCTGTTTTATTAATCCACACTCTACTCTTATCTATTCCTATCTTTGAAGTCCATGTTTCTTTCATCATGTGCCCTTCATCAAACAAAATTAACCGATGTTATTTCATTATCTGCTTACTTATCTGCTTACATTATCAGACCTCCTACTAGAGCCACTAGGTAGTTTTAACTCTCTGATACCAAGCTCATTAAGCTCCTCTTTCCTCTTAGGAAAAAATCCTAAGATTTTTTCTTAGTATAAAGAAAGCTTGAAAAAAGAAAAGCCAGACTTCTGAGGTTGGGGCTAATTACAAAGAGTAAGATGCTGTCTCAGTTACATAAACAAGCACTGGAGGGTGAAAGAAATTCTTTGTGAAAGCTAATTAAGTACTTGGTCATTCTACTAAAGTCCCTTTGAGAAAACAAATTAATATCATTTACAATGTTGCCTACTAAAAGCTGTGAAGGCATCATTTCACATAAAGCATCAAACTGCCATTAGATAGCTATTGTCACTACCAACCTAGATCTGACCTGAAACAGACCTCACTGAAGGCAGTGAGCTCTATCACCCTGCTGTGCCCTGACCCACTGAGCATCCCTGGGTTGTACAGCTGCTACAGTTCTTCCAAAGGGAGCCAGGGCCTCTGACAGAGCTCCAAGGCTGTTACACCCCTTGAGGAAGAGAACAAAGAGCAGAGACCCAGCCAACCTGCCTGAAACTCGATGTGCACAACAAAGAGGAAGTAACCAGCACCTGAGCATGGGAAATTTGTGAAGTCGCACCCCATTTTCAGCATTTTGTACAGCCATGAAGGACTGGAGGTGGAACTGTGACTTGCAATATTTACCAGAGCTGAGATTTTTATCAGCAGCTGTGCATCCTGACATCAGGACTCAGCTAATGCCTGACCTGAGTACCCAACCCTTCACAGCACTGGAACAAGCACAGTTGCCACAGGACCCACAACCAGAAATTTACATAAATGCAGAACTATGCTAAAATCAGGTGTGCAGGTTCCCACTCCCATTTCTCAGAGACCATACAGTTTTGAGAAAGAGTGAGGCAAGTCAGCATTGAGGTAAAAAGAAGTACAGAATATTTTTGAAACCTGGAACTGCAACTGAAGCTTCTGAACTGAGAATGTTCCTCTTGCTTGAAATACAAATGGTTCAAGGAATAATGACATTTCCATTCTTATCTTGAGCCCTTTCCCTTTCTCCATACAGTTTGAGTCATATAAATACACAATACAACTGTCAGTGAGAGCCAGGTGTCTGAGTATTTCATACAAAAGGCAACAAACGAATTAGCCTTTCCTACAGTTAATCAGAAGTTAAATCCTCTGCCTCAGCCCAAAGCTTACCTTGGTTGAGGTCTCACAACTGCTTCTTGGCTTCTTAAAGCCACATTCTGTGCATGGTCATTGGCTGAGGATCCAGCCTTTCTTTGCCACCCTGAGAGGCCTGGCAATGTACTTTCCAGCTCCTATACAAAGAAGGAAAATAAAATAAATAATAATAAAAAAAAAGAATGTTGAATGCCCTGTCAGGGTTAGCTGAATATTTTGCTTTAAGAAAAAAAGAGCTCTATGAGACTGGATGCTGACTGTAGGGTTCTTTAATATTTTTTGGAAAACAGACTAGAAGAGGTCCAAAATAACATAGTATGTCCTTCCCCTGTAAAAAAGATTTTGAAATCAAAGCACACTGTATTCCACTTTCTGCTCATTAGTTAGATAACAGACGTCAGCTTCTGAGATAAGAGGTGCTACATACTGAGCTCAATTTTATTTTATTTTTTTAATGTATGCTTTAATATTTAGTTTGAAATTATTTACTTTTATTACTTTGGCAACATCAGAAAAATTTTGGCTGGTGAAAGCAAATGCATTTCACTTGAATAAGATTTGTAATGTTTAACCAGTTTCCTTTTTCCTTTTGCTCTTTTTCCTCCCCCTAACACATGCATAGCTTTATCAGTAGAGGAATATTGCAGGAGTAAAAGGCAGTGGGGAAAAAAGTCACACCTGTCAACCTACCGTGCAGGAAATAAAAAAGCCAATTTGGTCCCACAAATTGAGGAAGAGGGTAACAATTAGAAAAGCACACATCTTATTACAGGGTTTTGAAAGAGAGCTGTAGAGCTATGACAGGATGTGTTCAACACTTCTTAATTTCCTTTCCTATAAAATGCATTATATTTCCCTTTAATTGCAAAGGCATAAGTTTATATAGTTATTTTAAAATGTATAATCAAAGTGGGACTTTTTCCTACCTCTTTAATAGCTTTTATCGTCATATTTTATAATCATATTTTATTCTAATAGTAAAAAAAATTAAAATACAATATTCTTTACAAAACAATAGCATTCACTTCACTGGTAAAGCAATGTATCTTACTTGGCTCCAGTTTTAAAGCTTATTTGGAAGCATGGAAGTGAGAAGTTTGGATTAAGACTGGATGGGAACTTGGAGGGCTGAGGCCATCCTGCATTTACATAGTGACTTCTTTTACCTCCATCTTAGTCTGTGCCATTTTTACAGATTATGAATGAAGCTTGTTTGGAGATACATAGTATTTAAACAAAAATAAATTACACTATTATTAAAATTGTAACCTTTGGGTTACCATGAGATAAATCACTTCTGTTTCACAAGCTAAAATGTTTCAAAAATCTATTTTCCTTTTAAAAATCACAGCATGTCATAACCCATCTCTGTCAGAGCATCTGTCTATATAGAAAACAGCCAGCACTGAAGTCTCTAGCAGAAGTGCCTCCTAGCTCTCCTGAGAATGACAGTTCATACATGAAAATAAACAGGCACATTTAATGGACAGGGTATTGAACAAATTTAATCCACGATGGGATGTGTGGTTTAAATATAAACTGACTATACCTAAAAAGCTGAAGTGGAACTTGCAGACTGCCTGACACATTTGTGTATTTGTGAAGCTAATGTGTTAGGATCAGCTCAGTTTTTCTGAATTCCTGTACATTTAAAACCCACAATTTTAATGTCAAATTACTGAAAGTTCTTTGAAATCCATTCAATCTAAGTACTTAACTTATACTAGAAATATAAAATTTCACACAGTAGTTTTCAGCATTTCCATGTCTAGGCATTGATTTTTCAAGCCATCATTTTATTTTTATAGTTGTTTACCTTGACAATATGACTTGAAAATTGAACTTTTTACTATATCTATTAGCTAGCATGTTTAGTGTAATTTTATATCTCTGTATCAATAAAGAATTCAAGGATTTATTTATTTAATGATCTATATTCATGACTATGCATCAAAGACAGAAGAAAGCATTAGGCAAGGAGAGCACTTCCCATTCTTTACCATCTGTTTTCACACTGACTCCCTGGAGTATGTGCTGAGCATATGTTTCTTCATATCTTGAATTCAAATAATTCCTAATTGATCTGATTTTCTATAGATTAACATTGCACAATTGCTAAAGAAGATCATGAAATTATAAGAAAGATAACAACAAGCAGCTGCAGTACAGCAGTGTAAACACATTCCAGCAGACTGACTCTCTTCCCCTATTTGGAAAGGTTACAGCTGTCCCTACACCCACCTCCTGCCCTCAGAGGAATAACTGCATGCAACACCCAAGGTACAGCTTTACTCTGCTGACATTTTATCTGCTGAGGAACGGTCAAGTGAAGTCATTTGGTACTGCACTTTTATTAGACTTGGTCCTGTTAATCATCACTATAAACTCAATAACCTTTTCTTCATCAAGACCTAGGGGACATGACCACAGTTCTACATTTGTGTCAAAAGGCACACGAATCACAGTTCAGCCCACTTACAGCCTCGTGAAGCTTAAAATCCCCAACCTGGCCATCTTTTCTTTCCTTGAACACAGCTGTCTGTTCCCTCTCAGTGCCATTCCTACAGTGGAAATCCCCTGGCTTTTTTCTAATAGAAAGTCACACAAAATTGGTTCCCACCCAAAGAGACTTTCACCCTTCCAACACATGTGACAAAATTATTTATTTCCTAATAGCCTACTATGATTTTAAATTATTTGACAATTTTCTGAAAAAGCAGCTCCCGGGCTTATAAAACACAGGAGCAAATAGCAGACATTTCCTTAGCTTATCAGAGCAGCACCTTTCAAAGACATATTGTCACTGCAGTATTGTCACTGTCTCTTTCTGATGCCATGGAGAAGTCAGGTTGGGAAAATGATGAGACTGTCAAAAAAACACTATCAAGAAAGCCAAGAAAAGGAGGATGAACAGTTTAATCACAATGTGCAGGGCACCATGATTTTCTTTCATAAATGCATGTACTCAGATATTGCCCTTTGTTAATTTGACATCAGCTGCTTATAAGTACATCATTTATCTCTTTGAGTGGCTTGCTGGCAAGGTGTTTCAACTATGCAACTGAATAGTGTTTCAAAGCATCAGTCTGGCCCACATGTTCAGATAATAACAACTTGATATATGCACATGTAAACAACACCTACTAGAAACAAAACAGCAGCTTTTTGTTTTCTGCTTCACAGTGGAGAGAAGCAGTTGCTACCAGCTCATGGCTAAGGCTGCTGACACAGAAAATACCAATAGGGCTTGGGAGGTCACAATATATCAAGGGTCCCAGTGAAAAACCAGAGACAAAAGCAAAACCTTCACAGATTTCTGAAGGCACAGCCTCACTTCATAGGCACCGTCAACAAACCCAGGAGCTGGATGCATGCTTTTTTAAGAAAAAGAGACCTTGAGGCAGCTGAAGATGCAGCAAGACAAATGCTTGGGGTCCAGGGGCATGCAAATCCTTACTAATGACAAGGCTATGCAAAATGAAGTGCTTGGTAGATGCTTACCCCAAAACAGCATCCCTCTGCAAACCCATCCAAGAGGCAAATTCTTTCCTCTACAGCAAGCACTACTGAACTCAGTATATAGAAATAGGATAACCATTGAAAAGCCTTTCACAGTTCTAGGATACAGTTCCCTCTATGAATGAGTGGGGTTTCTTTATGGAGGGATACTTGATTGGTGCTTCTTTTTTATATTACACACAAAGCTCTACACTACTTCTCATCTGTCAAGTACTCCCATCAAATCAAAGGTGAGATAAAATAGTGCCTACATATCTTTCATCTTCCAGTACACAGACATGGGAGCAATGGGTAGTATGGGGCCCCAGGACCATTTTTGTCTTTCTTAATTCAAGCCCTTGAGTCATGTGACAATAATCTGCCTGACACTGTTTTCCTTTCAGAGGCTGAATATATAAGTTGCACTGATATTTTATGGCAGTCTAATTATATACTCAAAATTTTTCCCATGAAAAGATATTAACATTTTCAGATAACCTCTTCAGACGATGTAAAACAGAGCAGCAAATCTATGCTGCATTAGCTTTCATTGGGTAGGAGATACATGCAAAACATACAAAGGCAGCAGGCAGACAGGAGGCTCAAAGTAGCTGAAAGAGCAACATATTATCTATAGGACAGATCTTTCCCTGTGTATAAATTCACAAATCTTCATCCTGATATGCCTTCACTTGCTCTTCATGAGAAAAATTTTCCTATCATTTTTCTTACCTCCTTATAAACACAAAAATCTCATGTCCCTAGAGACTACATAAAACTTCCTATTAATGCAATACACTTTAAAAAAAAGAGTACTTATTGCTTCATCTCAGGGATGAACTCCAGTAAAAAACATGAGGAGGACCAGAGCAAGAGCTGACATTGATACTCTGAAGGAGACTGTGATAGTACCACTGGGGTCCCATTTGCTTTTGCTTTTTCTTGTTGGATTCATGTCATGATCCGTGTATTCAAAAGCATATTCCTCACTTAGAAGGTAAGGCATCCCATCCAAAATTATGAATACCTGTTCTAAATTTGGAAAAAAATTAATAGTAGGCTCAAAGCATTTCAGAAAAAACTCTGCAAATTTCTATCCACAAACAAGAGACAGAAAATAGCCAAATACGTCAAAGAAGAGCTGTAAACACAGGTATCTCTCAGGCCTTGTGCTTACTACAGGCCAGAAATTTATGAACATTAACATTAATTATCTTGGTTATAAGAATATTTCTAGCTGAGAGGTTAACCCTGGCTCAGAGCTCTATTCATTACACTGTACATGAGACACAATTTGGGAAGTGCTGGAGTACAATAGAGGCAATTCCTGAAGCTACTGGGAGCTGATGATTCTGGAGTTTAGATAGCAAAGTACCTCCCAGGCAGCAGCAGCAACTTCGTCATTTCTAGTCTTTTTTTATAGCCTTTAGAAAAGTTACAGTTTTACTCCCCTCAGCTCAGCCTAGGAAATCTTGTGGGCAAGAGCACCAATACCAGAATCTGCACTGGAATTTATTGCTTGAAGATCAGAAAAACATAAAATAAGATAAAGGGCAAGTACAAAATCTCCCCATTGGCAGACAAAATACCAGCACAAGAAATCCTCAGTCAAATAAACAAAACAGAAAATGTCTTAAGGTCTGCAACTAACAAGATTTTTAGATCTGAAGTAGTCACAGGAAATCTTAAGAGAGATAATTGCACATCTTCAGCTATGGTCTCCATTCATTTCTGATAGCAGTTGCAACATACTCTGTATGCATTTGCCTGACTGAAATAAATTGTCTGTCATTACAGACAATTCCAGGACTCCAGGTCCCAGAAAATCAGGGTGGATTATGGTGGGGTCTCAATTACATCATGGATTACCAGGGGCTTTCACTTTGCATTTCAAAATGTATGTTTGCTCAATGTACCATAAAACCTGCTCCTTGGTAACCTTAGTTCTTTACCTGACTCTCCTCGTGGCTTTTTCCATTTTCTAGCTTTGCAATGGGCTTAGGTTTTCTTAGCTTTAAGTTGCCCATGTCAGGCTTTAAAGCGTTGTCAATTACAGCCTGCTGCTTGAGCTGCTGAGTGTCTTGCAAAGGCAGTTGCCTTTCCTCTAAGAAAGCAGTATTGTCCGGAAAATTTTCTTTGTTATCATCATCTCTGTAAGAAAATAAAATTGAAATGCATCAGGCAGTACTTCAGACACCTGTCAAAATATTATGAAGGATGAAAAGCAACAAGTTCTTATCTATTTATGGCATTTTAATTTTACCAAGTTAAGTAGTCTGCGCATCAACTACTGTATGTGTTAGCAACGTGAATCTGAGAGGCTACTGTTTATTGTCAGCTCACAAGATAACTACTAATATTATTATACATCAACTGGGGAGCCATTAAATAAGACTGGTTTAGAGCCACTAGTTTGAGAGTTCATATTCCCCAAATAAAATCTGAAAATCTAAAATTTGTTTCATGCAGAAGACTTTTGCCCAACCAATTCACACTCAATTATAATGTTAAAAAAATGTTGTCACATACAATAATTCCTTCCCATAGTCACATTTCCTTTTTGATCATTTCTGTTTTTCAGGCCTTTTGGACAAAATGAGGGAGGTGACCCTGCAAAGCTGGGTTTTAACAGCCAGATGTGTTCAACACATTTAGATGGAAGGAACAAGTATCATGTGCTCCCAGTGTGGAGAAAAGGTTCTCCAGTATAATAGCACATCTTGTGGTTTAAACAGACACTGCTGCTCTTGGATGCTCAGGTAACCACTGACTCTGGGGCAGATATTTTCCAGTCTCCAGATAGACTACAGACGGCAACTTGTCCTAAGAAGATATTGCTGGTCTTATCTACACCCAACTTAGACGGGTCTAATGCCTTCCACTGGGAGTGTCAGCCTGGAACCACCCAGAAATTTACTGCAATGCAGAGTTCAGGGCTGCCTGCTTAGCTGGCAGGATAAGCAGGCTGGCATTACTGCTCAAAAATCCCTGGCTACTGATTAGTTTGCTGGTGGAATTTCAGATGTTAGCTTCAGCTGGTAAAATTCTAAAGTCTAGCTGAGAGATGACCTCTCTCCTGGTGCAAAACTTCCAAGATGGAAAGATGGAAAGAGTCAAGGACCATTGAATTACACTTCCCTGAGATTTTTTTTCAAAAGCATGACTTGCTAATTCAATGTTTTTTCCTAAGGATTCTGAGCTGCCTAACTCACTTTCCATCTGTTGCCAACAGCATTCCAGATGGATGCTCACAGGGTGCCTATGGAGTTAAACACCATTGCTGTCCATGCCTTCTTTGTGAGTGTGGGCCAGAACAGTTGTTATAGTTACAGTATCCTACTGGCATTTCAACAATTTGCAGAGTGTTGCTAATTTTAAGGTATAATCTGATTTTAAAATCTTTCTGAAAGGTTAAGTTGCATCCTCTAGCAGTCAACATACACTAACTTAGAGACACATGCCTCAAGAATACTTAAGTTAAAATTTGAAGGATTTTTTTTTTTCAAAGAGACACTTATCAATGAGCATATCTTTGCACAGTTGCAGAACTCTGCTTACTGCTTTGTACCAGCTCTTGTATAGTAGAATTCAATGTATTAGCATCAGAGCTGCATCTGAATGAAAGTAATAAGGTGTAAATTAAGAACAGAAGACCATGATATATTTACCCAGTAACAACAGTACTTAATGTTAATATTGTTTACACAAAAGTATACAGGACAAAAATGCATTGTCCAAAAATACTAATGGCATTAGCAGGTAATACTCCAGAAATTCTGCATCCTCTTGAGAACAAATATTTCTTTCTAATGTTTAAGCAGAAGCACTCTGACAGCTCTATTTTTTTTACAGTAAATTTCAGACAAAATTTGCAGTAGAATAGCTGAGACTGGTACTGCCTGCTTGATGTTCATATACAGAGTCTGAATTGAATCCCCATCGCACCTTGAAAATGGATACAAAATAATTGCTGACTTTCTATCAGCTGCAGAAATTTAGCATTTAATAACATGGCAGAGAAGCCCAAAGCATAATAGAATTTTTCCTAAAATCTTACTTGGGGTCATTTAATGCCATAGCTTCTCTATGACAGTCTAAATTCCAAAGGAATAGGAGGATCTGAGGTGTTAAGTATATATAATTTTCAGCCAGATGGAAATAATGATGACAAAGAATTCAGAGGTTGCCATAAAAATTACAGGAAAATTACAAGAAAATCTGTATTTTGATTGCTAATAGTATAATTCAAATTTTTAAAATTAGAAATAATTAGCTAAGGGTGTTTTTCTCCTAGACTTACAAAAATATTTGCTCTAGTAGAAGTGTCATTCCTAGTGCAGCAGGGAAAGAATCCCTAAGTAACTTAAATTATAAAGTGATCCTTAGTCTTAGAAAATGAACCAGCAAAAATTTTTCAGATGCCTGAAGAATCATTATCAATTAATGTGATAATTAAAATCACATTCCCCTATGTCAAAAATATCAGGCTTCCTAATTAAAAGAGAAGTCTGGATAAATATGCAAACCACAGTGTTGAACCCTATTGTGCAGCATGGCTGAACTTTGCAGAATGATATAACTGCAAAGGCTATGAGCAGTCTTTCTTCAAATAAACATACATATATATATACACACATTACTAAGAAATAGGAATTCACCTTTTTTAGGTTTTATTTCGGGGAAAAAAGTGGGGCCCTCTCCTCACCCTCTATTCATGCTCACAGGTCACAGACATGAACCAGGCCTGGGGCACTTGAAGTTTGCTGGCAGAGGAATCTCTACATTGTGGGGGAAGCAGCCTGTAATTCCACATCCAGTTTCAGAAGAGCTGCCCCACTTAGGACAGAGCACATTAGGTGATGAATTCCTAGTTCTGCATGGCAATTTGATGGCAGGGTTTTTAATACATTCCTCTTTCCCACCAGCCTTCTGCCAGTATCTATCAAAAGCCAGACTGCAGCAGAAAATATTTAAAGGGACACTCAAGTGTTTACACTTCCTGACTACATCAGCACATGAATAAAAGCATTTGCTGCTAGCAACTGCTTCATGTAACTGATTGCAGATCCCCCTCCAGTCACACAAAATTCCTGCAGCAGGTGCAGTTGTCCCCACAAGGCATAGTGGGATGACAGATGGAAGACGAGCTGATGTCAAAATGGATAAACTGACTGTAGAACTATAGTTGCCTTTGCCTCCAGATGCCAGCCACATCTTTTCCCTCTGGTCTGTCATTAACTACATTGTGGGTCTCTGACACCAGCAAGGGGTGAGGACAAGACATACTGGGGGTATGAAGAAGGAAGCTCAGTATGGAAAGAACCAGGAACCTGGGAAGAAAACATGATGGAAAGTTTGAGATGGAGAAAAACATTGCAAGGAAATACACTGTGAAGAGGCAGTGCTGAGGCCGTAGCTGGATGGACAGAGCTCCAAACACACACATAAGAGTATGGTAAGATGTCACCAGGAATGGTTATCTTGGCTTACCCTACTCTTACCACAGTCAGCAAAGGCAAGAAACTCCCCAAAGGGGCAAAATCTCCCTCCTGCCTGTGCCACAGTAAGAGGAAGCAGCTCTGCTATCAGCTTGCCTCACCTCCTCCTCTCACCAGTCACCACACTTGGCAATCTTCAGTCTTGAAAAACCATTTTGGCAACAGGGAACTCTGAAGGAACAACAGGTGACCGAGCACAGGTTGATCAGCCAAGTCTAAGTGTGGATACTTGTGTATGGGAAGTGCCTTGATGGCTGCCTTTCCTGAGCTGGCTGTAAAAACATGACATTGAGAGGCAGAGATGCTAACTTAGCATGCAGCAAGTGACAAAAGTCATAAAGTGAGATAGAACTTATAAACAACATAAATGAGCATGACAAAATGTATTTGAATAACTGGATAGCAGTACAAAGGAAAGATAAGAATAAGCAAGATAAGACCATAATATAATAAAAAGATTGTGAAGAAGTTCAGAAGCAATACTCTAAAATTGTTACTAGAAATTTTTCTCTTCAAAAAAGTAAATATTAAGCAAGATATCTGACTCACGCAAGACAGCGCTTGAGGATAAGACCATAGCAGGACCTTAAAAAAATTAATCCATGATATAAACCAAATATCCATTATTAAGGCACAAAGTGCTTTTACTTTGGCCTCTTTGAGAATGCAGCTTATATTTTCATGCCACCTGTCTACATATATCAACACAGGCATGCACACACTTCTCTCACCAGTAGCTTGTAACTCCTGTTGTTCAACTTTAGATATATTTAGCAGAAGGATATTCAAGAGTTTGATAAGTTTTGTGATAGCTTGTGACCACTTAGCAGAGAGACCCTCAAAACAGAACCTAGAGCATCATCTTATTCATTCCTTAAATAATGAATATTATTATTATGATTATTATTATTATTATTATTATGATAATCATCAATCTGCCAACTGATGGTTATCTCTTAAAAGTAAGTACATCCATTACTGATATTATGGCACTGGCCAGTCAGGTCAGAGATGGGATCCCAATCAGCTGCTCTGACTCCTTATAGTACTGCCTCTTTATGTTTCTTCCAAGGATCTCTGGTTTAATGGCATTAGATTTTTTTAACCATCTTCCATTTACACCTTCCCATAGGAGCTATTTCAGTAAAATTTGAAAATTGCTTTCTTCTGCTGACTTAACCTTTAAGATGTTCACATGAACACCTTATAAGCCAGGCTGCATGAGTGGCTTGCTGGAAGCTTAGCAGCCTCAGACACTTGCCTTATTTGGAGAAATGTTCCTGAAAATACTGTATCACTGATTTTATATTATTCCAGAAGCCCAGATTTTGCCTTTGCCAGAAGTGAGGAGAGACATTGTCAAATTAAGATGTATAAAGTTGCATGGAAAGCTGTCTTCATTCTGCTAAATAGAAGTAACCTATTTTCAGATACCACCAGCACAAACCAGTACTGAAATCAGTAAGAATTGTGTATCCTCAGCAGTTCTCAAAAACAGACTTAGGATGGAGGGCCTGAATAAGATTTAGAGACATCAGCTCTGGAAACCAAGTTGTTCATCTGGACTAAGTTTTTCCTATGCCATTGTTCACTTGATTTGTTTTCTAAAAGCATGTTTCTACTTCTGTGTTTGGTAAGAGAAGATTAAAAATTAAAGCCTCTGAAAGAGAAAAAACAGGAGCTAAGAATGAGGGAGGTTCACCATTCAGGCAATTCCTGGCCCAGCCCCAGTGCTGCCATGCTGCTGCCTCTTAGCTCTGCACAGCACCTCTGCACCCTTCTCCCTTTCCCCATGGGCAGTGCTGGCACCACATAGTCAGGTAGCTGTATGCCAGCCTGGCCCTTGTCTTAATTGTCACGAGAAGCAACATCACCTTCAGGTCCCAGAAACCTCAAGGTGAGGCAGTCAAAGGGGTTGCTCCTCCACAGTCTCTAAGGGAAACAATTCATGTACTCAGAGACCAAGAAAAGGGAACGAGAAAGAAAAATATGAAAAATGTGCTATCTGTAATCTGGTTATTCTTGAATTCCAGAATTTTACAGATCACTATTTACTGCCTAACTAATAGAGACAAAGGAAAATATTAAAAAATTACAGTTATTTATTAGCTGCTGCTAAATATTTCCATATCTGCCACAATCACACAAAAAGAGTGACTAAATTACAACATTAAATAAAGCAAGGCAATTTAAGCCAAAAAAGTGAAGCAGTGTATGAGAGGGAAATTATTTGGATCCCTATGAAATGTTACTGTAATGATTTTGAAAATATTTAAGGATGGCTCAGACAATTAAAACTGGGCCTGCTTGCAGAATGTATCCTGTCCCCACCACACTTAGGCAAACAGCTCACTGCCCAGCTAAGTTATTTTGGTTTTTTTTTTAATTATAAGCATTTTATCAGTTTAAAACTCATCTTATATACAAACAAATCTACAAAACCTTTCCCTCCTGAGAAACTGCCTGGCACATTACTGATGAAGAATCTTCCCTAAAAGCTTTTGAAACAATGAAAAGCATGAAAAATAATAATGTGGGGAACACCAAAATTGAAGTGTCTTAGCAAAATAAAAAAAGGCTATTTCATTGGTAACAGTTCCTAAAGCCTTTTCCTTTCCAACTTCCTAATGGTCTCCCTTTGTCCTGTTGTAAAGCAACAACAAAAAAATTACCATATTACCTTCTGATCATGATATATATGAAATGACTCCTAATGAGTTCATGGAATTGATTACAAATAAATTATGTATTTGAGACTTGGCCAGTCTAAGTAATGTATAGTTATTTTTTATAAAATATTTCCAGTTCTTCTTTTGCTAATAATGCTTGAAGGAAGTACAGACCATGTGTTCTGAAACAACTGACATACCCATCTTTATCAAAATCATTAGCATCAGAAATGAGCAATATTTATTCTACACTGAAAATCAGACATTTAACTATGTGTGATGTGCATCAAACATTCATTCTCCCAGAAATGTATTTCACTGCTAGATGGTCCCCAGGTTATGTAAAGGCAGCTATTTCATGCAATCCTTCCCATACAGCCAAAAATATACATAGATCACAGAAAACCAAATAAAATATATGACAGATAGCTTGGGACTTTGCAAACACTGCTTACAATTATCCTCTACAGTAACTAAGCTTGTGATTCTTATTTAAAAATAAAGACATCTTTAAAGCATTCACTTACTCTGCTAAAGCTGTCGTGTTGAAGGAACTATCTTGAATGCTGAAACAGAAACAAGAAAACATCAGATAAGTCAGCAAGGCAGGCAGGCTTCCTGTGTCCTTCTCAGTTGTGGGAACATATGCACAAACACAGCATTGCAAGGCAAGTCTCTGTGTGTTAGCTCTACATACACGACTGTATCTTCAGCTGCTCTGCACATGCTCATAATCAAGTCACCATAGGGATTAGTCCTAGAACACTCACAAAGCCCAACCAGCAGAGCTTTGAATTGGTACAGGGATGCAGGTAGGCTGTAAGCCTCAGAAATGGATCATATTATGTTATAGCTCTAACAGTGCTGCTGATAAAGGCTCAGTTTTACAAACAAGTATTTGGCATTCTGTCCTTCAAGCATTTGCTCTATGTAACTGGCTCATCAAATTCAGTTGTTTTTATTACTTAAATAGCTGTGCTCAGCTAAGATCTCTGGAGGATTTTTCTTCTTGTTTAGTCTCTTACACACTCAGCTCATGGCCAAACCCCATGGGAAGCTATGAAAAAATAAACTGGCAGACAGGACAGCTCAAGTAGAAAAAGGTTATTAAGCTAACAGCAAGCAACAGCAATAGATGAAACCATTCCTGTGAAAGGAATAGGCTGCTGTGCTCCTGAAGCAAAATGTTTCAGACCTGAGGTAATACATTAAGCAGGGGTCAGCTTAGGATACTGCAATACTGCTGTTTCTGGGGCAGGAGTGGAATCACCCCTTGAAAAACACTTCTCAAATCCGGTAAATATCCTGGTGGATCACCCTGAAATCTTATGGCAATATATTAAAAAAAAAAAAAAAAAAAAAATAAAAAAATAAAAATAATAATAATAAAAAAATAATAATAGTAATCTCATTGCTGCATACCAGAGCTGGATTTTTTGTTTGCTTGTTTGTTTGGATGGGGAAAGAGAAGGTGACGCAGACAACAAAGCATCTTCTGAGCACTCCTGTTTGTGACAATGGCACCTCGTGGATGACAGCAGGAAGCAGAGCAGGGATGCAGAGCAGAGCACATCCTTCCCCCAGCAACCTGTGCCACTGCCTGGTGTGACACAAATTTCCCAGCAACAGCCTCCAGAAGCCACAGCCCTGGCAATTTCCCTTCTCCCACCTGCAGCTCTAACAACGTATCTTATCTTCACCTTTCCCCAGCCTTCCTACATGATTGCAGACAGTATTTCTTTCCATTATTTGTGTGTGTGTATAAATATATAAATTAGTTTATATAAATTACCTGGGGATCAAAATATCACATCCAGTCTCTGGGACTTTTGCCCTACAGAGTACCAGGTTTTGTGCAAGAAGGGTGAACACAAAAGCTAAATATAATGGTTAATATTTAAATCTTGCCTTAGACCTAAAATTTCAATTTTTTTTTTCTCCTTCTCTTTCCAGTTGGGTCTGACAATACAAATATGTCTTTAATGTTTTCCTCTTTGCAGGAGGTATTCTTCTAGCTACTGTGACAATTGTTTACATGCTCAAAAAGCAGAGGGACATTAAATAAATCTGGTATTATTTTTACTAAATGTATTTCACAGTATTTAAGTGCTTGGCTCATGACTTTTAATGGTTAGACTAGGTCTGCATTTAGCATCACAAGTCTGTAATGGAGAAATAACAAGTTTTTTTCAAAAAGTCACATTGATAAGAACCACAGCTTGGTTAGAGCAGAGCTTAAAAAGAGACTGGGTATTTATTTCCACTCCCCTACATACAACCACACAAGAAGGGGAGCAAACAGATAACACTTCTGTAAGCAAGATTTCTCCATTTTTACATGAAAGAGTATGTTTGCACAGGGCATGAATTAGCAGAGAACATGACATGTGCAAACATACTGCAGAGCTTTGTTGCTATTACTAGTAGCAGAGTATGAGTGAAGACTGGTTTGCAAAACAGAGATGCTCTGGACTGAGAACAAGTTTCAAATGACATAGCTTTTCCATTGTTTGTCTGAACTTCCCTGTTACACAGCTGTTGCTTAATCTCTTCTAGGCAAGTGCTTTGCATTTATTTCAGGTCGCTCACAAACTTGCATTTCTTTTAAAGGTGGTTCTTGATCCGTGTTATCAGATATCTCTTCCTGCAAGGTTGTGAAATAGTTCAAAAACAACAACAAAAAAATGATCATGTAAACCAGAATAGTATTAATAAGTACATGAAGGTAAATGCCACAGCTAGGGCCCTACTTTGGAGCTAATTTTCCAAACAGATGAAGGATTCTTGCTCTTGGGGTAAAGCAAAGGAGAAGCTACAGTAGACTCACAATAAATTCTCTTCCTCCCAGAAGGAAGACATTTCTATTTCGGGTAAAAGCTTACTTCACTAGTGATGTTGGCTTAAGCCTACTGGTTGATCTCATCTCCTTTCAGCTGTTTCCTACCCACATGGTCTGGGTGAGACTACAGCAGGCAGAGCCCCGGGCCTTGCCCCACCTTACAAGGGAGAGCCGGAGGTGTTTTAATCTGTATTTCTGTTTCCTTTTAAGTCCCTAGGGCAGGGAAAATGTAAAACTACTGTTACCTCCTCATTTTCAATAATGACATTAAAGTCAATTAAGCCTGTAATGCTATAAAACATCACTTCAACTAACAGAAATTCTCAGTGTCAGATATATTTCATCACCACATTCAGATGATGTATCAGGTCTCTCATCATCCTGAAGTCCCAATTAAAATTATGTTACACCTACAGGTAAAGTAAGCTTTGGACCATAGCACTGAGTAGCAGACCTACTTTTAAAGACCATAAGTTCTAAAGTCATTAAACTACATCTTTCTGAATTTCTGAAAATACGGGCTTTGAAACCCATTTTATCTTATTTATGCTGACTATTTTAAATCATTCATATTTTTGCAATATGTATGGAAAGATACTTCTGTTAAAAACCTTCCCATTTTATACCCAGTTTTGCTCCTATATTCTTTTGCCAAATGTTGATCAAGCCGAGATAAATATCACATGCCAACTCTCAGCTGACAACAAAAATGCTGGAGAACTCCAAAGCAAACATCTACATATATTTTGGAGAGACCATGATTCAGAAAATGTTGCTGTTCACTTCTGAAAATTTGACTAATATATTGCCTATTTATGGCTGACAAATACATTGGCATAGAAATTCCATTCTTTACTTGGTTTGTATCATCAAGAGAACTACTGCTAGGTCAGGAAGAAGATTGAAATGGGAATCCCTGAGCCTCCAGCTCAGTTTTGCATGCAATAGAGATGCACATTCAATATAAATGACACGTTCATAAGCTCAGAACAGCATTAATTGGCACGATAAGTATGTATCAGGCAGTGAATGCTTTACAAAGACAGTATGGTCTAGTTACAGAAGACTCGGAGAGTAGAGAGAGATGTTGAGACAAAAGTGAGCAGAAATAGTTCTGGCTTCAGGAGACCAGAAAGGAGTGCAACAATCAAGATCAAAAGGCCAGAAAAAAAAAAAAGGAGGAATAGGGAAGCTTGCCTAGTTACAGTAGTCTAAATGATCACAAATGCACACATACAACCCCCTGCAGGCTTTGTGGCAGTCTGGTTTCACCCACAGAACAGAACCTCTGTTTCATTTTCAAGAATTTGCTCATCTCAGTAAGTGCATGTATTCTCTTCAAGGCATTCTGACGCTGGTAAGTTATGAGACTCTCAGCCTTCTCTACAGAATTATGAAGAGATTGTTTTGGGAAATAAACTGTATGTTGGGGGGAGAATTACATTTTTTCAAAGAACTCTAAACTCCCTAAGGTTGTGGGAAAGTTAGCATTTCTGCATTTAATATCTACTATCTAATGACAAATTCAGTGCAATCCTATAAGGTGTAACTAGCATTTTTTTACAAGACTATTTTCATTATTATTATTTGTTATTCCACAGAGTCCAAAGTGCTTGTGCTGAAATTGCTGCATCAGAATCAATTATATTTTGTACTATGGTTAGGCCATACAAAATCGCTGCAGTGTGGACAGATGTGAGAGATGTGGTATGACACACTGTGCATGATGAGGAGCCCAAGACAACTCCTTCCAGCTCTGGGAAGAAGCTACTCATATTCTCCTGCCCAAATAAAGGGAAAGTTGGAATGATTGCTGGATGAAGTCAAGTCATCCCTGCCAGCTGAGCTAAGAGACTCATAAAAATATTGAGCAAATTTGTTTGCCTTAGAACATATGTGTTCCTGCCAAGTAGCAGTACCCTGAAGTGCTCCAGCAGTCCTTCATCTCCCTCTCAAATTGTACCAACAAGGAGACACATTGAATCCTATCTATATGCATACATGGCATATGCTTTCATGGACAAAATCCATTCAGCTCCACCATGGAGCAGATTAAATAGGCTTGCTCTCCAGGTCACACTGCTACTTCTGAGGTCACACTTAAAACATTTTTATTTAAGCAAAAAAAACCTGAGAGATTGTGTGACAACTGAGGTCTGCCTTCAGCAAGTCCGTTCTTTTCCAACATACAGGGGTTTCTAATGGAGTAAGAACAGGGCTCATTCTGCAGCAAAATGTTAGCTGTGTATTGTTCCAATATCTTGCTTCTTCGTCAAAAGTGATCCTGCAGGGTACTTTTGCTCTTTTCTAATCATTAAGGCATAAAGCAAGGAGCTCCACGTGAGAGAGAAGTCACATTCCTTGTTCCTGCAGTGACAAATACTGAATGCTGCACTCTGCAGCTCAAAATATTCATGTGTTCACTGATGCTTTCTTGATGTGCAGTCTGCCTTTTTATAGGTAACATTCTCAGAGGCATCAGAAAACATCCTAAGACAAGTTAAACTAAAATATAGAAATTAAATGTAGGAGCTGGATAGTGAGTACTCAGTCCAATTTCTATGTCTGATTTTCTCAGTGACCTAATTAGCACATCATCTGAGTGAATGGGCTGGTGGGACACCCATCTGGGGGTGGGAGGAAAACAACATTCAGCTGATTTTGCTGTATGTCTTAAAATGTACAGACAAGTTTATCATCAAGAAGACACTAAATCTGAGTGTAGGTACAGATGCTGTTGTCATAATCCAATCGAGGGCAAATCCACAAGGCATACATATGTTGCATTCAATAAAGCTTTGTGCCACTGCACAGACCCCTTCAGGGTTATATTTTCTTAAGATATTTCAGTGAGCAATCAAACTGCACATGCTTCCTTACCCAGCCTTCTAAGCAGTGATCCAATGAATCCCATACACACTCCCATATTACACCCGAATATGTACCGGTGTAGCTACATCTGCCCTGTAGCTCAAAAGGCACAGCCATACATCAGTCAGATCCTTGCTCTTTTGAAGGGAAAAGCATCATGGAAATGTACAGTTTTGTGCAGACTGGAGATTCTGATTTGTGAACCACTGCAGTCCCATCACTTGGGTTACTTTTCTGCAGAACACACCTGAGCAAGCACTAACCTTGCCAAAGGGGAAACCTCCCAAGAACACAGGTAATGACTGGAAGCAGGGAACCAATGCTTAGCTCCCTGCTGGAAGGCTACAATGCTACTTGTGCCCTGGTAGCTCAGCTATGTGCCCTAGCATAAACCTACTTCAAATAGGTCTGGGGACTTGAGGAGGTGAATTAAGCTGGAAACACAGAACTGTGCCCCTAATGTTGTTATTCAAGAACAAGCTGCTCTATGAAGACCCACAAGCCCTGCTGAAAATCTCTGTAGAGATGTCCAAGAATCATTATCCAGCATGTACTGGGCTGCATGATAAACCCAACTGTACCAGACAAACTGGTGGTAGTGACTGAGCAAGTGTTGGCACTAAAACTTGCTTAATTGTAGTCATCTACAACAGATAATTTAATATTGTCACAGATGACAACAATATTCCCAGCAGGTTTTCAACAAAATCAGGCTAGACTCAACAAAGCACTAATTCAAAAGTTTTTCCTCTGAGCATTACAATATGGGAAAAAATACAGACACAAATATATAAACTCTTGATTCCACTAATTCCCAGAATGTTTCAACAGATCACTACACCTAGAAGTAAACACTCTTATTTAAGAACAACTACTTAGTTAAGAAAACATCGAAGTTTCAAGAACCACCTATCTTCCTGATGTGTCTGGAAGCTCACCATGTTCCTCTAGCTTATGATAATAGGAAGAGAAGAAAAGCAAAAAAAAGCCAGAGGACTAAAAAATAACACTTCTTCTCTGGAGGAGAACATGTGGGGAGAATATGTGGAGAAAATGGTAGTGATGCCTTGTTTGGTTGTTTTTGTGGGTTTATTTTTGAAGTGGTGGGTTTTAAAGCCCTTCTTCCTCTTGTTTGTCCAATCTATCTAACAGTGCAGGAATGCTGCAGGGTCACATTCCTGTTTTTTACACTCCCAGACTGACTACTTAGAGGCCTACTAAAACAGAAAATATTCACAGTATTAAACAGTATTACATGCATTGAAGTTATTAAGAGGAATTGGCATCTTGTGAACACCAAAATTTAGGAAAGCCAGAACTATGAAGTTCCATACATCATGTTTCTTCAGCTGAAGACAACCACAGCAAACTAGACAGCTCAGCCAGGAATGGATTTTGATCTCAAGAATTCAAGAATTTCCTTCTCTTTCTAGAAGTGTAGATCTTATTGAATAATTCAGATGTAATCATATAGGCAGAGGCCAGACTGTAATTTATGATCAAGAATGCAAAATTAAGGTGTAAATGTATATCTTTCACAGAATTTTGGAGCACAAAATTAGATGAAAAGGAGAACTTGAGCTAAACCACATTCTCAAAAACTTTAATATTTGAAAGTAAAGGGAAATCAAGCAAAGATCTGCTTTTACATTTTAAAACATTAATGCCTTTTTCTGTTAAGTCTCTGGGGAGGCTCTCTTGTCTCTTGTGACAGACACAAGAAAGGCATTACCTATGAAGGTATTATGATTCTTGACCCTTTCATGTGCAGATGATTGTTGTCATCTAGAGCAATTTTGAATATGCTGGGTATTCTACATGTTTTCTGAATGCAGAAAATAAATAAGCAAGCACACTTTTTTTGCCCCATCAGATTGCCCTTTGCAGAGCTTTTTCTCATCATCTGTGAATCCAGGTGTGTAACCTGTGTGCACATACACACACATGCATGCATGCAGAAACATGTTTATGTTTCTTCCAAACATTCATTCACAGAACAAACCTAAAAGACCAGTACTTGCCTCTTTCCACACCTGTCTGTAGTATGGTTATTTATGAGGCTCTTTGCCTCATAAGGCACTTTTGCTCACAAGCCTCTATGTAACCAGCAGAATAATAAGATACTACCTGTAGCTTTATCTTCCCAGCAGCACAGAAGCCAGAATGAGATAAAACAAATTCTGCACCAGTGTAGAACTCATGTAATGAAACCAACTTACAGCAATTGCTGCCTAATATCAGAGCTTATTCTCACCAACATATAGGCAGCAAGTTCAGGTAACATTCCTACTGAATCTCCTCTAAGACTCTTTGTAGCTTATAGAAGGTTTGTGTGTTTCTCCAGTCTAACTACAAGCAGAAAACATCAACAGGTGGTTCTCAGAGGGCTGAGCTACTGCAACAAAGGCCTATGCAAAGCCCTGCTAGCTTACACCAGCCAAGGATGTTGGCCACAATATTTATATCTCAGTAGGGCTGATCCCTTTGTGATATGCCTGAAAACTTTTTGAGTATAAAGCCATAGAGATTCTTCAAGCCCTTGAACAGTTCTTTTTTCATAGCTTCCTTCCGACTTTTTATTTTTATTGCACTGCAGAAAAATCTAACAGGTGCTGCCAGATTATTATGCATTAATATACCAACTAATCAGAGAGATGAACTGTAAAACCACACCATTTTCATGGTACTTCACTTCAACACAGACTACTTTCTATTTATGAATTTAGATCCTATTGAGAGAATCCAGGACAACTATTACTGTTAGTGTGACACCAAGAGTGATTACTAAAATTCAGAGAATAGTTACAAAAGTATAAATTGTAACTTAGAACTCTTGTAGCATAATAAATAACCAGAACTATTACTCATTTGGAAAGAAAATACAGGCAATACAGGCAATAATTCACAGATGTTTAGGAGTGAATTTTACTTTATTCTGCATTACTCTGCACATCTGAAATTAAAAAAAAAAAAAAAAAAAAGGTAATAATGTTCATTACAGCTGAAAAAAATGAGAAATCTTCATTTCTACGCATAAGATACAACTGTCCAAGACACAGGATACCACAGAGAGCATTTTAACCCCATTCAATGCAGTCAGTATCTTTATACATATGAATCTTGTTACTCCTTTGCCAAGTGTTTATTTATTTAAGCATCTACTAGATTCAGAAGAGGGGCTGGTATCATGAAGGCAATGTTGATGTAATGTGTTCATTTACATATCCTTTTCTGAACTTGCTGCATGAGTCAAATATAAAACCAAGACAGATTCAAGTTCTCACAGCCCCTCTGGAGCCCCTTCTGACCCATAGTAAACGCCTACCAAGAACTGCATTTAGTTTACTTATTTCTGGCTCTCAATTCAACAGAATATTTTTTTCCAAGACATCTTACTTCTCCTAGAAAGGAAAAGCCATTCATATAGCAAGAAATGTTGGACAGGGAGACAGGAAAACGGAAAACAGAAAAAGGAAAAAGGAAAACGGAAAAAGGAAAAAGGAAAAAGGAAAGTAATGTGGTGGGCAAAAGGAATTAAATTGATATTGGAGAACAAAATAGGAAAGGATAAACAAAATCCAAACATAATACTAAACACATACCAAACAATATAAGCAAACAATCACAATGTAAAATACAGTTGTGATGGGCAGCTGGAGGATGTCCTTTCACTTCTGGGCATTAGCTCATCTGTTTTGTGGGGTTTATGGAGCTTCAGTTGCTCAATCTCATTTTCACCACAAAAAAAATTTGCATGGTAATGAATACCACAATTTTTTTTTTTTCAAAAGTCGTTCTTCTGCATTTCTGTTCATTAGAATGTATAGACAATGACACTTGAAAGCCACTGATTCAGACCATTAACTTTTCCAAAATCATGATCTATTGAAATCAGAAAATTCTCACCAGTTAGGGCACATTCCCCTGCACTTGTATTTCACTGAAATGATGTGAGTAAGCCACACAGTATTAGCAGCCACACTCAGTGGTAAACTCCTACTTAGCTTTACCTTGTTCTTTTAATTTCTTCTCATAGTAAGTAGTTCTCTCCTATTTAGCTTCTATTTCAATCCAGATCAATCATGATCTGTGCTAGTGTCCCACCACCTACATTTTGTCTTACCAGAAGGACTATATATGTTGCTCCTCAGCTCCAATAACTTTTTTTTTTTCTTGCAAGTTTGAGAAAATGTTTAATTCTTAGCACATTTTGTTTTGTTCTGTTCTTCCCAGCAAACAATTTTTTTTTTCCTTTTAGATTATTTCTAGTGTCTTTCAGATCACTTGAGATTGAATGAAAGACAGGGGAAATTCTATTTCACTCAAATATACATTCTCAGCAGATTATGTGTTTCACACAGTAAAACAGACAGGGCGGGACACAGCACTCTACAGAAATTTAAGATTACAATCCTGTTGCATAATATTCATCTTTGTGGCATAAAACCAGAACCCTATAGAAAATACAAGTAAATGGCCAGATATTTGGCCATGTAAATGTGTGAATTTGAAAATCTGTCTTCTCTTTAGTAGAAAACATTTCATGTAACGGTTGTTTGAGGACAGGATAAACCTTTGTGGCAGGGACAGAAACACAGGGAATGCAGGATATGATTTCTTTACCAAACCAAGAAAATATCCAAGTATCCACACATCATCTGTACTCCTGGCTTTTTATCTGCATACTGCTTATGTCTGTGCACTTTTATCTTTTGAGCTGGCCTGGTTCTCTTGCTGTGCAAGAAACATCCTGTGATAGAACCAAGCTCAAGCATGCCAGCAGACATGCCCCATACCAGCACCATTGGGACATATCCATTTCTTAGGTAATGGAGTTTCTTTCCTCAAATACCAAGATCTGAGTTCAGACACAGCCAGATCACAGATGATATACCATCCATGGCACCATGAAGAAGTCCCAACAACAGCCTGTGATTTTCATGGGGCCAAACTTTCAGCTCTTTCCAACACCTAGGTCCTTATCCAAGGACTAAGACAAACCTCACTTAATGAGATTTTGTAGAACTGTCTTTCTATTCTGACTAAGAATGTCTCATGGAGGCCTCCCAAATTAGTTCAGTAAACTGCCATAGCACACGGTTAGGAGAGCAGTTAGTCCTGCAGTTATAAATACATTCCATGTTCTCTTTTCCCATTGGTTGTTTTATTATGTTCTCATCTCAGGTTAACAAGAGCTTTTAAGCTTGAAAGCTAGAATTTTATATGGGATAAGCTTTAAAACAACTGATGACACTGATCAAAAGACCCCTTCTCACACAAATTCAGTCCTGATTAAAAAACCCTTTGTGATTCAAGTACTTCCTGTATAGAACTGCTGAAAGGAAGTAGAAGCATATGGGAAAGACATTTATGCAGCAAGGAGCTTTTCCACTTTGCTATCTATTTCAATAGTTTTGTTACAAAAGGACAGTGAAAATAACTTCCCTTTTGAGGCATTTAAATCCTTTGTTGTAAAGCACATTGAGCACTCTTCATGACATCATCACATTTTCTAAGTCAAACTGTGTGTCCTCTGACCTCTGTGATAAACAAGAGAAAATTGTTTCTGGTTTTACATTATCCAGCTGAGATGTGAAAATACGAAAAACATTTTTATTTTAATTTTCATAATATTTTTCAGCTAGTGCTCGTGCAGCAGCATTCAGCAAGATACTGGGCCACAAAGAAAGCTTTATTTCTGGGTGAGCTATCCATTTTTTAAGAGAATTAGAGTTTTAGAAAAATTCTCAGATGCAGAAAGAGTGAAAAATAATGAATAATCCTTGAAACCATGACTGTAATATATCTTTTTTTCTGTAAAGAGTACAAGAAAATGAAATCTTGCCTTTATATTAACAAAAAAGCTGGTAGTACTTATTTTAAAAGAGCAGTGAATATTGCAGTATAAATGTAGGCATACACAGGATTATTCAGAGCTACAGTAACTTCCTTTTCTTTGCTTATGCTTGAAGAACTACAGCCTACATTTTCTAACCCAATTCCAGGCTCCTAAGCCCACATACAAGCACATACACAGTTTCAGACTAATTTTAGGTAGCCACCAGGCTGAAAACATTTGGCCAATACATATTATGCTAATTTTATGTGGAGAATGACGGCTGTAAAGACTCTGGGATTATGCCTAACACTACAGCTGTGTTGATGCATGTTCACTACAAATATAGAAGGAAAAAAAACCCAACACATCCAAACCCAACTTCAACAGTTATTAAGCCATCACCCCAGTTACAATCTCAGGACATATTTGTGCCCCCTTTCCTTCCACTTGTTTTTTTTTGTTCCTCACAGATCATCTCCATCCTGTGTAGCTACCCCAAAGCTCCTGACTCAGACACTGTAGATGGCAAAAGGGCTAAGATAAACCAGGATAACTATTTATAACTCCCACTAAGCCCCATAGAAATGGTGAAAATCATGGATTGATAGTGAGGTCCCTTATTGCTTGTCTCCTTGACTCAATACTTGGCACATTTTCATTGTTTGTTTTATGCAACCAGCCACTCAAGTGTTTTGAAAGAACAGAAAAAAAAAATGACATTTTAAACTGCCCAATGCAAAAATGTATTCAGACAGGGCACCACATAAGGCAGGGAAAAGCCATTCTTCTGACAGTAACAGTTCTTAATGCAGCATTACTCATAGCTGCATGGAGAGACAGGAACACCAGATAATCCATAGCTACTAAAAAGTAAGCATGACTCAATTCGTGTGACTCATGGTTGTGACTAACCTGTCTAATAGCTTTTTTTAAAAGTCAGCCTTTAAGTATTTTCTATGTGTTCTTTCTCAATTGCTTTGTATTCCATAATTTTAAAATTATTACCGAAGAACAATCACAGTAGAGATCTAAGCAAATCACAATGACACATAAATGTATCCTAAAGCTCTAACTAAAACATATAGTAAGATTTAGGAAAGTGTATTTATCTCAAATCTAGTGGATTATTTCTTAGTCAAACACATATAAGTGAATGTCAGGGATGGGATGAGGAGTTGAGTCATTCTGTTAGCAGGTACCTGCACCCTGCCTGTAGGTGCTCTACAATTTGTTGCTCAATTGCATTATAGTTTTGTGTTTCTAGCAGAACAAAAAAGAGTCCTTTCTCAGCAGCAAATTCAGCTGAGGTCAGGAACAGCAATGCTTTTAAGGAGAGCTTGAGGATCAGTCATCTTCTGGCAAAAAGTGTTTTGCATTTTAAAATCCATGGGGATATTAAGTCTATAAAAAGGAGAAGTTAAGAATTAATTATTAGCCCACTTGTCAGCCTGGGATAAACATTCATTGTTAAAACAATGCCCCACAAGAAATTTTCGAAGTTATAAAAACCTACTGTTTATACTAGTGATATAGAGTAGGCAAATGAATAGTTCGTTTTTACAAATAGTCATCAAGTCAACCAGCAAGTAAGCATGAGAAAAGGAAACGAATTAAACCTGTTCTCCAAGTGCAAAGAAAACTTTTTAATTTCAGCTCTTACCGCAGTGTCCTGTCACCCTTTGCAGGAAATTATATTCATATCCACCCATTGCAGCAAGAACTAATGGAAAAGGCTGTGAAATCAGCTGAAGAGATGTACTGAAAATGCCCATTATACATTGCTGTAATTCATCTTCTAGTCTATCATTTGGTGAATCTATAGAGGTACCACATTTCAAAATTACACTCACATCTAAAACTACACGAACAATAAATCACCCATGAAACATTTCTCAAGTTGCTAAGCAGGTTTATCTGATGTTGTCACTAATGGAAAGAGGATTAATGGGCTATATTATTATATTTTACTCTCCTGTTGACTGTAGAAAATCCAGTTTCTTTCCCCCAAGTTTGCCTTAGGTTCCCGAAAGGCCTTGATCTGAATCCCTACTTCCAGCCTTAAGAGGGGGAAGCACAAGAAAAAGAAAAGGTTTGTGCTGTCTCTTGTGGAATCAGACAGTAACCAAGGACATACTGAATTTAATCCATATTCTATGAAGCATTTGATTGATTGATTAGCAACTGCTGTAGACCAGTCAAGCTTCTCTCTCTGGTATCTTGAAGAAAATTTCCAGGTAATTTGTCAGAAAATGTTTACTTATATGTGCTGATGAACTCCTGAGTTTCCACTATCCTCAGCATCCTCCCTTCTTTGCTGATGCACTGTACACTTTTCAACAAATCTGGGACTGGTTTGTATTCAAAGGTATGATAAACTGAGTGCAGCAGTCATGGTAATAAAGCATATAATATACCTTCAGGAGTTCCATTTTATGTATCAAAGCTGCAATAGGGTCTGTAAATAATAAACATGCAACTGCACATATATTTAATCTCTCACCCAAATACCTTTTGGCTCACAGCAAAATAAGACTGTAAAGCATATACTCAGCTTACTTTAGGAGGTGGTAATTTTATTTCCTTGGAAAAATTAAATTATGCAAAACCTGTATTATGCAACCTTGCATTTCATTAATATTTTGTTTGCTGGCAGAAGCCTGTTCCAATTTTCAAAATCCCTATGAATGTAGGGAATTAAACCCAAGAAAAGGGTGAGTCACAACACTGCTGCTACTTGAAATGACTAATCATCAACTTTTTTCATAACGTCCTCTGAACTGTGCAAAAAACAACTTTCTGCTTTAACAGGAAAACTTTGAAAAACAATAAAAATTGTGCCTCAGATTTAGTCTCAAAAAACAGCGGCAGTTTTCCATATTGGTCAAAAGTAGTCTTAAGAAAATGAAGTATTTATTATCAGTGGCAATCTGCTTACACAACAATACGAAGTATAGAGCTAGCATAACATCTAGACATACTCCCTCCCATGGCAATAAATTTATGTACAAAACACTCCATACATACAAAAGACTCAGTAAGAATTTCAGAGAGTTATTGAGGAATTCCTGCAGATGTTAGTCAGGTATCTGGACAGGGTTTCTTTTACCTGGTTGTACTGTAATAGTGTGCAAATGAAAAGTCATGGCAGCTACTCTTCAGCTTCATTCTCACACTTTGTCTTGGGAGGAGTTACACAGGACTTCACCAAAAATAGTGAAGCTGCCTGCTCCAGAAGCACAGGCCTGAGATATGTACTTATCAGTCAAAGCATGAAGGAAGTCTCATCCCCAAGTTTATCTATGTATTTTCCTATAATATAAACTAAATTGTTAATGGGAGATTCCTCACCATGGATATTAGAAGCTAGATTGGATGCAGGCAACAGAAAGTTCTGCTTTGCTGTAGTGAACCCTAAAATTATTCTTCTGTCTCCTACATTTTTGTTGTATTCTTTTCACCTGCTTCATCTAATACTTGCAAATTTCCTGGCCTCTTCAGACTCTCTGGAGGACTGCTTCTAGCTGGGGACCACTGCTAAAACCTTAAATATCATTATAGCATTGATATAGGCAGCACAATTCATTTCTTGGTGCAGAGCAGCTATCAAAGCCATGAAACATTATAAGAATCTTAAGAATCACATCATTCCCTTAACTCAAACAATTGTCCATCCACTGTTTCCACAGTGCACAGTTCTCAGAATATCGTTTTTTTGTTAGGTCAACAAGACATGTTCCTCAGAAGGAAGAAGATACCCATTTGTAAGATTGAAAACAGCCATACAATTCTGAAACTCTGAAAAGCTATTATTAATATAGTAAAACATTCTTGTAAACTCATTTCAGTTACAGACATAGGCAACATCTACATAAATATTTTCCTACTATCACTCACACAAACGAATTAGAAATATATGAAGCTCTGTTCAAATAGTGTTGATAACACTTAAATTGAACTGGTTTTAACATGTTTGATAAATCCGTAGATTTGACATCCCTAGGCCAAAAAAGTGCTGATGATCCCAAGTTTACTGCCAGTTAAGTGAGTAACCTGCTAGAGCACCTTGTTCCACAACTCCTGTATGCAGAAAGCCTTGCAGCATCAAAACTAGATTCAGGGCAAGGTAAAACAGGGAGCACTGCTCTTACACCGGAAAAAGAAAAAAAAAACAACAACTGACTGCTGAAGACATAAAACCTATAAAAAACCAGAAAAGTGTACCTCAGTTCATAATTGTCAAGAAGCTGATGAAGCCTGTATTGTTCAAATAGGGTGTGAAGATGCACTGCAAGAAAATGGAGGGGGCAATCAGCCTTATGTTGAACTTTAAAAAGAGAATATAGAGAACTGAAAAGACTGAGTCTTGGTGAGTTTCCCATAAGCGCAGAAAGAGTTAATTATAGTAACAGAAATACTAGAGTAGAAGAAAAAAAGATTGATAAGAGCAAAGGTAATTAATCTTTCCTGTATTTCTAGACACACAAATTACCCTTCTTTGGGTTTTGTTATTTGTTTTGTTGAGGGGTTTTTTGCAAAACCTATAATAAAGACTCAAAACCAAACTGTTTAGGTGAACTATTTTGTGAGTGACATTCTTACTGGGCACTGTAAAGACACAGTCATGCTTGACACTTTTTCCAGCTGTATCCAAACATAGGCTGTAGGTTCTCTGAACATTTGCAAACATAATTAAGTCAAATAACTATGCTTGCTTTACTTTGCATTTCATTCAAACTGTAGATGTTACATTATCTTTTTCATTATAATAATGATCAGAAATATGCATGACCATAAAAAGCCATGTGGTAATTCTAGCCATGGCATCAAGCCCAGTGACCACTCTTTAACCTTAGCACCCCAGAGAGCTGGGAGTCGATGTTGATAAAATACATTCACAGACAACAACATATGTAAACAGGAAAACACAGTCTGTAATTCTTCATTTATTTATTTATTAAACTGGATTTCTGTGTGTGCAACTGATCAGTTGGTTTTTAAAGTATGTCTTTAATACTTATTTTCATAAAATTATAATTAAACTAATGCAAATTCTATAGGAAACAGACTTTTTTCATATGTGCCTACGTTCAACTGTCAGTGTTATGGGTTTTAGAAAGTTTTGTGGAGTGCAGTTTATAACTTAACCTTTATGAGTTTGGAACAATTAGAAATAATTACAGAACTGACTGATAAGAATTTGGATTAGAATTAAAATTAGAATTGTCATAAAATGAAGAAGGGGTCTTTTGTACCATTTTACCTTTTCTGGATGTGACAAAAACTTGGTTTGAATTGGTTTTAAAGTTTTCATTTATTAACAGGACTGTATGAAAATTTGTTCATATGCAACTACCTCAGATGAGTATAGGATTTATACTTTGATTTGTATTGGTGACAGCAAATTTACATTTTAATTCAATCTCTCCCATGGCCAGCTCTGATTTGCACATGTTGTGCACATAGGCTTTCACTCTAAAACAGAAACAGAAATTTGGGTATGTCTAGTGTTTGGAAGATATTCATACCTGCAATGACTAAAGAGACAGAACAGATAGGCAGATGAGATTGGGGGACTGAAGTAAATTAGGACTTGATGGTACCTGAGTACTAATTTAAATTGAAGATAGTATGTTTTCAACAGTGCAGTATAAAGGAGTCTTGTTCTCTAGTTTGTCCAGATGGACTCAAACATTTCAGTAATACTTCTTAACATATTGAATTCTTGTCTTTAAAAATGTTTGATTTTTGTAAAATGCTAATGCATGAAACCAGAATATTCCCAGCTAAGTTAATATACTAAGAGCAACCCTTGTATGGGTTTCTAGAACTAAACTAAACCCACAGTTGTTCAGAACTACCATCAGTTAGTCATCAGTGACTGATGAAAAAAAAGAAGTGAAAAGTACCAACACTATACCCATTTTTATCCAAAATAACACATTTCCATTTGCAGATTTTTTGAAAGGAAAAAAGCATGTAGCAGTCTCATACAGTGACTTACAAAGAAAAAGTAAGAAAAGAGATGCTGGCCCTCTTCCTGTACTTTTCTCACTTTCTCAATCTCCTACCATTCACATACCTCATGCACAAACACAGCTCAGTCTGTCCTGGACGGTGAATATGAATGTTGGCTCTTCACCTTTTTATGGTTCAATGTAACTTACAATTTTGGATGAATGAGTACCAAGTCCAACCACGAGAAGTCCAACCACCAAGGGATGGGTGCAAGCATAACATTTTACTAGACAAATAACACAAGCAAGTGAGAGAACCCTGTGAAGACAGGGCAGATATGTTGCAAGGTAAAAGAGAGAGAGAGAAGAATGAGAAGGTGGNAAAAAAGTGAGAATGAAAGAGAGAGCTATCACCATCACTGATCCTGTGGTGTCTGGCAGTCTTTCTTTGGGATGGTGATTGGATTCCAGCCAGGGCAGAGGTCCGGAGCAGGGTGACAGGGTGGTGGTAGGTGACAACAAGTGAACAGTGCGGTATTCCTTAGATACACCAGGTTTCCCATCGCTCTCAAGGCTGATTTAGGAACCTGGCATCTCACCTCTCAGGAGGGTTCCCTCACCCCACTGAAAAAGGCCACTGTTGTCTGGCCTGTGGTTTCTAACAGTCACTAGTCTACCAGTCTGCCAACTCCACCTGGACAGGAACACCCACCTGACATCTTCAGTCAGTTTGGGCCTATGCTCCAATATTTCATTTGCCACACTGTCATTCGAGGCAAAGATTCCACTGGATGGAACCTCACACATCTCCAAACAGTTTGCCCTAAACTGGGATACAGAGAATGAATCTCTCCAGACCTCTCCTGTTAAACTGTTCCAGGTGGTACCATAACGCTACACAAGGGAGGACTAGGACTCTGGATGCATCTTAGTCTAATGGCACCAGACTGACAACATGGATTCCATTACCCAAACTTATACATTATAGAAGTATTTCAGTGGGCTTAGAAAAGGAAAATTCATTGGAAAGTTGAGACCAAACTTCTCATCAAATGCAATCTGCATTTTTCAGTCAGTACATTATTCTGTTTAGACAGCACAGGAAAGCTCTGACTGAAATATACATTGGAGAACAGAAACACAGCCAAGTCAGACTCTGGCTGGAGATTACCTGAAATTGATCCAAACATCCTAGCACTAATTCTGCCTTACATTTAAGATATTATGTCAGCTAACAGGAAAGAGTAGTTCAGGAGCTGCCGTGTCATTCCCAGTTTCTGAATTCATCCTCACATATGGCCATGTTCAATAATTCTGTTCATCACATGAGGGGAAGGATGTCACACCCTGAGATCCTAGGTTACAGTTTGCCAGTGTAAGTGCGTTGCTTCCAGTCAGTTCATTGCATGGGTAAAGGACAGTCACAAAAATAGGTATGTATACAGATGCATCCAGTTTCAGTTTCTCAAATTCACCACTAAAGGCATCAGTTTTAAAACTGGCACCAGAAATCCTATATTTCAGTGGCACCGGATTTAATAGTCTTACTGCTTGCAATTACTTTCAGGACCAATATAATTTTCAAGTAATGGTATTCATTAGAATAGTAATAGTGCTCAGCAGCATCAAATAGAACAGTGTGCATAAAGCTGCTTTAAGGTCAAATCCAGCAGACATCCACAAATGAAATAGAAGAGACATAAAGTGAAAACCAGCTCAAGATGGAAGCTTAGTTTTGACTGACACAAATCAGAAGTGTTGGTAATGAATTATTCCCAGTGAATTAAATGAGATGTTCTTCCTGCTTGGAGTACTGTACACTTAATATTTCGCATCAGATGGATGAATCACATGTGTCTTGATTTTCCCACATGGTAAACTTTGATTCATCTTCCCAGACGCTACTATAAATGTTAGCATAACGCTCATAAGCAAAAAGCAAAGAGAAAATATAAAAATTATCTGCTTATCAGCAGTTATAAATATTTTAAACTGAGTATTTGTTTAGAAAAGCAAAACCAGAAGAAACAGGCTCTGAAGCCACTTAATGTTAGACCAAGTTGTGCTTGACACACCACCCCAGGGGGATGTGACAAGGCTGATATGAACTAAGGCTGAGTCCTGAGCGGCCTCCAGTCACCTGCAGGCCAGCTGGCACTGTGTTCAGGTGCCCAAAGCCAGACAGGTCTTTGAACACAACAGTTGCATTCCATGTAGCCAGAGCAGAACTGCTGTCATGCCCCATGGCTCTAACATACCCAGCATACTCCAGGCTACTAGCTGCTGCAATGCAGACTTCTTATGACTGCCTAGATATTCCCTGGGAAATTGATCAGCTAATTTATGGCCTATGGACTACACTGTCAGAGCATCATAAACTACTTTCTTAAATCCTAGTGATGGCCTCCATTAATTTTATTAAAACACAACTTTCACATCAAATATTTGATCTGTTATTTTTGACAAAGCCACTAATCCTCTGGAAGATAATTTTCATCAAGCATACATTATATTCTGTTAGGATACAGTATACATTCTATTCCAAGCTACATAAATCCTCTGTGCAATCTAATGATCTAAGGTATCTCTTGTGATACCTTAATGTACAATAAACAGTCCCAGAGTCTCTAAATTATTCAGCATGATGTGGCTTCAGAAGCAGNGGGGGGGGGCAGAGAAGAGAAAAGAACAAGAGAGGAAAAAAAGTGAGAATGAAAGAGAGAGCTATCACCATCACTGATCCTGTGGTGTCTGGCAGTCTTTCTTTGGGATGGTGATTGGATTCCAGCCAGGGCAGAGGTCCGGAGCAGGGTGACAGGGTGGTGGTAGGTGACAACAAGTGAACAGTGCGGTATTCCTTAGATACACCAGGTTTCCCATCACTCTCAAGGCTGATTTAGGAACCTGGCATCTCACCTCTCAGGAGGGTTCCCTCATCCCACTGAAAAAGGCCACTGTTGTCTGGCCTGTGGTTTCTAACAGTCACTAGCCAGTCTGCCAACTCCACCTGGACAGGAACACCCACCTGACATCTTCAGTCAGTTTGGGCCTATGCTCCAATATTTCATTTGCCACACTGTCATTCGAGGCAAAGATTCCACTGGATGGAACCTCACACATCTCCAAACAGTTTGCCCTAAACTGGGATACAGAGAATGAATCTCTCCAGACCTCTCCTGCTAAACTGTTCCAGGTGGTACCATAACGCTACACAAGGGAGGACTAGGACTCTGGATGCATCTTAGTCTAATGGCACCAGACTGACAACATGGATTCCATTATCCAAACTTACACATTATAGAAGTATTTCAGTGGGCTTAGAAAAGGAAAATTCATTGGAAAGTTGAGACCAAACTTCTCATCAAATGCAATCTGCATTTTTCAGTCAGTACATTATTCTGTTTAGACAGCACAGGAAAGCTCTGACTGAAATATACATTGGAGAACAGAAACACAGCCAAGTCAGACTCTGGCTGGAGATTACCTGAAATTGGTCCAAACATCCTAGCACTAATTCTGCCTTACATTTAAGATATTATGTCAGCTAACAGGAAAAGAGTAGTTCAGGAGCTGCTGTGTCATTCCCAGTTTCTGAATTCATCCTCACATATGGCCATGTTCAATAATTCTGTTCATCACATGAGGGGAAGGATGTCACACCCTGAGACCTAGTCTTACCACAACCCCTAAAAAAAAGAAGATCCTCTTCTGGAAGATGAGGAAAAGACATGCCAATCCTTTTCTGACTTTTTTTCCAACTTTGACAGAATGAAAAACACAGCGCCATTCAATAGAGATGACCTCCCTCAGTAGACTACTAGACAGACATTTGTACAGTATTTTTCAGAGAGATCCTAGGTTACAGTTTGCCAGTGTAAGTGCGTTGCTTCCAGTCAGTTCATTGCATGGGTAAAGGACAGTCACAAAAATAGGTATGTATACAGATGCATCCAGTTTCAGTTTCTCAAATTAAATCAGAAGTGTTGGTAATGAATTATTCCCAGTGAATTAAATGAGATGTTCTTCCTGCTTGGAGTACTGTACACTTAATATTTCGCATCAGATGGATGAATCACATGTGTCTTGATTTTCCCACATGGTAAACTTTGATTCATCTTCCCAGACGCTACTATAAATGTTAGCATAACGCTCATAAGCAAAAAGCAAAGAGAAAATATAAAAATTATCTGCTTATCAGCAGTTATAAATATTTTAAACTGAGTATTTGTTTAGAAAAGCAAAACCAGAAGAAACAGGCTCTGAAGCCACTTAATGTTAGACCAAGTTGTGCTTGACACACCACCCCAGGGGGATGTGACAAGGCTGATATGAACTAAGGCTGAGTCCTGAGCGGCCTCCAGTCACCTGCAGGCCAGCTGGCACTGTGTTCAGGTGCCCAAAGCCAGACAGGTCTTTGAACACAACAGTTGCATTCCATGTAGCCAGAGCAGAACTGCTGTCATGCCCCATGGCTCTAACATACCCAGCATACTCCAGGCTACTAGCTGCTGCAATGCAGACTTCTTATGACTGCCTAGATATTCCCTGGGAAATTGATCAGCTAATTTATGGCCTATGGACTACACTGTCAGAGCATCATAAACTACTTTCTTAAATCCTAGTGATGGCCTCCATTAATTTTATTAAAACACAACTTTCACATCAAATATTTGATCTGTTATTTTTGACAAAGCCACTAATCCTCTGGAAGATAATTTTCATCAAGCATACATTATATTCTGTTAGGATACAGTATACATTCTATTCCAAGCTACATAAATCCTCTGTGCAATCTAATGATCTAAGGTATCTCTTGTGATACCTTAATGTACAATAAACAGTCCCAGAGTCTCTAAATTATTCAGCATGATGTGGCTTCAGAAGCAGAAGTTGCTCATATTTCTTTAGATGAAATGCAGTTGGAAGACAAGTGGTTCTGTTTATTTTAGCTATATACTTATCTATATATTCTAAACTATTCTAGGAGGTCTGAATCACTTTTTTACCTTCAGTTCAAGCCTCACAAAGCACATCACAAAACCTAAGGAACTATGACAGATGACAAAAAGCACTGATTAGTTGAAGATAAAGAAAAGGGAGACAAATTAGATAAGTGTTGGAGTGAATCATTCAGGGATGTTGCTCAGTCTCCATCTCTAGTGAAGAGATCCAGTTAGACAAGGATCTCTGTCTGTAAGGAATGTTTTAAGTAGAGTTTACCTTGTCTTCAAACAAAAGTATGGATTAGACAGCCTCCTGAGGTTTTTTTCAGATCTGGGAGTCTACAAATATAGTAGCATTAATCGCTGCCTTTGGAATAGCCTGTGTGGCCTTTAACTCTAGGGATGACACTGAAGAACTGCAGCTACTATAACAACATCACAGAGCTACTTTCACCTTCTTCTACAGGGCAAAACAGTGACAAACATTAATAGTTTTGAATCTTGCTATAAGATGTGCTTTTTTTTTTTCTTCAGTTGCCTGTATCTCATCAGATAAGACAAAAGTGTTTTAAAGGATTTCAAGCAACAGGCTTACTAGCTGGGGCTGGCAAAACCTTTATAAATCATCTGGTGAAAAGTAAAAAGCAATATACTTCCACAGTTCAAGAAGTTGCAGATTTGAGAGCTGTTTGACAGGAATGAGGACTAAGGGAAGGCCTTCTGCACTTGTAGGTTCCTGGCACTGCCCCAAGACCATCTGTGCCTGTCAAAGAAGAGCTTTATCTACTCAGTGTATTAAACTTTTTTTCAGTACTGTATCTGAGCTCTTATACTTCTTTTCTTCTCAATAACCTGTCACCATTCAAAACAGCTGCTACAAACTAAAATAGTGATTTCCATTTTAAAGTTTCCTTAGTAGGAGTTAAAGGATGGTAATAACAGCATGAAAGCCTGGCATCCATTTTTATCACCCCCTCACAGCCCAACATCACCAGGTCAGAAACAGGTTTTCAATTTCTGTTTTGGAATCCGTAGACCTGTTTCAGGAACACACAGTTCTGTGTGAGCAAGCAGTCCAGAGATAACTGATACTGTAATCCTTGTGCATTTTGGAAAAAAGTGGGAAAGTTTTAAACTAAAATAACAATTTCAAAACCTGAAACTATTCATTCAATTGTACCTAAAGTATGGCTTGAAACATAATAGGCAAACCACAGAAGAAAGCGTTTCCAAAGTTCAGGTTTTCTTCTTTCACCACATACCTCAAAATAAATGATGACTGATTTAGCAGAAAAATAGCCTGAAATACTGAGAAAAGCAAACAGGGACCAGTTCAGAGGGTAGAAAACAATACTCTACTTGTATTTTATTATTATGGTTTAAAGTTAGCACCTGACTGAAACTTTATGAACTATCACAAGAGAACAGTAGCATATATTTCCTTTTCACTATTAGATTTTTGTTTCTATTTGTAAGACCTGATTAGTCCCAAATGTTGAAGGAAGAAAGTAACAGCACACATGGCATTAAGGAAAGTTTTGCCATGCTTCAGAGTCTGCAATAGTGGTCAAAGCAGCAGCTGCTTTGCAAAATAAGAGATGTAAAATCTATTTTGAAATTTGTTTTTCATTAACAGGACTATTGTAAATGTTTCATTAGTTTGCACACAGTCAGTACCTGGGCCAGTTGATTCCCAGAGACTTCAAAGCTTTCTAAACTTCCTGAAAACAGTTTGCAGTAAATCTGGTTTCAGGACAATCACTATTACTATAAAGGGAATGAAAGGCAAAAATGGGTTAGGGGTGTTTTTCTGGCCTTTTCTACAATCACATTATTACTATGAAGTACTCTGATCAAATTTCTCTACTTTTTATTAAAGGCACTAATTAAAACAGAATTCTTTGATCATGTACCAAATAAATTATGAAAGATCAGTCAAACCACTATAATTCCAAAATGTGGTAAACTCTCAGGAATAACTAGAATATACATTTTTTTGAAAAGAAATGAAGATGATATTCAAACAGACATAGTGGAAGTCTTCAATAACATTATTAAATGGAAAAAAAATATTTCTTTATATTTATGTACACACACACATGTACATAGATACATTTATATGTTTCTTCCATATATTCTCCCTGCTTTCTGATATTTTTCATCCCACTGGTGAAGCACAACTCCAGAGTTCTGCTCTACTTTGTTCCTCCCTCACTGTTCCTTAAAGGCCATCATGTTCACCAGTAGGACCTGCATTACATCATTGCAGTTGGAATAAAACACATTTTTTATGGAGTTTTGCATTGCTGGAGCATATAGGTTATTTCATGATAGAAAATGATGCAAGTAATGAGTACCTTTGGCATCAAAGACCTTTATATCAGCTTGGTATAAACTTTTAGTAGCTCATCAGTGAGTCAGATGTTCTGATCTATTGATTTATCATTGAGATTTGGTTACTAAATGCCTATCTATGTCACTTTTTACAGTACTCTTTGAAAAATGTTGAAAGAAATCACCTCCTAGAATCTGTCACCATGGAAGTCAGAGCCCTAACTCATCCTGAGAGCAGACAAACATCCACATCATCAGCAGCACCAAACCCTTCTGTTGCAGACTAAATGGCAGCACCACCAGTATACCCACTGGAAAGGTCAAGGGCTCAGTGCATCAGTGGTCTCAGTGCCCAGCTCTGGAAGGGTTCAAAGCACTTCACTGCTCACTCTGGAGCATGGCCAAACATTTCTCAATGCAGTATGTGCTGTTCTTTCAGCATTTGGGAATAATCAGCTTTTACAAACAAAACCAAAAATGTAATAACACTCAGAAAACTAATTTCACAATTGACAACATGGCAGGCCATCAGCTTCTCAGTAAAAAAAGGATAATTTTCATGGACTTAGTGCACACTGAAGAAAAGAAGTACTCAAGACTTCACCATTGTCTTTTTTGTACATCAGAGCTTGGAAAACTCTTCAGGCACAAGGAAATGTTTTTCTATCTCATTGAATTTGATAACATCTGCAAAAACATTGTGCTCTAATCAGCAGAGATAAACCACATAGGGAGTAACAGCAGGGTCATCTCTGTGATACATCAGCACTTACGATGACTGGCACACAATTCTCAGATTTTCTAAACAAAGAGACATATACCAAGTGATGAAAGACATCCTGTTGTCACACAGCTCAGATGCTAAGATTTATGTCAACCTTAGTGACCAAGCAAAACTAATACTTGAACTGTCAGAGTATCACAAGTGGCTAAATCTACATCCAGAATTATGCAGAGAGTTGTTTTCCACATTTTCAAATATTAACACAATGCCATTCACTATAGACAGACAAACAAAGCATCTGAACTGCAGCAGTATCGTCTTTTATGATTTGGTGTTGTGTTTGTTGAGTTTTTTCTTATTTTGATTGTTTAAAAGAAGAATAAGTACTGACATCTTGAGAACTTTGCAGTTGTCCTGGAGTCTTTAATATCTCTGGCTGACCTAATATAATCAGCCTTTACTTATATTTCATTGATTGTCTTGCACATACCCCTGGTGCAAGAGCTTGTTAATGGTCATATTTATACCAGACACCATGAAATATAGTCTTAGAAATAAATTACTTTCTTCTGTAGGAAAAAAAAAAGCATTTAAAATACGAAAACATTACAAAAGGTGTAAAATCCTCCTTTAACACTACCTTGAAGGAACTAGATTTTTCAAGCTTTAAGTGAAAGCCAGAATGGCCACTATCATACAGTTACAGACTCACTAAAATCTAAGCTTGCTAAACCTGATGAGAAATTTCTTCTTCCTTGCAATTTCTGGAAATTGACATTTTATAAATTTACATTCTGGGACTCAAACAATTTAGTTTTAATGTTAACACAGATGTTGGTGAATACATGCAATATGTTTATACCAATTATAGAAGCATTTTTTAGGTAAAGATTTTGTTTCCCATGTGTTCTTTGTGCAAAAGTTCCACCTACAGATAAAACTTTCTACTGGAGTTAGATCCTGTCTCCATGGGAAAGAGGCTCTCCCATCCCATCACTGCCAATCTTTGTATTTTTCAATTGGTCAGCTGCACAGACTGCTACATTTATGTGAGAAATACATCCAGCATCACACTGAAACATTAAAAAAGCCATAGAAAAGTATTACAAAATGACAAAGGAAACTTGCCCAAGGGGAATTTTTTATTGTTGAGTTCCAGCACTTGAGTTTTTCAGTATCATCCACCCATGCCTTGATGTTATTTTAGAAACAAGTCTTACCAAAAGTAGAAATCACATATTGTCTGTGGACAAGCCAGGAAAGCACAGGTACTGGAATACATTTTTTCTTATTTTATATTTATTACATATATGTTTTTAAGTCCTCAGATGAATTGTTTTTTCTTTCATCCCAGATATTAATGAAGCAATTTATAGTTTGTTTTATGACTCATTGTGATTCAGCCAAATTATATCTGCCTCAGATTAAGAAAGAGCAAGATTCACAGTGAACTTGTCAAATAAAAACCTCTCAACAATTACTCAAGACAATACTGAGAAACAGGCTGAGGACAGAAGAACAGAAAAGAGGTATGTAATGAACCTGTAATTCCATTTGCCTCATTTTTTGATCAAGAAAATAATCACTACTAAAGAAATGAACGTATACACGCAACATTCTATGCTCTAAAGTTACTAGAGAATACTTCTCAAGGATCTTTTTTTCCCATCTCTCTGTTTTGGAAAACACCTTTATCTGGGCTTTCTAGAAAAAGTCGAATCTGACTTTGCTCACTGTAGGAATCTCTGTGCCAAGGGATTGCCAACAGTAACTACTGGCCTGCTTCCTGAAGGCTGGCTGTTCCAAAAGCAAAGGTTTTACCCAGAGAACTTGAACAAGAATTCTTCATAGTTTCAACTGTTGTCCAGCTTGTTACTCAAAGCTGGAAGATGATATTTCCAAATTTATTACAGAATTCTCTCTGGGATCCAGGGCTGAAGCACAGCATTGCCAATGATAGCAGGTGGCCAGTGTCCCTGCATAGCACTGATTTTTCAGTTGATGTACACCTGAAGCTCACTGAGTCAAAAAATATGACAACAGATGTTTTGGCAATTCCAGATAAGGCAGTATTCAGGTCCATAAATTTGGGGGCTTTTTATTTATTTATTTTACCTGCAGCTTTGAATATACTTCATCTTAATGATTTGTTATTAATCTACTTACTACATTCCAAACAAATTACTGAAACATACTACAATAATTTAATGCATTTGGATTTTTGCCTTTTGAAAAGTATATGCACTTACCTTCTCATGCACATCTCCTTTGAGAATCTTTTTACTCATCACCTTATTTAATGGGAAACATAAATCAATAGCTTCATATGGTAGCATTTAACCCAGTAACCTTTAAAGAAAGCAGTCTCAGACATTTTTCATGTTATCTTTGTGGAAAGCTAGTGACACATCTGTGGCATTTTATAGTTCTGTGAGAAGCTTAACATTTTTGAACAGTTTATTATCAAACTATTTCTCATGGTTTGTTCAAAGGAGCTGAGGACTGGTAGTTTCCAAGAATACTATGCCAATCACTTAAGCAAGGGTATAATCTCCAACAAAATTCAGTTTCTAATAGAAAGAAATAGTAATCTAGCATATTGCAATAAAGAAAAACATGGGAAAGCTATATATGGGGAAAATAAATCAGTACAAACTGCCATTTCATTTTGCCTGGGAACAGGCAACCACATCTGCTGTGGCCATTGCTGTGACTAAAATACAGCATGTACATAAAGCCAAGTTAATTTTAAACTAGTTAGCTCAGCTACAGGCATTTCTGACTTTGCCATAGTAAGGCCAGAGCTCAGCATGAGCTTCTTTTACAGTATCTAACTAAATGCTGACTTCATTCTGATAACCTACATGGATCTCTACAGCCACACTGATGTTAGCTCAGCTAACTTGAGTTAGCTAACCCAAAACAGTTGTTTTACCTGCATTCTAGAGCAGTTTCATCTATAAGACTGCAGTAGATAAGTAGACATATAGAAGTTTTTAGAACAAAAATGTAAGTCCAGCCACTGATGCACTCTGTAAATGTATAATAAAATGAATACTGTTCTGCTTTTAAAGTGTATTTGAAAACAAAATAATTTTTGGCATCAATCTGAGCAAACAAGTTCAAAGAAGACTGAAATAAACAAAGTTATTTCAAAGAGAGCACAAAGTGGGATGTTGATGTAACATTTATAAGAAACCTGCATTTTCTTGGTGACCACTTCATAATACTTTCGTTAAATTCTCTCACACTTTTCAGCTCCACTGAATGGACACTAAACAAGCTGTTCATCACACAGTAAATTGCAGGACAAGGGTACCTTCTCCCATCCTAGAGCTCGAGTGCTCAGAAAGTGCATACTCTTGCCACACCTCTGGCTCATGCACCCTTCCTTGATTCCATCACAGCCTTGTCAGGAGAAGGTGTAAATTTACCCCCTACCTGGCAGCCCAAAGATATGTATCAGCTTCTTTGCCAAACTACGCTGTATTTTCTCTAGGGCTTCATAACACCTGAGACTGTATGCTTCAGACAGATATCATCCAAGAGTCCACCCACACTGTACTTGAACCATCTGCTTTCCCAGCATAGTCATATTACACTTTTACAGGTCTTGTAAAATCTTCTGTGGCCTTTCTATGTGCTCAGATGCAACTCGGATGAGCGCTTGAATTATTCTCAAAATACAGCATTCCATAAAATCTTATAATGTACCATTTTAACTATATACAGCTTATTTATAACCTTGTTACCACCTTTCTGGGCAGCAACTTGGTCTTCTGAACCAAGCTCTTAAAATAAAACACACAAGAAAAACAAGAAACCATGACATAAACCATTCCCACAGTATGCTTTGGAGTAGGAAGGGATACAGTTGTTTGAACGGAGGAGAAGACTGAAGTACTTCTATGATTTTGAAACAAGACCAAAAAAACCCAAACAAAACAACCCTAAATTTTCTGCTTCAAAGAATTAAGAAGAAATACAATATTCAAAAATCAAAACACAAAGTATGGGTGGGGGATAGAAGGGCATTCTGACTGCTCCCGTGAAAACCTCTATCAATTGACTGCTGTTCAGAGCAGCTTGTAAAGTAGTCATTGACTTGATTTTCTTAAGGAGGGAGCATGGGAAAAAATGAAGCATTTTGGCACATTGAGGATTTTATTGGAAAGAGATTTAGCCATGAGAAAACATCTGCAGAATGCGGTTTTAATAAGATTCTGAATCATTGTCACTACATTGTATTTTTAATCAACAACTGGTAAAAGATGAAAGCTGACAATTGTAAAAGCTTAGTTAAATGTTCTTCTTAGCCTTTTTTGGTGAAGGAAAAATACACAGTCATAAGAAAGCAAAATAACACTGTGGTCTGAATTTTAGTCAGGATATGGCCTTCCTGTTACAAGTTTGGTATAATCTCTAGAGCAACCAAGGTAGAAATGTGAGCAGCAGAACACTCAGAGCTTTCTCTGAAGACAGCTAGCTTTTTCCATGCTGAATCTAAAACTCAACAAGCTTATATAGTGTATTTTTTCCTTCACATAACTGTCAAGATGAAAAGTATCTAACACAATTCTTCACTTGTGCACACATTAAAGCGTAAATGATCCACATATCAGCCTTCTCAAAGTTATAAAAATATTTCTCAAAATATCAAGTTAGATACCACAAAAACATTTCAGTAGTGTGATTGGAGGCTTGCCTGCTTTCAATGTAATCAACCATCTTTTCCTTTTGATATTTGAAGTCTTCCACCTGCAGGCTGTTATCCTTAGTGCTCCTCAGATAATGAGTCAAAAGAACTGATAAATAGAAAATACCAGCCTTTTCTGCCAGCCAACAGAAACACCAGAGGCGACATGTGAAGTTAGCCAATATGAAGTAGCTTAGAGTGAATTTTCCACTAATTCAGGAATATGGTATTTCTATGGAAAACATCAAACCTAGGAAGAAAAATGCTGCAGCTGACATAACTGTTTCAACCTATTTCAAGGAAACCAAACCAGAAATTTGGAGGGCTTGCTTTTATGAAGGCTATAGTGAGAAGTAGTAGGAAGAATAATGGGTTGTTTTTTTAAAAAGAGGCTATTCCCTTTGAAGCCATTGCTATAGGACAATGGAAATATGCAATATGTTCGATGCACAAATGTTAAAGCTTTGGAAACCCTAAATGAAAATGGAAAATACTTTGGAAAACTTGATGACAAATGAATATTAATGTTTTGTATAAAAACCTTCAATATCACAGAAAATAACAAGCAGGCACTGGAAAAATAACCACCTTAACAATAAAAACTGCAGATTGACATACCAGCCACACATTCATTCAAAAACCTGCCTAAGTCAGGTGTAAGAACTGTGTGAGTTACACTGCCCACTGCATCGCATCACAATAGAAACACAAAGTTAGCAATCCCCTAAGTCAGTGTATCACTTAGAATAAAGGACGAAAGTGGCATTCAGTACTGACACATTGCACATGGTCTGAGAAAGAAATTAAATACAGCTGCCTTTAAAAGTATGAGAATGAAATAGCCAACATATGTAGTTGTATAAAGTAAAAATGTACTTCAGCTTGCAAAGGGCCTTAGTAACTCCCACAGTACTCCTGCAGCTGCCCTGACTGTGCAGTGCTACAACCCACGGGCACAGGGGCAATGCAGGGAAGAAATCAGCAGGAAGCTTAGGAGACCAAATACAAACTCCAGCTCCAAACATTAAGGGTTTGGGCTCCCAAGGCAGTGTCCCTGAGTACTGCTGGCTTTTGGTGCTGACCAACACAGTGCTACCAAACACAGTGCACTTCTAGCACGAGCCAGAGAGCAGCTGTGAGCTTGGTTCATCTCCTGCTCTGACCACAGGGCCTGAACTCATCTCAGATCCAGCAGCCTGAATACACCACCCACATGTCCAGTATCTTCATCACCCACAGCTCGATTGCATGAGATTTGTCCTACCCTGCTGAACAAGAAAAGTACACGTGCCACTTTTGAATTCTGCAGCCCATGAAAATGGAAAACTAAAATATCCAGAGTTTCAGTTCTTTCTGTCAGTAAGTAACAAGCAAATCTTTTCCCAAAAGGAAATGGTCTCATATTGGAAAGGATGGCCAGAAATATATTAGTGCATCATTGCAGGCCCGTGCTGGTGTAACTTTATATAATTACAAGCTCTAATTAGACTAACGTAGGCATGACTCAGAAGTTAGATGAGATCTAACTATATAGTTACAAATTAATTTCTGACATTGGCCACTGTCACAGTTTAGGCCCAGCCAGTACCAGCCAGGCCTCCAATTGCTCACCCCCATCCCTATTATGGTACATGGAGGACAAAATCCACCTCAAGGCTTGTTAATCAAGACAAGGACAGGGAGGTTTGCATTCCCCAATTATGGTAGCAGAAAACAAAACAAAACAAACGACAAACAAACAAACAAACAAAAAGAAACAAACAAACCCAAACCCCAAGCAACAACTGAACAAAAAATCCCCCAAAAAGCAACAAACAAAAACCCAGACTCAGCTTTGGAAGAATAAAACACTAATCTCATCTATCAGGAGAAAGAGAGAACATGACCAGATCTTAATACCTTCCACATCCCTCCCTTCTTCTCGAAACTGAATTGCTTCATTGACCAGCAGAACAGGGGATGGGGAGGGGGTGTTTAGGGTCAGTTCCCCACAGTTTGTTTCTGTTGTTCCTTCCTGACATGCATCACTCCCACCAGATGCAGTCCCTCAGGAACTGCTCCAGCCTGGGCTGCCCACAGTCACAGTCTACTTCAGGAAAAGAGTCACCTCCTCTGGCACGGGGTCCTCCACAGCTGCAGATTCACATCTTTCCCTCTGTGTGTTCTTGAACAGGCTGCAGCTCCGTGTCTGTCCCCCTGTGATACTCACTGGCAGCAGCTCTACATCTGCCCACCTTGATCTTTCCAGGCACTGCTCCACTGTGCTCCTCAAGGGGCTGCATGAGGACAGCTGCCACCTCATCACAGGCTGCAGAGAAATCTCTGCTGGGGCACTTCCTCCCCCTCCTTCTTCATTGATCATGGTGTCTTTGCTCTGGCATTGCTCTCACCTCCTCCTCTCCTCTGCAGGGATTTTTTTTTTATATTTTTGCAGTTTTGTTTCCCCTTTCTTGAAATCTGTTACTCCTGAGGTCTATCCAGCTTCCCAACATCTACTCGGCCGTGGTCAGAATTGGAACTGAGGGAGTTTCCTGCAGCTTCTCAAAGGAGCCACTCTTGTGACCTCCCTGCTTCCAAAATGCACTAACCCAAGGCAGCCATAGACAAAAAAAGATTCATAGCCACCTAAACCATCAGATGTGGTACTTGTGAAACACTTGTTCTCTAACAAAGAACTGTCTAGAAGCTTTTTTCATTCTAAGCTCAGTGAAGTGCCACCAAAACATCCCATAACATCAGAAAGAGAACACTTTGCAGAGACTCATGAGTTTCAAGACTTACTTTTTTTAAACAAGAAATCTTTTTTTTTTATTAAGAACTCTGGTGAAATGTCATGAGAGAACAACCCAGAGTGATCTGAAGATAAAATCTTCTGTGAGACAGAGTACAAAACAGCCTCCTGACTAAGACAAACTCTTGGCTAATAAAGAACTAACTACAACTGAAACACTTTTTGTTTTGGGAAGGAGTCATGGTTTAACACTGGCCCGGCAATTAAACCGAATAACAGATATTTTCTATTAATCCCCCTCTCCTCCCTGATAAGGAAAGGAGAGAGAATAAGGGAAAGAGACTTATGGGTAGGAAACTAAACTATACAACTTTAATGAAACAGTAATGATAAATAAGTAAAATTACTAAATATATACAAATATATGGGAAAAATTGATCCCACGTTCCTCTCCCCTTTCCCCCAATAACTCTCATGTCACCACTGAGGCTGCAGGGCAGCCCTGGGAAAGTCCAGGCTGGACTCCTGGGGTCAGGAGCAGTCGGGAGCTGGAGGCAGGAACACACAGATTCAGGCTGGCACAGATCAGGACCACAGGCAGAGGAACGGACGGAATCCTCCCAGGATGCCGAAGCAAACAGGGAACCGTTGAAGGAAGGGCAGGAAGAGCAGGAAGAAGGGGCAGGAAGAGTGTTTGACCCTCGTGATCCCTCAAATTTATACTGAGTATGACGTGTATGGGATGGAATACTCTGTTTGGTCAGTTCTGGCATCTATCTTGTCTCGGGCCTCCCCAGAGGAGGGGTTCAGGTGGGACCTCTTTACTCCTTCTGCAGGGTAAAATGTTCCTCAGAGCTGAGCAGTGTCCTTGGGTGTGCATACCAGTGCCTGGCAGTAACTATAAACATCCAGTGTTATCAGTCCTAGAAGCAGACACTGTCTGAGAAACTTGCTGTTAATTTCAGCAAGTGCAGCTACTTACAAGAAACTCAGCTGAAAGCAAAAGTACAAACCAGAAAATCACCTTTATCCTGGCCCAAACCAGGACAGAAGGAATATTGAAATGCAACAGAGGAAGAACATACATTGCACACAACATTAAGGGGTCTCTTTTCCTCACACCAAGGGTCTGGACTTTTATTAATGCTTTCTTATATTTCTTGCAAGGATGCACATGACAAGAGGATACTGGGACATTTGCTTAGAAACAAAAGTTGTCTGAGCCTTCCACGCAGAATAAAGCTTCAAACCATCTACACAGTAAAAGAAAAAAGAAGCCCCATTAATTAGAAAGCCTTGATGGCATTCCCAGTTGGTCATATCAAAACATTTTAGACTTCATCCTTTTAATTACCCACTGAAATATTTTATCATAAACGTTCAGGACTGTGCAGTGAAAAGCAATGCTAAATAATGTTTTCATTAGCCACCAAAATTATTTCACAACTTCAGAAGAAGCCAAAAACTTAATTTAGTTACTTCATTGACATTAACCATAATTGAATCTTCAGATCACAAGAAAGTAAAAGTGAAACAGATAGCATCTCACCCCAATATGCTAAGGATGTAGGGAAGTTGAAATATTAGTATAAATATTAGGGCAAATTAATAAGGGTTTAATAAAGTATAAGGCAAAATCAGAGTCTTAGTATTTTTCTAGTGGTTTAGGAATGCTTTCAAACTCTAGGTTCATTTAACCTGAAAATTTTTTAGTGGTCCTGATGTTGGTTATTAACTGAAACAAGTAAATTTTGCAGAAAAATCATATAAAAGAGAAGAAAGAGACAAAGAATAAAAAACAGAGGTTACCTAATACTGAAACAGCAAGAATTAGAGAAAAACAGATCCCTAGAAGTCAACAACCCATCCTTCAGAAACAGGCCTTCAGGACAGAGGAGAGGGATGGAAAGGAATTTATCTTGCTTATAGCCTTGTGCACAAGGGAGAAAGCACTGACCAACTGGACACGTATTAACATACATCAGCATGTTATACTATAAGCATACTAAAGAGGGACCTCTGCTAACAACAAGCTCCCTACTCTTATGTTTACTACTTATGTCTAGTAAAACTTTTAAACACTGCAACTTCAAATGAAAGTGAAGAATCAGGTATACAAGTGATAGGATATATTTGGACATAGAGTCATTTTACATGTTTCAGGGTATAAAAGTAGCTCTTCTGTTTAAGGAAGCTGAGGTAGCTCTGTGGAATACCGCCTAGCTCCCTTTGGGGTACAAAACTGAATATAAAAGCAATGCTGTGTGTGGATCGACTTCTTGAACACCTTGTGCTGGACTCAGCTTTTCAGGACAACAGGTTTATGACCCCCTCTTTGATAATCTGAGAGAAATTAACAGGAACATCTTTTCTAGCAACTTCTATCCCCTCTGGAAAGGTTTTGCAGTTATGGTGCAATAAATAACTCCTATGTAAAGCAAATTTTTTCAGGGTTTTTCTTTGCCATTAATCTCAAATGCTAAATTACTCCAAAATAATTAAATAGAATTAAACATCTAGATGGCTTGTAGTATCCAGGAATGTATCAAGGAGGACCAGGGAGCTTTTTTGCCAACCCACTGAATTTCTGTTTTCAACAATAAAGCCAGGTCTGATCGACAGTTATACCATGGATCAGTAGTAGTGGAAAATAATATTACCACTGTTTTTGTGATGCTTGATATCCTCTGATTTTCAAATTCTCTTGATAGTCCTGATGTTCCACAAGCAACAGTAATGTCACACAGAAGAAAACCACTAATATTAAGTGGTCCATATGTAAAAAAGCAATTAACACCATTAATAATCTATTATTTTCCAGGCTCAGCCTTTGTCAAAGATATATCTGCAGGACAGCAACAAAGTCAATGGATAACACAGGCCTTCAATATTTCTCAAAATACCAGACAATGTAAAGAGCAAAATATATCTGACCATAAAAATAAAACCAAAACTTAAAATATTCCATCTTGACAGTGCTCATTTTCTGAAAAGGTCTTTGCATATCACCTTGCCCATGCAATGTCATGAAGAGCATAAGATGTCGAAGCTAGAGTAGGAAGCTAAGATAAATTCAATTAGTTGCAGCGTTCTGTTTTTTGACTTTGTTTCATCAGCAAATAAAATCAGCTCGGAGACATTTTCTTTCATACCTTTCCCGTGTGAAGAAATATGTCTCCTAGCTCATGTGGCTGGGTGTCCAGGGAACAGTTCCACTCCTAAAGACTGAGGCACAGTAGGCCTTGAGCACTCCAGCCTTTTCCTCATCCTTTGTTACTCTGTTTCCCTCTGCATCAAATATAGGATGGAGTTTTTCCCTAATCCTCCTTTTTTTGTTAATGAATTTATAGAAACATTTATTATTATCTCTAACATCTGTAGCTAGGATGAGCTCTAGCAGTGCTGGGGCTCTGCTAACTTTCTCCCTGCATAGTTTCACTACAGCTTCATAGACTTCCTGAGAGACCTGCCCCCTCCTCCAAAGTTCACAGACTCACCTTTTATTCTTGAAGTCCAGCTCGAGGTCCCCACCTGCTTGTTTTTTGGCACACTGGGACAGCTTGTTCCTGTGCCTTTAAGACTTCTGCCTTGAAATGTGTCCAGCCTTCCCGAGCTCCTGTATTCTTCAGGGCAGACTCCCAAGGCATTTTGACAATCAACCTTCTGAACAGGTCAAAGTTTGCCCTCTGGAAGTCTAAGGTTTATTAATCCCTCTCCTTTTTTCTCCAAGGATTAAACACTCAGTCATCTCATGATCACTGTGCCCTAGACAGCCTCCAACCTTTACTTTCCCCACAAATTCTTCCCTGCTCTCAAGAAGCAGGTCCAGAAGGGCACCTTCCCTAGTAGGCTCATTTACCAGCTCTGTAAGGAAGTTATCCTCCGCACATTCCAGGAACCTCTTGGATAGTTCCCTCTCTGCTGTGTTGTACTCGCAGCAGATACCTGGGAGATTAAAGTCCCCCACAAGAACAAAAGCAAGTGCCTGTGAAATTGAAAGCCCTATCAATGAGTCCTGTTAACTCTTACCCCCAAATCCTTTTCCCCTCAGAGACAGGTGCATCCCATCTACACTAGGAGGCCAGGTGTCTCATAAAGCAGTCCATAATAAAAAAAACCAAAACATTTATGTAGGCATCCTCATCAAAATCACTTGAAATACTTCCTGCTACATACATTAAATGAATATACAGGACTCAAAATTGCACACACACATCGATACAGCAGAACTGAATTGACTCTGAGAAGTGGAGCACATTAAAAAATCTTCATTTATGACCTTTTAGAGAAGCTGTGCCTGCATCTGCTTAGTCTGGATCTACCCCTAAGTGCCTACAGAAAATGCCCAAAATTAATAGATTTTCTTTCTCTTTCCCTTTCTCTTTCAGCTTGATTGTGTAAATAAAAAGAATTTATGCTAGCAATATTTCTATTAAAACCAAATAAATATATTTATAAAAGATTAGTGTAAATAATGGAGTAGCAGTAACAGCAATGAAAACAGGTCTTCTAAATGAGTGTGAGGGCGCTGAAACGGTGGTAGCATACAAAATTACACGTTATATGGGAGTAAGGCTACACATGCACATGATGGGGAAGTAATATTAAGTTGATTTAATTAAGCCAGAAAAAAAAAGGCAGTGTGGATGTATTGCCCCTTAACCAGGTTTATTTCAGCTTAATTCATATCAAGCAGAAAAAAACCTGATCAGAGAAAAATATACTCTTGAAATGTTCAGTGAACACTTCCCTTTGTTCTTCAATTTTGGAATCTTTGATCTTCACTATAAATTGCCATTCCATTTGCATATTTCATGAAAAGAGTATTACAAGACTGCAGAAGGTAAGCAAAACATCAGCCTTGTGATCTCTTCCTTCAAAACACACTTCTCCATTTCAAATTTTTTGTGGAATTTGTTAATTTTGGCACTTTTTCTTCTACTTTTCTTCATTTGGACTTTTTCTTTACAGTTTGTTAATCTTCTAGAAAATTTCTAACAAAGTTTTCTTGATAGGTGGGACAAGGTGTTAGCTTTATAAAGTTAATATTTTATACTCTAAGCTCTGTGATTGCTTTGGACACCTTTTTGAAGAAGGAAACAGAATTCTGTTGGGTTTGGAAGGTGAACAATGGAGTTAGGCAGGAGAAAGACCAGTTTCCCACAATAATAACAGTTCTGTTCATGCTTACTAGATTCAATAGTATTTAGTATCATGTAATTCAGACTAGTGACCAGGTTATACTGTGGTGCCATGGGGTTCAAGGATAGCTGCAGTTATGCTTGAGGTTAGCCAGCAGAGTTGGTAAACCTAATTATATTTAAGAAATAGGTTTTAAGTGAAAAGAAGTGACAACAAACAAAGGCCAGCAGAATTCATCTGTCAGAATTAATTGTTCCAAAAGAAAAATATCCTGCAGCATTTCTAGAATCCTCTATATGCTAGTAGTCTGTACCCAAGACAGACACTTCTATTTGCCCTTAATAACAAATTTAATTTAAAGGACTTAAAATTCACTGGCTAAACATATTAATAGACATCTATCAAACACATTTCTGTATATCTGATTTGTACATGCAATCAAATTAAGTTTCTATGAAACAAACCAGAAAATCAGTTAATAGGTATCTTGTTGTAGCATAGTGATTTGATTTACAAGGGTGTAACACTAAACCAGCTAAATCAAAGTCAACAGCTGTTACACAGAATTAAAGTAATGGAAGTATGTAGCTTGTTAATAAAAAATGTGAGTCACCCTCACATTTCCATGATAAAAGGGATTTGATAAAAGTTAGATTTTCAAGACAAGTTCCAGAAAATAAGAGCACAGGATGGAAAAAAAGGCAGTAACTGAAAAAGGCAACCCAGTTTTATCTGAGAATGCTTACATCATAAAAGAAATGAGCAACGTCATATGAGCACAATAAGCAACAAATAACATATTTAATGCCAGTGATATGTATGAAGGCAAGTGCACGGTCATCAGTCTCGCTCTCAGTTCCAAGATAGCCATGAATTTTGGAAAGCTAAAGCAGATGTACTGTATTTTCCCAGTCAAATCCTCGTAACACCTTTACTGATGTATTTACTAAGAAACTGGGCAGCACTTAAATGTGCTTAGACTTTAGAGAAAAATGATTTTATGGTAAATGAATACCAACACTTTGGTTCTAAATCCAAAAATTGCACAGTACATCAAGCAGATTTCTAAATTACAATACCTATTCCCATCACAGCAGACAGAGGCTATAGCTATCTCTTTTACATATTTATTTCATGAGTATTTGTGCAGTACACATCTTTTAGGTAGCAGACTGCCACATCTAAGAGCTGGCTTCAGATGCAACCTTCCTTCAGCATTGGATGTTTTTTTCAAGCCAACAAGTTTGCTCAATCCAAGTAGTGAAGCTGCTTGCTGGAGGTCAGGTGACTTCATTCAGATGCCCCGTTCTCTGCTCAGACAATAATGTGCCATACTAACTCAAACTAAAAGTTCAAATGGTTAGGTTATCCTATTTTTGCATAAACAAATCATTACACATTTTCACTCCAGCAGTGTGGCAGTAACAAAAGGCTGATGCTTCAGCTTTGTAACCAGTACCTTTGAGTGGCCAGAGGATTTGACATGTGCATCTTCACCAAGAGCATTTGCTTAGTGTAATTTAAATGAAAACAATTAATGAAGTTTACATCAGCAAATGCCCCACTTGCTAATACTTATTTAATAAAATAATAGAGCATGTATTCCAAGACAGGCGCATGCAAATTAATTTCCTGAAAAAAAATGTGCTGATCTTTGCCAGACCCTGGCTGTAAAACAATGAACACCAGCAAATGCTGAGTTCTCTGAGAAATGCCAGTCTAGCTGTCCCAAGGACATACAAATTGCATTTGAAATTTTCAGCAGACATTTCACAGTTAGCAAGATAAACTCAAGGCAGATGGAGACACAAAAATATTTGAGCAGGAGATGGTTTTTTTACTTAATCCGAATTGTATGACACAAACAAGATAGAAAACTTGGCTTTATTTCCACTCTGTGCCTAAAAAGGGATTTGAAGTTAAATCTCTGAGAAGAATGCCCAAATTCTACAAGGGCTGAAGCTGAGCATTTCCAGTCTCCCTGTTGATATGCTCCAGCGTTTATAAAATACATTCACACACATACTTTTTTTTTTTTTCATTGCAGCTACTGAAATTAAGCTCTTTTATAACCCAAGTGAAGATCCAAACTATTACTTACCAGCTGTGTAAGACAGAAAGGACTGAAATTCAGTGTGATCAGAAGAAAAACAATTGCCAGTTGTTCCATTGCGATAAAAATTTTAGAAAAACCCAGAATTCCTACTATGTGTGAATCTAGTACTGTATCTCATATCCAGAAATTGTTTAGGACAATATGCCAGTCCTCCACCAGACCCAAAAAATCAGTATGATTTAGAGAATACCCTCTCTCAGAACAATTATTTCAAGCATTTCAAGCCTATTAATTTGATTGGTGATAAAGGCTTAACATTGGGAGGTACTATCTGCTGGCAAAGAGAGATACTATATTTTGAAATCTTGTCCCTCAGCTTTCATCTCCCAAGTGATGTATTGCAATCCCATACTGCTCTACTACTATTTCATTAGCTTTTGGAAATGCCAGCCTTCCTCTGCTTCAATAGCTTTGTCTCAAACTTTGAATTATTTTTCCTAGTTCTCTCAGAAAGCTATTTCCTAACTAATTTGGTCTATTAGTCTGCTGCATTTCTGGCAAAACAAGCAGAATGTTAAGGGAGACACTTCAGCAGGGTCTGGCATTTCAAAATAGCTGGGAAATACTTGAAGTTACTCTGAACTATAACATCTTTTTCTTGTCTTTTTCACTGGAGAGAATAATAACATTCACTGCATAACAATGAAATTTCACCTCAGAGAATAATAAACTTGGCCTCCGTTGTGGTGTTTCAGTGGAATCTCAGGACAAAATCCACAGGATTTAAAAGACTGGAATGCATACGATGATTTTGCAGTGACTGTTAGCTTAGCTCATGTATTTCTACTAAAAAATGGAATTAGGGGTGGGAATGCACTAGTGTATGTTTAAGCCTTAGGGGTCAAAATATTCCCTACAGAAATTTTTTTGCTTAGCTATGGTCCTGTGGACAGACAAGTCAAATGCTGGAGAAATCACGCAAGAAAATCTAGTCTTGGGGCATAACATGATACTGTTTGCTCACATAAACACAAGTCTCATAAAAGCCAGATCTTTCTGACAGAAGCTCAATGAAGGATTGCAGCTTTGTTTAGACATCAGTTTTTCTCTCTGCAGAAGATTTAGCCATTTGCATAAAGCCCCAACTCTCTTCAAAAGAAGCTTTCAAGATGGTGACTTCACTGCCAGCCCCCTTCCCAGGAGTAAGCACACATAGTTATTGATATACATACTCTGATTGTATCTCAGCCTACTGGTGCAATACTTCACTAGTGCCAACCCATGAAACACCTAATGAAACTAACAGCTCAGGTTTGCAGTTTAGGAAACACCAACCTGTGAGCCATGGTATAGCTATGTATATGCAGATATTATGTAATAAAGTAGATATTTTATGTAATAAAATATTAAAGGAACAGTGAAAAAAAAATAGCCAAAGAACCCACTTGGGAATCAATAATACCTTTGTTTTGGGGTCAGCTAGTGACATTGGCCTTCTAAGCCTCCATTTATTTGTCTATAGGTGATACACTTCTGCATTAAGACTTTAAGAAGTTTCTCTTTTTAGGTTGTTTCCTCAACCAACCAGCTATCATTTTATTATAGAAGTATATCATATGGATTGGTAGTGAGATATCAAAAGTTTCCATGAAGCAGTTTAATACCAGATGCTTTCATCCTACCTTACTAATATGAGTCCATCTCTATCTTTATCTTCTGCATTGCCCTCCTGTGTAGAGAAAAGAAGTAAAATGACGATTGGATTTGAAGTCCAGCTTTGTCCACTGTTCAGTTATCCTGTTCTTGTCTATTTTCAGGAGGAGAAACACTTCTTGTTCATGTCATAATCTAGATTTTTTTCCTGTCATAATCTAGATCACACCCTATCATTTTCCTATCTTGCAGCTCTGTGAGGGAGCAAGAAACTCATTAACGGAATCATAATAGAATCAGCTGGAAAAGCTGTCATTTTAAAAATACTAAAATATGATTTTTAGTGTCTACTAAGTTAGTGGGGCCTTTCTACATATTATAATGCAGTAAATCAGTAGAAACACAAAGAAAGGAAAAATGTACTAAAAAAATACACACGTAAAACATTCCTGCACACAAGACTTCTTTTTGAAAGGAGAAAAATCTAAAAAGAGAAAGGGAAAAACAACAACAACAACAAAAACAACAACAAAACAAAACAAAACACCAGGAGGGAAGGGAAGCCTGTTTGTGTTTTTATTTTCTGTTTATTCTTATACAGTGGTAATAATTCTGAAATAACAGGGAGACCTCAGCTTGGATTCTTGAGACTATTTTCCCAAGCCCAAACTTTTTGAGCGTGCTGTAGCATGAGTGCAGTCATCAATTCTCCCCAAGATACCTTGTCTTTGCAAGTTTTCACATTGATGTCCTGCATTCCATATGCTAAATTCCCTTCTGTTCTGGGTACACAATTACACAATTTTTAATAATTTACACAATTTTTATAATTGGTAAACACTGGAACAGAAGACATTAATTCAAAACAGTAATAGCTCTTAGTTGAATATAGGGGGCATCTATAAGGATCACCAAAGTAACCAGGTGGGAAGGATTTTAAAAGACTCTCCAAAGCAGATGGAAGTTTTGCCATCTAAGACTGAAACAAGTTTCAACTTCGAAAGAACTCGGTGATACTGTTTAATTTAAGAGATAATACAGTTTTGTATCAAACCCTGGGTAATCTGGACCCCAGGCAGTTAGCAATGTAATTGGAAAGTGGAAAAACTATTCTGTCTTTGCTACCCTTTTCACTTCTTGTCTTTTCATCTCTTGTGAGTTTGTGAGGTTAATTTCAGTCAGTAAACTGAGGAAGTACATAATTAAATTTCACACTTTCTATAACCACAAGTTTTCTACTACAAGCAAAATTTCCAAGCTCCTTTGAAAACGCAGGTTACTAAGTACTTAGTACTTACTAAGTAAGGGGTAATTTTGATCTGAAAGTTGTACATTAATATCTTCACATATCCCTGGGGAGGAAGACTTTGTCCTGTTCAGTTATTGATCACAGTGGCCTGGAAGTCCACCCACTGCTTACCTCAGATTTCAGCTGACACATTGCTGCATGAGGTACAATTGTTTTGGCACAATGCATGCAAAATAGACAAATATTTTGAAGACACAGGAGTTCTCACACTTTCCTTTTAGTCTTGGGGTTTTTCTGAAAATTCTTGTTCATATCTCATCTCTAAGGTTCAGAATTAATGTATCTTATTGTACTCATTAGCACAGTAAAACTGACTTTTGGAAAGCTGACTTTTATCAAATGCAAGAAAATTCCACTCTGTTCTTTATATGCCACAGCTTTTTACCAAAATACCATTGGAGCCTGTCAGTGCTCTCCATGGAGGTAGGCAATACTACCAAAGTTCCCTCTTTAAAGAAAAGCAGTTTTAACCAAATACATGGGCATGTCAAACATCACCTTCATCACTAGACTTAACTGCATAGCTGCATTCACATGCCCCTGCCCACCTCCTCTTTCCTTCCATTATTTCTGTGGTCAAACATCACAACCAGGGAGCTCAGGCAGCATGGCAGCTGCTGTGAGTGCAGTGCCAGATCAGCAGTTGCTTATAGAGCAAGTTGTCACAGCAAGACTGACAGTCACCAGGGATATTGATACTTCCCAGCACACTTGACCTGCTTGGTGGTGGAAAACAAGAGCAGATAGAGAGCATGGCTAAAGTCAGCTCCTAAGAAGCACAGAAATTCAATTTTCCCAGTTACTCTTCTAGCTTCTTTACACAGGAATGAGGAGAGGCAGTGTTTCTTTTCTTGCAGAAGTGAAAGATTATATCCTTCTGCACAACACCCTCTTGGAACACGTAAGATTAGAATTACATTCACAATTATTTGTTACAGTTTAGGTTAAATAACAGAGAGGGCAGGGAGTCAGTCCCAAATGATGGCATGTAGGGAAAACCATACTGCTACGTTAAAGATGTTCTTTTAATTAACTTCTATCTGAATGATTATAATTAAAAATTTTACCTCAGGTGTTCTTAGAATAGTTACCTTCTATTTCCTTGTGCAGTGCATATTGTTAGGCAATGGGAATGAAGAATATTTCATAATTTAAATATTTTCTCAATTATTTAAAATTTAATTTAATTGCTTAAATATTTAGATTTTCCTTGTGATTTTTGGTCCTTTTCATATTCCTGTGGGCTTTTCCAAGACCTCAGAAATGCCTTTCAGGTGACCAAATGCAATCCCAAGCAGTTACCAAATTACAGGTTGTACCTTATTATGTTTGGATCCAGGAAAACCAGTTGGTACAGAGAATTACAAATTTACTTCTGGACTTAGAAATAAATGGCTCGTTTCTTGTCATTGTACATAACGTACTAATTTCCTTCAGTTTTGTTTTGGAGATCAGTATCTCCTTTCCTGTTGCATTTGTATACAGATTTTAGCAGATGACTTAGTTGGATATCAGCTGTTGCAATGTGTACTTTATACAAAAGATCTGAGTAGCTATCCTGATGTTACTGAAGACTAATTGTGCAGGTCAAAGCATTAAGAGTGATTCCTTGGTTTCCTATTAGAATTTCTGATGATAATAACAATTAAAAAAAAAACCCAAACAACTAACATTTTGAACCAGCAATTAGAAAACAGGCCAAGAGAAACAGGAGCCTGCTTCATCTGCTCTGCAAAGGTACACTGGGTCACATTTTTCCCATGAGTTTGGAATTCATAGTTCATGATTTTATTAAAACAGAAAGGTAGAGAGGGCTCAAGGAAGAATTTCATGAAGGAAGGAGAAAAATAATGCACAGAGGGGAATCATTTAAGGCAGAGAGCCCTGCCCTCTCTTACATTATTTCCTGCCAGATCTACAGCACTTTTTAGGATGCAACAATACATCCTGAAAGTCTTCCTAACTATATCATCCACTCTAGGGAAAGCAAATAATAACAAAAAAATAAACGGGACCATCCATCTTTCCTTATGTTTCTCTCTGATGATCTTATCTTAATACTGACAAAATATTCAGACAGAGGCAGTTCTAAGAACCTGCAGAGACCTTTGAAGGTAGCACCTCTAGACAAAGCAGCAGCATCAAATGGCATACATGCTGGTTTCAGTTTAACAGATAGAAACAAAGGTGCTTTTATCACCTTTACAGAGCTGTTAGTGTTCAGTCCAGCTAAGAAGCTTTTGGGGAAGAAAGCCCCTCAGTATTTCTCCATCTGTATACATCAGGAAAGTACGAGATAGACGGGTGTATGAGGGTATGGGCTCAGCTGCATGCAACACAGCGTTGGAGTTGACCCTCCAGCTACAGGTTCTCATTTAACACACTCATTTAATATTAGCATGCAGGAAAACTTTTAAAGAACATTATAAAAGTCATGAAAATCCAGTGCCATCTAATGCCTCCATTACAGTCTCCTCCAACTGTCCCCCAGAAAAGGCAGTCTTTTTATACGACCATGTACAACAATTCAGCAGCTCCTATAGCTGTTTCAATAAAAAATTATAAAAGTGATACTAGAAAGTAGTCTTCATTTGGGACTACAACTCCTCTTTTCCTTCATTAAGCCCCCTCCCCAAAACTAAGCAACTAGCTGTGACTAGATGAAAATTAAGACTTCTTTGAAATAAACTTTGGGATTTCTCTGTGTCAGCTTTCAAAGACAGGCAGAAACATTCAGTCTGTATTTATTTAAACTCCTGTCCAGAATAAGACCTTGTTACTGTTGGCTCTTACCAAGCAATCCTAGAGCCTAAAGCAACTTTTGCCAAGAAACACTGAGATTCTTCCATGTAGAGTAATTCCCAAGCTTCTGCCTGCCTTGTTCCCACAGTGCTTCATTAGCTGAAGAACTGAATAAATCTGGTCCTGTTTACATAAGAACAGATATTAATAGAGTCCATGCTCATTTCCTTTACATGCCATGCAAGGACATACAAAATGACCTATTCAGTTAACACATAGGTGAAACCCTTCTGCTAAGTAGCCGTTAAGGTAAGTAGGGTTAGGACAGAAAGTATAAATTTCAGTGGAGTTTGATTCTGGAGGCACAAACTGGGGTATAAAGACATACAAATCACATTGAAAGTAATTGCTAGGACTGTAGTTCAGTAATTTTAAAAGTTTAGCCCTGCTTAGCCTACATTCCACGCAGATTTTATCCGTTGTTGTCCATCTTGCTCAGTGTGTGCTAGAGGAAAGCTGTATTTGGTGCGCTAAGCAAAAAGTGATATGGAACTCAAGAGCAGATAGACTGAACAGCCTGTGCATCCCATTCTCAGTTCTTATTTCAGTGGGGATATTTGCCTGAGACATGCATGAACCATTTCAGCAGTACTTTTGCTTATCCAAAACTCTCATGAAGACAGACAGCTTGGGTACATGGCAACTTTCTGGCTTCACAAGGATGACAAGGAGCCAATAAATGATACTTATTTTGTAGTCAAATCCAAATGAATCCCATCTCAATCTAAGTGTTTTTAAAATGTTTGTTTGAGAATGGGATGCACAGATTTTTAGAATATATCTTGACATTCTGTAAGACAATCTAAGAAATACAATTTGAGACAGAGCTGGCAGGGAAATCCAACTCTCTTTAGCATGCAAGCTCAGAGAACAGCTATAAAGGAAAGCCAAAATGTCATGGAAGAGATTTAAGTTCTGAACCAGGAAGTGCACTGTGTCATGGCAAGAAGTGTAAAATAGGTAGCTAACAAAGGATATAAGGAAAAAAAAGAAAGGGGGGGAAGTGCTGCAAAACTGCACTCTTTCAGATGTTGTCAACATTCTTCAGACAATGTTATCATAACTTCTAACTTTCCTATTTGATTTGTTGTTGTTGTTGTTCTTAAAAGAAACTAAAAAAGAAAAAAATTCCACAGAAATCCACAAAGAGATATTAGCAGTATGACTTAAGCCAGAAAAGTTATTTTGGATTACTTGGATTAATTAGAAAGATTTTTATAAGGGACCATCAATATATAATTCAAGCAATATAGCACTTATGGAGAATGACAAAATGGGGAAAAAACTGTGAACCACTTGGAAAACATTTAGAACAAAGGTTCAGATTTTAAAGGATATTTGAAAAGTTTAAAGTTGTCTTCAGCCGTTCAAAACCTACAAGCATGACTTAATGTGCATGACCCTTTTGTGCAAGCCACACATTGGTGAAATTCTCACTTTGCTGTGTTTCTTAGAATCGGTCTGTCTTTGTCCATTCACTAGTTGTGAGGTATTTCTAAGGCTTCTATTGAGGATAGAAATAACGCTTTAGGCCAGTTCCATAACACAAGTATGGAAATATCGCAGGTGCAAGAGCAACAGTGCCCAGGAGGTGTCTGTCCTTCTCCCAATCTCTTATGCACCAAGCACAAGCAAAACAGAGTTGAGACCAAGAGCTTCACAGGAGATGGAAATACATACACAGCTTGCTCTCTTCCTTCTGTTGTAGTACATGTTCTCCTCTTTTTGTGCAAGAAGAGTGGGGATTGGTTTTTTTAATATCAAATTCTGAGCTTACACCCATCGAACACAGGAAAGTGATGTTAATTATCAGTTCCTGATATTTATTCCCAATGAAAGCAGAATGGCATTGGTAAGAACACTGTATTTGCTCTGACAGCATCTCCATGCTGAGAACTGAGTGGGAAAGCAAATCTCTGAGATTTGATCATACTAGTTGAATGAAACACATCCTCAGTACAGTTTAGATGAGAAATTCCATCAAGGAGATAATAAATATTTCCCAGAAAATGCTTATCAAACTTAGCACACAGCCATACTCAGTTTTTACTTTGATGAATTGCTATTTTACACCTGAAAACCTGCAAACATTATGTGGTAAAGAGCAATGAATCAGCACAAGCTTAACAGAGCCATTGAGGTAGCAGGTATGCACTTCCATGTCTTTCTTCACAGAGGTGAAGGAGAAGTCTCAGAAAAACTTCAGCAGAGCCAAGGTAGTTAATGAATAATTTGACTTAAGGAAAAAAGATCCCTAAGACTAATGAGTCTTGCAGCTATTCTGATGGCATCAAAGACTGGAAAACATCAAATATAGTGTTAACAAACAGGGACCTGTGGTATTAATCCCTGTGGTATCACTATATTTAACAGAAGAGTTCAACCACCTGGTAAAGTAAAAGTTGTAAAGATATATGGAAACAATACTGAAAAATGTATAAATCAAATTCAACCATTAATTCAACTCGTTCTGCTTGTGTGCTTGTGTCTGCCAGTGCTGCAGTTAATAGAGAGGGTATAAAGCTCAGAATGCAATTAAGTCTTGGAGGAAGCACAGTTGGAGGCTGTGGCAGTTTCTATAGCAACCTGAAAGGCTCAAGACTACTAACAGGAGATTAATTTAAGAGCACGATAAGTACATAAATATAGCTCTTACTTACAATTTTCTTTACTTTGAAATGGAAAACGTATTTTCCATTCAAACAATACAGAAATGCAATTGAATGTCCTGCTTATTATTAACTAGGGCAAAAATAACCTTTAAAAACATTCTGTTGGAAAAATTCTGACAACAAAATCAGGGAATCAACCAAACTTCACCAATTAATTCAATCAAAATGGAAATAATCTGAACCTGAATGCTGCCAGAAGATTAGAATGAGGCTCCAGGAGAGGGAACATGACAATTATAATAAGAGATTGGTGATGTCAATGAACTCTCTCTGTATGAACAAATCCTCTATATGATTTTTTCTGGATTATGCTTCAGATCAGGTTTTTAATCCTCAGAATGGTGAAGACAAGATAAGAAAAAAAAATGGTTTATCTTTCCTTTTTTTAACACTCTCTTCAGTAAGAAAGACAATATTGAAGAAACCTCATCCAATATTTTTCCTGGCACTTAAGAGCTTTTATTCAAAGGTTCAGCTGAGCCTCCCTGACCAATATAGCCCCATTCCTAGTGCAGTCAGTTACTCTGAACTTGTATTACTTAATAATTTAACAATAAATTATACATATGTAAGATATTCAGGAACACATACCCAGAGAAAAAAAAAAATCAAACATATTCTTGGCAAAAAAACCCCAAACATATTCTTGCCCTATATTCTGTACCCTTTTTAACAGTGGGCATGACAACACTACCACAGTACTGAAAAGAGTTACATTAGCTAAACAGCTAGTCCAAACCAATTTACTCTATCCATCTTGGTAGTAATGTAGACCTAACATTAGCATCTCTGCACAGCACTGGGTTGACCTACACAGTACCTGTTAGCATCAGACTAATGAAAGGAAAAAACTAACACTAATCAGGTACATCATTCATTCATAATGTGTTTTCCAGTGATTCCCGTGGAACACCTGCCTCAGATAATATAAACCTCTTCAGCTGACCCAACCATATCTTCAAACCCTCGTGAGGTTTTATTTGTATGGTGAGCTTTTTTTGGTCAGAATTTTTGACTTGTTGCCTATTTGAGGAAAAATGTATATATCCTGAGAAAATGTCAAGAAGTTTGTTATGCAATGGAAAGTGTTTGTTCCAGTTCAGTGAAGACATTCTAACCTTCCCAAGCACCACCAACAGTAATGAGACTGGCACAGCATTACTCACAATGGATTTTTTTTTTTTTTTTTTTTTTTTTTTTTTTTTTTTTTTTTCCTGCAAGATGTGTTGAAAGTACTCTGGTTCAGGAATAGTATTATCTTCTTGACAAGATCATTCCAGAGTCAAAAGCAGCTTTACTCAAGGAGCTCCACCTCCTCAGCTACACAAATCAGAGTAGAGGTGACACAAGAATAACCTTTTTAGTGGCATAGCTGAGCACTGATTGATCCCCTGAGGGCTTGTCACATTGGGACTGAGGCCCTCAACCTCTACCCAAAGCAACCAACAGCAAATGAAGAGCATGAAATACACTAGGATTTTCTCCAACATTTTCCCTTCTTAGGGAAAAAAAAAAAATACTTGCAACAAGAGCAGCAGAACCAGCCAAAACTTGAAAAAATTTCTCCTATTGGTCTTAATTTCAGAAGGAATAAGAAGTAAAAATAATCTGTCTAGTTCCAAGCATTTGTTCTACTTTATAACAGCAACAGTTTCAAAGTAGTACATAACACTTTTTCACTTTCAAAGAAATAAAGTTTGTTAAAGGGGAAATACAGGGGAAATAAAGGGGAGGGAAAAGGGGAAGTGGAAAAAGGGAGAGGGGAAAGGGTGGGGAAGAAAAAAGTGGGGAGCAAAAGGGAAGGAAGAAAAAAGGAGGGAGGAAAAGGAGTAGGAAAGAGGGGGGAGAATTGGGAAAAAATTGAAAAGAAAAGGAAAGGTGGGGTAAAGGGAAAAAGGGAGAAAAAAGGGAAAAGGGTGGAGAGGGGGAAAAAAATATAACTAAACACTTTATGGCAACTTTCAGAATCACTGTTTTGTTCTGTATGGATGAGCTGCAACAGGGTGAGCTGAGCTCACCACTCACAACTGCTTAATTGCAGTGATTTATAGGTTGATAACAAAGAATTCATTTATTCTTCTATTTTCCACCACTAACTTTTCTCCTTTTTAACCAAGTGAAAAGGCACAACTGAAGACCATACAGGGACAGGAGCAGACCTTCAACTCTGAAGTTAATTTTGATTAAAAAAAGAAATCCCATGTTATATAAAAATTTCAAAGACAGGAACATTACATATTCTAGAGTCTATTACATGAAAAGAAATTGAAGAAATCCATCATTCCACTCAGTATTCCTAGGAGTTGACCTGTCCTTTAGTTGAAGTTCCCGTATCCCATTTTGAAGAGTTTCTTTTCCTTTTTCTAGTGTCTATGGTGATGCCAAGCATCTCAAGAGACTCAGCTCAATACAGACATAAAAAATGCTGACCTCCTCTTCATCACATAAAGGCTTTTACATTTTTTTTTCTTTGATTTTGACTAAATATGAATCTCATTTAGAAAAAACTGCAGGCTTCACTGGATGATAATATAGCAACCACACTTTGAAACATACATCTCAGGTGTTAGCAAAGTGTTTAAAAACAGAAATAAAAAAAATTTTTTTTTTTTATTACTACTTTTTGGGCCCTAAGCACCATTCTATGGTTATATGCCTTTTCAGAAACAACGTATCCTCACTTAAGTACACAAATTAATTTATATCCTCCCTGTACTGCTATAGACATTAGGAAAGAAAATAATAAAGTCATTGCAAGGAATGACATTGTCATGTATATGGATTTAGATTTCGTCTACTTACACTTTCTCTAGTCAGGAAGCACACTGACTTATTACCCTGTGTATGAGCAGAGGGGAAAAAGAACACTGAGAAGTCAACATTGTTTGCTGCTGTTACTAAATAACTCATGCTCCAGGCAGATCCAGAAGGAAATGCTTCTTTAGTTGACAATTTTCCCTGCAAGTACAAAGTTGCTAAAAGCATTTTTGTTCTTTCAAGTTGCAAGAAGAAAAAACTATTATCTCAGTAACACACAAATTACACAGGGCAGGTGGGAAGAAAGGCAAGTGTAGCTCGATGATGCAGAAAGCAGCACCTTGTGATCTGACAATGAACTGTACTTAGTGGTTGCAAAGGGTAAATAAGTAGATACACAGCCCATCTGATATTAATTTTAAACACAGTTTATCTTCCCCTTGTCCCTCACGCCACATCAAACAGTATTTTGGTTAAGCATGGGAAGTACTATAAAGCAGAACTAATTAGCAAAGTTGCTAGGAATTTGGTTAGACTAAATATTAAGAACATGAAAGGAAGAGCTGGAAGAAAAGTAAAGCAACAGATCAGGTATTTCATCAGGAAATATAAGGAGTTCTAAATCATGATTTCTTCACTCAACCTGTACCACAGATCTATGAAAATACTACAGGCATCATGGAGACACTAAACCAGTGTTTCTAACGTCTCCTTTTTTTTCCTTTTTTTTTTTTTTTCCTTTTTTTTTTTTTTTTTTTTTTTTTTTTTTTTTTTACAAAGCTTAGGATCTATAAAGAACTCCCTGTGTCATCTTCTGTCATCCTCTACTTAATCCCATCTACATACCTTTTTTAGCTTTACCATTTCCCTGTTTCCCTGCCTGTAGGTTTCATACAGGGATCAGCCTTTCCCTGACCCAGTGCCCAGGCTCCTCTCCTGCCTATTCCAGGCAGAGACGCCAGCAGATCTCATCTAGGCAAACCTCTGCATCTTTCAGCCACCCCATGGGCAAGATGGAGGGGAGGCCGTTTTTTAACCTCTGAATTTGGCTCCCCCCCTGCCCAACTCCCCATGCAGGGATACTGGCAAGGAACACCCAACAGCTGCTCTCCCACACAGCCCAGTGACACCAGCAGCTCCCAAGCAAAACCCCAGCTGCATAGTGGAAGCAATGCAGCAGCAGTCCCTCAAGTATTTCCTTATCCTAACAGCTTACAGAAAAATTGAGTTGCTGATCAGCATCCTTCAACATAATCACCAAGTACTACCCCATCACTTAGCAGAACAGCCTAAGGCTCACACTTCCCTTTCTTTACTAACCAGAACCCTTGTATGTATATCTGCAGCCCTCTGGGAATAGGACAACACGTAATCAAAGCAGATGGTCAAGTTCAGTGAAAATTCAAAGGTCAGAATTTAAGTTGTGGCAGAACCTCAGCTTCAAGCATCCATCTCATTTACCAGACATGCAAGCCAGCCAACTCCTGTGCACAAAGCCAAACTGCAGTAATGGTCTTTAGTTTAAAAATGGTCTTTGAACTGATTAGAAATGCGTTTAGAAACAAAGCACATGCAGAGGTGTTGTGTTTATTTGCTCTCACTAGAATTTTCTGAAGTATCTCTGTTGGGTTTTTCCATAATACTCTTAAAGGCTTTTTCTGTTTATTCCTCCCCATTTTTCCACAAATCTCTCTCCAGGCATAGCATGCACCTTTGCTATACATATCCTTCTGTTTCTCATAGTTTTGGTTCAACTGCATTTATATTTTTATTATAGACATATTTCATCCTTTTCCATTTTTCATATAAATAAAATAACAAAACCATATCCAGTACTTAGTTTGATAGTTCTGGAAACCACTTAGCAGAAATGCTGACTCATAAACATGTATTTTCTTTATTTGAAGATAAGAAATATTGCAGACCCTTTCTTTGGGGTTTTGCTATACAAAGAAAATGAAACTGCATTAGACTATAATATCCTAATGGTTACTACCAAGATTCAGCCAAGCTTTTCTACATGTAACTACAATAAGTTCTAGCCCTTATCTTCTCTCAATACCTGTTAAGTACTGAAGCATGTTTCATCTTTGCTAGAAAAGGTGAAATAAACTAATTAGAAAGAAGCAAAGCAGTGCAGGAGCTGCCAAGGGGAGGGGAGGGAAGTGCTTGAGGGGAATGTGTGCATTCAGAATATGCATATTAAATGCACAACTCTGCAAATTACAATTAAATTATCTACAGTTAAATAAATAAATAAATAAAAGAACTGTCTTGTTTTTATTTTTGTCTGGCAGTGGGATTTTTTTTTCCAGGTTTGCATTGTTCTGTATTTCTTGCTTGTTTTTCTGAAAACATTTACCACTCCCATTCCTAACCTTGTATGAAACAAAAAGCCTCTAAAGGTTTAAAGTAAAGTCTCATTTTCCACCACTATTATTATAGCCAATAACGAGTAAAAAGGCTGAAATATTTTATTGCTTACAAATCACAAGCTTTGCAGTAGAAATACTTTTAACTTCCCAAGGGATGATTTTCCTATTTTTTCCTTTCCACAATCATCACTTGTGATGATTTTTCAAGAAAGCTCTGATCATTAGCAAGGAAATCAAATTGTGTGTAGAGGCAACCAGGTGAACACAATCAGGTGTTGCCAGTTAGGAGGAGGAAGGTGGGAGCTCCTGTTCAGCCCACCTGTGCCCAATTAGGGCTGGCCCCAACTGCGCATGAGCAGAACTGGGGGACCAGTAAAAGGTGAGTTTAACAGGAGCTCAGGCCTTCCTCCTCCTAACTGGCAACACCTGATTGTGTTTACCTGGTTGCCTCTACACTTGTGTATACCAAAGGCAAGGAATATAAAAGTGGGAAAAGATTTTATTCAGTCTTGCTGAGGTAAGGAAGGTGACACAAGGATAAAAAAAGGCTTGTATTTCATAGAGGTTTGGAGGTGAATTCATACTCTTCCTTCATGCCTGATATTAATAACTGTCTGAAGAAGGAACAGACTGATGTTCTGATACATTACAAATATAGAAAAGTAATATTTAATTTTAAGATAGGTACTCAGAATATATTACAGGGTTATGTTCAAAATACAAAGAACTTTAGAGTGAAGGAGAACAATGCTGACACCAAGTGGAAGAAAATGCTGCCTGCTCCATCCTCTGTTTTAACCTTGAAATGCCGAAAACCTCGGAGCCACAAGCCTTAGGTTTAAGGTGTTCTGGTAAATTTTTAAAACATAAGAGGAAGACCAGCTGTGACAGCAAAAATTTATATTATCCTGAAGTGTACCCTAGCTGACTAATTACAATTCTCTTCCTTGTAGCCTACCTGATCTTAGCTTCCACTCTGAAAACATCAGTTTTTTTGCTCTCCTTCTGCAGAAGTTTTGTAAGACTGAATATGGCAAGAGCTTTTGAAGCACTGAACTAACAAAGACAAATCACCATGGAGCTGGTTTCTGTACAGCATACTGCCTTCAAAACATTTCTCAAGCCAGGATTGGTCTACACCAGCAGCCAGTTTTAGAAAGACCTTCTTGTCCCACAGACTTTATATCATTATTGAATGACAGACATTAATCAGTGTAATCAGCTAGTGTGATTGCCTGAGCTCTGGTTTTGTATTATTGATTGCATTAAAGAATCAGAGTATTTCTGTTTGACCAGCTCCCCTTTCTGTGCTCAAGCTGCCGGTTGCAGCAAAGCACAGCTGGTAGCATGCTTCTCATTACACACACCCTCTGCTGCCAATATTTTCTCCTAGTGCAGCCTTCCAGAACGTGTGTGTGTGTCTGGGGGAAAATTATAAAAATCTACATACTGGGTGGAGGTAGAAGACAGAAAAGTGGATAGTGGCAAAATCCACTAAGCCATACAAAGTGGTTGAAATGTGGCAGCAATGACCCAGAGCACTTGTACAGAAAGTCAAGAGAAACCCCCAAGCAATGCTGGAGCAAACATTAAGTCAGTAACATTCCCCTCACACCCTGCGGTTCACTGAAAATGGAGAGCAGGCATGCTTGTTGTTTCCAAGCTACGGATCTCCAATACAAAGGACACTCTGCTCCAGATCACAGGCACAGCACAAAAATAGCACCTCACTTTCTCTGTGCCCTCTTCCCTCCACTGGGCAGAAAGACTCTGGCTCTGATCACCTTGAAGGAGTAATGAGTACTCCAGCCACATCCACTCTGGTTGTTTAAAATCATGCTTGCTACAGCACTTTTTATCAAATCCTTATGCCTACAGTCAGTAAAATATTCTGTACCGTTTATCCAGAAATAAATAGAAAACCCACAACCTTACAGTCTACTGGCCAAAATTTCTATGGAGATCTGAGTCTTCCTTTGATCCTCAATGTATAGTATTTTTAACCAGTCTTTTGGTGTTTGAAGTACTCAAATGCAAGATTGAAATTTAATGTTCAATAATGTTTTGCTGGCCTTACAAATGTTACAGGGAACAGTTTTTCTGTAGAATAGAAATCCTATGAAGAAGTCTTTCTATAGTGTAACAGCAGTTCCTACAGACACATTGACAAATCTTGTGCAGTTCACATGGTTCTTTACAGGAATTTTTTTTTTTTTTCACAAATAGCATACCAAAAATAACCTAACTAAAAGTTATAATTGCTAAACAAAGAACCTGAAAGTAATCAAGACCAGTTTATATTTAGAAAAAACTAAGAATGTTAAGAATGACAAATACCTCTTTGACAAGACAATTTAGTTTAATCTGGAAATTTTGGTTTACTAGGTCATGCAATAACGTTTTTTCTTCATTGTTCATTTGTTCTGAAATGTTTCAGACAATTGCACAAGCACTGTCATGGAATTAGAGAAGGAAAATATCCATTAAATTGTTGCTATCCTCCAAACTGAGGACAGTCCATTTGGGAGACTGCAATTTTTTTTTTTTTATGGCAACATCAGGTGAGAGTGAGGCACAATATTTTTTTCAGAGAACAGGGTTAATGCTGAAACATCCATTTCCTCTTAGAAAAAGGCTAAAACTCAAGACTGACAAAGCTTTCCAGACCACAAAATCCTTCCCAACAAAACCATAACTTAGGTAGATAAGTCTTCATGAAATATTTAGTTGCACAGTACTGCAACTCCAGCTCCAAACCACACTGCAGTTTCAGAAATACACTTTGAAGTGTCTGTGGCCAACCTGCAGGTCCAGGATACTGTCCAGCTTCACTTCCCCAGCCCCCTGAATCTCTGCAATCCCTTTTTAATGAGATTCCGTGGTTGTAAAGAGCAACTACATGGAATCCAATCAACAAGAAATGCCTAGAGTTTTGCTGATATAGAGCAAACCATGCATAAAAGGACAACAGAAGAAAAGAAAACAAGAAATAGGACTAATTTCCTCAGGGTGTAGGCTTTTCTTCCAATGAATTGCATGATCTGATGGAGGTATTTGCAGTGGCTTGTATGCACCCACAAAGTCATGCTTCATTTTGTTTGCAAGACAAAGGCAATGTGCATTTTCAGGATAGATCTACTTATCTATTCTTTTCTGCACTAAAAGAATTTATAGAAAAACATCCTTGGACCAGAAGCAAATAAAATTTGAAGTCAACTTTTATCTAGTACATGAAATTCAGAATTAGAAATTATGAGGGCAAAGATAATGAAAAAATGTGATTAGCAAGGTTTGGTTCATTATTTCATTACACTGCAGAAGCTGAGCTGGTATACTTCCATCACAGCTCATGATACACCTCAGGTTACATTCAGTTATCTAGAGAGGCCTCAGGTCAAAACAGGCACCTATGGGTCTAACCTCTTCTTAAAGAATGATTTAAGCCAAATAGGAAAAGCAGTTCAGTACCAGTATAGTTTGCAAGACAAGCTTTATAGGACAGCTTTAAACTGTAATGGATTGTCAGCTGTATGGCTTGCCTGACAGATTAGTATGGCTTTAATTAGTTTAAGCTCAACTAAGGTAATGTTTAATGTTGAAGCAGAAAAAATATAGGCATCCCAACAACAGAAAAAAATCCCAGGAATTAAGTAGTACGGCTGCAAGTATCTGTCTAGCTGCTTCAAGTTATTTGATGAGAAACAGCCAATAAAAGCAAGTTTCATTTCCAGGAAGCAACAAGGGATCCAAGCCAGGTTTGCCATTTCACTTTTTGCTTGCTGTGCTGGAACTAGAACATGAACTTTTAATATGTTTAGTTTGTAAATCTAACTTTGATGTTTCCAGTTTAGTGGACTGTGAGCAATTGGTATATTATGAAAAATGAAGGATACCTATCCAATGTGCTGAGTTTCCTGCCAAAAATTACAAAAACAAGATCAACCACAAAATACTGAATTCCCTTTTCACCCACAGACAGGATTTCTTTCATAACCTTACCTCAGACCAGGAGAGTGCCTCATCGCTATGCCTTGTCTGAGGTTTTATTAAAAAACTTGAAAGGATCTTTTCAGCAGAATTTGTTCCCACAGTACCACAATGCCAGACAGACTGTGACATTTTGCAGAATTACAGGGAGTGAAGTTGCTTCCAAAACAAAAGCACTGCAATAGAGAGCCAGGTTTCTGGCTTCTCTAATACCTTTCCAATGTCCTTTAGCTGATGATGCTTCGTCTAGTTTTGCAAGCAGCAGCAGATATAGTAAGATGGCTAATATTTTATCTTGTATGCTCATTTGAGTACAGATTGCAGGAATTCTCAAGGATGGTACTGACATGGGAAGGGGACATCTTCAAGAGAGTAAGGGGAGATGGCGGCCTTGGGCCCAACACTGTCTTTGGATGAAACAAGCCTAGTTTTAGAGTTGGGGGCATGTCCTGTGTCAAAGCAGAAATATTTCAGAAACATTCTTGTATCAGTGTATTCTGTTCTATGTACCCATGGCTGTATAGGATTTATTTTTATAGTGAGTTTCTGATGAGCACTACAGTCTCAAAAATTCACTTTGGGATATATAATATGCCCTAAATACTTAATCTGGCTTTGTATCAGAAGTGTACTGGTTTTCTTTAACAGAGATAGAGAAAGAAGCCAGGAAACTAAGGAGTCACAAACATGAGCAGCATGATCTACAATTACATGCAATGTAATTTTCTTCCACAAGGCTTCACTTGATCTGTGGTGCACTGCTATCAATCAATCTAGTAATGAACTTCAATGAACTGTGGGAATACATAGTGCAATATTAAACTGTAGGGTTTTCTACAAGATTTCCTTCATTTTTTTTTTCTAAAAATTAATTTCAAGTTAAGCAGCAGCAATACATTACATCACAAACTGAAAACAAGACTTATATTGGCCCTCTCCCTAAGCCTAAGCCTTTCTACTTAGTTTCTTCACAAGGAGGTTTTTGACAAAAGAGGCAAAAAAACAATGAAACTACCAACAATATTTTAGCAAAGAATATGCCCTAAGAGAGACTAAAACATATGCAGTAAGTTCTGGAAAGGTAAGAGTGGTTTCACTGTTCTGGTTTTGCTTTTTCACATTGCCAACGAGCAGCCAAACACACACAAAAAAATAAAAAATGGAAAAATTCCATTGTCTTTGATCTGACAAATCTCAACATTAATACATTTCAAGTGGAATAGCCTGGGATTTTATTCTTGATCTTTTTGCACTTGCATTTTTTAAAAAAACAGAATTTTAAACACCCATGTTTCCCCTCTATCTTAGGCACATGATTAATATTTACATTGCGGTTTTAATGGATGCACTTGACCTTCTAAGCAAACTGGTGGTAATTTGTTACAGGCTCCAAAGAAGGTAAAGGCCTGAGCCCTAGCTGGGCCAAGAACTGCACTATTTCAAACCTGTTCTCTGAGAATCATCCAAGGAACAGTGAATGCCAAGGCCCATGAGCTTTGAACACAAACCATGCAATTAACACATGAAAAGCAATGGGTGGCTTTTCCAAGACTCATTTATCAAGGAACAAAGAAAGCTGTGGGTATGAGGAGTCTTGTGCACATCTTTCCCATCCCACATCATTTGGCTATAAGCCAACCTCTTTATTCCATAAATATGACAGCCTAGGTGAGCCCTCTCTCCTTGAGCTGGGACACCTCTGTGTTGCTCCCTGAGGCAGAGAGGTCTTAAACCAACAGAAGATCTTTGGTAAATATCTCACATAACCTTGTAGTTATGTGTAATATTGGTGTTGTTTAGTCTAGAGAAGAGGAGGCTCAGGAGAGACCTCATCACTCTACAACTCACTGAAAGGAGGTTGGAGCCGGGGGGAGGGCGCAGTCTGTTCTCCCAGGCAGCTCTCAGTAAGACAAGAGGGCATGGGCTTAAGCTCTGCCAGGGGTGGCTTAGGTTAGATATTAGGAAGAAATTATTTACAGAGAGGGTAAAGATCTCAGAGGTCCTTTCCAACCCATGTGATTCTGTCATGGTAACTTTGATTTGTGCCTTGGTAGTTCTGAATCACTGTTCTAATGATTGTGCCATGTGGTAGAGTGAACCTTACATGCAAACCTCGTTGCACTTTCACAGCATCATATTAAAACCATTTTTTCAGTGGTTTGGGGTGTTTTGTTTGTTTTGGTTTGGTTTTTGACACTGTCAAATATCTTTTATGGTGGTTCTTTCAGAGCTCTAAATCATGGATTTGTTAAGAGTTGGCAGAGTAAGCAGGATCCTAAATCAGGATGTGTGACAGCTGGCAACAACCCATAGTCATTCATTACAATATGTGTAAGCAAATTTATTGGTATTTCTAGGTTCCAACCTAACAAGGCACTTTTGATTATTTTCTGAACAAGTTAATGAAACTTTCTTACCTGAAGCTCATCTGCTAGTCTCTGTGAGAAACAAGGGTTCGGGTCAATAAAAAGCAGCTCATGGTGTTGAAGCAAATACAGCAGCAGGCCATTGTAAAGCTTTTGTTCTTCACAAGCCAAGGGACTGACAGGGATCCTAGGAGAAGAGGAGAGAGTTTAAGTTTAGGAGCTCTCAACTCAGAGGCTAGTAATGAATGCAGGGAGCCTCCTGGTACCCAAGATGATTCAGCAAAGCAGCCAGTTGGTTGAGTTCCAGCCTCATTTCCAGCAAGTAATTTTTGGGACAGGGACTGACTTAGTCTGGCAAGTTCACAACACTGGGACCCTCACAGTGATGGAGCCCCTGTTTGCTGCCACAGTTCACAATACAATGAATCTTCAAGGCAGCAGAACAGCCAGAACCTGACAGTAACTCAGACATCAAGTTCATAAAATCAAGGATGAAGAGGACCAAAATAAAACAAAGAAAAAACCCATCACTTAGTTTGTGAAGGTGAATTTCATTAGTTAGAATTATCTTATTGCCAAAACTGCCTGAGAAAACAAAATAAAACAAAACAAACACATATAGGAAAGAAGCTATTTCAGTGTAATCCTTCAGAATTCCAGACTTCAAACACATCACACAGTGGAACTTCCAGAGGCTCTCCATTAAGAGGTTGTGCTTTGGTTGGGTTTTTTTCCCTCTCTCTCTGTTGTTGTGGAGGTCTTGGGGTTTGGTTTGCTGGGTGTTTTTACTAAATGGTAGTTGAACTTGTACTATCCATGAAAGTGGAATAAGTTGGAATAATTTAATTAAGGTCAGGGGATTCCTTCCTTCTAATCTCATTCCTGGAAGGAACTGCTTATTCCTTCATGAACTATTTGTAAGCTTGGAGGACATTTACATAAATGCTGTCACCTTAATTCAGCTTCTCCAGCCATGCTGCACCAACTCAGATTTACCCAGCCCATTATTTAAATTAAACTAGAAATTAACAAACTCTAGAGACTAATGTGGAGACACACAGAAAAGTCATCTTGCTTGCCAAATAAGTACATTCATTATTCATTGTTGACTTCAAAGTATAAACATACACTGCTCCAATTCTTTGTAAACTTACTGTTGCTTCTGTAAGAATTACATTTTGGGCTCCTTTTGAAAAAAAGACTGTTTAAGAACTCCTACAGCCAGGTACAATATAGAGAGATCTATAGTATAAACTACTATGTCATCACCTCTCTCTTTAGGGTTGGCTAGCATTTCTCCTTCTTGGATTTGTATTCATCTCAGGACAGACTCAGTTTCTCCAAAAAAAGCAAGCCTGCATGGAAACTGTAGTTGACCAAGCAACAGCTTTTCCTGCATAAAACAATCCTAAGAGATTATTCATCACTTACACAAATGTTAACACCCTCAACTTACAAGCCATAGAAGCCGTATTTTCAGTCCCTTGCCTTCTTTTTCAGCTTCTTTAACTTAGACGTACATTCCTGAAGCCATCTCTACCAGATCTTAACTCCTTACTAGCAAGGAGCATTATACAAGTTGTTCCTGAAGATAAACAGCTCTTGTCCTGCTTACCAGGTCACACCTTCCCTTACCAGCAGCCCATATTTTTGGCCCCCAGATGTCAATTAATTTTAAAACAAATCTAATACATAGTCCAGGATGCAGCTCTACAGCTGACTCCAAATATGTCTGCTCACCCACAGAGATTCACTGTTGGCAACAGATGGGCATTCCAAACATTTCCTCTGCAGCCACCTTCCACAATAACTTTCAATTAATTTTTTAAATAATCACTTCCTGCCTCTCCAGATACTTCTGCTCCTAGCAGAAGTTGTATTAATCAGGATGACAAAGGGGTCACCATACTCTCGCCCTGCTGAATCTGTGAACGTGTTCCTAGGAAGAGCACAGCTAATGAAGTGGATTCTGCACTTCACATAAAAACCCTGTTACGAGTTGTAGTGCAAATCAAACACAGGAGAACACTCATTACAAATAAGAAACAAGTGAAAATCAACAGCAATCAGCAGCTGGTTTCCTCGGGTCTAAACCTTTCCCAGTTGCCTTGCCACAAAGTGCAAGCCAGAAAATACATTGCCTTGACTTCTGTTCAGATCTGCCAAAGTCACTTACTGGCAGAGACTTGTCTAAGAGGCTTGCTACAAAGTTACACAAACCCTGAGTCACAGTGAGTAGAAGCAAACAACTGGTTGGCCAGCATCCTTGTGCATTCATGCAACATTACTTGCTGAGGTTAGTAGTAAAAATCTCTTTGGTAGATGACGCATAACAAAGTACCCACAGAAATTTAACATCAGTGGGATCTCTAATGAAAGCAAAGCAACACATCCTCCCTGGCATTTACACAGATGAGCAGGACATAAAACAGCTCACAAGGATGAATGGCAACAGCAATAAACATTTCATAAGATGAGCAGAAAGCAATCAACAGTAGAAGCTTGATAGCAAAGTGGAGCGTAGCAAATGAAGTACAGGCAGAACAAGTCAGCCTGATACTTGACCTACAAGCTATGGTTTTGGTTCCCTTACCTACAAGAAGGGGAGGACATGAAAGGTGCATCATGCAGATGTTAAGATTGAAGTCTCAAAAGAAAAGGATACCAGGGTCAAAAATCTGAAAGAAAAGAAAGGTGCTGGTGCAGCAACTCAACAGCAGTGAAGATCACTTAACTCAGTCTCACAGTCAAAAAAAGAGCATGAGAGAGGGAAGCCAGTAGAAGAAATCAGGAGCTGGTCTGCAAAGGGGACTAAGGTTAGACGAAAGCATTTTACTCTGTTAATGCTTTTCTGAAACATACCTTATTTTTTCCTCTCGTTTTGAATCCCACCATGCAGGAAACACATAAAAACAGTATAACAGAATAATTTCAATATTAAATTGATCTACGGTTGGACTTTGTCTTGCAGATCCAAAACAAAATAAATTTTAATGTTATCCCGGACTGTGACATGGTCTACACAAATAAAAGCATCAACAGATTGAGATGTGATAATCATGGACAAGATTTACACTTGAATATAAATAGATAAAAAAATTCAAGTAAAAAATCTCATAAACAACCTAGTTTACCTTTTTAATGTCAAAGAAAGCAGAAGCAATTGCACAAAAATTCAAATTGCCAAAATACACGCAGAACAATTTTAATACTGGAACAAATTAGTGCCGTAAGTGGAGCTGACATAATATCCAGAGGGTTATTTCCAACAACTGCATGCAGTCTTTTGTTATTTCTGCAGATTAGATATAGAATTGTTTCTTCCATAACCTTCACACAAGTTCTACCCAGTGTGTCTCACTTGCCAGTGAATCTACACTCTGAAGCAAAAGTTTCAAAATGTGGCTGCTAATTGCACTGATTCTTGCTCTGAACAACATAAAGGACTTTATTCCCTGTGTCAGCAACTGTGGTTTGCCACGTCTGTGGTAAAAGACGTCTGTGAGTTTGTAGTCTACTACAGCAAAATTAGAATTAGAATTTTGCTGTAATACAGGACAATACAAATGGTTTATCCGAAATCATTAGAGGCCTCAAGTCACTCAGCAGGAAGCAGTGCAGCAGTCTCACTGAGAGAAAATGCCAGTTGCAAGGCTCTCCTCTCTACCCACCTACCGAAGAGGTCTTTCACAGTCCTAGAAGGTAATTCTCCAAGACAGCACTAGGTGTATGCTTCACAAAATATAAGCTCCAGACTTACTGGGTTTGTTTCCAGAGCTGGTGAGATCACAATGACTGTAAAAAACTGGAGTCAATTCTCATAGGACAGATACACTTCTATTTATGGTAGCTGTGTTGTCTTGACAAGTCACTGGCAAAGAAATCTGATACTGATCCTTTTCAAGGCTTCTCAGATAGGTCATTGCCACAAGCATTTAGTTTAGCACTAAGCGTACTTCAAAGAACAGCCAGAGAGGCATGTTCAGAAGTAGCTGAACTATCTCCCAAAAGAAAGTGGAGTGCTTAAAAAATGAAACAGCTCATCAGTTAATAAGGGAACTCACTGGATTCTTTTGTGTAGGTATAGAAATCAGTGGGCATGCTTTCAGGGGATTTGGAAACAGAGGTAAAGGAATAAAATATTCTTATGTGTGTGTGCATGCACAGCAGCCTCATGTAATAGAGAAAGAGGGCTGATGGCCGAAGTGACAGTCAGAAAAGTCCCTGTTGAATTAGTGTGGAGGTCAAGGGATTTTTGTTGAAGGATTTTGGCATTCAACATTTTATCTGTTTATAAGTATCACCACATAACTAACCCAGACATTGGAAAGCAACCTCATTTTCCTGTACTCTTTTATTAATTTTACATATTAATTTATTAGTATGTAGATATTAAGCAACTTGGGGTTTGGCTGTAGAACAGCTCTCTTCCACCACTGAATATCCTCCATGCTGAAGCCTGTTCTGACAGGAGTGAGTGGCACAATTCCTACCACACTGCGTTTTGTTAGATTTGTCTCCATGGCTGCACTTCTGCCAAAGTAAGGGTCCTATTTACTTATGTCACCTGCAAAAGTTATAAGCTGGTACATCTGGTGGTGAGCCCCCAGAGCCGGTAAGCAGACAAGAACTTAGATACTTACAGAAACAGCAGCAAGGTTTAAGAGTACAGTTCCCTAGAACAAAGCCTTCCATTGATTTCTAATATATTTAGTACCAATTTTGCTAAACATATTTTTTAATACTTTATTTGGCTTGCCATACAAAAAAAGTGAAAAATAACAGCATTTCTATTGCACAGAAAATTCTAATTGTTAACAAATGCATTTTGTAAAGGAGCATTGGCTTCTAGTTCACATTAATAGCTATGATCCACTGAAGCAAAGGTTTACAAATTAAAAGACAAATATAAACATTTTAACATCCTCCAGTGTCAAAATGAAGGATAGTCTCAAGAACTAAACCAAGTCCACTGAAAAATCCCCCAGTATGAAATCACTCTAGGCTGTTCCTCCTCATCACCTTGACCTGCATGACATATGTATGCCCTCCTACCTTTCTCCTTTAGCACCCAGTTATGTGCCCACACACCATCATCTCAAACATAACTTCCCTAGCTTCAGCCAAGCATTAACTACATGCAAGCTCAGCTGGCTTCTGCTCAGCTGTCAACTTGCATTTCAGTGCCAAGGGCAGAATGAATTATTTCTTTCTTGATAGCAGAGATTCCTTTCTCTGATATCAAATGCTACTACAAGGTCAAAGTCAGCCTAAGCTTTTTAGAATAAAGACTAACAACTAAGTAGCCTCCACAGACAGCACTTAGCTTGTCTAAGAAAAGAGGAGTACCCATCAAACATCTCTCTGTCCCTCATGACTCTCCAGATGGTTTCTTACTTGAGGCTGGCCTAACAGAATGCCTAACAGTGCCTAACAGAATGAAGGTGGTCAGCCAGCTCAGGATTGGTCACATCTGCCCATAACATACTCTATAAACATTTAACTTCCAAAATGCTACACTTATTATTGGATATACAGTTATGTCAGAAAGTCTCATTATAAAGTGTGATCTAGTAGCACTATTTAAGGTGGCTAAATAGAGAGTACTCACTTGAAAAGAGCAGGTCCAAAGACAATGGCTAGGTTTTCCAGAGTCATGAAATTCACTGCACTATACGATGCTACCTTTAACAGGAAAACAGACAGGAACTCAAAAAGGTTTTGATGGGCTTTGGGCAAGGATCTGAGCAACTGTCTCAGGTTCCCTATGCATTCTGCTGTGTGGATTTTGTGCTCTAGGGAAAAAAGGAAATAAAAAAAAGTTATTACATAGATAGTCCTAATAACAACAGAGTTTCATCATATGCATTATCACAGATCTAAGAAAGAGGGAAGATTTTAAAACACACTAGAGCAAAGTCCTAAACAAAGATTTTGTACTATAAATTTTGACAATTTTCACATATTAATATTTAAACACCCTGGATTTTCCAGATATTGAGATTTCATATACATTGTTTCTTCTCTTCTTCCTGTTATGACAGAATCATTTAGCACTTGCTGCTTTTTAGATGGAATTGCAGGCAGTACTCATGGACCTGAATCCTTAAAGCTTCATTTAAAGATGATGCACAACTGTCAGGCTTGACTTCTCCCCAGAGACTTTACACACTCTGTACGATTCTCATTAAGAGGGATAAGAAATTGTACCCTTCCAGACTCACAGCGTCTTCATTTCCTGACTAACTGGTAATTTTCCATCTCAAAACATTTTTGCTCTATAAATAAGCAACTGTAGTTACACAAGAGATGCTTCAAAATCTAAATTGGGGATACTTAGCACTTTCTTGGTCCTCATTCTTCAAGGATGAATTACAAGGCAGAAAATGGGTTCACAAACAACTCTGTTTGATCAGCAGTTCACAATAGTATGATAAAGTCTCCTGGTTATTAGAGCTGAGATGACAGTGCTGCTCAATAACTGGCAGCTGATGCTCAAATTTGCCATAGATCACCAGGACACATCTGTGTTGCTTTGACATTGTGAACAGCAAATCATGCTTGAGGGCAATTTTAACTCTAAAAAAATACATTTCATAAAGGCCAGGACCCCATGGTGTTCAGCCTCTTAATGAGAGATACCGAGGAAATAAAAGAAAAAGAAAAATAAATAAAATTTCAAAAGAACACAAAGACTGCTTGGGGTAGTCAAAACAAGGTGTTTGCAAAAAAACTTCCTTTTTTTTTTTTTTTTTTTTTTTTAAACATAGACATAAATTACCAGGTAGCAGATCCAGTTTGAACAAAAGAAACCTTCAACCTAGCCCACAGAACCCACTTATTTGTATGCAAACATCTAAATTAATTATCACTCAGAATCACTGGCCAAAATCCACTTAAGGCATTAGGTCAGCTATTATAGGCATGAATAGGGAACTAGAAAATATCTTGCTATAGTTTTTCTACTTGGCTTTGCATTTTGGATGCCTCATATTGCTCTACAGACAGCTGTCCAAGAAGACTGAGAAAATAAGTGAAAAGTACTAAATAGGAACAGGGATGTATTACAGAAGGGTCCTATACAAGGGAAGGTTAGAGAAAGATGTTTCCACTTCTAAAATAGAGAAGTGACTATGCAAAAGCATGAGCAGCATTATAAAGGATGATTAGAATAAAAGTAAGAACTTTATTCCAGTAGCGTGGTGTCAAATTTTAAATGAAAGCATGCAGAAGAGACACTTTTCCAAATAACACAGGATGGGCTTGCAGGATGCCTTTGCCACAGGATTTCAAGGAGTTCAGAAGCCTTAAATAAAGACTATAGACAAGGTCATAAAAGATTGGTCCATCAAAAGCAATTAATCATCAATTGGAGGTTAAGGAAATAGAAATCCTTGCTTATAGGAAAGTGCAATGAAGTCATTTTCTGTCATTGTTAAAGAAAGGTCAGAAGCTTGGAAGGTGTCCGCTCTTTACCTTGGAAAGTTTTTAGCAAGCCAGAACAGATGTTGTCTGGAAAAACAGTAACTGGCAGTTCTTTCAGAAAGAGCTTCAGGAGGCTGGCCACAGAATCAACGTCCCCATCATTAAAAAGATCTACTTTTTCTCCTTGATTGTATTTCTTCTTCAATTCCTCGATTTTATTTACTGAGCCGCTGATTCGAAAAATACCAACATGCTCTAGACCTGTTTAAGGAGAAATATGGAGCAATGGTTGCATTACCACACCTATGTGACAAGCACTGGACCTCAGAAAGCAAGAGTTCTTCTAAGAAAACATAGTAACTGTAAAAATAGACTCTTCAGGAGTTACAGCTGGAAAGTACAGCTTAAACAAAGAATAATAATTTTTACAAACTGAACAGAGAAATCAAGACCTTACCACATACTTCTAGGTACTCCACCATCTGTGACACAAGAAAGGGAACTCCACATTGGTTTGTATTCTGTGTGAGGGTTTCCAAAGGAACACCAAATGCATTTCTTTCTTTGCTGAACTGTAGATCTGGTGAAACTTTATTTGTTTTTTGCCTGACTCGAGTAGAAGACAATGATTTCTGGGGAATAAAAACAGGCAAGTGATAAGCAGAAACTGATTTTCTATTATTCTAAGGTCTACAACTTAGGTACATTATTGTTCCCACTATAGCATCTTTATACAAATCTTAGTCTTGTTAGTCTGCAGAGGTGAGATAGGATCTGTGATGGAATAAATCCTTACAAAACCCATCCACACCATCATTCTGAAAAAATGGGGCTCCGGCCCAAGGCAGATATCCTCTTTATAGGGCAGGGAGAGAATGCTAAACCCCTTCCTCAAGAAGGGCCCCAACAGTCAGGAGGAAGGCTGACTAAGTGCAGGTGCAAAGCCTTTCAGACACATGAAATTTGCAAATTTCTGCACGATTCAGGAAGATTTTAAAAAATGCAAGATTCTTGAAGGAGCTTGTAGAGGGATTTAGGCATCAGTCATGGCACGGGCCTGGTAAAGAGTTTCTGGCTGCTTTCCCAGTTATTCCAAATTTCTTACCCCAAATATCAATGAGAAAACGTATGTCAGAAATCACAAACAACCTGCACTTGGGAGCTGTTTTTTTCATCTTGTCAGGATGAGAGGCTGCCCAGTACCTGGGCTGAAAATACATGGGATGTTGCCCATGATGCCTGTGCCCAGAGGCTGCAGCAGGGCTGGGGCGCTCTGTGAGGAGAGATGGTGGCCACCCTGGGGGGCACAGCTGGTTCCAGCAGGTTCCAGCTGGTTCCGGTGTCACCTCACTGTGCCCCTCAGCTTCACAGGTGGAGCCTTGAGGAGTATATACTTCAGAAAGGGGGAAATGCTGCCTTGTCTCACAGATCCCACACTCCTTTGTGCTTCCCTCCTCTTCTAGCCCTGCTTTGTCTCACCGGCAGGTAAGGTCACACACGTTTTCCTTCCCTTTCCTACCTGACAGGCTGCATCCCCTGTCTCGAGACAGAGGACTCATTTCCACCACACAATGAGAGCAAAACACCAGGAAAACAAAGATTTGTCAGTTCTGCACCAGGAATATTTAAACATTATCTGCATTTCATTTTAAAGGAGGATTTAGATTTTTTTGGGGTAGCATAATCCCAACATGTTCTAAAACCAGCCTCTTCTTAAATGTTTTTATTACTATGTTTTCAGAAGGAAAAAGAAAAGACTTTCCTATAGATCTACAGCTGACCCTCTATAGAAAAGCTGTTTCTCAGCTCATAAAGCACACCCTTTCAGAAAGCACAAGCTGGACCTTGAGGCCACATTCAGCCATGCTGCCATGGGGAATGCACACAAACACATCCTGCTAGAAAAAGAGGCCATTTCACTAATTCAGTACATAAGCAAGCTGAGAAATTTATTTTAATGCTAAAACATTAATAATTATGTAAAAGAAATCAATATCAGCATGTACCAAGCATGCTTTATTGCATTTTTAGGTACAAGCTACTAGGCATTATAAATAAATTATTATTATATTACTCTAAATACCCCCTCTTTTCCATTGCAGATGCAGCAGCTGGGCTGGGGGAAGAAATGCAGCTTTCTCAGAAAGGAGAGACATAAGAAAGACTCAAGAAGCCAGATTTAAGTTAACTTACACAGAGGGAGGCACCTGCTCCCATATTAGACTGCAGGAGAGTATCAGTATTTCAGCTGTGCTGCTCAGAAGACACCATCACCTTCCTTCCCCTCATAAGTCCATGCAGTCCAGCCAAAGCTAAATGCAGCTATTGGGCTATTCCTCTTTAACTAACCTATTGCAGCATTAATTGCCAGGCATCATCTTAACCAGGAGTTTCACTCCAGATTTTGTTGAAGGTAGAAATTAACTGCTAGCAGAAATGTATTTCATGTAGCCAATGTTTGTTTCTGGAGTCACACTGCACAAGGTGACGGATGTGTTACCATCCAGAGATGTTTCCATGGCACCTATGACACACAATGGCACAGCTTGCTGAAGCACACTGATCCTGTGTTTACTTTTGAGTGGGCTTTTTCAGTGCATATTTTCAGATAGCTGTCCGTACTGCCTGCTGGCAGCAGTAAGTAAAATATTTTGAGACTGCCCACAGTGTTTACATATTAGAGAAAAAAGTTTATATAATGCTTGCACAGGCATTTTGCTAAATATATGAGCAAGGCTCCCTCCAGCCTTTGAAATAAGGGAGATGTAAATGCTGTTAAGATCAGCATCTTCCTTTCAAATAGAAAGCCTCTCCTAGGAAACACGACACAATGAAGCAAAAATGTTTCTGTTAAATCTAATCAGGGGAAGATTCTTACTACAATTTTGGTAGACACATATGAAAGAAAAAGCAAAAGACTGCAGGCAAAAACAAAAGATACAGGTCCTGAGTCAGACCGCCTCGGTGAAATACTAGAAAAACAGGAGTCACTCAGTCAGTATGCTGGCTTGCTGGCCAAGCACAGATAGAGACAATTCCATCTTCCTTAGCAGAGAGAATAGTTAAAGAGTCCAGACTTTTAGCACTCTCACCTCACCACAAGAGCCCCCGATAGATCTGGAAACTCTATGGTTTAAAGCTTTCTTACCCACCAATCTGATGCTTTCCTGCCCACTGGCATGAGAAGAGACTGCCCAGAACTGTTGGCCTTGCTTCCACATAAGTGCATGCCAGCCCCCACCACCCAGGTGCAGACAGTACATGGTTTAATTCCCAGCAAGTGGGTTTCACTTCTGGGGAAAAATTTCTCGCTATCACCTCTGCTTTCTCCAGATCTGTGCTTTCTAGCCCTCAGAAAACTATGCATTTACCCTGCTGTGGATCTGAAAAAGCTGACTTATCTGGCCCAATGGACATTTAATCCCTTTCCTCACAGCACATGGACTATTCCCACAACACAGCTGGCTCTCCTCAAGCCCACTTTGGCCAACAGCAGGCAAAGCTCAGCCTCCTCAGAACCACTGTTCCCCTTGGACTCTTTCTCTGCTCTGCCCATAGGCTGAATGGGGCAGATGCCACCTTGCCCGGCCTTCCCCAGGACAGCAAGAGAGGGAACCCCCCCACCCCATGGCTATCTAGCTACTGGTTCCTGCCCAGCATCCCTCCCCCACCACACCAGGTAGTGGCAGCCTGGCCTTCTCACTGCAGATATGCTCCACCTGGATCCACCACCACAGCTGAGGCTGCTTGAGGGTCCTGCTCCCTCTGGCATGGCCACCTTACAACATTACCCACTTCACAGTTTAGCCTGTTCAAAGTCGTGGCAGTGGCAAGGCCAACAGTGCTGTCCTCCAACACTGCTCTACATAGAAGTGACTGCTAAAAAGGAGAAGAAATGGGGTGTTGGTCCTCCCCTACCCCATAGTGTGACTGCCCTCTGTCACAGCAGAACTCATTCATACAAGGATACAAGGGATATTCCGGTGTGCAACATCCCCTCCCCAATGCATTCAGATCCTCTGCCCCACCAGTGCCCTTCAGCCACCATAAGCAGTGCGTTTCCATGCCCCACATTCTCACATACTTTACTGGTTTGTTTTTTAGGCAGCTGGGGCAGGAGCAGTTCCTTTGGGAAAGACAAAAGTAGGTGGCACTCAGAGCCACCAGTGTCCCAGCTAACCATAGGCTGGCAGTGATTTGCTCTCTTCAGAGAGAGCAAAAAGGCCCCTTTCACAAAAAAGGCAACCCCTCCCCCCAAAAAAAAATTATAAAGAAAAAAATGAACAGCTCTCTAACTCTTTGCTCCCCACCCCTCAACACATTTCCACCCTCCATCTTATCCCTTGTCATAGGAATCATCCTGCTGATGTGCCACTCTCCCCTGCTTCTGCTGAACTTGTAACTCTAGGCAAATACCTTTTAAAGCAACAAATTCCCTGCCTGAGCAGCAAGCCCATTTTTTTTTCTACTGGATCATCCCAGGGCAAACAAGGCAGCAAGGGTTTACAATCAGCCACTTGGCCTCTACTGCTCCTCTAACTGCAGTTAATGGAGAATTTGTTTTCAAGACCTGCCTGTTGGGTCCAAAAGTGAAATTCAGTGAGATTTACAGAAAAGGAAGATATTTAATTTTCCCAGAAAGCCTGCAACAGCTAGAGGGCACACGAGGCTTGCCAGAGAGGTGGTCCTGCAAACCTCACTTCAGACCCAAGCCTTGGACAGGATTTTTCTTTCTGTACTAAGTACAGAACACAGTTCATAGGGATGATTTCTCCTGGCATTGCTGTTGTTCATAGATCAAAAGGCTGCAGTTAGCACAAATTAAACATCTAACTGCTCATACTGTGTAGCTGTATTTTAAATCCTTCCTTCATTGTGATTCCTTCACAATCTCTAGATCAAAGTCAGTCCCCTGCAGTGGGCTGACTTCAGCAGGACTTCAGCTATTGGAATAGGATAAATGGTACTTTCAGCAGCCACCCTGACTTCAGGGGCCTCAACTAAATTAAAACCAAAATTTTTGGGTCTCTCAATACCCTGCTGCCCAAGGCAAGGCTTGTAAGAAAAGGCATTGCCCCGGACTGGGCAGTGTGAGGAGCTGGGGGAGCACTGGGCATTGCTTTTGTACTCTGATGGCTTCCAGCCACTGAAAGTGCTGCTTTTGAGGCTTGCTGAGGTCTCAAAAAGATAAGGAACAAACATGATAGGAAAACAGAAAGGTTTCATTTTCTTCCTTACAGAAAGGAAGTTGTTGTTTTTTTTACAGAAGCATTTAGGAACAACAGGATCTCTCCGAGAGAGGGCAAAGGTAAATCCACTGTCAGAAGGAGTAAAAAAAAAAAAAATAGAAACAAGAAAAATAATTAACCAGGGCTTTACGGTTCATTTCAGCTTCTTTCTTCAAAACTGGAAGGTTCTGCTAACCTAGGGATCTTTGTCTTGGCTTCAGGAGTCTCCAAGTTTCTAGCCAAACAGGAAAAAAATCCCCTCCCTGGTAGGCAAGAACTGAGCAGTGGGAGTGTGTGCCCTGTGGGGAAGCTGTGGTGGGGATGCAGTGTGGGCAGTCCTGTTGTGGCCAATATCCAGCTGGAGAGGCTGCAGTGGCTCTGGATGAGAAGTAAACACTCAGAAAGTCAGCCCTGCTGATCCCAACTGAAAAGTAGCTTACAAAGACCAGGCTTGGAGCCTTGGATGCTCAGTCAGGGTAGAACCATGGGGTTCATAAATAAATCCATAAAGCATGACCTGAAAAAAAAGAAATTCAATCCACTTGCAGCTGCTGGACAGCCCCTACATGACATGATTCTCATTATCCAGTGACAACTTCAAAAGCAACTCTCAAGGACACGTGGGTATACAATGCTGATTAAAAGTCAATTCATGTGTTTTCATTTAAAACATTGCCCACCCATAAGTGCTGTATTTCAGTCACACTGCTTGTCTTCTGGTATCTGATGTTATCCTGAAACAGAATTTGTGATGCTTTGATTTTAGTTGTCTTGAGGCCTTGATGCATTCAGTGTTTTTCTTCTTTTTTTCAAGTGGATAACTGCAGAGAAGATAAAGCCTTCCAGTGTGTCATAAGGTCAGAGAACACCATAAATACAAATTAATCAGTTCATTAAAACATCCATAAATGTTTCTCAACCGTAGTAAACACTCCGGAACCTCTGGAGAGGGCTGAAACAAACTCCAAACACTCTGGAACTAGTCTGCTGGAGTTGCTACATCATGCCATTGATGGAGGCAGACTGTGCACTGACTGTGTTGTATGCAGAACACGGTACATTACAAGTTTACATATCAACCTATGGGTGATCTGTGGTGCTTTAAAAACCTTTTTTGTCCCACATATCAAAATAAATACCAACACAGTGGAGGAGAAGGCCACAAGACAACCTCACAGCTAATAGTGTTGGGGGTTTTTTTGTTTGTTTTTTGGTTTTTTTTTTTTCTCTTTGCTTTATTTTGCTTTTTTCTCAGCTTCCCAACTAGCAAATCAGCAGCTGTGCACTGACCAGCCAGCCAGCCTCCCCTAGCTGAGAGTCCCATAGGATGGCATCTCTTTCCCCTCACCAGCACTGGTGCAGTGTGGAGTAAAAGAGGCAGGCAGACCCTATAGGAGCTGAGGCAGGTGGAGAAGGCACTGTGAGACAACAGAGCATAAGACTTTGCTCATGTTGTAGCAGAAGATACAGAACTTCAACATATTGTTCAGAACTGCTTTGAAAAGCATAGTCTATATTGGGTGGGGAGCTCAGAGAGAAGTCATTGGCATAAATAGGAACAATATTCCTCTGACTTGGTGATTTATATGGCTGTAAAAACAGGATAAAGCACCATGACAAACCTATGAACCCATGCCAAGTGCTGACCTCTTACACTTAGAGCTGACAACTTCAGCAAGACTGGAAAAAGTAAAAACGCTCTGGCAATTTGTCTGAAGAGAAGGAAAACAGAAAAATTATTTTGTCTGCTCCTTGACTCAAAATGGTCCCGTTCAGTAATGTATTGCTTCCTTTCTGTATGTGATCATTTGCTAATTGCTCTATGATGCAATGGTTGAACCATTTCAGCCTTGACAGCCTATGTGCTCTTACCCCATAAAAGCACCCCTGAATTATCACAAAAGAACAGCCAGGGATACACACAGATAACTTTCCACCAGACAAACCCATCTTACTGACTTTCAAAGCAAGTTTTCATTGCCACCCTAGAACACAGCATTTGTGTATTTTATTCCAGTACATCATGAGCCACTTTAAACTGAAAAAATGAGTAAGTTCTGAAAAACTGCGTGTTTTAAAGTATATGGAGCTGCTAGAGAAATTACAGTGAGCATCAAATAAAAAGGAAAAAATGGAAACAGGAGCTACAACAAAAAAAATTCACACAGGGAAAAAATTGCATTTCTATTTTAATCGCTATCATATCAATATATATTTTCCCATATCTTAGCTGCTAAAAGCTGTAGTACAGACTTCTAGGGTGGCTGCCACATATCCTTCATCACAATATTTTGACTGCCAACTATTTCTACTCACCGAGCTATATCACCAGAAAGGAAAAATTGCTGTCCTGACAAGAAAGCAGCTCTCCCTTGCTGCTACATGCATTGCTTTTCACTGTGCTTGTAGAGGGAGTACACAAGCCACAGCCTCTTCTTCCAGGCAAACTCCTGTCTAGCTGCCAGCACTGCCCTCTCTAACTTGATTGCTGCTCACAGCTGATCAGGTGGTCTCCCTGGGATATGGATGCCAAGGGGCAAAGGCAGGTATTGTCTCCACAGCCAGCACCAGGGAACTGCCCCCTCCTCCACCAGCCAGGCACATGTAAGTCTGGTGCAGAGCCTGAGCAAGTATCTCCTGAGTCACGGCAAGGCTCTTTGTTGCTGTAGATGCAGCACTATGTGAACACACCTGGCAAGCTTGGAGTTGCTTCTCTCTATCTGTACCCATCTCTGGCAAGGGATATGTTGGTGTCCTGCGGTGGCTCAGAAGAGCCTATTTCCAGGCAGCCGAATTACAGACATGTGGAGAACTGCTCAATGAAACAGTGGGAGGCACATGTTCAAACTGCATGCTTTTTTTCTGCTTGCCTTTCCCCCTCACGACACCCCCCAGCCTATTAAAACTCTCTAGAACAATTTTCTTTTAAAGGCTTTAGAAAAGCATGCAGAACACTGCACGCTTCCTGGCCATTTTGCAGAACTAAAAGCAACTGGCAAGTGATAGATCAATAACTGTCATCACTCCTCATGAAGGCTGAATTGTAGCCTGCCTGTCTCTGTTTCCTGTTTTGAATTTAATTTTTCTTCTTCTAATCTCCATCTGCCACCCAAACCCCTTAATTTTCTTACAGTTGTTCCAGGGAAAACAAGTCAGCATTCAAAATTCAGTATTGCTTCATTATCTAAAGGCACTATCTTGCTGTTGCAGCTAAAGACCAGAACATCAACAAAAATAGCTGTGGGCTGAAAACTATCATAATGAAGCAAGCAAAGCTCTTTTCCAAGCCTTACCAATTATTCAAAAACCATTTCAGTCTATACCATTAAGTTCAAACCATACATTAATAAGGCTGGTACATTAATAAGGCTGATACATTAATAAGGCTGATACATTAATAAGGCTGATAACTGAACTGTCTACTTAGGGATCTGAGTGAAAGCAAATCCCAGACTTTGACATAGACAAGAAATTTGAGAGGAAGAATATATCCAAAGAAGCTGGAGGTACAGTTGTACCAAGTACAGACTCTGTCTGTTACAACTAAGCACAGACACAGGGGCTATTGTGGAACTAGACACTCTAACTACTGTTCCTTATTTGAGTTCATATGCCAGTATATACAGTGTATATTGCTTACTGGAAAAAAACGCAGAAAGAAATAAAATTCAACATGGGAAGTAAAACTGCCCCCCTCCCCTCCCCAAAGTCTTACCATCACTGCCAGAAATTCAAGTATACAATCTGCTTCTTGGTGTAGTTTGCACAAAAAAAAGGATATAATGGGAGTAGCACTTGGGGCTGAAAGCTTGTATTTATAAAAGAATTTATTCTTCTTTTCATAAGGATTTCCTTGTCATTTGCTGCTTGTTGCTTCATCTCACTTTCTTCAATCTGACGGAGAAAATCCTGCTTGCACTTTTAAGCAGCATCTTTGCCTCTTCAAAGTGGGTTACAGCACTAGAACTTGGTATTTTCTAACATTACAGTTCCACTGGAATGCAGACTGACTCAAAAATATTCGGCCTCTGCTGCAGGTATTTTCATGCATGGTTAAGGGTACTTGGATATTCTGCTAAGGCACTACAGCAAGAGTGAAGCAACAAGACTCAGTTAATTGACTACAAATACTGAATGTGCAATTAAGTGTAATCAGGAGGTAATTTATTTCTCAAAAAAAACGGGAAGTTGGAAAGAAAAGAAAGAAAAGAAAAAAAAAGAAAAAGGAAAGAAAAAGGAAAGAAAAAGGAAAGAAAAAGGAAAGAAAAAGGAAAGAAAAAGGAAAAGAAAAAGGAAAGAAAAAGAAAAAGGAAAGAAAAAGGAAAGAAAAAGGAAAGAAAAAGGAAAAGAAAAAAGAAAAGAAAAAAGAAAAGAAAAAAGAAAAGAAAAAAGAAAAGAAAAAAGAAAAGAAAAAAGGTAAAAAACGGTAATCATGGTTTGTTCCTTATCTGGAACAAATTTGAATTGTTCACAGGAAATTTGATTTGCTGGACTAGTTTTAGCAAAAGCTACAAGTTCCAGGCTGGTTTCTGCAGCCCCAGTGATTATGATGAAGACAGACCTCCCACAAGGCTCCGTCCACAAGCCGGTAACCTGTTTCTGGCAGCTTCCCATGGCTGACGGGAAATGGAGCTTCCAAATTCAGTGCTAGACAGCTCATGGCCTATGAATCTCTATCTGAAGCCATCACCTCTGCCACCACACACTGGCATTTTACATAAGTATTAGAGTTTCAACACAATACTACTTCTCTGAAGGAATCTCTGAAGAGCTGTAAAGAAATAAAGCAGTTAGTCCTCCTCTCTGCCTCTAGTTTGCACATCACCTGAGGTGGGTCCAAAAAAAAACAAAAGAAGGAATATGCCAAGTAGAGGTTTCAGCATCCTCTTGCACCAAAGAGAATGCCCTAACATGTAGAAGTCAGAAAGAGGCAAGTTTTTATTTGTATTTCTCCAGTGGCACAGAATTTCAATACCTTTGGTCTTTACTGATTCAACATTGTTTCAAATTAGATGTTCCTGTTTATAACATTCAATTAACTCTGCCTTCTGTAGTTTTGTGATACTACTTCCTGAGCAAAATTAGAGAAAAATCAAAAAAAGTGCAAGACCCTCAAAAGGGTCTTCCCTCCATAGAAACTGAGATGGCAGCAGCAGCTCCATCAAACTTTGCAGTTCCAGGCAAGATGATGAAATTCTGCTTTCTGTAATTGTCATGAGCAAATTCAAGTTTCCTTTCAAGCAACAAGTTATATGGTATGCTCAGTGGGTATTTCCTCTTCCCCAGGAATCCTTTTGGTAGCCAAAAATGGTCCTTCACACACCCAAAGTAGGGACTACTTGTTACCTATAATTGATGGTGCCTAGGGAGATACCAGATTGTAAAGTGCAGTCACTTAAATGTACTTCTGTCCCAAATTCCCTGACAGCACCTTCACATAACCTTGTTTTATTTGAAGCAAATATTAATTGAAGCATTTTTATGAACTCTTGCATAACCTTATACACAGTATTTATTGTCATTCAAGACACACCAGATCATTTCAGTTATCCTGATTTGCAAAGATGGTCCCCTAAGTAATGCAAAGCAGGGAAGACAGCCACTCTGATAGCCCTGGGCCATTTTAATTAAACATGCAACAGAAGAGAGCATGACTTAGTACAACTTGATATGCATGTCATATATCAATTTTTGAAGCTATAATCCCAAAGCCCCTACACAATCTAGGTATGATCTGTAAATAAAGTTGGTCAGAGCACTAGCCATTTACAAAACAAGGAGGTAGGTATTCATCTCCTTACTCAGAGACACCTCTTAGTCATTGCTAGTTAATCACTAAAAACGTTTACTTTTCAACATGAGCACCAGGGAAGGGGGAGAGTTGAGCCTGATGAGATGATTTTCAGCCTGCAATTAGATAAATGTGGGGGAAAAAAAAACCCCAAATTAAATTAGAATAAAAGAAAATGGTTTTTGCAAGTTTAACCATGCCCAAGTTAGATTAAACTTGGAGCCAAAGGCAAGTAGCAACATTTGTTGGAAGCACAGGGCGATGACTGCAAGAGCAGCAAGAATTGCTCCAAGTTCCTTCACACTCCTGTGCTGCAGCACACCACGGTGCCAGCAGTTAGGGGTGAGCCTGCACTGTAAAAACAACAAGTTGCTCTCAATTACAAAAAAACCAACAACAACAAAGCCAACAACAACTCCCAAACCACACCACATAAAAAATCAAAAAACCCAAAAACCAATAACCAATGAACCACCCATTTTCAGGTGTTCCTTGAGAGGGTTTGCAACACAGCACCCATAATGATGCAATGTTGGATGCCTTAAACAACGACTTCAACTGGAAAAAAACACAACTTGAAACTATAGCCTGGAAAAACATGCTGGACTTAATCCCTCTGCAGTAGCACTGGGGCTCAAAGAAATGTGTGCAGGGATGATCCCTTGAAGACTCCTGAGGTATGTGTTCAACATTGAACATTGCATGATACTCCTTGCACATTAATCGAGGATACTGCAAGCACCCAAGTGTTAAAAGCATGCCTCAGGCATGAGATTCCCCTTCTCACCCTTTTGGTCCTGTATATTAAGAACTGTTATAACTACCCAGAACTTGATAGTGATGACAGGGCCGAGTGTCTTTGGATCAGGATTGGAGGCAAGGCCAGTAAGCATGATATATCTGGAAATCTCTGGAGTCTGGAAATCTCGCAGACGTGTGCCCTTGTTCTCTTGGGGGACTTCAACTTCCCTGACTGACATATGCTGGAATTACAACACAGCAGAGAGGAAACAATGCTGGAGATTCTTGGAATATGTTGAGGACAACTTCCTGACTCAGCTGGTGAGTGAATCAACAATGGAAGGTGCCCTGCTGGACCTACTCTTTGTGAGTTGGGAAGGGCTGGTAGGACATGTGACAGTTGGAGGTCATCTTGGACACAGCAACCATGAAATGATAAGAGCTCTTAATTCTCAGAGATACTGGACAGGAGAAAAAAAACTGCCACCACAGAAATACAGAAGGCAAACTTTACCTTGTTTAGTAGCTCAATTGCCAGAATCCCTTGGGAATCTGTTCTGAAGGATACACAAGTCCAGAAAGCCTGGATGCTCTTCAAGAAGGAAGTCTTCAAGGTGCAGGAGCAGGCCATCCCCATCTCCTGTAAAGCAAGGTGGAGGCATAGAAGACCACCCTGGCTGAACAGGGAGCTTTGGTGGCACTCAGGGAGCAAAAAAGATTTTATGGTCTTTAGAGAAAGGGGCATGACACTCACAATGACTACAAAAATGTTGTGAGGCTATGCAAGGTGAGAGTCAGAAGGGACAGACCCAGCTAGAAATTAATCTCTATGGTGAATTATGGAAATAAAGGTTTCTATAAATATATTAACAACAACAGAACAACCAGAGAGATCCTCCATCCCCTATTAGATGCAGGAGGAAACATAGTGACAAAGGGTGAGGAAAAAGCTGTGGTGCTTCATTAATTCTTTGCCTCAGTCTTTAGCAGTAAAGACAGGTTGTAAAGAAGAAACCCAACCCCCTAAGCTAGGAGACAGGGATCAGGAGCAGAATGACCTCTCCACAGTCCAGGAGGAAATGGTCAGTGACCTGCTATACCATATAGACATCCACAAATCTATGGGGCCAGATGGAATGCCCCCAAGAGTGTTGAAAGAGTTGGTGGGGATGCTCACCAAGCCACTTGCCATTTATCAGCAGCCCTGGCTGACTGGAGAGGTACCAGCAGATTGGAAATCAGCCAACATAAGAACAGAAGGAAGACAGAAGGAAAGGCTCTCAGATAATACTCAAGATGCTGGATATCTTGAAATCTCTTATTTGAAAGTAAGCTTGCATTACTAGGGAACTGAAAAACAAAAACAAAACATTAAATCTTAGCTCTTGTTCATCAATTAAAGTCAAGATTAGTATGGTCACAGTGCTCAACTAACTGGCTAGGGATAGTCCTAACACGTACTGCCTGCAACAGCAACATAAAATTTAGCAGCCAGGACTCTTTCCTCACTGCTGGGTCTGGTTACATCAGGGAGCTACCACAGATCACTAGTCATATTTTCAAACATATCAAAGTGCCTAATAATAGATTCCATTTCCATTGCAAAAGTGTGCTACATATTGCTCAATCATCAACATTTATTCTAGATGATTTTTTTTCAAACAGACTGACATAAAATTTAACATCAGTTCCATATTCAAAGTGCTCAGAATGCACTGTTGGCAGGAAGTGAGAGACTTTAAAACAGATTAATCTGAAGGCACACATACCCTGACTACATCCAGTGTATCAGCACAGTTTTTTTAAGATGTGTAAAATATGGTTCTACTTGTATATGCATGAGGTGAAATACAGCTGTCATACAGCACATAGAATGAATGCAAAGCCACATCAGATACCTAAGTCTCCAGTTTGGAACTGGAACGGCATTTATGTCTATACCGAATACCCAGTATTTTTCCAACAGGGAAAAAAAAAAACCAAAACCTCAAAGAGTAGTTACACCCAGATGACAAATGTAGGAGGGAAAAAAAAAAAAAAGACAAACTAAGTGCACCTTTATACCTTTATTTTGGCTAAAACCTGTCTGAACCCAAGCTGAATTTTCCTGTCTGGAAGCAGAAGAGGGAATATTACTTGCAGTTATGTCTGCCCCACTCAGATGTTACATTGCTCTTTTTTAATGAGGTGTGCAAACACAGTAAGTCTGTGCATAGCACACTGACAACAAAGGTTGCTCATTACATGCCAGTTTTTGATCTTTAAGGATCATTTATGAGCCCGAATCACCAGACATGTGAGGAAAATAGTGCTGCTAAGAACTACTTGGGCATTTACTCAGCACTAAGAACTTCCAGCTCATCCCAGATTTTCCAACAGGCTCCATTAAACTTAAAATCTATACCAAGAAGCCAAAGCAAGCAGCATGTGCCACAGATGGACAGGAGATTCTGTGACTACTACACAAGAGCAACCAGACACAGCTTTGGTGGGAAGAAGCTTTGGAGAAGCAACAGCAACTCTGCATGGGACACAGGGCAGTGCCAGCCAGGTAAGTCACCCTGCCTCTCCTGAGTCACCCAGCACCTGCCTGGCTCAGGAAAGACTTCACCATCACACAGCATTTGTCCCAGTCATGCCAGCCGTGGGTTAAACAAAAAGCAGAAAGCCAAAACACACACAGAGCTAGCATGAAGCTAGAGGGTATCCAAGCAGTTTCAGAGCTTTTCCCTTCACTGGCCTGTTTGGTGTCCAAGTGTTGCAACTATTTCTACCTCAGCTTCTCCCATACCTCTTCTGTTACCCCCCATGCTTTTTCATGTTCTCTGTTACTAACTTTTCTCCTTGCTATGTCCATTCAAAAAATGACATAGCAAAGATGACATTGCTATCATTTTTTTTCCTTTTTCATCAGGTCTGCCTTGTTGAAATCTCTACTGCTAAGCTCTTCACAGCAAGTTCAACCACTAAACTGTAGCTATACAACAACAGATGGCCCCAGTACCTTCAGACTGTACATGACCTCTTTAGAAACACTCACCTGTGGGCTTCTGTGACCACACCTCCAACTTCAATCAAAAGATTATGAACTTCCATAACCAAGCCAACATTTATTTTCAAGGTTTCAACAATCATATTTATTCCTTGGTTTAAAAGGTTTTGGCTCAACAGTTTTATGAACAGGCTTCACAAAATGTGCAATATTTATAAACATCATTCTTAGTTGCAGTAGTAGTAAGAACCTTTCACCACGAAGTTTACTTCAGTTATGTGACGCAAGGTTGGTTTTGCTCCCTCTCTTCTCCCCTCCCCCAACTGGCACTTCACTCTAAATTGGAGAAACTTTACAAAGACAAAAATCAATTTAAACATGATGTTATAAGCACCTTGCCACAGCATTACCTTCTAGTAAGGCAATTTTTTTGTTTTGTAAAGTCTGATTGTGCAAATCAATATATAGGTGACAGAACTCCCCCCCCCCCTTAAAAATAGAAGGTCAGCTGATAATACAGCTGAATACATCCCTTACAGAGTGAAAAGAAATGATAGTACACACAAGGCTGAAAACACAGTGTATAGTAGACGAAATAAGACTGTTCTCAAAAATAAAAAAAGAAATAAAAGAAGAAAAAGAAAGTTAACAACAAGCAAAAATGGAATTTTTCTAGTGGAAGAGGATTTGGGGCTTCATAAATAAGTGGAAAATTACTAAAATACTTCGCTATACCATATAAAAAAGCACAAAGTGTTTTCCAGTTGTCACCTAAGTGCTAGATGCAACTTTGTAGGAGTAAGTATTTGGAGGCAGCTTTGAGCTCTGCTTGGCACAGGCATTCCAGCAAGGTAGTGCTGCCACCAGCAGCAGAAATCCACCCAGTGAGACACAAAAGCCACTGAAATAGAACGCAGTGTCATACTCCTGTGTCCAGTCATAAAACCAACCTGAGGGTGAAAGTAAGAGAAAAGCATCAGTGAGGAGTTAAATGTAAACACAGCACTAAAAGTCAGAGAAAACTCACAAACCCCCCCCCCAAAACCCACCAAAAACCAAAACAAACAACCTGCCCCCCAAAAGCCAAAGCTAAAATGCAGCTTGACCTCTCTTAAGACACAAAATGTACTTTTTATCAAAGCCAAAACCAGAACACAACCAGCTTTGCCAGGCTTTATTTTTTTGAAGATTTTTATTTCATCTTTCTATTGTCACTAGGACCAGCTAGAACTACTCATAAGCAAATCTCATTTTGTCTCATCCTGACAAGCTCATGTTCATAATATTTACCTTGACCTTACCTACAATTGGTGGTCCAAGGCTATTTCCAAGTCCAGCAAAAAACATCAATATTCCATATGCGTGGGTCAGTTTCTCAATTCCCACAGTCTTTGTTGTTACATATGGAAAAATTGACCAGTTCCCAGTCAGAAAACCCAAAATCGCAGAAAGCATCGCTAATGTAAGGTAACTTTTGGCAAATGGAATTGCAAACAAGGCCAGTCCTGTCATTATTAAGGTAGTTACATATAGATATAAAGTGTTAACCCACTTAAAATCTGCCAGTATTCCTAAAATAAGTTTGCCCACAGCAGTCATAATGCCTATAATGGAAATAAGGGGCATACGATAGTCATCTTCATTAACATTTGCACTTCTTGCTATATCTTCCATGAGCAGAGAAGGAGGAAATCCACCAATATCAAAGAGCAAGATGGCAACAAAGAGAGCTGAGAACACTTTGTTTTTAAAAAGAACCACAGTTTCTTCCCAGTAATTCAAATAGAGATGCCACTTCCTTTTGGCGAGTTGCTTGCAGAAGTTGGTCTGTTCTACAACTTTCTTTTTGTAAGTGTCTCTCTCATTTACATTTATCGAGCTTAATACATTCTTATTTAAAATGCAATCCTGCTTGTTATCAGGTGCATTCGCACATCTTTCGTCAACATAGCCCTTTTCAAGGATGCTTATATTTTCTTCAACAGTCTTTTCTTTTTCACGGTAAACAAAATATTGATCTGGGACTCTGTCTGCACATGATTTTTCTGATGGAGGGGATCCAGGTGACTCCAGTGGTCTCATCAGGCTGCCACATGCTAATATATTTAGAGATAATGCACCAACGATTAGCAGACAACCATCCAGTCCATATAGCTCGATCAGCTCTCTTTGCAATGCTGCATATATGAAGAGTCCAACACTTGAGCCTATAAAAGGAAAACAGAAACTGAGAACACTCTTCAACACTAACAAACTTCTACAGTTCAGCAGCTACAAATACACTGTCACCGGTATGGTAAACCATTTGTAAATTTAGTACTAGCCACAGCAAAAAACAATCATAAAATCCACTCTTGTTTTGCCTTCCAGGTATTAAAATTAACCAAGGCTCAGTTAGGTCAGGCCTTAAGGCAAACTGCCTGGAAACTCAACAAAAGCCACTGAAAATTATTCTAAAGAACACTTCTGCAGAAGTTCCCCTTTTATTCCACTGGTGTGGATCTGGCATTAATATCTCACAGCACTGATTGTATTGAACTGGCTTCTCACTAACAGATACTTGGGACAACAGCCTCCTTTAGTAGTTTCTATTTGGTCCATTAATTTAGCAATTCCTCTTGGTGTAAAAGGACAACATGAAACAACCTAAAGACGCAGAGACCAGATGAGAAGGACTGCTGAGCATCCTTCAAAGACCTTTCCTTGGATTATCAGAGGTTGTTTTTTTCTAGGATCCCTTGAACATACATGGGCAAAAAGCTGGAATAATTTTATGAAAGATTTCAGAATTTAGGCTCCTTTTGAATGAAAATGAAAAAATTTACAAATGTAAGCCCACACTTCAAATACTCCTTTAAAGATATAGATAATGTGAGGTTATGCTGACCCAGCATTTACACCCTGCATCTCCAAACTCCTTCTCACCTCTGATCTTATGTAAGAGAGAAGAGGGAGAAAAGAGCTCTATGGAAAGTTTCCTCTCTTATTACCCATGGCATACAGACCAAGCTACTCATTAAATTGCCTTCATTTTAGTGAATATCTCTTTTAACCCACCCCATACACCTGCAAGTGTAGCTACTCTTTTATCTGACGCCTAATTTTATCTGTCCATTGCCGACGATGATTTGAATTAAGAAGTACTTCAGGAAGTAACTGAGAAAAATATAATGTGCTGTTCTTTACTGACAGAGTAACTAGCTGTATCAGAATTGAAAAGGTAGAGAGAATGATAAAAGTCATACCTGTTGAAATAAGACCAAGTGCAAGGCCTCTGCGTTTGTCAAAATACTGGCAAGTGATAGTAACTGTCGCAGTATACAAAAGGCCACATCCAAGCCCTTGAGGAAAAGACAGAAATTCAACATACTCTGGGAAATGAATGTCCTTTTCCACTTCCCCAGAGAGCGTACCCTGGGTACAGAGGTACCTTTAAACTCTGGCTCAGCATCAGCCATTGCAGTCTCATACTTCCATGGCCTTTAGGCTGCCTGTGCTGCGCCACCTCCCTGTCCTCCTACCATCCCTGGCTGCAGAACATGGTGCAGGCTTCGAGGAGCTCACCAGCAGCTCAGGTTCTGTGCTATATGGAAGGGTTATTACAGCCTCCAGTCCAGGGGCTGGCCCCAGAAAACAGCAAAGCTGAGTCCATATGGCACTCTGCCCAAACCAGCAGGCTGCTGCAGAGGGCTTCTGTGTGTCTGGTATCAAATTAACTGTGTCAGGAATCCGGGCACTTTGCTGGGCAACAGGGACCCAGCACAGAGGGGCAGGTCACCACCTGCTAGGAGAACAGGACTTTCAAAGTGTTGTGGAGAAAACATTACTCCCTACTGAACCATAATTCATCAAATTAGAATGAGTTCATGACAAAATTGCTGAAGAGATGTTATTCTTTTAAGGCTGGCACATCATGCCTGCAGAAGATCTTCAGCTTCTTCATCTCTAACAATCAGGTCAAAAGAAGACAAATTGTTTTCAAATTCTGATGAACATATGTATTGCCTTTATCTTTCACTACATGGTGACAATCTGCCTGTACAACACCTCTCCCCCAAAGTAAAGTATTGCTTGATGAATCAAGTCCAAAAATACCACTGCCTTTATGAATCAGTTTCCCATTTCAGATTTATAAATCAAGACTCAAAATACTAAAGATTAAGTCTCTATATGAAGGAAAGGTGTTTCTTACCAACAACAATCCCATACGAAATATATAGAAAGTATATATTAGGTGCAAAACTGCTCATCATGAGGCCCCCAGCCACCATAAAGCCACTGAAAATTGCTACTGGTCTTGCTCCAAAACATGATACACATATACTGCAGACAGGACCTAGAGGAAAAGCAGGAAAAACATTCCCAGTAAATACCAGCATTAGTAAGAACGAAAAAATAAGTCTGTAGAAATGTTTCTTGCAATAATTGTTTAAATATATAATTATATTAAACAACAATTCAGAATACTCATTTTTTACAGGAATCTTTAAAAAGATTTAGTTGCAAAAACATGCAAGATAAGGCTTGCAAGACTTTTTCTTCTCAAGGAGAAACTGACATCAAGACCACAAAATGGTACAAAGGTTGGGAGGGGGACAGCAAGCAACACGAACTGTAAACACAGGATGATACACCCATACCAGACCGTATGCACTGCTAGGGACTTGTACAAAGTCTTTGAAAATGATCTTTCTCTTTAGGTACCAAAAGAAGTTAGGCCATGAGCCAGGCTTTAGCCAAGCAGGTATTTTTTGACAGAGCCCCAAAACTGTTTCAGAAAAAATGGTACCTGTACTCAATATAAGAGATTTATAAAACTGAAGTGGAAAAATGGTAACTTCCGATGGTAATCATGCTACAAATGCTACCTGGTGCTTACAAAGAGGAAAAACTTGCAAAGGTACTAGAAAAAGACAACCACTACTCATCTCTAGTTTTCTAGGGAATTAAATACCCATGTATTAGTTATTCTACCAAATAACTGTTTACTACCAATCTTGGTTTCTACTGTCAAACTGCAGAAACTAAAAAGTATTTACTGAGAATGTCCAGAGCAATGTTTATTAAGTTAGTGAGAGGCTTCTCCCACTCTTTATCCCACCCTCCCCAATATTTCCTGGTTCATTGGTTCTACAAAACAAGAGCAAAGTGCAGGCAATATTTGTACTCAGCCAGTTCTCTTCTCATAGAAATTGTAGAACAAGCACTTATTTTTAGCTGTGTGACCTGGAGTACACCTTTTAGTTTGCAGTAGCATGCAAGCTTGATGCCCAGCATAAATAAGCAAGAAGCAAGGGACTTGACTTGCAAAAGAAAATCTCCGATCTGAAACCCTACAGCTACAAAAAATTCATGGGCTTATATATCGGCAGCTCCTCTGAGACTGGAAATTAGATACAGAGATGAATGGTATTATTTAAATACCAACAAAAAACGCCAAACCCTGACCACCTCATCTGCATCTTATTCACAGTGACACAAAAACACCCCACAGTCAATATGGCCTGCAAAAGCAGTAACTTTGGAGTATGTCATTTGTTAAGTTTGGTCCTCCCTGACTCACACACTACTGAGATTCCCAGCAGATGGGAGGTGAGCTCAGAGAGGTGATAGGAGGTGAACAACAGTTGGAGCTGAGAATGGTGCTTGCCTAGGTTTGCAGACAGGAGCTGGGAATGTAGGTAAGGTTTGCCTGTGGTTACCAGCCATGGGACAAGCAGTTCTGGCAGACGGGAGTACAGATTCATTAGCAGGTGAAACAATCCTCAAACACAAGACAGTCAGAACTTTTGTTCCAGGTAAGAGCTATCTGTCCAAGGAATATAAAGGGAAACATAAGTCTGGGAGCTTATCCAGACAGAGATAGAGTTAACTAGAGAAAAATGTTCTGCCAGAGTGGGGTTTATTTGGATTTTGGAAACAATGAAGAGGGAAGATGTGAGGACTCGCTGCTTCTCAAGAGTCAGCATGCTGTGAGAATGGAAGTCAGCCAGAATAACCTGGGCAGAGCATCTTGCCAAGAACAAGAGCTGAGAGTGTCAGATTGTTGCTGATTCTCAGATTTAATTACTAGAACTGGCAAATTAAGATTCCTATGTTTCCTAAAACCACAGGATATAAAAATAAACAAAGGATTGAATCTGTATTACATAAAAGATTCTTCTACACTAAAAGAACACTGGGTAGTGTTAACATAATTTAATTAAGCAGAGAAATTTGTACTCTTCCTAGTCTTTATGTCTCACCCAGTACATTGCTAGAATAATCAGGACTTCCCTTCCACCTGTTCTTCCTATTGTGACACGGCTACATTCAGAAAGCCACTGTCCACTCTGGGGTGGTGGTACTGGTACAGATTGCACTGATCTCTACTAGAGGATCTGAGGTGAAGCTGGACCCTCTCTGACTCCAAGCCAAAAAAGGGAGACAGAGCTAAAAAACTTATCTTCATAATTTGACAAGGACACTCACCTATGCAACACCATCAAAAACACCTCTGACAGAGTCCAAGGAGAAGCTCTTCTAGCTTCTCCCACTTACACAAAATAATCCCAAAGTAGAACAGAAAGTACAAAGAGATCTTTTTTGCTCTGACATGGAAAACAACCTGCACAAAACTAAAGAACCCGCTCCAAAAAGCTCAGTATTAATGTGCTATCTCACACAGCAAGAGGTCTGGCAGCTCAGCAATGACCCTGCTTATAAGAAAGAACTCCAGCATAAGCATTAAAATAGGTATTAAAGATCTCCAGGATGAAAAGAAAAACAGCTCTGTCTTTTCCTACACACGAGGTCCTACTTTCACACTTCCCTCATTGTACTGCCAGAAAACAAAAGTCACAAAAGAAAACCCCCATGACAGCCAACATCTTTGTTCTTTTTCCTGCCTCCTTGCATTCCTTCCCTTTCTGTTTCCCAAAGAGCTGACATTTTACTCCCACCATGCACAGTACCTTTGGTTATTACCATAGTATTTGCACAGGAGTTCACTGTACAAAAACATGTTATTCTCTACAAGTAATTCAAGTCCAACAGGTTCAGACAGTTAATTCTGGTCAAACATCCATCTTTTCCAGAGTGGGACTGAAACTTGGGCTGTGAAGTCCTGCCCTGTGGATTTTGTTCAAATTGGGCATTCTGAAGAACATTAAGAGTCTACGTACACATGAAAAAACAGCTCTTCAGAAAACATAAGGGTTGTCATTTAGTTTAGAATCTTACAGAAAGATCCTTCCACTGATACTGCATTTCTCACTGTAATGTGAATATAAAAACAAAATCCCAGTGGCAATCTTCAATAAGAAGCATAGAAAATGGCTTTTAAGCCAGGAATTTCTTCAGTTTGCTGAGCTACTCTGGGACTTAACACTGTTATCAGAATATTTGAAGACATGGATCAATATTGGCCTATTTTAGAAGTAAAATCCCTAGTGTTTTTTCTTGCAAATGATCTATCTTAAAACTACATCAAGCTCTATCAAATCAGATACCAGTCCAGTTTATAAGAATGACAGCTACCTCTAGGAAGAAAACTGTATGGTTCTGAAAGACCTAAGAAACCAGCAGAGGCAAAGCCACTGCTCTCCAGTACACGCCCTGCAAATACTCAATAGCCCGTAATACAATTACCAGGTTCTGCAGGGGAGCAGTCAAGCACACCCCCCAAAAAATGGGAAGGAGGAGCAGAAAAAAATCAGCTCTCACATTAGATCTTCACGCAGAGACCAAAAAGGAAGAAGTCCTAGGAGCAATCATTTATATGTTGATATTTTTATGATTTTTTTGGATAAGAGACATGACACTTAGTGAGATCTGAATGTGACTGTGAGTCCTTCCCAAGATGGACTTGTTGGAAAACAAGCCATCAGCTGCTCACACAGGAACTTTATAACCTTGATCTCCTGACCTCCTAATGTGCAAAGCTGTTTTGTTTAATGGACATAAAAAACTAACACTGATCCTCAGTCTTCTCACACGAAGAGAAAAAAATCTTCCAACTAAGACTCCTTTGCTTCACTTCATACACACAGAAAAGCTTCTGCTAAACAAACAGTACTGGACAACTGAATTCTTGTTCTTATCTTCTGCATCAATCTGACCCATACTACTTGTTGGTATCTGTCTGAGCCTGTTGAAACTGTAGAGTAGAAGCCATGCTTGTGGACATAAGACCTACTGGACAGAACACAAGAATATATTTTGCATATTAAATGCACAAACCTGGTCATAATAAATATAATTTCCTCCAAGTTTTTGTACTTTAGATAACAATATAGATCAGAAAAAAGCCTTTTTACACTGGACAGCAACACACTCCCAACTGATTGGTAAGACCACTCCTTCCTGACAGAGTTATTAAATACTCCTCATCTTTGAAAGAATCTTTGGGATAACTTCTCCTTTCCTCACAAGCTATGTAAAGCTTCCATAATTTACAGTGAGGGTCATCTATGTGCAGGGCTTTTGTCCAAAACATGTAGATGCTGCAAATGGTGTTTCAGAGTTGTAAAACTACTGCTTGAAAACACAGAATTAAGCTTTTCAAACATTTACCACTGAAAGCTTCAGACTAAGAGAAGCACCCCATTAATGTATCAAGACATGCCTTGCAAGGGGAAATCTTCCCTTTGTGCTTTCTCCATTAATAAAGAGGAGAGGGAATGGGAGGCATACTGCTTGTGTGGCTTGCTATGGCAAGTGCTGTGAAGTCAACTCTTACTATAACAGCTGTGGTGGCCAAGTACAGATGCCAAAGCCTTTGTTTTGCTTTTAGCAAGTATAACATAGATTTAATTTCAGGCTCCAAACAGATGTACAATTAAGAACACTTGGTGCAGGAGAAATACACAATCTTCAACAACATGGTAAATATTCTCCTCTGGGCTATTTTACTAACAGAAACATGCTAAGCTCTTTCAGTTTCTTCCTATGCAACAAAAACCACATCATCCATGGAGCTATGTGCCACATCTCCTATAGCCTGATCAGTATTATGACACCTGATATTGTAGAGGGGGTCTTGCCACTGCCTTGTGTGGTGACAGGGAACAAGGTCCCTGTCCCACTCTCTTTCCCAGCCAATGAGCTGAACAGTCCAGCTCAGGGCTGAACACTGGCCTTAGCAATGCTGTCTGTGCTGCCAGCAAGAGGAGAGAAATCAAACACCAGGCATCTAGGAAACTCATCTCAATAAACAAGGTGCTGTACTGTGTTTCTCTCTCACAAGTCTAAGTTTAGCTCTCACACAAGTCAGAAGTAAACATAGGAGAAAGCAAATCAATACACAAATATAAAAGGACTCATGAGCATCAGCTACTTCAAAAAATGTTGAAGACTACATATACAGAGGAAAGGGGAGAGGACACACAGAACCTTTTCCTGTGCCAGCTGATATATATAAGGACATTTCCTTCTTTTTAGAGAAATTATGGTACTAATACAACAATCACTGAACTTACCTCCCACTGTTGCAGAAGCTACCTAATGTGATTTCCAGTGCTATCAATAAAAAAAGTCATCCTGAAGAAAATGGGCACTAACTTATTCCCTGTATGTAGCTGCAAATCTATCAAAACTGCCTTTATTTTTCCAGTCTGGCACCTATAGCATCAGAAAGGTGATTTTAATTTGAAGGGCTCACAAAAGAGTTTTAATTAAAAGAGAGGCTGTCTCCTGTGTCAATGGCAAAAAGACTGTATCAGGTACAGGCTTAAAAGAAAACTTAGAAGTAATTTGATTGCAGTCTCTGGAGATATAACCCAGTAATTCAGGGGCACTTTGAAACACATCACTTACAGATAACACTATTCATCATCTGAAAACTGAAACTGAGCAGCTTGTGTCACAAGATTACATACTTTTATGGAGGGAATTAACTAGTGAGAAAAGTTGTAACAGATGGAAAATGCACTAAACATATGTATTCTAAACTAAATGAGAATTACAGTACTTTCGGCATGCAATATGGATTTCTTTAAAAGTACCAATACCTGAAAATACATCTTTGGGTAACTGGGTCAGAGACTGGAAACAAAAATAAAGGAGGACAAAGGAGAGAACAACAAATACTAAAAGAGTCAAGTTAGGCACAGTAGAAGCAAGGGGACTACCAAAAGGGTAAAGCTGTCCTATTACTAGCTTTTACACATGCAATATTGCTGCTGAAATCAGCTTGTCTGTGGAGACTGTTGAGTTACTAAGTTACAGATAGCATCTTTTCACATACATGAAAATATGCTAATTTAGAAAAAATTTATTACCTTGATCAGCTACTTAATATAGACTACAACACACAATGGTTATACCTGGCCTACACTACTAGAACCCACAACAGCAGAAATCAGAACAGAACCAAGTTCTCTTTTCCTATATTCATGAAGAAGGACTAACTTCACAATGTGTTATGTCAACAGTTCCACACTGAAAACAGTTCTTTATGCTAGTGACAAAGTATAAAAAAAGCCTGCAATGAAAATTATATGGGAAATTGTGACTTGTCAAAAGCATTCTAGTTTTAGGTAGAAGTTATGCTACTTAAAATGCCCTCTCAGTAAGTTTAATTTAAGTAGTTATCATTAAGGTCAGATCCCAGCTTAGTAAGACAGCAAGACCTTCCATTTCAGGTAAATCAGGGAACATATATTTTGTTTTCAGACCACTCTAACAATATCAATGCAATGATATCTGCACTTTTTTTTAAAGGTATTAAAAATAGGAAAAATTATTAAGCTTCCAAATCCGAAACTGAAAGAATATAAATACAATGACAGGCAAACGTTCCTCCTAACCGGTCAAATTTTAAAATAATTTAATCATTCCTTATGAAAAATCAATTACAATAGCAGCTTTTATTTGTATTATTCAGTCACAGAAGTTTCTACTTGCTATAAAGCAATTATAAAATCAGAGCAAACTGTTAGTCTGAAATGGTCCAAGTTCTTTAAAAAAAAAAAAAAAAAGTCAATTAGTAAGCCAGATACTAATTTTTCAGCTCACACACCTGTGACATTTTGACATGACTGACTATTGCTCACAGTGGCAAGACAGAGGGCACTAAGAAACCTGGAAACTAGCATAGTGTGGACATATGAGAAAAAGGGATGAGGCTTTTGTCAGAGGAGAAAGCCAGAAGCCAGAAACTTCTGGTCTCCAGGGAGAAGGTTTTTCTTCACCTCTTCTTCTGCAATCCCCTTCTGCCCAGTTTTTCTTCAGTAATTATCTTGTTTATCCTTCTTTTCCCCCCACCTCATTCTCTCACTCAAATTTATTTAGGTCTGGATCTGTTAATATTAGAAATTAATGCCCTTAAAACAGGAAAATAAGCAAATAAGATGTTCTTTCCCCTCTTAAACCCTGGGAATGAATATAGTCTTCTTGTGGCTAATGATCCATCAGCCCTTGCCCATTTTTGTTCTGCCTAGTGATATAAAACCCTAATACGAGTGTGACACTGGTATTAGGCCAGTTATAGTGTCACACAAAGCAGTGGTTGGTATAGCTATTTAAATATCAGCTTTTTTTTAAGGAGAGATCTTCTCAGAATCCTGTGCTGCATTTTGTCCTATGTAATTGTCCACAGTAATTGCTCTGCTGACAGGCAATTTTTTCCAGATTCTTCAAAAATGTAAGACTTCCCTTGGTGACTCTTTGGAAAGCAGAAGTTAGTTACACTAGGCAGTACAGTATCTATGCTTGATATTAAAACAACAACAAAATGGGCCTGTAGACTTTCAAAGTGGTGTTTTATTTCCTTAAATCCCTGATGTAACTCTCCAAGTGAAAACGTCTTATTAAAGAAAGGCTTCCAGTAAAGTTGCTTTATTTAATGCCACTGTTATCCATAACTTTCCAAGCTTCAAAGGCATCTTTGCCTCAAACAGTGGAAAAAAGACCTCACCCATCCTAACTGGTGGGTTTATAATTCCAAAGCTGAAAAATGAGTAACTGGCTTATTAATTGACTTCTTTTTTTTTTTAAAGCACTTGAACCATTTCACATTAACAGCTTGCTCTGATTTTAAAAATACTAATGCAAATGTTAGTATTGGAGCCTCATTTTTAAAACAATGAAAATAATCTCACCAACAAAATTACCATTCAGTTTCCCAGAGTTTGTTTTTTCTAGTTCATTCTAATACAATCTACCTTAATTTTCTAAGGTTAATATTTTTATTGTTCTTTTACCGTTGCATTGTCTCAGTTAATATATAGTGGAACTGTAAATGTAATCTTACCTGTCTTGACCTAGAACAAAAATGTAGTATTCTCATTTTATCATTTGCAGTTGTCTTTAAGATAATTCCAACAGCACATAGGGATGAAAGCATCTATTAGAAAGAAAGATGTCAACTTAAGATAGAGCCTGCTTCTACACTTACTGGCAAGTAATCCGATTCCATTTGCTAGTGATCCAACCCAGGCAGTCTTGCCTTTCCCTTCTCCAAAAGTATCCAGCCATTCTAAATACAAGACTCCCACCGCCAGCGGTGATCCGTAACACAAGAACTGAGTAAAGAAGGAAACAACAACAATCACCCAGCCCCAGCCACCATCAGGTGGTTTCTGAAATACCATCTTCTCAGATGAGTGCAGATGTACAGGGAGAACCTGTGTAAACAAAAAACAAATAAAACAGAGCATTAGAAATGCGACTGACCTAGGTTTGCTAACACAAGTGAGCTGTACACATTCAAACAGAGCCTTATCTCAACCATCCTTCAAGAAATATACCCAACACAGCATGTAGGCAATGAAAATAAGTTACCATTAAGTACTTCTACCTGTTCTGCATAATAAACAAACAATACACAAAGCATAAGTAAGCCATGCATACATCAGCACTGTATTACAGGAAGGGAGGATCTTTCATTTTCTGAATGCTAAATAGGCTTTGTGAAAACCTCAGGCATCAATATCAGCCACAGTTCAAGGACAGAATCACATGACCACCTACTGTTAAGACCTCTGATATGCTGAGTGAAGCACAGAGGTTTGAAGGACAAGAAAATCTACAAGTATAAAAGAATTCCAAGAAATAATTTAGGATTTAAAAAAACTCACAAGTATAAGAGTATTAGTTGAAGGTGAAAAAAATAAATCTCTACTTAGTTGTAATCTCAGCACATTACTGTGTGTTTTAGCAAGGTGTTTGCCACCAGTGTATTCTGGGAGCAGCAAGCCAAGAGGAAGACTGACATTCCAGAAATAACAGTTCAGTGTTCTGTTCTGGCAAAAGTAATAGGTTATGTGTAAAGGAATGATGCACCCAAAAATTGCTTTGTACATAATAGGAAGTGAAGCAAGCTCTAAAACTGTGGACAGGTGTGGTTTATATGCCAAGACTCAACAGCATTAGATACACAGCATAAATCTCCTAATCTGGTACAGTATCTGCCCTCTGTGCAGTTTGCACACACCACCCTTCCCCAAACTGGCAATGACTGCTGGATCTCTTTAAGTACCACCTTCCTCCTCTGCAAGACCCATCATCTATGCATCTATGGCTTTAAATAAAATCTAGGGAAAAAAAAATTACAGATTTTCCAGACTAAATTGGTTCAGTTTGGATGACTCCAGTGACATTGTGAGCCCCTGTATACACAACTAACCTGTTTTGCCCCTCTACAGGGAGCAATCTGCCAAAGTGATGATGACAAAACTCATGTTCTGTTCCTGGCTCTCTCACTAACCAGACGTGTGATTCTCAACAATTTTATTTTCTTTGCCCTGTAAGATACAAACAGATAAGATCTTACCCTGTTTTTCTTCATTATATATTCTCAAGGACTATCTTCTCACTACAAATTATGTGTTAAGTCTGCTGCAATAACAGATCTGCTCTGGGAGACCCCCAAAAGGCAAAGCACAAAAATAAAGGCATCACACTGCCTATTTGACTTACAAACCAGATCAGACAGAAAAATATAACTGCTGTATGAAAGCAAAGGTGTAATGAAACAAATAATAGCAGACCTGCCATTCAAGCTCCTCACAGTCTTTGCTCCAAAAATTTTTAAGAATTTGCATGGAACACTTAACTAAAGGTACAGCATAAAATTTTGAGGAGTAATTACTGTGGAGACATGAAAAAGGCCAGCTCTAGTTTACAGATGCACACTTAAATGTTACTCTGAGGGTAGATACTTACAGATGACAACAAAAAAGTCTTTCAGCTTTCTACAAATGTAACTTCATGTAGCAACTCTACCTGAAGTATCGCCACAACAGGTAACACAACTCTGAAAAACTGGTGTCTTCACACTAAATTCCTTCTTTTTAGTATCTTTCCAGAGGAACTTCAGAATTAATCAAGTTATCTCAGTGGAGAAATACTGATACCTCTCAATTAATTAACAGTTGACAGCAGCCTTGACTCCCGAAATAACAAAAAACAGTATCTACTAATCTAAAATAAACTTGAACATTCTAGGTCCTTTAGAAGTGATTTATTGGCCTAACATACTGACAGCACTTCAAGAATCAGTATTTCAAGTTACAAATATTACAAGGTTATATGTTTCAGACATGCTTATATTTTTACACAAAACATTTAAATGGTTTGTACACAGTCAGGAAAAGAGCTGACATATGCATCTCTCCATGCATTAGTAAGTGCTACTTGGCTTGGTTTGTCCCTGACTGGAATAAAAATGGTGGAAATAAGTAACAGCTTCAAGTAGACACTTCCACTGAGATAATGCAAGGAAGTCTTTAGAAAACTATTAAAATAATGGAAAAAGACAGTGTATAACCCTAACTTGTACTTGTTTAAAAAGGAATCTTCAGAAAACAAACACATCTGAGCTGTTATATTGATTTCTACAATACTGATGCCATAAAATTTGGCACAGAGACAACTCTTGATTCAGTTCTGCTATTCTAAACATTTGGTGGGAAGGAAGGAAGGGCAGGGGAGGAAAAGTTTTCATAGTCTTAGGTCACATAGTATTTTCTAATAGACTAAAAAACCTCTGGAATAGCTCCCCATCTGTTGCAAGTCTGCACAGCTTTATTGACTTTAAACAACTGCTCCCAACTTATGGCAGCAAAAGAGCTGACCTTCTGTATTTTGACACTTCCTATTTTTCACCACAGGTCTCTCTTGCATCTTTTATCTAAAAAAAACAGAATTTGCATGTATCAAAAACATCTCTATTTTCTACACACTTCAAACCATTTAAAGTCTTCAACTGTCAAGGAAAAAGTGAAAACCACTGCCATTTTACGTCCAGAAATCATTCTCTAAGTGAAAACAGACATATAAAATCCCAAAGTTTGTTTTTTAAGAGCCAACTTGACTTGGCTTCTCCTTCCCTTTCTTGCAGGTTGCTCCTTCACCTCATACCACTGTATACCTATTACCTAAAATAAGGCATGTTTTTTAACTTCCCTGAAGCATGATGTTCTCCTGAAGAGAGAACAACAGCCAAGAGCCCTGTGTGAGAAGGGCTGCTCCCCAGATTCCTCTGCTACAATATCTAGTTAAAGACACCCCAGTCAACCAAGCTGCTGCTGGGACTGTGGATATCAATACACCTTCTATTGGTACATGATTTAATGCTTCCCTGAAAAAAAGTCATAGTATAAAAGCTCAGTAGAACAGACAAGAGCTGACAGTAAGAACTAAATATTTGCTACTCCAAACACTGCCTGCACGGGCATGGAACCTGTGCATCGACTTGGGAGGGATCCAAATTGTTTTTTATTATTTTCTATCTGTGTGGAAGGAGGACACAGGCTATAGACATAAATACATTAAAAAAAAAAAAAAAAAAAAAAAAAAAAAAAAAAAAAAAAAAAAAAAAAAAAAAAAAAAAAAAAAAAAAAAAAAAAAAAAAAAAATTGTGTGATCCTGCAAACAGATGAACAACCATGGGTTTAAAATTTAGGTGGAAACTAGGTTCACAAACCTAGGAATGTTGTTTCAGATGCCAGGAAACTTGGCTACATCAAAAGTACCAAAACAGATAAATGAAGCATAAAGAATTAAACTGTAACTTGAAGTTTGGTCAGAAAAAGCTTTCCAGTGAGTTGTACTCACTGCGAATAAGAATCAGAGGAAAAGAGCTGCTTGATGAAAGCCTTTACTAGCAACAACAAAAAGAAAGCCTAGAGAACAAACTGAACAAGAGTTTTAATGTGTAAGAGAGGGGTCTGGCTGCAACTATTCCATCTAAGCAGCTTCACCACAATATTGAGCTCTTTTTCTATAAATCTTAAAATCTGGGCTGACAGAGAAGCACAAAAAAATAACTGGTCTAAAGAGCAAGAGTATGACTGAAACATTAGCCCTCAGCACAGAAACTTGTATTAATCTGTGGCAAAGGGGATCTTGAGAAAGACAGTAGCAACATGATTGTTTACAGTTTGTTAATTGAGCAACCAGAGTTCAGTTGAGTATGCTGCTTTCCATGAGCAGCACATGGATGCAAAGAAAGCCAATGTCAGCAGAATCACTGCATGATTAACACTCAGTTAACACCAGTTTTGCAAAGCACTGGTAAAAATTAAGATGGTACCAACCAGAATAGTAACACTCTTCATTTTAAGTTGAATAAGATTTGATATAAATTTATATTTCTCGGGCAATGTTCTTGCAATTATCAAGAAACAAAACAAAATACCAGAACAAAACTTACCGACAACACAAAACTGTTTTTCCATTGTGCAAAATGGAAAGAAATGTAAAAAAAATGTCAGCCAGAGCAACACATACACACGCCAGCTTTGTCCATATCTGTCATCTCAGCAGAACCAGTCCTACCTGTCTCCAGAGCCTCACTGCCCCAGAGGGGACCCCTCCACACCGAAAATACAACTGCCTGTCAGTCCCTGGCATGCATCCATGTAGACAGACGTAAGGCAGCGTTGCTATAAACCACAAGCCAATTTGATTTACCAGAGAACTCCGAAAAATGAGAGCACGGTGCGCACCGCCTAGTGCATCCCAGCCTGGGAGGACTCCCCTTGGTGTCTGTTCTCTCCACCGCTCCTTGCCCCTTGGCCAGGTCCTCGGTGAGGATGGATGGGCTCTTATAGCTTCCGCCTCGCCTCTCCCCACGCCCTCGGGAGCCAACCCACACCTCCGCTCCAGAGAGCCACGTTACACATTGACGCCTTCCACCACCTCCAGACAGACCCTCTGGACGGGAAGCGCTCACCCGCGCAATGCCAAGAGGTCGCCCTCGCCTACCAGATGCCACACACAGGGTCACGCCATAGCTACCGAGACGCCGGCAAGAGGCATGCACCGATGCCGATAGGCGCCCTACCCCATGTTCCCACGGCAGGTACTGCACCACTGCTGGGTGCCCACTGGATGCCAACAGACACCCAGAAGAGACTGCGGGAGCAGCCAGCGCTGAGGGGTGCTCACAGCAGGTACCGAGGGGTTGGTGGACGTCGACTGGCACCACCAGGAACGAGGGCGTCCCGGCGGGCACTCAGGGGCGACGGTGAATCCTGAGCCAGCTCCTTTCCCCGAAGCCCGGGTGCTGCAGAACCCCCTGCCTGGACGGGCCGTCCCCGCCCGCCAGGGGACCGGCCCGAGCCCACCCAGGTGGCGGCGCCGCCCCCTACGGTTCCCGCCGGCCCCGGCCCGGNGAAAAGGAAAAAAAAAAAGCAGCCAGCAACTATCAGAGCTGTAGAAAACTGATCCAGAGATAACTTAAATAAATGGCATTTAACTTAAGAAGGAAACAGGCTTCCAGAACTGCAGAACTGCAGTGTTACCACAAAGAGAAAGAAACAAATTGCTCTGCACAGACACTAGACAACTAAAAGAGCTGTGTGGGCTTAAACTGCATCGAGGGATACTGCTTTAAGTGTTCAGAGAAGCAAGGCCAGCTTGTTACTGGCAGAGATTTCTTTGGGAGATAAATAAAGCTCCAGTTCCTATGACTGTGCTTGATTTATATATTTTGCTTTTTGAATTCTATAGAAGCTTAAAACACAATGTAGAGGACTAAAATTAAGCACAGGACATTTCACTCTAGCAAAATTGGTTATTAGCATCTGAAAAACTGATGAAGAACATTTATATATTCCCAAGTAGCCGTACTTGTGAACAGCAGACATAC